>OZ035830.1:33174899-33774899 GCA_964034765.1 Knipowitschia caucasica | reverse complement strand
GCAAAAACAATGGCCACCTGGTTTTGTTAGCACAGAAAGAAGCAGCAGAGACGGGAACGTTTTACTTTAAATGAATAGCCTGCAGCTGCCTCCATACTTTCTCTTACAATAACTACAGAATCAAATTGCACTGATCGGCCATTCAAAATGTAGGAGTTTTTTGGTGAAGTGACGAAAATGTTAAAAAACAAAACCAAAAAATTGATCAAAGAATACCTTGTATATCTCGAGCTAAAATTTACAATCAAATATTTTACTACAGGTTGACAAAATTAATGTAAGTCTTGCCATGACGTTTGCTACTATTGTCTTAGGGCTAGGGTTTGTTACTATCGAAAACTAGCCATCTGACTTACCCAATGGCTTCATCAGCAGTTGACTTTAAGGGGGGGGGTATATTTCAAGCTCATAATCTTGATAAAATTCCCTCCTGTATACATCATGCAATATTTTGGCTGGGGACTAGTCGCCAAACCTCTCTAAACATTTCACAATCACAAACTATAAATATATTAGTACCTCAGCATGTGTCTGCTGTGTCTGTTTGTCTAATCATGCATCTACAATAAATGCCAACGTGCCAATAATTAGAATTCCATCCATCCATTTTCGTCCCCTTAATCCATATCCGGGTAGGGGGGGTGGCAGTCAGAGATACCACCCAAGTTCCATAGCACCAGCCCCTCACTGATCCTCCACAGGAGGATGGCTTTTCTGTCAGTGACGACACAGCCTTGATATTTCAGCGAGGGCTTTAGGCAAAGTGGGGTTAAGTGTCTTGCCCAAGGACACAATGACCACAGACATCAGTGGGAGTCAGTGGAGAAGGTCTCATGGTGGGCTTGAACCTTAAAGCTCAAAGACCAATGCTCTACTGAGCTACTGTCACCCCCATTATAATTAGAACTATAATGCAATATTTGTCTTCAGTCTTTCCAGATTGAAATGTTTAGAGCACCAACCAATTCATACTGACCAATACTACCAATCTAATTAAATTAACCAATTAGATTGGTAGTTTGTGTATTTTTAGAGTGTACTATGTAGCAAAAACAACCTCTGCTCTTACAGCTTTAACATCATCTCTGTAATGTTTACCACAGGCTAAGTTTAAGAAGTGGGACTCATCTTCCCAGGAGATGTAAACAGTAAACTGCATGTACCCATTACTATCAGTATTAAGATGCAGCTAAAATGCACACAAAATACAATGTCCACCGGCACGCTGCACATCTTTATTTAGCAAGATCAGGATTGGCCTAATATCAGCACCATGCATCAAGTGCAATAAAGGGCAAACATAGAAGTATCTTACAAAAATGTACACAAAAACTCACCTATACTACCACACTACTACCACTCCATGGTAAATCTTGTACTGTTTTACTCGTTCTCCGCGTAAGAAAAATTGTGTGAAAGCGCTAATAATGCACTGTAAACACTACACTCTTATAACTCATACTCCAGTTCTATGTGATCGTAATGTTTTTTTAATGCCCTGTGTGATGTTGATGTTTATGATTTATGTTACGATTTATGCTTTCTGTGGCGTAGGCTGTGAACCACTTTGTGTTGCCCTGATGTGTAGGAACAGCGAACAATCAAAGGTTGATTGATTGATAGATTGACAGTACTGTTCATTTATTATACCATATTATGTAACATATATTTTACCATTTGGGCCTTACTACAACTAATGAAAACTCTTGTCACACACAGTGCATAAAACAGCAAATGAAGCTTCACACACATTGAATATCTACAGCTGTAAATAAGACAGCTAATGCTTTTTCTTCTTTACCATTGTAATAGCATTTGTGTATCATGTGTTTTGAACTGTTCAACAGTGGTAAAAATAGGTGTACCTTCACGCTAAGTCTGGAAAATAAAATGTTGCATATTGTTTTATTGATTCGTGCATGTTGTTACTATATGCTAATCATAATGGAAGCAGAACTGATTGGACTTGAATCTAGAATGTAAAAAAGAATGATTATCATGAGACATAAACTTACTTCAGTGGAAAGTTGTTGTTGTTTTTCACACTTTGCAAATGATCCTCTGAGGTGTGCTGAATGCATTTGGAGTTTGCTCACTCAGAAGCCGTTGCTAGGGAGAAGAGCGGCATGCAGCCAATCGCGGCCCGGGGATCTTCGCATTTCTGTCACTGTGTAACAAGGAGAGGGAGAAAGAAAAGGTGAGAAACTGGAATTTAATACAAACAGTGCTACTATTATTCAAATAGAATGCAGTTTAAATATTTAACTGGACCAAGTGAATGCATTACCACATCATTATATTCTCTTAAGACTCTGGGACTGTGTGATGGGATGGGGACCTATTTTCTTTGACAAACTACGGAATTATCATTGTTCAGAGTGGTGTACAATAGTTCCATTCATCCAAGACACTGATATCTTCTATTCATTTTGTGTCCAGCAGATGTGTATCTATATATACATAGTCTGGTCGATTATTTGGCTGAGAGGGTAAAGGCCCATATACTGTTTATATATATGCGGCGCGGTGGCTGAGTGGATAGCACTCTCGCCTCTCAGCAAGAAGGTCCTGGGTTCGAATCCCGGCCGGACCAGGGCCTTTCTGAGTGGAGTTTGCATGTTCTCCCCGTGTCTGCGTAGGTTTCCTCTGGGTACTCCGGTTTCCCCTACACTAAAAATATGTACAATAGGTCTAGCATGCGCCTCCTGTTCGGCGACCCCGCTCCCATCTCTGTGTGGAGTGAGAGTGCCCAAAAATAACAACTGTAAACCGCTTTGTGACTCTGGTCTGTGAAAGGCGGTATATAATTAAAGCTTACTTACTTATATTTACACACACAATTGACACTGTATTGAGCTGGAATATAGATGGGTTAACTTTAACAACTCCCAGAGCAGTATTTTTTACTGCCCGCATTGAAAACTATTGGTATTCTGAGAACAGTTTTGTTAAAAGTAAGTGATTATAGCTCGTTTACCTTCACTTTAGTAATTCAGTCCAATTTTTAACTGTAGTTATCTCGGAGGACTTTATGCAACCGTTCAATTTTCCAACACAGATTAGATGATCAAACAGTTCAAACACAAGAAATAAAACAGAAAACACATTGGTATTTGTCCAAAAGGGGGCAGATGACCAAATTCCTTAAGTGTTGATAAATGTCCATAAATGCTGTCCACAGTTTGTTGAAAGACGCTAACTGCTCCATGTACGGTGTGTTGCCATGGTTACTATCACTTGCTCTTCTCTGATAGAAAACACTGAGCCAGATCCAGTCCAGGACCAATCCAGAATAACTGGGTTGTAGTCTTGCACGTGGGTTTATCCCTTTTTAGAATCTGTGACAAAAAATGGATTTCTCATTTCAAGTATAGCTTTTCACACCAAATCTAAATATTATAATTCAAATGTATATTATCCGGATGAATTAAAGGCTCAAAGATACATTAACAAACATTCATTATTTCAGCACAATCTCCATGAATGTAAATTTTGGAGTCTGGAACAATTCAAGCAAAGCCATCCACAGAGATATACAACGCTTTGGTAAGTGTGGTTCCTGACATGTTTTTTTTTCTTTTATCTTAGTTGTTTTCCTTTTTCTCATTGAGGACCAAACCAGAGATGTTTGTTATTTTTGGCACAACTGTAATAAAATCATCTCCCTAACTGTGATATTTTCGAAACCAAAAAAGCAAAATGTTATGAATAAAAGTAAACAAACCCAGTGGAAGCATTTTGTATATTATGAGTAGTGATTTATTTGACTTTTTTTCCCCAAACTGCAGACACTGCTACTCTTTTTCACCACAATATTTCTGTTGCTCACGTAAGAGAAACACCTGTAGTTGCTGTGATAGTTCGTCAAGTTTAATGCTCTATTAAGGAGAAAAATCAGCAATAAAAAAGTCTCAACAGTACATTGTGGCTGTCAGAACAATGTATTTTATTATATACGCTGTGGTTCTTCCTCTAGACTTATTTATGACACACGTAAAATATCACACTGTTGGGAGCAATCCATTTTAATGAGGGAGCAAAATAAATACATCATGTGGGTTTGTAAAAATAGAAACCAAATATATGTTATATACCGCAGCAGGGTAAGGATGCCTAGTATTTTGGATAAACATTAATATTGTCAGTAAAATACAAACAGTAGCTATGCGTTAAAGGAGCAGTATGTAAAAATGTGGACAAAAGTGGTACTGCAACCTCTCCCGCTCTCCCTGACTCAGGTTGCCAGATATGTAGACCAATCCACCTGGGAAAATAATAACTAAATAGACAAGTGTTTTGGGTAACACTTTACATTACGGGCCGGTAAGTCCATGGTACTTACAGTGGTACTTCTAGGTACTTATTGTGGTACTTACAGAGGTACTTACAGTGGTACTTATTGTGGTACTTACAGAGGTACTTACAGACTGTAAGTACCACTGTAAGTTACAGTGGTACTTATTGTGGTACTTACAGAGGTACTTACTGTGGTACTTACAGTGGTACTTCTAGGTACTTATTGTGGTACTTACAGAGGTACTTACAGTGGTACTTATTGTGGTACTTACAGAGGTACTTACAGTGGTACTTATTGTGGTACTTACAGAGGTACTTACAGTGGTACTTATTGTGGTACTTACAGTGGTACTTACAGTGGTACTTATTGTGGTACTTACAGAGGTACTTACAGTGGTACTTATTGTGGTACTTACAGAGGTACTTACAGTGGTACTTATTGTGGTACTTACAGAGGTACTTACAGTGGTACTTATAGTGGTACTTACAGTGGTACTTCTAGGTACTTATTGTGGTACTTACTGAGGTACTTATTGTGGTACTTACAGTGGTACTTCTAGGTACTTATTGTGATAATTCTAGATACAGCTGTAACTTAGTAATTCAAGGATACTACAGCATTATTCCTATGTAGTAAATGTGGTACTTCTACATACATACATACAGAGGTCATTTGTAGGATTGTTTGACTATAAAACATAAAACAACATTATGTAAAACAAACGTCTTTATTAATATGGAATAAGTAGCACAGAAAGGACAGTATAAATACATTTAATGCATATTTCAAAACAAGTTTCAAGGACAAGGGAAACACTGCAAGAACTAGGTACCCAACCCAAGTAACAAGAATTACACATTAACACACCAGTAAGACTTGGCAGCAAGTACCAGGTACTTGTACTTGGCAGCAAGTACCAGGTACTTGGCAGCAAGTACCAGGTACTTGGCAGCACAGTAAGTACCAGGTAGTACCTGGTACTAGCCACAGACAAAGGACTTGGCCACATACAAATGACTTGGTAATATGTCAAAAACTTCACCATAAGTACCAGTGATAACACCAGTAATTATACAGCAAGTACCAGGTACTTACCATAGGAACTGGCCCATAATAAGACAAAGGACTTACCCATAAGTACTAGTGATAATACCAGTAATTATATAGTATACCATGTACTTACCAGCAAGTACCAGGTACTTACCAGCAAGTACCAGGTACTTACCAGCAAGTACCAGGTACTTAACAGCAAGTACCAGGTACTTAACAGGAGACATTTAAATTAAGTGGGGGAGAGTGTAGAGGCTTGGAAATAGAGCAAAATGATTAACAGGCACCCCTCATTTTTATTTTGTTATTGAGAACTTTATTTTTGTTTGTTTAGTAGCTATTCATGTGATTACTACAATCTCTATATTGTTTTAAGTGCAGTTCCTCCCGTGACCAGTAGTTGGCGCATATCGCGCAGAGTGGGTAGAAAGTAGACTGAGCGCTGCAGAGGAAGAATCAATCCTCTTGAAGTAAACGCAGCTCAACGCATGTGCTCTTGTCTGTACTTTTTATCACAGGTTGGTAAAACGTTAAAAACACATGTTGATGCCAATTGTTAGAGTTATCAGGTGTCTTAGGAGTGTAGTGTGAACCGTGGTAATGTGTAGAGTGAAGTTTGTGTGAATATGTGTCTCGTTTTTTTTTATGCTAACCTGCTAAGCTAATGGTCATGGTAGGGAAATTGCGACGTGGGTAAACTTGAACCACACCACTTTATGGTACAAGAACCACATGAGTAGTGGCATTTGTGAACATTTATGAAACTTATTTCATGTAATACTGTTTTGTTGAGTTTATTTGATTGTTTAAACAATTATCAGTAGACAGTATTGTAAGTGCAAAAAAGCACATGGTCCAGTTCTGAGTCTGGTGCCACCTTGTGGACATTTAAATTAGTACACAAGCACCGAGAATAATTGAGACTATTTCTTTGTTTTTTTTTGTAAATTCAAATATTAAAAAACAGTAATTAATTTAATGTAAAAGCTCTTGTTAAAAATGGATTTAGTTCGTGTTATTGTGGATATGGAAAAAAATGTAAAAGTAAATGTACATTTTCTGATTGATTGCAAATGAGGAAGAATCAATCCTCTTGAAGTAAACGCAGCTCAACGCATGTGCTCTTGTCTGTACTTTTTATCACAGGTGTTACTTCACGGAGGCATATGCCCTCTGAACCGCTAGTCAGAGGAGCAACACCAGACAGTAACTATGATTGTACCAAAAGCACAATGATATGAGAGCATAAACGAATTGTCTATGTAGCAACGCACATAATATTACTATAGTAGTAGTGTTACCCAACTGGCTTCAGTCTGTGTTTGAAAGACCGCGTGTGAATGTGGGCCAATGAACCAGTCAGGACACTTTACAAAAGTAGGCCTCAGAATGCTCAGCGCGTTCTGTCATTGTCGCTAATGCAAACTTTCTAAAAAACTTGATCAGATTAACAATATTAAATATTAATATGCTAATAAAGTCGAGGTTGTTAACACATGTTCTGCTTTTAATTATCAGGTCGAGAGAACAACAACAATGAGCACAAAAAAAAGTAAGTAATAATGATGTCCACATGCTGTTAATAAATGCATGGTTGTAGCCATGGATTTATTTATTGTAGGTAAAGGTAAATGTTTAATGAGCACAGGAACTGAACCTTAGTATTTGTAAAATCTTGGCTACAGTCCTGGCTAATAATTTTTCAACATGTATTTTACCTTTTTCTTGCAGAGGCAAACTTTGAACAATGCCATGGCGGTGGAGTGAAGAATGATGACTGAATGGTTTTCTAAAGTCCACAAGCCAGTGCTCTTTTCCCCTGGCTGACAACAGTCATCAAAAGCAGAAGAATCAGACAGAGCATGCATCAAACATGCATGCAAATCTGTCGCCTTTCATGGAAATTCACCATTTTGACGTGGGAAAATATAATTCACATGACTCATCTAAATCTGCAATATAAAAACAGGAGGGGGGAGGGCATAAACTGCACTGGTTGAGCCACGGACAGTAGGCCAATACACTAAATTGCATGTTTACCTTTATTGCCGCTTGGATTCATGAAGTAGTGATGGGCAGCGGGCTAATGCATCAGCCTACGCTACAAAGTTGCATTGACGCAGCGCACCTGTGCATGAGACATGAGCACCGAATCTAATGTAGGCTTTCCAATGATAATTAGTATTGGACAATAGCGGCATGAAATGTGAGTGCAAGCCAACCTATAAAGGTAACGGATAGCTATAATTTACCGTTTGGTGGAGGCTTAACTGACCAGGTAGGTGCTCATGTCCCCGTGCGTGCTCTGCGCTCGCTTTTATGAGCAATCGCGGTCAGCGAGGCGTGTGGTCATTGTGTGCTTTTGATGTGATTTATGCTCATCAGAGATGTGAACTTGGCAAATTTACTAAAACTGAACCAAAGTCTACACCGTTGTGGGCTCACAACTATTCAACTATCCTTTTACACCATGTTTGTGTTTGCATGTCGGTTTAAAATAATGGATACACACACTAGATGCTGGTCAAATTTGTTAAAGTCCTTTGTCTTAATATGGGCCAGTACTATGGTAAGTACCTGGTACTTGCTGTATAATTACTGGTATTATCACTGGTACTTATGTTAAAGTCCTTTGTCTTATTATGGGCCAGTCCCTATGGTAAGTACCTGGTACTTACTGTATAATTACTGGTGTTATCATAAGTACTTGTATTGAAGTTATTTGTCTTAATATGGGCCAGTTCCTATGGTAAGTACATGGTACTTACCGGTAAGTACCTGGTACTTGCTGTATAATTACTGGTATTATCACTGGTACTTATGTTAAAGTCCTTTGTCTTATTATGGGCCAGTCCCTATGGTAAGTACCTGGTACTTACTGTATAATTACTGGTGTTATCACTGGTACTTATGTTAAAGTCCTTTGTCTTATTATGGGCCAGTCCCTATGGTAATTACCTGGTACTTACTGTATAATTACTGGTGTTATCACTGGTACTTATGTTAAAGTCCTTTGTCTTATTATGGGCCAGTCCCTATGGTAAGTACCTGGTACTTGCTGTATAATTACTGGTGTTATCACTGGTACTTATATAGAAGTTATTTGTCTTAATATGGGCCAGTTCCTATGGTAAGTACATGGTACTTACCGGTAAGTACCTGGTACTTGCAGTATAATTACTGGTATTATCACTAGTACTTATGTTAAAGTCCTTTGTCTTATTATGGGCCAGTCCCTATGGTAATTACCTGGTACTTACTGTATAATTACTGGTGTTATCACTGGTACTTATGTTAAAGTCCTTTGTCTTACTATGGGCCAGTCCCTATGGTAAGTACATGGTACTTACCGGTAAGTACCTGGTACTTGCTGTATAATTACTGGAGTTATCACTGGTACTTATGGTTAAGTCCTTTGTCTTATTATGGGCCAGTTCCTATGGTAATTACCTGGTACTTACTGTATAATTACTGGTGTTATCACTGGTACTTATGTTAAAGTCCTTTGTCTTATTATGGGCCAGTCCCTATGGTAATTACCTGGTACTTACTGTATAATTACTGGTGTTATCACTGGTACTTATGTTAAAGTCCTTTGTCTTATTATGGGCCAGTCCCTTTGGTAAGTACCTGGTACTTACTATATAATTACTGGCGTTATCACTGGTACTTATGTTAAAGTCCTTTGTCTTATTATGGGCCAGTCCCTATGGTAATTACCTGGTACTTACTGTATAATTACTGGAGTTATCACTGGTACTTATGGTTAAGTCCTTTGTCTTATTATGGGCCAGTTCCTATGGTAATTACCTGGTACTTACTGTATAATTACTGGTGTTATCACTGGTACTTATGTTAAAGTCCTTTGTCTTATTATGGGCCAGTCCCTATGGTAAGTACATGGTACTTACCGGTAAGTACCTGGTACTTGCTGTATAATTACTGGAGTTATCACTGGTACTTATGGTTAAGTCCTTTGTCTTATTATGGGCCAGTTCCTATGGTAATTACCTGGTACTTACTGTATAATTACTGGTGTTATCACTGGTACTTATGTTAAAGTCCTTTGTCTTATTATGGGCCAGTCCCTATGGTAATTACCTGGTACTTACTGTATAATTACTGGTGTTATCACTGGTACTTATGTTAAAGTCCTTTGTCTTATTATGGGCCAGTCCCTATGGTAAGTACCTGGTACTTACTATATAATTACTGGTGTTATCACTGGTACTTATGTTAAAGTCCTTTGTCTTATTATGGGCCAGTCCCTATGGTAATTACCTGGTACTTACTGTATAATTACTGGAGTTATCACTGGTACTTATGGTTAAGTCCTTTGTCTTATTATGGGCCAGTTCCTATGGTAATTACCTGGTACTTACTGTATAATTACTGGTGTTATCACTGGTACGTATGTTAAAGTAATTTGTCTTATTATGGGCCAGTTCCTATGGTAAGTACCTAGTACTTGCTGCTAAGTACCTAGTACTTGCTGCTAAGTACCTGGTACTTGCTGTTAAGTACCTGGTACTTGCTGTTAAGTACCTGGTACTTGCTGTTAAGTACCTGGTACTTGCTGTTAAGTACCTGGTACTTGCTGTTAAGTACCTGGTACTTGCTGTTAAGTACCTGGTACTTGCTGTTAAGTACCTGGTACTTGCTGTTAAGTACCTGGTACTTGCTGCCAAGTACCTGGTACTTGCTGCCAAGTACCTGGTACTTGCTGCCAAGTACCTGGTACTTGCTGCCAAGTACCTGGTACTTGCTGCCAAGTCTTACTGGTGTGTTAATGTGTAATTCTTGTTACTTGGGTTGGGTACCTAGTTCTTGCAGTGTTTCCCTTGTCCTTGAAACTTGTTTTGAAATATGCATTAAATGTATTTATACTGTCCTTTCTGTGCTACTTATTCCATATTAATAAAGACGTTTGTTTTACATAATGTTGTTTTATGTTTTATAGTCAAACAATCCTACAAATGACCTCTGTATGTATGTATGTATGTAGAAGTACCACATTTACTACATAGGAATAATGCTGTAGTATCCTTGAATTACTAAGTTACAGCTGTATCTAGAATTATCACAATAAGTACCTAGAAGCACCACTGTAAGTACCTCTGTAAGTACCACAATAAGTACCTCTGTAAGTACCACAATAAGTACCTAGAAGTACCACTGTAAGTACCACTATAAGTACCACTGTAAGTACCTCTGTAAGTACCACAATAAGTACCACTGTAAGTACCTCTGTAAGTACCACAATAAGTACCACCTCTGTAAGTACCACAATAAGTACCACAATAAGTACCACTGTAAGTACCACTGTAAGTACCACAATAAGTACCACTGTAAGTACCTCTGTAAGTACCACAATAAGTACCACTGTAAGTACCTCTGTAAGTACCACAATAAGTACCACTGTAAGTACCTCTAAGTACCACAATGAGTACCTAGAAGTACCACTGTAAGTACCACAATAAGTACCACTGTAAGTACCTCTGTAAGTACCACAATAAGTACCACTGTAAGTACCTCTGTAAGTACCACAATAAGTACCACTGTAAGTACCTCTGTAAGTACCACAATAAGTACCTAGAAGTACCACTGTAAGTACCATGGACTTACCGGCCCGTAATGTAAAGTGTTACCGAGTCCTGTCTAAAATCTAAGTTTAGTCTTAGTCGGGGGGTTCGAGTCCCTTTCGTTGTGAAAACAGGTTGGAGTCCTGTCAAAAAATCTAAGTTTAGTCTTAGTCGGGGGGTTCAAGTCCCTTTCGTTGTAAGAACAGGTTAGAGTCCTGTTTTGTGCAAAGGTTCGAGTCCTGTTTGCTGATAAAATCCTGGGTTTGAGTCCTGGGCAGAGTTCGAGTCTCTGTTTTTATATCTGAGTTCAAGTCTCAGATTCCAGCCATGTGGCTTAGAAGAAAAGGCACAGAGTCACCAGTTTGGAGCTCTCCATGCATGACTTTTATGAGTAAGAAACATGGTGATGATTTTAGGACATGCGTTGAAATGTGGGTGGCTGAATTAGGTTTTCCCAAAAATGGGTCTTTCAGCATAAACCAGTTGGACAAAATCAAATCCCAATTGGATGAAAGAGAAACTGTGTTGAAGAAAGGCAAAACTGTGCGTGTGAAAGATTTGAATTGTCTGGATGAGAACAAACGGTGGTTGAATGTGTGGATGGCAGAGGCAAAGCTTAGGGACAGCAAACAGAAAAAGTCTGACTCTATAGCAGTGTTTTTCAACCACTGTGCCGCGGCACACTAGTGTGCCGTATGATATTGTCTGGTGTGCCGTGAGAAATTCGTCTACTTTGTCTAAAAATAACTGCATTCGCTGTTGACGAGCGGTGACTTGTTTTGAACTGTGGAGTAACCATGTAATACTTTTTCAAATCAGTAGATGGCAGCAGATAGCTAAGTACTTTGAAACTGAAAAATTGGATGCGACCACTGACAGCCAGTGGTCGCATCCAATTTTTCAGTTTCAGGTCAGCATTGTGGCGAGAAAGGTAAAATTGGATGCGACCAACAAATGTGGGAGGGAGCGAGACAAGAGCTTTGTGGCGAGTGAGAAGTGAAAGTGATAGAGACGTTTTTGAAAATGAATTATGCCGTTTCTGAACAGGATTAACATCCTCCGCTCTGCCCCGGGGCAGCTGTGGCCGCGTTGTAGTGGTTTAACTATGAAATGTACCATTTTTGTACAACAGCTCTCGTGAACGCACTTCTGAACTGGGTACCGAGCGCAGACCATAGTCGAGTGGACAGAACCACAGACATGCGGACCGGACAGAACCATGGACTCACGTTCAGGACCTCCCGTGTCCCTCATCCAAAACTCCTGAATTTAAAGCTCGGATACCAAAATGTTTCCCATGCACTAACAATGCATGTTCTTTGTGTGAGTTATTATTTGACTATGGGCAGAGAGTGGATTTTCTTTTATTTTTCTTTTATTTTTTTCCACACAGTTAGTGCCACTTTATTCCCAAACTCTTGTTAATTGTATCGAGAAATATTAAATAAAGCTTAATGTCAAGGCCTGGACTTAAGCATTTTGATGAGAATAACTGTATATTGTGAATATAGGCTACAGAGTATACTGTATACATTATAAGATAAGATAAGATATACTTTATATATCACACAGAGTATGTACAGTATATATTTTTACATTAGTACTGTATACATTTTTACATTTTCTCCTGGAGGTGTGCCGCAAGATTTTTTTCAGTGAAAAAGTGTGCCTTGGCTCAAAAAAGGTTGAAAAACACTGCTCTATAGAATCTGCGACTGACTCTTCTCCATCTGTTTTTTTTTTTGAGCATACCACCGATCCCACGTCAATACGACCGTAGGAACTCCAGAGATGATTGGAACCCGCTGTACCCCGCTCTCCCACCCCCCCAGTATCAACCAGATCCAGCAGCAGCACCAGCAGCAGCAGCACCAGGAGCAGCAGCAGCAGCGACGGCCCCCCTCTTTTCACCCGCTCCGGAGGCTTCTGCATCAGCCCCTCC
Organism: Knipowitschia caucasica; assembly: GCA_964034765.1. NCBI lineage: Eukaryota > Metazoa > Chordata > Actinopteri > Gobiiformes > Gobiidae > Knipowitschia > Knipowitschia caucasica. The sequence goes on along the minus strand of OZ035830.1, from coordinate 33,762,028 downwards.
CCTCCTGTCTGGAGCAGCACACAGACACACTGCTCCTGCTGCAGCAGCAGCGGACAGCAGCCCTCCCACCGCTGCTCCTCTTGCCCGCTCCAGAGGCATCTGCCCCAGCCCCTCCCCTCCTGTCTGGAGCAACACACAGAGGCACAGCTCCTGCCGCAATTCAAAGTGTGACTCACAGTATGGACAAAATCACTTTAAATGACGATGGCATGACGCTGAGAGATGGAAAAACTTTACAAGCACCTATGATAGAATACCCAGGCCCCGAGGGAACCCCCGTTCTGGTTCTGCGTCAAATGGATCAGGAGATGAAAGAATCTGTCAAAGACTGGCCTTCCCCTCACCGCGGAGGTGATTCAATGGCAGACGCATTTCTGGCCTTCTGCAAAGCATGGCGTCCTACGGGCGCTGAAGTTAAAAAGCTTCTCCTCCTGTATTTAAAACCGGAGGGCTTCGCCAAGATAGAGCCGGCGGTCCATCGACAGAATTATGAGACTCTGAGGGCTCTACAAGCGGAGTGGACGGAGGCGAATGCATGGGAGACATATATTGCCAACATAGTGACAGCTCTCAAGCGTGCGTTCCCAGTGAAATTTGATATGGGAAAGATTAAAGACTGCTCTCAAAAGACAAGTGAGTCAGTTGTGGACTTTTATCATCGTCTTGAGGATGTGTGCGTTGCCCACTCTGGTAGTCAAAAGCCAGAGAATTACACTGCCGCAGCCGAGACCACATTCGAGGTGATCTTTAAGATGGCGTTCTGCGAGGGCCTTCCCCAACCGATCCAAGCCGCACTAAAACAGACTTTGGTGGGAGGTTGGCAGGACAATCGCATCCCAGAAATCCTCAGACACGCAAAGCATGCTGAAATAAAGAACACTGAGGAGAACGCTGTGAAAGCTGGCGCGCAGGAGACGGCCCAACATCAAGCCAATCTCACGTTGATCAAAATGACAGGCAGACAGTTCCGTCGTGGAGGTCGTGGAGGTAGAGGACGGAGAAGAGGTGGCAACGGACATTTCGAGAACGATCGTGACCACGACGACCAGGACAAATGTTTCAACTGTGGTGAAATTGGACATTGGAATCGTGACTGTCCCCAGCCACGCCGAGATGCGAGACGCTGGAGTGGACGTGGACGGGGTGCGAGACCGGAGGACCAGCAGAGATTTTCTTCAGATTGATGTCTAGTTGACGTGGGATCTGACACAGCACCTGTACAGATGAGTAATGCACACACTCTTACACACAACACACTAACTGCTAACTGCAATGAAGACGCGCTTGCCACTGATTCACTGCTTGGCTTAATTGAGGATAGAATTAGGGAGTTAGAGGACGGTGACAGGCCCAACACAGGGACCTACTTGGCTTATGAAAATGAAGCTTACAGGAAAATGCCAACTATTGTTTGTGAAATTGAGGGTAAACCGATCACTTTTTTAGTAGACTCTGGTGGAACCCACAGTGTGATTCAGACAAAGGAGCTCTCAATCAAATTAAGTGGTAGAAGTGTCTTTTCCACAAGTGCCAGTGGACAAACGGTACCGGAATCTTTTTTCTGTTCCGATCAAATGCACTTGGGCAAACGAGCGTAACCCAGCAACAGCAAAACATTCATTTTTGATGTCTGACCTTTGTCCTGTAAACTTGTTAGGCCGTGATTTAATGATAAAATGGGAAGTTGTGATCACATCGACAGCAGAAGGCCTTAAAATAGACAGAGGTGCGTGCGCGACTAATTTTGTCAAAATAAACACAAATGTCCTATGTCTGTATATCAGTGGTGGGCTCACCCCGCCAGCGCCAGTTATTTGATGGAGGCTACATCTCCATTTCTTAATCCAAAATCTGATATATTGAAAGCTGAGGACCTGCATTGTGTGTGTCATTTACACCATAGCCCTGATTGTGAATTTGAAGAAACGTTTAAACTGGGCTCAAATGACTGCTTGATTATTGCTGACGTGTACTTTGATGATTTCAAGTGTGCTGTTTCAGTAGAGTTAAGCCAGTCACAAAAACAATGCTATCGTCTTGAAAATTCAAGTCCTCATATTTCAATTGCAAAAGCAAAAGCTGACACATGGCAAACCTTAGGCTTTTTTGTACGCAGATGCACTTTGGCAGAGGACTGGGAGGCGTGTGACCGTGGAGAAAATGTGTTTTATTCACAATCCGTTTGCGCGTATAAAATGTCTCATACGAAGACAGTTGATGTGCTAAATTCAGTGCTTTTGACGTCTTCATATGATAACAATGACGGACCAAATTTGACTCTGACTTCTTTGACTTCTCCGCTTGAGATTTCACCTTTGTTATCACAAGTACCGGACAGTCTGTGGGCAAAAAGTAAACATGATGTTGGTTTGATCAAAAACTGTCCACCTGTTCGTATTGAAGCTAAATCTGATTATAGACCGAGGCAGCGTCAATATCCTTTGAGACAGGAGGCCATAGAAGGAATTACACCTGTTTTTGAATCATTTCTTGAGGCTGGCATTATTGTCCCATGTGAGGACTCACCAGTGCAGACACCTATCTTTCCAGTAAAGAAAATTAGACCAGCAGATAAACCTACAGAGTGGCGTTTTGTGCAAGACTTGAAGGCGGTGAACGCTGCGATCATTTCTCCTGTTCCTAATGTCCCTAATCCGCACACTCTTTTGAGTCAGATACCAGCAGATGCAGAGTGGTTTTCTGTGGTGGACTTATCAAATGCTTTCTTCTCTGTGCCTGTGGACAGGGATTCACAATTTTGGTTTGCCTTCTGTTTTAATGGGAAAAGGTACACTTTCACACGACTTTGTCAGGGCCTAAACTCAAGCCCCTCATTGTTTTGTGAGGCTCTCAACCACAGTCTAGCGTCTCTTGTGTTGACAGACGGGACTGTTTTGATTAATTATGTGGATGATTTGATGATTGCTAGCCCCACAAAAGAACAATGTGAAGAGGACACAATTAAGCTTCTCCAACACTTGGCTGAGGAGGGCCACAAAGCTTCTGTTTCAAAGTTGCAATTTGTCAAACAAAATGTTGTGTTTTTGGGTCACATTATAACCCCTGAGGGAAAAACCTTGTCACAAAAGCGTGTGACGGCAATAGTTGATGCTCCGAAGCCCTCAAACAAAAAGGAACTTCTTTCATTTTTGGGAATGTGCTCATATTGCAGGCATTTTATCGCCAATTTCTCTGAGAAAGACAAGCCTTTACGTGATATGACTGTGGGGAGGAACATGTGTGCGTCCTCTCCCCTCGTGTGGACTCCAGAGGCAGAGCAGGCCTTTACAGACTTGAAAATTGCTTTGCAATCGGCTCCAACTTTGGGAATCCCAGACCCAAATAAACCTTTTGTTCAGTTTGTGGACGAGAGATGTGGATGCATGACATCAGTACTTTTGCAAAAACATGGAGATCTACTGAAACCTGTCGGTTATTTTTCAAAACTTCTTGATCCTGTGGCGAGAGGTCTCCCTGCTTGTTTAAGAGCCATAGCCGCGTGTGAAACAGCAGTATTGGCATCACGTGACTTTGTTGGATTCTGCCAGCTTTTCTTGTTTGTTCCACATTCTGTTGCTTTGATACTACAGGAGCAGAAATCTTCACATCTTTCTGCATCTCGGTGGCTTCGATATCATACAACCCTCTTGGGATTGCCACATGTGACTGTCCATAAATGTTCTACACTTAATCCTGCCACATTGTTACCCCTCCCAGGAGAGGGCACACCACACGCGTGCATGGCAGAGCTGAATCAGATCTGTACTCCAAGACCAGATCTTTCTGATACACCATTGACTAACCCTGATTTAATTCTCTATGTAGATGGATCAGCATATCGAGACCCGGACACCGGAAGGTCGCATGCTGGATACGCTGTGGTGGACGACCACGCAGTCGTTCTTTCTTCCTCTCTTCCATCGATGTACTCGGCACAATTGGCAGAGCTGGTGGCGTTGACAGAGGCGTGTGCATACGCAAAGGGACGGTCTGTTACAATATTTACTGATTCCCGCTATGCATTTGGAGTGACGCATGATTTTGGAGCACTGTGGAAACATAGAAACTTTCTAAAATCAGACGGAAAACCAATTTTACACCACACACATGTTGCAGCATTGTTGGAAGCTATCTTGCTCCCATCTCAGATTGCAGTGTGTAAATGTTCTGCCCACACAGGTGCAACGGACTCTGTTTCATTGGGGAACGCTCGGGCGGACAGGGCGGCGCGAGCGGCTGCTAAACAGCTTCTTCCCTCATCAGCTTCCTTCTCCCTGCCCCATGCTGTCCCCCCAGAGACCCCTCCTCTTTCCCCTCCCTCTCTGAAGGACCTCTGCTCACTCTCTTCCCCTGAAGAGCGGCGCACGTGGGCGGAGTCTGGTGCTGTTTTCCAAAATGGCGTCTGGGTAGGCCCAGATTTGAAGCCATGCCTTCCCAAAAGATTATTTAATTGCTATGCTAAGTTAACACATGGGTTGGACCATGTGTCAAAGGGGAATATGTTTCAAGCAGTCCAACAATTTTGGTTTACAAAAGGGTTTTCTACATTTGCTGCAGAGTTTTGCAGAAGCTGTTTGATCTGTGCACAGAATAACCCGGGTAGGCCGAGGTCTCTGGCACAAGCAGCTCACCCAGCTCCTACAAGACCGTTTGAACATGTCATGATGGACTTCATTGAATTAACACCCAGTGAAGGGAAAAAATTTTGTCTTGTAATGGTGGATATGTTTTCAAAGTGGGTTGAAGCTTTCCCTGCAAAACATGCGTCCTCCGCTGCAGTAGCAAAAGCCATTTTGACTGAAATTCTTGTAAAATGGGGAATTCCTCAGAAATTGTCCAGCGATAATGGGTCGCATTTTGTTAATGAAGTGATAAAACAACTGTCTGATTATTTGAAATTTGATTTGAAAACTCACTGCAGCTATCACCACAATCTGGTGGAGCTGTGGAGAGAGAGAATTTCACAATAAAATCAAAACTGGCCAAATGCTGTCAGGAAACAAAACTTAGCTGGCCAAAATGCTTGCCAATTGTCCTGATGTACATGCGAATGAGAGTGCGCACGCGTAACAACCTGTCCCCATTTGAGATTTTGTTTGCAGCTCCCCCCAACGTAGGAATGGGACCTGCGGGACCTCAACCAGATGCCATCCTGTGCGAGGATGGCATGATAAGGTATTGTATAACCCTAACAAAGTCTCTTTCTGATATCAGAAGACAGGTGTCATCGGCCCTTCCCCAGCGTGCGGACCATCCACTTCACAACATCCAACCCGGCGACTTCGTCCTGATAAGGAACTTCAAGCCGAAGAGCTGGAATCACCATCGCTGGCTTGGCCCATTCCAAGTTCTCCTCGTCACTCACACCGCTGTGAAAGTCCAGGAGAGGCAGACCTGGGTCCACGCATCGCACTGCAAACAAGTCCCAGCTCTTCTTGCGGAGCGTACAACGGAAGCATAAGGAGGATCTTACCCCCTCCCAACGCGAAAGGAGGGTCACACACACACTACCCCCTCCCAACGTAAAACATTGTTAGAAATACATTGTTAGCTGCATCAGGAGAAAAGTGCTGGTAACTACACTCCTAGGTCATAGATGAGCAGAAGATAGGTAACACAAGAAGATCAACAAGTGACAATCCAAGTCCATGATGCGCCACGGCCGGGTGCACGGTCCCTGGCATCCATTCAGGCAGCAGGGCCTTTGCGGGATGAGAAAGACTTTGTGTGTGCTCATGTTCATTTCCTTCCTCATTGTGTTTCCACTGTTATGGTTTGAAGGTCGGGAGAATAAAAAGAACAATCAAACACAGGTCGTTGTCAATTACACTTCTAACACCTCTTAATTTACATCAAAACGTGTGAAGAGGGAAGATGTGGCCGAGATGGATTCTGCGTGGTCACGTGTTTTGGCTCAGTCAATGAATCACACCAGTGTATACACACTTAATTTGTGGTATCAATATGCAAAATTCTTAGCAGAGTCACAAAATCGCTCAAATTGCTACATTTGTACTCATATGCCTATTGCGTCATCAAACCCACACATCACACCTCTACCAATGGTTGATGCATTTACACATTTTCCAAAGATTCTGTATTCATCTGTCTCTGTTGATTATTTCAATGAGACCGTCACAAAGCGTACAGGTAAATGTCTCCCCCCACTCAAACCGGCTGTTAGTTCTGATTTCTTCAATTATTGGTTTAATGATGAATTAGATCCAATTTTTGGTCCGGTACATATCAGACCTGGTACTAAATTTGTATGTTACACTCTATCCATGACCATTACAGATTCTCCTGTACAGATGGGACGGATCCCTATGTCATTTTGTTTAAATGTGTCTAACCCGTGTACTTCTTTTCATGGTAATTCAAGTTTAAACACTTCTCAGGCCGCTCCGGGTAGTACATGTGCTCCATACTTCACGGTTCCTGACTCAACAGGGACTAATCCTCTGAAGGGTGTTTTGTGGCTGTGTGGCTTCAATGTCTATGTGAAGCTACCATTTAATTGGATAGGTCGTTGTGCTCTGATGATAGCTTCAGATCACTCTTACATCATCTCTACCATTCCTAGATCGCGAGGTAAGCGCGATTTTGCTGCTCATGATGCAGTTTGGGGGACGGACGTTCCAGATGATCACAAACTGTGGACCAAGCCAACAAAAGTACTTCTCTCCTTGTTCCCCCAGGTCGGTATAGGGAAGGTTATGCTTAGAATGGAAACCTTGAATTATCGGTTTTCAAGTTTTGTGAATTCAACTGTAACTATTCTAGAGGCCAACAGAGTAGAAGTAAATGCGTTGCGTGCCGTTGCTTTACAAAACAGGATTGTTTTGGACCATTTGGTTGCCTCAAGTGGAGGTGTTTGTGTTTTACTTAATCAGACCGCTTGTTGTACTTATATTCCTGATAACAGTGCCGATGATGGGATCATTGCACAGGGTATTCGAAATCTAACCACTTTGCGCGATGCGGTTAACCGTGATTTTGTTCTAGATGCTTCATGGTTTTCAGACTGGCGAGCGTGGTTGGTTCAAATAGGTACTGGACTTGGAGTAATATTAGTACTGCTAATAGTGCTGTCATGTTGTGTCATTCCTTTGATCCGTTCATTGATCCGACGTATGATCTCGTCGACACTCGTTCAACACACTTCTCTTAACCTGCATGTTGACTGTCTTGATGAGGACAGTGATCCATTTAGTGAGATGTTACTTGATGATTTTGAGTAAATTGGTTTGTATGTCTAACCCATTTTATGACGGATTTTCTTAAACCTACTAGGTGTGAAAGTTTTGATGTTCCGGGGTTTCTTATATTTTACTTATATTTTACTTATATTTTACTTATATTTTTAGTACTTGATATATTTTTAGTACTTGATAGCATGTGTGTGATTGATTTAAGATAATCAAAGGGTAGATTGTTATGGTCAGTTCCTGGCATCGGACCATTCTAATCATTTGGTCGATACATTTGCCTTCGTTCCCAGCGTCTGAAGCTCCGTTCTCCGCACTGTTGGATACATTCGCACAAAGGGCCTCTTGTTCAGCGATGGCCTTGGCCACCATCTGCAGGTGCGTTATCTCAAAAGTACTCACGGAGTGTGCTTTCTTATCATCTCGAAGGTCTTTTGGTGCGCTTAATGTATCTCTCCCAAACTTTCCCGTCTGCAGCCGCGTATGACTCAATCTCTCTTGTGACGAATGCTCATTGTTCTGTCTGACACACCTCCAGTATAAGATAATCAACACGCTGGTTGAGGGGGACACAGACAGACACGGCATCGGTCCAGGTCCCGTTTCTGTCTGGCTCCTTTCTGCGCAGAAATGTCATTTTTGTACTCATCACTTCTGTAAATAAACTGCAACAGGCTCAATTGTATCTGGTCGAGGCTCTTTCCTTCGAATTCCGTCACTCTTCCCTGCTCCATGGCCATCAACACTTTGCCTGATTTTGGCCAGCTCCATGTCCCCTCTGGTAGTCTGTAATATTGCCTGTGGATGCGAATGTCATGGCCGAGGAAGTTGGCAAGTATGTCCATCTCATTCTCTTTCATATTGAGAACTGTAGACATAGTAGCTATGTGCTTTCTAAGTTTGGTTGAGGATAGCATCTCTGGATCAACCGCACCACATTCTTTGGCTACCTGCGTAGGGAGTCTGATCCCCTGATGTGGGTGTCTGCGCCCGGGCGGAAAAGAAGTATGGGTTATGGTCAGAGATGGAACAGGCCCGTTCTGTTCTCCACCAGCACCTCCATCGAAGCAATCATTTCAGGAGTCAAAAGAACCGGCACTTTCCGACTTCTTTTCCCTTTAATTTCAATGCGTTGAAAATGCTGACACAGCTTTTTCTCAAGTTGGGACAGTCCCAGAGCAATGTCAGAATGGATCCCAGTCTTACTTCTTAAGGTAAAGGCTGTCAGTGGCATCTTTGAAACCTCACCTTCCCTTCTTCGATTGAAAATGATGACCTCACAAAGAGTCAAAACTGCCAGTTTAGACCAATGCTTAGACGTTGGCTCACTTATTAGGGTTTGCACATATTCAGGTCGACATACCTCAATATGTGCATGCATGGCTCTAACGTCCTCAGTCAGAGGGAGCAGGTCCGGAGTGTTCCACTTGGCTTGCCGGAGGGTCTGTAGGCAGCAGAAGAAACACAGACGTCCCACCTCTTCTCAAAAAGCAGCCGGCTTCGTTGGAGGTTTTTAATAAATAGTTCATCAACACAATGCTCCATTTTTGAGTCACATTCAAGAATATCTGCTAGCTTTCTGAGGCTATTATGGCCGAGTTTGAGGCCAAGGATGGAGTCTTGTATTGATTTGTTTCCTCATCATATCCAGCCACAGACCTGACTGCATCAATCACATGGTTAAAGTTGGAAGGAATAAAGAAATCCTTAATTGTTTTCAGTTTCCCTGCGGTTTTTGCTTCGTTAATTAACCTACCGACTTCTCTCATTTTCTGCCTAATGTAATCATGCTTTGTCTTATCATGCCCGTGTTTTAAGTACAGGTGCTCTCCGAGTCTCAGAATCCCCTTTTCTGCTTTGACAACACCCGTGACCTCATCCTGATGCATTGCCGAAATTAAAGACCACAGCTTTTTGCTGATGCCCTCCGGTACAGGCTGGGCTAGGGAGCAGAGGGACTGGACCCTACTTCTACCTGGTTTAGCCTGGGCATCTTTCTGTGAAAGCCGGCACCTGGCCACATGCCTCCACAGCGACTTTCGCTTAAGCAATGCCCCACAGTCTATACAGTGCAAAAACTCACTGGATTTAACTGGGAATTTGGCTGTTTAGCTGGGACTAAAGTTCCAATGCCGCCTTTAAAACCTCAAAATTGTGCTCACGGTTTCCACTATTCCTGATCAAATCAAACTGAAGTTTACGTGCTTTAGATTTCACAGGTAGAGCCAATGCTCTGGCTACGTCACTTTCATTTCCATGTTTTCTAGTCAAATGACGGGACATTTTGTGGCAGGACATTGAACAGTAGAGGCAGAAGTGTCTCTTGCTGTATACTCGCCCCCCATTTTTCTTCTTTGCAGCTGCATGATAACAATCTTATTTGCCTTTGGTTCGTCACTTTCCGAGTCTTGAAGAAAAGTGTTTTTGATTTTTCTTTTTCCATACTTTTTTCAGGTTTCTTTTTTACAGAATCTGTTTCTCAAATAGGACTTGCTGCACAAACAACAAATAATTTGGGTTTACAATCGTCACAGAATCTGAGTCGACTTACGGTGGTATTTACAGATGGTAGGGTGGACTATACTTGACTTACGGTGTACTTACAGTTGGACTTACGGAGGTACTTACGGTGGTACTTACGAGTGGTACTACTACGGTGGTACTTACGTGGATACTTACGGTGGTACTGTGGTACACACTACTTACGGAAACTTACGGTGGTACAAACGGTTGGTACATACGGTGGTACTTACGGAGGTACTTACTTGTGGTACTTACAGTGGTACCTTACGGTGGTACTTACAGTGGTACTTAACGTGGTTACTTACGGTGGTACTTACGGTGGTAACTTACGTGGTACCTACGGTGGTACTTACGGGTATGGTACTTACGGAAGGTAACTACTACAGTGTACATACAGTGGTACCTTACAGTGGTACTTACGGGTGGTACTTACGGTGGTACATACGGTTGAACTTACGGTGGGTAACTTACGGTGTACTTACGGTGAACTTAACGTGGTACTTACTGTGTACTTACCGTGGTACTTAGGTGGAACTTACGGATGGTACTTACAGAGGTACTTACAGTGGTACTTACAGTGGTACTTCAGTACTTATAGTGGTACTTACATGGTACTTCTAGGTACTTACATGGTACTTATAGTGGTACTTAGAGTACTTATTTGTGAACTAAGCGGAGGTGGTACTTCTAGGTACATATTGTGATAATTCTAATACAGGCTGTAACCATAGTAAATATCAAGACACAACAGTATTATTCCAATTGTAGTAAATGTGGTACTTCTACATACAACAAACCGAGGTCATTTGTGGTTGGATTGTTTGCACTATAAAACATAAAACCACCTTATGAAAAACAAACGTCTTTATTAATAATGGAGATCAGTAGCACAGAAAGGACAGTATAAATACATTTATGCATATTTCAAACCATTTCCAAGGACAAGGGAACAACTGCAAGAACTAGGTACCTCCAACCCAAGTACAAGAATTACACATTACCAGGTAACTTACCAGGCAAGTACCAAGGAACTTACCAGGCAAGTACCAGGTACATACCAGCAAGAAACCGCAGGTACTTACCATAGGGACTGGCCCGTAATAAAAACAAAGACTTTAACATAAGTATCCAACTAGATAACAACCAGTAAATATATAGTAAGTACCAGTTACTTTACCAAAGGAACCAGCCCATAAAAAGACAAAGGACTTTAACATAAGTAACCAGTGAGTAACACGAGCAAGTAATTATATCGTAAGTACCAGGTAACTAACCATAGGAACTGGCCCATACTAGACCCAGGACTACCCTAATACTCAGTGATACCAGTAATAATATAATTATACCATGTACTTACCAGCAAGGTACCAGGTCCTTACCAGCAAGTACCGTCACGGCGGCACGGTGGCTGAGTGGATAGCACTCTCGCCTCTCAGCAAGAAGGCCTGGGTTCAAATCCCGGCGGACCATGGCCTTTCCTGAGTGGAGTATGCATGTTCTCCTCACCCCGTGTCTGCTAGGATTCCTTCTGCGAGAGTCACTTCCGGTTTCCCCTAACCACTAAAAATATTGTACAGATAGGTCGGCATGCGCCTCCAGTTCGGCGACCCGCTCCCATCTCTGATGTGGAGTGAGAGACAATTGCCCAAAAAAATAACAATTGTAAACCGCTTATGTGACTACTGGTCTTGACAAGCGGTATATAAATAAAGATTACTTACTTACTTATTACTTACCAGGATCCTTACCACCAAGTACCGGTACAACTACATAGGGACTGGCCCATAATAAGACAGAAGGTATCTTTACATAAGAACAGTGATAAACACCAGTAATTATACAGTAAGAACCCTGGGTACTTGCTTTTAAGTACCTGGTACTTGCTGGAAAGTACCATGGTACTTTGCAGGTCAAATACCTGGTACTTGCTGGTCAAGTACCTGGTACTATGCAGGTAAGTACCAGGTACCATGCTGGTAAGTACCTGGTACGTTGCTGGTAAGTACCTGGTACTTGCTGGTAAGTACCAGGTACTTGCTGGTAAGCTACCTGGTATCACTAGTACTTATGGGTAAGTCCTTTAGTCTTATTATGGGCCAGTTTCCCTGATGGTAAGTACCTGGTACTTACTTATATAATTACTGGAGTTTATCACTGGTACTTATGTTAAAGTCCTTTGTCTTATTCTGGGCCAGTCCCTATGGTAAGTAACCTGAACTTACTGTATAATTACAGGTGTGTAACACTGGTACTTATGTTAAAGTCCTTTGCTTATTATGGGCCCAGTCCCATATGTACAGTAACACTGGTACTTGGCTGTAATACCTGGTACTGCTGGTAAAGTACCTGGTACTTGCTGGAAGTACCTGGTACTTGCTGGTAAGTACAAGGTATACTAATATAATTACTGGTATCACTAGTACTTATGGGTAAGTCCTTTGTCTTATTATGGGGCCAGTTCTATGGTAAGTACCTTTAACTTACTATATAATTACTGGTGTTAATCACTGGTACTTATGTTAAAGTCCTTTGTTTTTTATGGGCCAGTTTCCTATGGTAAAGTACCTGGTACTTACTATAAAATTACTGGTGTTTATCACTGGTAACTTATGTTAAAGTCCTTTGTCATTATTACGGCCAGTCCCCTATGGTAAGTACCTGGTACATTCTGGTAAGTACCTGGTACTTGCTGGTAAGTACCTGGTTACTTATGCCATGGTAAGGTAACCGTGGTACTTGCCTGGTAAGTACCCCTGGTACTTGCTGGTAAGTACCTGGTAACTATGCCTGGTAAGTACCTGGTACTTGCCTTGGTAAGTACCTGGTACTTGCCTGGTAAGTACCTGGTAATGTGTAATTCTGTGTTACTTGGGTTGGTGTTACCTAGTTCTTGCAGTGTTTGTTTTCCATGTCCATAGAAACTTGTTTTTGAAATATGCATTAAATGTATTTATACTGTCCTTTCTGTGCTAACTTATTTCCATATATAATAAGTACCGTTTTGTTTTACATAATTTTGGTTTTATGTTTTATAGTCAAACATTCCTACAAATGACCTCTGTATGTAGGTATGTAGCATGTACCACATTTACTACATAGGAAATTAATACTGTAGTGACCTTGAAATTACTAATTTTTTACAGCGTATCTAGAATATCACAATAAAGTACCTAGAAGTACCACTGTAAGTACCACAATAAGTACCTCTAAGTACCACAATAAGTACCTAGAAGTACCACTGTCAAGTACCACTGTAAGTAAGCCTAGCAGTACCACTGCTAAGTACCACTGTAAGTACCACTGTAAGTAACCTAACTGTAAGTAAACCGTAAGTACCACCGTAAGTACCACTTAAGTACCACCGTAAGTACCACCGTAAGGTACCACCGTAAGTACAACCGTAATACCAACCGTAAGTACCACAGTAAGTACCACTGTAAGTACAACTGTAAGTACCACCGTAATACCACCGTAAGTAACCACCGATAAGTACCACCGTAATACCAACCTGTAAGTACCACCGTAAGTTACCACTGTAAGTACCACCGTAAGAGAACCGACAGTAAGTAACCACCGTAAGTACTCACCGTAAAGTACCCGCTGTAAGTACCACTGTAAGTACCACTGTAAGTAACCCCGGGGGGGGGAGCCCCAAGTGGGGGGGGGTGGGGGGGGGGGCCACGGGGGGGGGGGGGAACCGCGGCGGGGGGGGGGGGGGGGGGGGGGGGGGGGGGGGGCCGGGGGGGGGGCTCACACACCCCGGCAGGGGGGGGGCAAAATGTGGGGGGGGGATAAGGGGGGGGGGGGGGGGTGGGGAAACAAATAAGTATTTAAAAAGTAAGTAAAAATGTAAGGAAATATGTTGGTACCACTGTAAGTACCACCGTAAGTACCACCGTAAGTACAACTGTAAGTAACACCGTAAGTACCACTGTAAGTACCACCGTAAAAGGGTACCACTGTAAGTACCACCGTAAGTACCACCGTAAGTACCACCGTAAGTACCACCGTAAGTACCACCGTAAGTACCACTGTAAGTAACCAACCGTAAGTACCACTGTAAAGTACCACTTTGTAATACATTGTAAGTACTATATAACAATTTGAATCATTCTATATAACAATTTGAAGTCATGACTTGTAGTCAGCACTTACCAGTGGTTTGTAAGCGTGCGCTTCAGTGTGCTCCTCCATGATTTCTTGCAGCCTAATGAACCACACACTTGCACCTTTTTCTAGCCTGACACCTGATTTCCTCTGTTGTGCTGCTCCATGATTGGCTCCAGCCTGCTGGACTGAAATTGCCCCAGTGTGCCCCTCCTTGATATCCCGCAACCCACCACCAGGGTTCCGACACATAACACACTTTTTTCAGGAAAGTAAACCTCCAGGGGTCCTTTCCATATTTTTACAGAGACTGCATAAGGACCGTTAGAAAAGCATTACCCATTGATTATTAAGCTTGGACCAGTGGGGTCCGGTGTTCGGGCCCCACCACGTAAAACCAGTCCCCATGACGTGAGTGGAATCTCAGGTTAAGGAACCCACCAGGAGTTGAAAACAAGTGCACACACACACACACACACACACACACACACACACACACACACACACACACACACACACACACACCACACACACACACACACACACACACACACACACACACACACACACACACACACACACACCAGTTTTCTGTGGGACAAAAACCTCTGTTATTGTATGCACGCTTATGACACATTTGTTTATTAGGCTCGCACACACAAAAAATAATAATCACCTTGCCACCGCAGAACTATGACTAATCGCAAGAAAATCAAAAAAATAAGCGAGCACACGATTGCATTTAGATAAATTGGAATGATGGAGATTGGTGCGCACACGCCTTTTGTGGTCAGCATTACCTCACTATAGGAGTCGCCCTGGGTCACAAGTGTGCGTTCCCTTTAAGGCATATGGTTAGGGGGAGGGTTGGACAGTAACCCCCCTGTGTATAAGTAGCTTTTGCAGATTATTGCAGTCTTTTTCACAAATGAGTTGAACTTAAAAAAAAACCACAAACTTAATATTCTGGGTGTATAGCTTTCTGCAGCAAGACTCAAGCTTTCTTCAGGTGTCTTCACCATGATTCTTCACATTAAGACAAGATTAAATACATTTTCTTGATCTGGGAAGGAGAATTGTCCATGTCACATTTGGCATGGATAGAATCACTCCAGGCGCGCAAAAACACAGGAAGAGTGATCAAACATGTTGAAATATACTCTCTTTTGTGTCAAGATATATTATGTACATAGTTCTGCATCTTCGGGTGTTCTTTATTTGTAAGTAAGATAAAGTTTTTTTTATATAGCGCATTTATACAGACCACTGGTCAACCAAAGCGCTTTACAATGTTCAGAGTTCAGATATTGTTCCTAATTCATTTCCACACAACGGTGATGACGGTGATGTTTGGTGTACCAGATCAGATCTGTTTTCAAAAGTAATGTAAACTTACTTAATACTGTGGACATACAGACATACATTCACCCATGTCTCTCGGGTCTATTTCATGAACCATTTGATGGGGCCCAAAACCCTGGAACTCCACGCATTAGACCTGACAGGGGCTGGCCTCTGTGACGCCCAACAATTTGTTGTTTATTCACTTTTTTGTTGGTTTTAACAATCCACAAATAAAGCTTTTTTTGTCCCGAGTGAACCAACATTGATCCAGTCAAAGTGAACACGACCAACAAGAGCCCAATTACCCCAAACTACGCATTTCAAAAGTCATACCACATACTAGGAGACATTTGCTACCTCTTAACTTAACTATTTCTACAGGAGTTTTTGCCACCTAGCTCTTTACATGTCATTGAATCGCGTGTCAAGACGTCTTGGGCCTGCCAACCTAAAAAAAAAAACCAAAAAAAAAAAAAAAAAAAAAAAAAAAAACGAAACATCGATGAACTCCAACCAGAGCCCATTCACTCTTTCTTTTGAACTTAATAAGTGTTAAAGCTGCCAACGAACTTTGTGTGGTACTGCTTTGAAACCATGATGGAAAAAGAATGTTCCCATGATGGCCACACATTTGCTGAGCCCACGTCAAATGAATTTTATCTCAGTGATCACCTGTGGTCAGAAACTATAAGTGTGTGTCTAAGAATGTACTGTAATTAGCAAGGATAAAAAGATAATTACTGTGCCAACATCAGCCAATCTTTTCTGTCGCAACGAGTTTTAGATCAGACAGTTTGTTTTCTGTTAGCAGTGGAAATGATGCCAACAATCAAACTATGCCCAACACGGAGATCAGCATCTATTGGTGGAAACTTCAGTGGCCTAAAAGGCCATTTTAAATATCTGGACCAAAACTTCAGACTTTGCCCGCCCCTCCCTCTTGACAGATATGGCTCTGTCAGAAAGCATTTAGACTCTCTCACACTCATCCACCTCCTCGACCACAGCCAAGATTTACTGAAAAAAAAACAGTAAAAGTCAAGACACGTGAAGAATCAAACTGTGGACACTGCAGACAGAAAGTGGCTCCTGACTGACAGACAGCAGAGGCAGCTTTTCACAAGGACTTTCCTGTTTAAATATGTCGGATTTTGGCCCTTGATCCTTAGATGTTTATTTTGTCTGTTAAGTGGTTTGCTCTTGCATATTTTTTACTCGTGAATGTGGCGTATACTAGCTTCAGTAACACATACCTAAAGACCATAGAAGGTCATGGTAGATATAACTAAAGAGATAAAACAAGCAAAGTAGAAATATCCCAAAGAAATATGACAGATCCAGTCAAAATTACTTCCTCCAATTAATGCACTAATGTGTTTTTGGAAGTGGTTTATAGTGAAGCCCTATAAAAACTGTGTTTCTGGAAATTTGCTATATAAGTCAAATTGTATTTATGATTCTGAGGTTATATGGCATGTACTATAGGTTCCTTTCCTATTTGCCTGTAGATGCCAACCTTTTCCTCTATTGTCTTCACTTGCTCACTGTTTCCTGATAATTCAGCCGATCCTCGATACTGCCATTAAAAAGTACCATTGTTTAGCAAAACTGAAATTGTAATTGCCCCAAAACCTTTCATGGTGATTTGGTGAGTTGGAATGCTATTCTCAGACAAAACGGCCAACATCTCCACAGAGAACATAGAACCTATTGAACCATCCCCTGCAGAACTATACCTAAGTAAAGCCTTGCTATTGGATCAAAAAGAAGAAGGACAGTTCAGTTAACAGGAGAACCATGCAAACTGGGAATTAAACCCAATACCTTCTGGCTGAGAGGCACAGCCCCAAACCTCTGCTAATCTGTCACCGAATCTACCTCCAATGAGTCATCCATTCAACTATGAACACTGTGTTTTCATATTCAATCGTCCAAATCCGAGCCGCAGCATCAGATGTCACGGCGTGCTGTATTTGAGTGCGGCCTAACTCGAGGGTCCTTTGGTGAGCACATGTAGGCACATTTGTATGAGCCACAGATGTTACGTATCACAGAACAGCAGTAAAAAAGTCTTCCCCCTGCTTGTGTCCTCCGTGTCCTGATCAGTCTGATTATCCTGCGCCCGGAGAACATCTGCTCACTATCAGAATCATCTCCACACTCTTGACAGCTCAAGAGGTGCGCCGGGAATCGAAACAGCAGCAATAGCAATTATGTTATCTGCAAAAAAAAATACAGAGTGGCTTTCGTAGTGGTATCAGCAAGCAGCAGCAAGAGGTAAGTTCGGTGAATTTTACCTGAATTGTACATAAAGAGTAATCCTGCAAAAATCTAAACTTGGCAACTAATCATAATATACATTATAGAATATGTTTGGAGTGACACAAGAAAAGATGTAAGAGCAAGAGGAAGGGCCATTGATGAAGCAGCTAAAACAATACATAAAAAGAATTTTTGAAGTAGAGAAAATAGTGGCAAAAGAACGATTTAAAACGGCATTTATAGCAGCAGTTTGTATTTGTGACTCGTAAAAAGTATAAAATACAAAGATGACCCCTACAACAATTTGAATGTAGGCAATGTTAAGCCTTTTAAAACTGCACAAAGTTGTTGATTGAATTGGGCTTGTTAATCATGTCTATCCTCTTACCTAATCTGACTTTAGGATTTTAGGGAGATCCCGACAAAGTGACATCACCCATACTGTCTTGTTTCTGGAACGCCAATTATTTAGTTTTATGTCTCGCAAAGTGTAGAGTTTTTGCAGATTACTCTTTATTACTATTCAGGAAAATACCCGACTGTAACTCTCTGCTGCTGCTGCTACCACAACTAAAACCCCACTCTGTATTTTTTTTTTGCAGATCACATATTGCTATTGTCCTGCTGTTTCGATTCCCGGCGCACCTCTCTGAGCTGTCAAGATCTGTGAGAGGATGATCTGATGTGAGCAGATTGTTCTCCTGGGCGCAGGATAATCAGCACTGATCAGGACACGAACACAAGCAGGGGGAAGACTTTATACTTGCTGTTCAGTGATACGTAACATCTGTGCTCAACAAATGTTGCTACCATGTGCTCACAAAAGACCCTCGAGAGGCCGCACAATAAACAGCACGCCGTGACATTCTGATGCTGGCGGCTTCGATTTGGAAGATTGAATATGAAAACACACAGTCGTTCTATGGTTGAATGGATGACTCATGGAGGGTAAAGATTCGGTGACAATTAGTCAGGAGGTTTGGCTGTGCCTCTCAGCCAAAGGTATTGGGTTTAATTCCCAGTTTGCATGGTCTCATCCTGTTAACTGAACTGACCTTTCTTTTTGCTCCAATATGCAAGGACTTTACATAGGTATAGTTCTGCAGGGGATGGTTCAATAGGTTCTATATTCCTCTGTTGGAGATGTGGCGTTTTGTCTGAGAATAGCATTTCAACTCACCAAATCACCCATGAAAGGTTTTGGGGCAATTACAATTTTCAGTATTTTTTTGCTAAACAATGGTACTTTTTAATGGCAGTATGAGATCGGCTGATCTTATCTAAACAGTGAGTCAAGTGAAGACAATAGAGGAAAAGAGTTGCATCTACCGGGCAAATATGAAAGGAACCTATAGTAAATGCCAAATAACCTCAGAATCAAATACAATTGACTTATATAGCAAATTTCAGAAACACAGTTTTTATAGGGCTCTCACTATAAACCATTCAAAACACATTAGAGCATTACTTGAGAGAATTAATATTATCTGGATCTGTCATATTTCTTATGGATAATTTCTACTTTGCTTGTTTTTATCTCTTTAATTAAAAAAAAAATATCTCCCATGACCTTCCTCTGGTCTTTTAGGTATGTGTACTGAAGCTAGTATAGCCACATTCCACGAGTAAAAAATATGCAAGAGCAAACACTTAAATACCAGACAAAATAAACATCTAAGGATCCAAGGCCAAAATCCGACCATATTTAAACAGGAAATTCCTTGTGAAAAGCTGCTCTGCGGTCTGTTCAGTCAGAGCCACTTTCTGTCTGCAGTGTCCACAGTTGAACTTCACGTGTCTTTGACTTTTATCTGTTTTTTTTTCAGTAAATCTTTGGCTGTGGTCGAGGCGGAGGATGAGTGTGAGAGAGTCCTAATGGCTTTCTGACGAGAGCCATATCTGATCAGAGGGAGGGGCGGCAAAGTCTGAAGTTTTGGACCAGATATTTAAATGGCTTTTAGGCCACTGAAGTGTTTCCCACCCAAAGATGCTGACTCCGAGTGCATAGTTTGATTGGTTGGCATCATTTCCACTGCGTAAACAGAAACAACTGTCTGCATATAAAACTCGTAGCGACAGAAAAAGAATGCTGATTTTTCACAGTAATCTTCTGTTTATCCTTAGCTAATAAACAGTACATTCTAGACACCCTTATAGTTTTGTACACAGGTTGGCATCACTGAATAAATTCATTGACTGTGGATCAGCACCTGTGTGGCATCATGGTAACATTCTTTTTTTACATCATGTTTTTCAAAAGCATACCACACAAAGTTTCGTATGGCAGCTTAACACTTATAAGTTCCAAAAGAAAGAGTGATGGGCTCTGGTTGGAGGTCATCGAGTTTCGCTTGGGGCCCCAAGACTCTTGACAACGCGATTCATGACATGTAAGAGCTAGGTGCAAAAACTCCTGTAGAAATAGTTAAGAAAAGATAAGAGTAGCAATGTCACCTAGTAAGTGGTTATGACTTTTGAAATGCGCTAGTTTTGGGTAATTGGGCTCTTGTTGGTCGTCGTTCACTTTGACTGGATCAATGTTGTGTTCACTCGGGACAAAAAAAGCTTTATTATTGTTGATGTAAAACAAACAAAAAAGTGAAAAACTAACAAATTGTCGGGCGTCACAGAGCCAGCCCCCAAGTCAGGTCTAATGCTGGAGAATCCAGGGTTTTGGTGCCCCATCAAAAGGTTCATGAAATAGGAACCAGAGAGACATGGGTGAATGTATGTCCTGTATGTCCACAGTATTAAAGTAAGTTTACATTACTTTTGAACAAGATCTGATCTGGTACACCAACATCACCGTCATCACGTGTGTGGAATGATTTTGGAACAATATCTGAAACTCTGAACATTGTAAAGCGCTTTTGGATGACCGTATGTCTGTAAAATGCGCTATATAAAAAAACATTACTTACTTTACAAATAGAAACACAACCAGAAAACCACGAAGATGCAGAACTATTTACATAATAATATCTTGCACAAAAGAGAGTATATTTTCAACATGTTTGCTTCACTCCTCCCCAGTTCCTGTGTTATTGCGCGCCCTGAGTGATTCTATCCATGCCAAATGTGACATGGACCAATTCTCCAATCCCCAGATCCAAGAAAATGTATTTAATCTTGTCTTAATGTGAAGAATCATGGTGAAGACACTGAAGAAAGCATGAGTCTTGCTGCAGAAAGCTATACATCCACAGAATATAAGTTTGTGTTTTTTTTTTAAGTTCACATCAATTGTGAAAAGACTGCCAATAATCTCAAAAAGCTACTTAATACACAGGGGGGATTACTCGTCCAACCCTCCTCCTAACCATAAGCCTTAAAGAAACGGCACAATTGTGACCAGGGGCGACTCCTATAGTGAGGTAATGCTGAATCACAAAAAGGCGTGTGCGCACCAATCTCCATCATCCCAATTTACTAAATAGGCAAATCGCTCCGGTCGTGTGTGTGTGTGTGTGTGTGTGTGTGTGTGTGTGTGTGTGTGTGTTGTGTGTGTGTGTGTGTGTGTGTGTGTGTGTGTGTGTGTGTGTGTGTGTGTGAGTGTGTGTGTGTGTGTGTGTGTGTGTGTGTGTGTGTGTGTGTGTGTGTGTGTGTGTGTGCACTTGTTTTCAACTCCTGGTGGGTTCCATAACCTGAGATTCCACTCACGTCATGGGGACTGGTTTTACGTGGTGGGGCCCGAACACCGGACCCCACTGGTCCAAGCTTAATAATCAATGGGTAATGCTTTTCTAACGGTCCTTATGCAGTCTCTGTAAAAATATGGAAAGGACCCCTGGAGGTTTACTTTCCTGAAAAAAGTGTGTTATGTGTCGGAACCCTGGTGGTGGGTTGCGGGATATCAAGGAGGGGCACACTGGGGCAATTTCAGTCCAGCAGGCTGGAGCCAATCATGGAGCAGCACAACAGAGGAAATCAGGTGTCAGGCTAGAAAAAGGTGCAAGTGTGTGGTTCATTAGGCTGCAAGAAATCATGGAGGAGCACACTGAAGCGCACGCTTACAAACCACTGGTAAGTGCTGACTACAAGTCATGACTTCAAATTGTTATATAGAATGATTACAAATGGTACTTTCGGTGGTAACTTTACAGTGGTACTTACGGAGGTACTATTACGGTGGTACCTATGGTGGTAACTACGGTGGAACATTCGGTGGACTTACCGTGGGTACTTACGGTGGTACGTATACAGTGGTACTTTACGGTGGTACTTACAGTGGTACTTAGCGGTGGTACTTACGGGAGTGGTACTTACAGTGGTACTTACAGTGGTACTGTACAGTGGTACTTACGTGGTGTACTTACGGTGTACTTACAAGTGTACTTACAGTGGTACTTACAGCGGTACTTAACGGTGGTACGTACGGTTGTTACTTACAGTGTACTTACGGTGGTACTTACAGTGGTCACTACGGTGGCGTACATTACGGTGGGTACTTACGGTGGTACTTACGGTGGTACTTACGGTGGTACTAATACGTGGAACTCTACTGTGGTACTTACAGTGGTACTTACACGTGAGTACTAACGGTGGTAAACTTACGGTGGTACTTAACGTGGTACTTACGGTGGTAACTTACGGTGGTACTTACCGTGGTACATACGGTGGTATCTTACGGTGGTACATACAAGTGGTACTTACAGTGGTACTTACAGGTGGTACTTACAGTGGTAACTTCTAGGTACTTACAGTGGTACTTACAGTGGTACTTTCTAGGTACTTATGTGGTACATTAGAGGTACATACATTGGTACTCTTACAGTGGTACTTACTAGGTACTTATTGGTGATAATTCTAGATACAGCTGATAACTTAGTAACATTCAAGGACTACATATCAGTATTGATTCCTATGAAGTAAAATGTGGTACTTCAACATACATTACATACAGAGGTCATCCTTGTAGGAATGTTTGACTTATAAAACATAAAACAACATTATGTAAAACAAACGTCTTTATTAATATGGATATAAGTAGCACAGAAAGGACAGTAAAAATACATTTAATGCAATATTTCAAAAAACAAGTTTACAAAGGACAAGGGAACAACTGCAAGAACTAGGTACCCAACCCAAGTAACAAGAATTACACATTACCAGGTTACTTACCAGGCAAGTACCAAAGGTACTTTACCAGGCAAGTACCAGGTACTTACCAGGCAAGTACCAGGTACTTACCACGCAAGTACCGTACTATACCAGGAAGTACCCGGTACTTACCAAGGCAAGTACCAGGTACTTACCAGCAAAGAACCAGGTACTTACCAGAAAGTACCAGGTACTTACCATAGGGACTGGCCCGTAAAAAAGACAAAGGACTTTAACATAAGTACCAGTGATAACACCAGTACTTATAATAGACGTACCAAAGGTACTTTACCAATAGGAACTGGCCCAAAATAAACAAAGGAACTTTAACATAAGTACCCCGTGATAACACCAGTAATTATAAAGTAAGTACCAGTACTTACCATAGGAAAAGTACTGGCCCATAATAAGACAAAGGACTTACCCATCAAGTACTGAGTGATACCAGTAATTATATAGTATACCATGTACTTACCAGCAAGTACCAGGTACTTACCAGCAAGTAACCAGGTACTTTACCAACAAGTACACAGGTATCTTACCAAGCCTAGAGATACCAGGTAACTTTACCATAGGGACTGGCCCATAATAAGACAAAGGACTTATAACATAAGTAACCAAGTGATAACACCAGTAATTATACAGTAATACCGAGGTACTTACCATAGGGACTAGGCCCATAATAAGACAATAGGACTTTAACAAAGTACCAAAGTGATAACAACCAGTAATTATATAGTTAATACCAGGGTACTTACCAATAGGAAACTGCCCATAATAAGACAAGGACTTACCCAAAGTTACAAGGATGACCAGTACTTACCAGCAAGTACCAGTACTTACCACCAAGTACGCGAGGTACTTACCAGCAAGTAACCAGTACTTTACCAGTCAAGAACCAGGTACTTAAGTACCAGTACTTAACCAGCAAGTACCAGGTACAACCAGCAAGTACCATGTACCTTTCGCCAGCAAGTACCAGGTACTTAACAGCAAGTACCAGGAACTTACTGTATAAATACGGGTTATCACTGTACATATTGTTAAAGTCCCTTTGTCCTAATTATGGGCCAGTCCCCTATGGTAAGTACCTGGTACTTGGCTGGTACCTGGTAAGTAAGTATAAGTAAGTAATCTTTAATTATATATACCGCCTTTCACAGACCCAGAGTCACAAAGCCGGTTTTACAATTGTTATTTATTTTGGCCCCTTGTCTCTCACTCCACACAGAGATGGGAGCGGGGTCGCCGAACAGGAGGGCGCATGCCAGACCTATTGTACATATTTTTAGTGGTAGGGGAAACCGAGTACCCGGAGGAAACCTACGCAGACACGGGGAGAACATGCAAACTCCACTCAATAAGCCCTGGTTCCGGCGGGAATTTGAACCCAGTACCTTCTTGCAGAGAGCGAGAGTGAAAACCCACTCAGGCCCCGTGCCGCCCGTGGTAACTTTGCAGGTACGTACCTGGTACTTGCAGGTAAGTACTCATGGTAACTATATAATTACTGTATCACAAAGTACTTATGGGTAAGTCCTTTGTCTTATTATTGGCCAGTTCCTACTTGTAAGTACCCTGGTACTTACTATATAATTACTAGTTGTTATCACTGGTACTTATGTTAAAGACCTTTGTCCTTATTATGGGCCAGTTCCTAAGGTAGTACCAGGAACTATCAATATAATTACTGGAGTTATCCACACGGTACATAATAAAGTCCCTTTGGTCATATAACTGGCCAGTCCCTATGGTAAGTCACCTGGTAACTTGCTGGTAAGTAACCTGGTACTTGCCTGGTAGAGTACCTGGTAATTGCCTGGTAAGTTACCTGGGTACTGTGTAATTCCTTGTTACTTTGGGTTAGGGTACCTATTCTTGCATGTTTCCCTGTCCTTGAAACTTGTTTTGAAATTATGCCATTAAATGTATTTATACTGTCCCTTTCTGTGCTACTTATTCCATAAAAAATAAGACGTTTGATTTACAAAATTTTGATTTTCTGTTTTATAGTCAAACAATCTAACAAATGACCTCTGTATGTATGTAGGTAAAGTACCACATTACTACATAGGAATAATACTGTAGTGTCCTTGAATTACTAATTACAGCTGTATCTAGCATTATCACAATAAGTACCTAGAAGTACCAACTGTAAGTACCACAATAAGTACCTAATCTAAGTACCACAATAAGTACCACGTAAGTACCAAGAATACCACTGTCAGTAACCACAATAAGTACCTAAAGTAACCACTGTAAGTACCACTGTAGAGTACCACTGTAAGTACCAAACCGTAAGTACAACGAAAGTACCACGTGTAAGTACCCACCGTAAGTACCACCGTAATTAACCAACCGTAATACCGCTCACCGTAATAACCACCGTACGTACCACCCGTAAGAACCATACCGTAATAACCGACCGTAAGTACCAACTGTAAGTACCAACTGTAAGTCCCACAGTAAGTAACCGACCTACGGACCACCGGTTACGTACCAACGTAAGTACCACCGTAAGTACCAACACCGTGAAGTAACCACCGTAAAATACCACCGATAAGTACCACTGTAACAGTACCACCGTCTAACCACTGTAAGTACCACACGTAAGTACCGACCGTAAGTACCACCGAAAAGTAACCACCGAAATTACCACCGTAAGTACAAATTATTTGTTGTTTGTGCAGCTTAGTCAAGAGTCCCTAATTGATGAAGTCGACTCAGATTCTGACGATTTAACTGTCAAGAAGAAACCTGTAAAAAAAGTATGGAAAAAGAAAAATCAAAAACACTTTTCTTCAAGACTCGGAAAGTGACGAACCAAAGGCAAATAAGATTGTTATCATGCAGCTGCAAAAGAAGAAAAATGGGGGGCGAGTATACAGCAAGAGACACTTCTGCCTCTACTGTTCAATGTCCTGCCACAAAATGTCCCGTCATTTGACTAGAAAACATGGAAATGAAAGTGACGTAGCCAGAGCATTGGCTCTACCTGTGAAATCTAAAGCACGTAAACTTCAGTTTGATTTGATCAGGAATAGTGGAAACCGTGAGCACAATTTTGAGGTTTTAAAGGCCGGCATTGGAACTTTAGTCCCAGCTAAACAGCCAAATTCCCCAGTTAAATCCAGTGAGTTTTTGCACTGTATAGACTGTGGGGCATTGCTTAAGCGAAAGTCGCTGTGGAGGCATGTGGCCAGGTGCCGGCTTTCACAGAAAGATGCCCAGGCTAAACCAGGTAGAAGTAGGGTCCAGTCCCTCTGCTCCCTAGCCCAGCCTGTACCGGAGGGCATCAGCAAAAAGCTGTGGTCTTTAATTTCGGCAATGCATCAGGATGAGGTCACGGGTGTTGTCAAAGCAGAAAAGGGGATTCTGAGACTCGGAGAGCACCTGTACTTAAAACACGGGCATGATAAGACAAAGCATGATTACATTAGGCAGAAAATGAGAGAAGTCGGTAGGTTAATTAACGAAGCAAAAACCGCAGGGAAACTGAAAACAATTAAGGATTTCTTTATTCCTTCCAACTTTAACCATGTGATTGATGCAGTCAGGTCTGTGGCTGGATATGATGAGGAAACAAATCAATACAAGACTCCATCCTTGGCCCTCAAACTCGGCCATAGCCTCAGAAAGCTAGCAGATATTCTTGAATGTGACTCAAAAATGGAGCATTGTGTTGATGAACTATTTATTAAAAACCTCCAACGAAGCCGGCTGCTTTTTGAGAAGAGGTGGGACGTCTGTGTTTCTTCTGCTGCCCTACAGACCCTCCGGCAAGCCAAGTGGAACACTCCGGACCTGCTCCCTCTGACTGAGGACGTTAGAGCCATGCATGCACATATTGAGGTATGTCGACCTGAATATGTGCAAACCCTAATAAGTGAGCCAACGTCTAAGCATTGGTCTAAACTGGCAGTTTTGACTCTTTGTGAGGTCATCATTTTCAATCGAAGAAGGGAAGGTGAGGTTTCAAAGATGCCACTGACAGCCTTTACCTTAAGAAGTAAGACTGGGATCCATTCTGACATTGCTCTGGGACTGTCCCAACTTGAGAAAAAGCTGTGTCAGCATTTTCAACGCATTGAAATTAAAGGGAAAAGAAGTCGGAAAGTGCCGGTTCTTTTGACTCCTGAAATGATTGCTTCGATGGAGGTGCTGGTGGAGAACAGAAGGGCCTGTTCCATCTCTGACCATAACCCATACTTCTTTTCCCGCCCGGGCGCAGACACCCACATCAGGGGATCAGACTCCCTACGCCAGGTAGCCAAAGAATGTGGTGCGGTGCATCCAGAGATGCTATCCTCAACCAAACTTAGAAAGCACATAGCTACTATGTCTACAGTTCTCAATATGAAAGAGAATGAGATGGACATACTTGCCAACTTCCTCGGCCATGACATTCGCATCCACAGGCAATATTACAGACTACCAGAGGGGACACTGGAGCTGGCCAAAATCAGCAAAGTGTTGATGGCCATGGAGCAGGGAAGAGTGACGGAATTCGAAGGAAAGAGCCTCGACCAGATACAAATTGAGCCTGAAGGTAATTCTTGATATTATTAAAATATGTATGATTTTTTTCCCCTAAAGGCCACTTGTATTTTTATTTTCTGTGCGACAGGGAGAGCAGTAGAGATCCTCTCACAAACGGACGGGCTAAAAGAAACTTCAAGCGGAGAACCTTCAACCATTCATCCAGATGCACCCCATGGTAGTGGCAGTGCCCCTTCTGGTAAGTGTACCAGGTGGGGGATTACAGCCAGGCTGCTTGGTCCTCACCCTGGGAGTGTATATTGCTAATATATTTTTATTTCTCTCCCTAGAACGTGTAAGAAAGCCATGGTCTGCATCTGAGGTGAAGGCTGTGGAGAAGACCATGACACCTTTCATACAGACTGGAAAGGTCCCTGGGAAGTCTCACTGCCTGGCCTGCATTAATGCCTCACCAGATGACCTTAGACATCGGACATGGAGTGGCATTAAATTCTATGTCAAAAATAGAATCACTGCAATTCGAAAACAAAATCTAAAATAAAATTCCTTTAAAATAGTTGTTTGGTTTCTATTGACTGTTTTGTATTACTTAAAGTCTTGGTAAAAAAAGATTATGTCTATGGGTCCCATTCTGAACGGCCCTGTCAAAGGGACCCACCAGGTAACAAAAACGTGTATGTGTGTGTGTGTGTGTGTGTGTGTGTGTGTGTGTGTGTGTGTGTGTGTGTGTGTGTGTGTGTGTGTGTGTGTGTGTGTGGAACAATTAATTCTGGAGTCCGAATTTTGCTAGGCTAAATGTATGTCTGCAGTTCAAGGAATGTCAAGGTTGTACAGAAGTATGTTTTTCATAAAGTGAAGTTGTAATGACTTAAAGCTGACTCCCCATAACTTGTCAAAGATAAATTAAATGCATGTATTTTGTAACAGCCAAATCACAGTGATCGCAGAATTGTTGATCGGTCAAAGAGTCTGATGAGAAAATCAAACAAATAGAACGCATGTGAAATGACGTGTAACAACCAAAGTTCTACATATTATAGTCTGTTGTTTAGTGGAATACAAATACTGCAAGCGGCATTGAGCTGCTAGAACTCACAGATCATTTGAAATGGTTCCATTTCAAATAATCAGTAATTAGTTATAGTAAAAGTACATCTACAAGGGTTTTTTACCTGGACTCAATAGTAATACTAAAACAGGATTAATAAATGATTCATTGAACTACACAAAAACAGTTTGGGTGATAGGCAAGTAAACAGTAGTATTGCTATGGTAACCTTCAGTTTGCCAACCAATTTTGACACTCAAATTAAAGAAATGAAATGGACAAAGACTAAAAGACAAAATGACTGCCCTGGGAGTTTCATGAAATCAATGATAGAGACATAAACTACATTTTATATACTGTAATGACCTAAGTGTGCTATATATTTGACCAACATTAAAAGCAGTCAAATTGAGTTCTAGTGTTAACAATCCATTTTCCGTCTGAAAAGCTGTTCGACACGTGGCTTAAGGCTAACATTAGCAGACAATACAAGTTGAGAATTGTATAGACTTAAAGATCCATTGTAGCCAAAGGGCCCCGCTTTCTAATGTCCTGGTTAGATTAGCCCACAGTGCATTACTCTGAGTTTTTCCGTCGACGACTGTTGATTGAGATTAACAATAGCAATAACTATACGTAGCCCAAGTCTATTCTTTTTAACCACCGCCTCCCAACACCCATTCTCCACCGCGCTTCCGTTTCATATCAACCTGTAATACAAAAAATGCCTTTCAATCATCCTGCTCTATCTCTCCTGATGTACCCCAGAGGAAATCCAGCTGAACTCTCTCATGGGCTCCTGTCCAATGCTAATCCTTTGTATCTGGAAGTCATAAAACCAAGCAGCACATAAAACCCTTGTGCCGTAGTAGTGTCAGCAAAACGTCCCACTCACAACCGAAGTTTCTGATCTTTATTGGGAATTCTCTGACGGACTTTTGGGTCATACCAAACCAGGCAGCGCGGTTTTCGGGGGGTACACCGGGAGTCGTAACTGGAGGTGAAATGGTCACTTTGAAATGCTAAAATCCTCCACTGTTGTAAAATGACATATGACTAGTCTGCGCTATTTGTCAGGCCGCGAGTACATTACCCCATAACAGTTACAGAGGATCACACGCTTATATAGTATCAACATCTGTTTTAACTGTGTGGTGGGTCGCATGTCTACAAGTGGAAAAACACACTACAACCGTAAAAGTACTGGACTAATCCTTTACCACCCATTCGGGCAAATCTGTACATCCAGGGGTCATAGTGTTTGCTGGTATGATGGGTGAATATGATAGCCAACCGCATACATTTCAGAAGGATACATTATTATGGTGGTGTTTTAAAATGAACATTATGTTGTCCACAAAAGAAGAGTTTCAAAAGTGTTTCAAGATAAACTTTAATAGGGTCAAGGAGCTTATAAAGTATAATCTTGAAAAAGGCGCCAGTACAACACAGAATAACCCTGGAATACGAGCTGTACTTTATTCATAGTAACATTAGCAGAAATTACAGCTCAGTAACGCAAGTAAGCGTGAAATGTATGTAGTCCCACTGAGTTCCAGAATCAAATTTTCAGTGAGAGTCCCTTGGCCTTAGAGAGAAGGGGAGCTGTTGTACAATGATTTTAGTGTAGCAGAACACGAGCACCAAGAGGAAACAACGCAAGATTGAAAGTGGTTTACCAATCAGATTCCTTAGAGACAGGAAACACCAACCGGTAGCTATAGGGAAGCAGGTTGGTGGCCGAGGGACCAGAAATCTCGCAATATTTAAATGTTTCCAATGGCCAACAAATAGTGAAAATATCTAAGTTTGTGCTCTAAAAAAAGGTCAAGACATTAGATCAGAAGTCAGATGGGTAAGATAGATTCCCAATAAGAATCCAAGGCAGTCACAGTATTGACTAAATTTACTTTTAACCACTTAAAGAGTAGCACTCTGCCATTTTGTTGCTCCTGAAAAAGCAACTCACCGGGGAAAAAGGTCCCAGACACCTGGCCTCAAAGGATCGAGCACCTGCCAGACGCCACAGGCACACATTGCATCCTAATTGGACAAAAAACTAATTCAAATTCTTGTAAAACTCTCCTCCTCTAGTTTTCACTAAGGGGGGGGGGGGGTTTTCCATAAGCAATACTTACTAGAGTCAGTACCGATACGCATTGCTCCCTCAAAAGCATGGCGGTACTTTTGCGAATCGCCGATAATTGCAACATTAGGCTGATCAAACTGAACTGACTTGTCTAGGTCACCGCAAGTTAAAACAAATAAATAATATATTCTGTCTGCGCCTGTCACCTAATCGAGGGAAAAAACAACTACTCAGAGCGTTATAGCCCGCATGGAGCCGTCCGATCCTCTTCGTCAAGATTTAACAGCCAGAGCTAAGCGCCCAATGTACCTCAAGGGGACTCCTCGACAAGTGTTTATTGAAGTGATTGTTACTTTTTTCAATCCATTTTGTGTGAGAGCAAAGAACATATTCAAACCCCACAAGATCGCTTTGTCATAGTTTATCGTCCGACGTTTAAAGAAAAACAGACAAGCTATCAGAACCAGAGGAGTCCTATAGTGAGGCCTGCAGCTATAGACACCTGAATCTATTCTATTAAAGGTAAAATGAAATGAAGGAGCCGCGGCCACTTTCTCTCCATAGAGTTCAAAAGGTGGTTTTGAGGACAATAATATTAACAGAAGGGACTTGCGTGATCGCCGTTAGCTAGTCAAGATTAGCCTTGAAATAATCATGACTCAGCTACCGGCGATCACGCAAGTCCCTCTGTTAATATTATTGTCCAAAACCACCTTTTGAACTCAATGGAGAGAAACGTCCCGGCTCCCTTCATTCAATTCTTCCTTTAATAGAATAGAATCAGGTGTCTAAAGCTGCAGGCTCACTATAGGACCTCCCTCTGGATCCGGATATCTGGTCAGTTTTTTCATTAACGTCGGGAACTATACACTATACAAAGCGATCTGTGGGGGTGTTAAGAATATGTCTTTTGCACCCCACACAAAATGGATTGAAAAAAGTACAATCACTTCAAACCACACTTGTCGAGGAAGTCCCTGAGGCTACATTGGGCGCTTAGCTCTGGCTGCTAATCTTGACGACAGAGGAGCGGACGGCTCCACAGCGCTGTAACGCTGCGTAGTTTGTTTTTCCCCTCCGAATAGGTGACTAGCGCAGAATATATTATTTATTGTTTTAACTTGCGTGGACCTAAACAAGACAGTCAGTTTTGATCAGCATAATGTTGCAAATATCCGGGCGATTTCGCAGAAAGATACCCATGCATTTTGAGGGAGTCCAATGCTATCAGTAAAATGACCTCTAGTATGTTATTGCATATGGAAAAATAGTGAAACTAGAGGAGAGAGAAATTTCCAAGAATTTGAAAATAAGTTCTTTGTCCAATTAGATGCAATGTGTGCCCTGTGGTCTGAACAGGTGCTCGATCCGCTGAGGCAGAGTCTCTGACCTTTTTCCCCACGGAGATTATGCTTTTTCAGGACAAATGGCAGAGAGCAACTCATTAAAGTGGTTAAAAGTAAATTTAGTCAATACTGTGGACATGCCTTGGATCTAAAAGGGAACTAACTCTACCCCATCTAGACTCTGATCTAATGGTCCCTTTGCCCTTTTTAATAGATCACAAAGTAATAGATATTTTTCACTAATTGTTGGCATTGGAAACATTTAAATATTGCGAGATTCTGGTCCTCGCCACCCAACCTGCATCCCTATAGCTACCGGTTGGAGGTTTCCTGCTCTTAAGGACTTCTGAGTGTTAACCCTTTCAGTCTGCGTATGTTTCCTCTTGGTGCTCCGGTTTCTGCTACCACAAAAATCATGTACACAGCTTCCCAGCTCTCTTGATATTTTAAATTTTTTTTATTTGTGGTTTTTTTTTATTTTTAAGGCCAAAGACTCTCCTGAAAAATGATTCTGGAACCTCAGTGGGACAACACATTTCACGCTTACTTGCGTTACTTATGCTGTAATTACTGCTAAGTTACAATGAATAAAGTACAGCTTCCGTATTCAGTGTTAATTCTGTGTGTACTGGCGCCTTTTTCAAGATATCACTTTATAAGCTCCTTGACCCAAAAAAGTATATCTGAAACACTTTTGAAACACTAGTCTTTTGAGGACAACATATGTCATTTTAAAACCACATCCACCATAATAATGAATCTTCTGAATGTAGCGGTTTGCTATCATTATCTCCACCCATCATACCCGCAACACTATGACTCTGGAAGTACAGATTTGCAGAATGGGTAAAGATTTGACCAGTACTTTATACGTGTAGTGAGGATTTTTCCACTTGTAGACATGCGACCCACCACAGTAAAACCAGATGTGATGACAATTATAAGCGTGGAAACCTCTGTAACAGTATGGGGTATGTACTCTCGGCCTGAACACAAGAGCAAGACATCATATTCATTTTGACAAGTGGAGATTTTAGCCTTTCAAAGTGACATCACCACCATTACACTCCCCGTGTACCCCCCGCCAACCGCGCTGCCTGCGTCTGGTCAAGACCCAACGCCGTCAGAGAATTTCACCAATAAGATCAGAACTGGTGTGAGTGGGACGTTTCTGCTGACACATACTACGGCACAAGGTTTTATGTGCTGCTGTTGGTTAAAGACTTTCCCAGATACCAAGGATTAGCATGGACGGAGCCAGAGAGAGTTCAGCTGGATTTCCTTGTGTACATCAGGAGAAAGAGCAGGATGATTGAAATGCATTTTTTGAGATTACAGGTTGATATGAAAGGAGCGCGTGGAGAAGGGAGGGTGGCCGTGGTAAAATGACATGGCAACGTAATAGTTATTGCTATAGTTAATCTCAACAACAAGACGTCCGAGGAAAACACAGAGTTAATGCACTGTGGCTAATCAAACCATCCATAGACAGCGGGGACCTTTGGCACAGATGGAACATTAAGTCTATACACTTCTCAACTTGTATTGTCCTGCTACAGTTAGCCATATGCACCTGGTCGAACAGCTTTCAGACGGAAATGATGTTTAACACTAAACTCAATTTGACTGCTTTAATGTTGGTCAAATAATTAGTACACTTAGGTACATACAGTAATATAAATGTAGATTATGTCTCTAACTCCTCACTAAGTTTCAAGAAACACCCAGGCAGTCCATTTTTGTCTATTCATCATATGGGGGGGGGGGGGGGGGGGGGAGGGTGTCATTTCGATCTTCATTAATTTGAGAGTCAAATTTGGTTGCAAACTGCAAGAATACATAGCAATACACTGTTTTACATGCCCTCTCACAAAACTGTTTAATTGCTGTATTCAATGAACTTTATTAATCCTGTTTAAGCATTCCTATTGAGTCCAGGTCAAAACCCTTGTAGATTAACTTTTTACTATAACTAATTATGATGATTTGAAAAGGAACCATACAAAAGATTCTTTGAGAGTTCTAGCAGCACAATGCGCATGCTGAATATTTATCACTAAACACACAGACTAATAATAGGTAGAACTTTGGTTGACCCGTAATTTCACAAGCGTTCTAATTGTTTGTTTTTCTCATCAGCTCTTGACCGATCAACAATTCAGCGATCCTGTGATCCTGGCTGTACAAAAATAATGCATTAATTAATCTTGACAAGTTATGGGAGTCAGGCATTAAGTCATTACAACATTCACTTTTATTATGAAAAACATACTTCTGTACAACATGACCAATAACCATGAACTGCAGACGTACATTTAGCCCTAGCACCATTCGGACTCCAAATAATTGTTCCCTGATTTCCGCCATACATACGACCAGGGGGGGGGGGGGGGGGGGGGGGGGGGGGGGAGGGGGGGGGGGGGGGGGGGGGGGGGGGGGGGGGGGGGGGGGGAAATGAAACATACGATAACAGACTGGAGTCTGATCAAAGGCGAGTAATCGGACGGCATCGATATACCTCCTATAAACTCGTATTACCAAGTTCCATCGTAGCGGTAGGAGCAGGTGCATAGGTGTCTACAGACACACACACACACACACACACACACACACACACACACACACACACACACACACACACACACACACACACACACACACACACACACACACACACACACACACACACACACACACACACGTTTTTGTTACCTGGTGGGTCCCTTTGACAGGGCCGTTCAGAATGGGACCCATAGACATAATCTTTTTTTACCAAGACTTTAAGTAATACAAAACAGTCAATAGAAACCAAACAACTATTTTAAAGGAATTTTATTTTAGATTTTGTTTTCGAATTGCAGTGATTCTATTTTTGACATAGAATTTAATGCCACTCCATGTCCGATGTCTAAGGTCATCTGGTGAGGCATTAATGCAGGCCAGGCAGTGAGACTTCCCAGGGACCTTTCCAGTCTGTATGAAAGGTGTCATGGTCTTCTCTCCACAGCCTTCACCTCAGATGCAGACCATGGCTTTCTTACACGTTCTAGGGAGAGAAATAAAAATATATTAGCAATATACACTCCCAGGGTGAGGACCAAGCAGCCTGGCTGTAATCCCCCACCTGGTACACTTACCAGAAGGGGCACTGCCACTACCATGGGGTGCATCTGGATGAATGGTTGAAGGTTCTCCGCTTGAAGTTTCTTTTAGCCCGTCCGTTTGTGAGAGGATCTCTACTGCTCTCCCTGTCGCACAGAAAATAAAAATACAAGTGGCCTTTAGGGGAAAAAAATCATACATATTTTAATAATATCAAGAATTACCTTCAGGCTCAATTTGTATCTGGTCGAGGCTCTTTCCTTCGAATTCCGTCACTCTTCCCTGCTCCATGGCCATCAACACTTTGCTGATTTTGGCCAGCTCCAGTGTCCCCTCTGGTAGTCTGTAATATTGCCTGTGGATGCGAATGTCATGGCCGAGGAAGTTGGCAAGTATGTCCATCTCATTCTCTTTCATATTGAGAACTGTAGACATAGTAGCTATGTGCTTTCTAAGTTTGGTTGAGGATAGCATCTCTGGATGCACCGCACCACATTCTTTGGCTACCTGGCGTAGGGAGTCTGATCCCCTGATGTGGGTGTCTGCGCCCGGGCGGGAAAAGAAGTATGGGTTATGGTCAGAGATGGAACAGGCCCTTCTGTTCTCCACCAGCACCTCCATCGAAGCAATCATTTCAGGAGTCAAAAGAACCGGCACTTTCCGACTTCTTTTCCCTTTAATTTCAATGCGTTGAAAATGCTGACACAGCTTTTTCTCAAGTTGGGACAGTCCCAGAGCAATGTCAGAATGGATCCCAGTCTTACTTCTTAAGGTAAAGGCTGTCAGTGGCATCTTTGAAACCTCACCTTCCCTTCTTCGATTGAAAATGATGACCTCACAAAGAGTCAAAACTGCCAGTTTAGACCAATGCTTAGACGTTGGCTCACTTATTAGGGTTTGCACATATTCAGGTCGACATACCTCAATATGTGCATGCATGGCTCTAACGTCCTCAGTCAGAGGGAGCAGGTCCGGAGTGTTCCACTTGGCTTGCCGGAGGGTCTGTAGGGCAGCAGAAGAAACACAGACGTCCCACCTCTTCTCAAAAAGCAGCCGGCTTCGTTGGAGGTTTTTAATAAATAGTTCATCAACACAATGCTCCATTTTTGAGTCACATTCAAGAATATCTGCTAGCTTTCTGAGGCTATGGCCGAGTTTGAGGGCCAAGGATGGAGTCTTGTATTGATTTGTTTCCTCATCATATCCAGCCACAGACCTGACTGCATCAATCACATGGTTAAAGTTGGAAGGAATAAAGAAATCCTTAATTGTTTTCAGTTTCCCTGCGGTTTTTGCTTCGTTAATTAACCTACCGACTTCTCTCATTTTCTGCCTAATGTAATCATGCTTTGTCTTATCATGCCCGTGTTTTAAGTACAGGTGCTCTCCGAGTCTCAGAATCCCCTTTTCTGCTTTGACAACACCCGTG
Source organism: Knipowitschia caucasica (assembly GCA_964034765.1). Classification (NCBI taxonomy): domain Eukaryota; kingdom Metazoa; phylum Chordata; class Actinopteri; order Gobiiformes; family Gobiidae; genus Knipowitschia; species Knipowitschia caucasica. Next base: position 33,725,970 of record OZ035830.1, on the reverse strand, counting down.
ACCTCATCCTGATGCATTGCCGAAATTAAAGACCACAGCTTTTTGCTGATGCCCTCCGGTACAGGCTGGGCTAGGGAGCAGAGGGACTGGACCCTACTTCTACCTGGTTTAGCCTGGGCATCTTTCTGTGAAAGCCGGCACCTGGCCACATGCCTCCACAGCGACTTTCGCTTAAGCAATGCCCCACAGTCTATACAGTGCAAAAACTCACTGGATTTAACTGGGGAATTTGGCTGTTTAGCTGGGACTAAAGTTCCAATGCCGGCCTTTAAAACCTCAAAATTGTGCTCACGGTTTCCACTATTCCTGATCAAATCAAACTGAAGTTTACGTGCTTTAGATTTCACAGGTAGAGCCAATGCTCTGGCTACGTCACTTTCATTTCCATGTTTTCTAGTCAAATGACGGGACATTTTGTGGCAGGACATTGAACAGTAGAGGCAGAAGTGTCTCTTGCTGTATACTCGCCCCCCATTTTTCTTCTTTTGCAGCTGCATGATAACAATCTTATTTGCCTTTGGTTCGTCACTTTCCGAGTCTTGAAGAAAAGTGTTTTTGATTTTTCTTTTTCCATACTTTTTTACAGGTTTCTTCTTGACAGTTAAATCGTCAGAATCTGAGTCGACTTCATCAATTAGGGACTCTTGACTAAGCTGCACAAACAACAATAATTTGGGTACATCTTTACATTAACGGGCCGGTAAGTCCATGGAACTTACAGTGGTACCATCTAGGTACATACAGAGGTACTTACAGTGGTACTTACGGTGGTACTTACAGTGGTACTATACGGTGGTACTTAACAGTGGTACTTACGGTGGTACTTACGGTGGTACTTACGGTGGTACTTACGGATGGTACTTATCAGTGGTACTTACGGTGGTACTTACGGTGGTACTTACGGTGGGTACTTTACGGTGGTACTTACCAGTGTACTTACGGTGGTACTTACAGTGTACTTACGGTGGTACTTACGGTGGTACTTACGGTGGTACTTACGTGGTACTTTACGTGGTACTTACGGTGGTACTTACGGTGGTATTACATTGGTACTTAACGGTGGTATCTTACAGTGGTACTTACGGTGGTGGACTTACGGTGGTACTATTTTACGGTGGTACTTACGGTGGTACTTACGGTGGTACTTACGGTGGTACTTACGGTGTACTTACAGGTGGTACTTACAGTGGTACTTACAGTGGTACTTACGGTGGTACTTACGGTGGTACTTACGGTGGTACATTACGGTGGACTTAACGGTGGAACTTACGGTGGTACTTAACGGTGGTACTTACGGTGGGGTACTTACGTGGTAACTTACGGTGGTACTTACGAGTGGTACGTTACAGTGGAAACTTACAGTGGGTACTATACAGTGGTACTTCTAAGGTACTTATTGTGGTACACTTACAGTGGTACATTCTAGGTACTTACAGTGGTACTTAATTGTGGTACTTAGAGGTACTTATTGTGGTACTTACAGTGGACTTCTAGGTACTTAGTTGTGATAATTCTAGATACAGCAGTAACTTAGTAATTCAAGGACACTACAGTATTATTTTCCTATGTAGTAAATGTGAAGTACTTCTACATACATACATACAGAGGTCATTTTGTAGGATTTGTTTGACTAAAAAACATAAAACAACATTATTGTAAAACAAACGTCTTTATTAATATCTAATAAGTAGCACATGAAAGGACAGCAAAATAAATACATTTAATGCATATTTCAAACAAGTTTCAAGTGACAAGGGAAACACTGCAAGAACTATGTACCCAACCCAAGTAACCAAGAAGTCACATTACCAGGCTACTTACCAGGCAAGTACCATGGTACTTACCAGGCAATACCAGGTACTTACCCAGCAAGTACCAGGTACTTACCATAGGACTGGCCCCGTAATAAGACAAAGGACTTTAACCATAAGTACGTGATAACATGCCATAATTATATAGTACAGTACCGAGGTACTTACAATAAGGAACTGGCCCATAATAAGACAAAGGACTTTAACATAAGTACCAGTGATAACACCAGTAATTATATAGTAAGTACCAGTGTACTTACCATAGGAACAGGCCCATAATAAGACAAAGGACTTACCCATAAGTACTAGTGATACCAGTAATTATATAGTATAACCATGTACTTACCAGCAAGTACCCCAGGTACTTACCAGCAAGTACCAAACGGCGGCACGGTGGCTGAGAGTGATAGCACTCTCGCCTCTCAGCAAGAAGGTCCTGGGTTCAAATCCCGGCCAGGACCAGGCCTTTCTGAGTGGAGTTTGCATGTTCTCCCCGTGTCTGCGTAGGTTTCCTCCGGGTACTCCGGTTTCCCCCTACCACTAAAAATATGTACAATAGGTCTGGCATACCGCCTCCTGTTCGGCGACCCCGCTCCATCTCTGTGTGGAGTGAGAGACAAGTGCCCAAAAAATAACAATTGTAAACCGCTTTGTGACTCTGTTGTCTGTGAAAGGCGGTATATAATAAAGATTACTTACTTACTTTCTTACTTACCAGGTACTTACCAGTAGCCAAGTACCAGGTACTTACCAAATAGGGACTGGCCCATAATCAGAACAAAGGACTTTAACCTAAGTACCGTGATAACACACCAGTAATTATACAGTAAGTACCTGGGTAGCTATGCTGTTAGTACCTGGTACTTGCTGGTAAGTACCTGGTACTTGCTGGTAAAGTACCTGGTACTTGCTGGTAATACCTGGTACTTGCTGGTAAGTACCTGGTACTTGCTGGTAAGTACCTGGTTCATGCAGGTAAGTACCTGGTACTTGCTGGTCAAGTACCATGGTACTTGCTGGTAAGTAACCTGGTATCACTAGTACTAATTGGGTAAGTCCTTTGTCTTATTATGGGCCAGTTCCTATGGTAAGTCCCTGTTACTTAACTATATAATTTTCTGGTGTTATCACTGGTACTTATGTTAAAGTCCTTTGTCTTATTATGGGCCAGTCCCTATGGTAAGTACCTGTTACTTCACAGTATAATTACTGGTGTTATCACTGTACTTAATGTAAAGTCCTTTGTCAATTATGGGCCAGTCCCTATGGTAAGTACCTGGTACTTGGCTGTGTAAGTACCTGGTACTTGCTGGTAAGTACCTGGTACTTGCTGGTAAGTACCACCGGTACTTGCTGGTAAGAATACATGGTATACTAATATAATTACTGGTACACTACGTACTTATGGGTAAGTTCCTTTGTCTTATTATGGGCCAGTATCCTATGGTAAGTACCTGGTACTTACTATAATAATTACTGTGTTATCACTGTATCTTATGTTAAAGTCCTTTGTCTTATTATGGCCAAGTTCCTATGGAAAGTACCTGTTACTTACTATATAATTACTGGTGTTATCACTGGTACTTTATGTTAAAGTCCTTTGTCTTATTACGGGCCAGTCCCCTATGGTAATACCTGGTACTTTCTGGTAAAGTACCTGGTACTTGCTGGTAAGTACCTGGTACTTGCCTGGTAAGTACCTGGTAACTTGCCTGGTAAGATACCTGGTACTTGCTGGTAAGTACCTGGTACTTGCCTGGTAAGTACCTGGTACTTGCCTGGTAAGTACCTGGTACTTGCCTGGTAAGTACCTGGTAATGTGTAATTTCTTGTTACTTGGGTTGGGTACCTAGTTCTTGCAGTGTTTCCCTTGTCCTTGAAACTTGTTTTTGAAATATGCATTAAATGTATTTTATACTGTCCTTTCTGTGCTACTTATTCCATATTAATAAAGACGTTTGTTTTACATAATGTAAGTTTTATGTTTTATAGTCAAACATTCCTACAAATGACCTCTGTATGTATGTATGTAGAAGTACCACATTTACTACATAGGAATAATACTGTAGTGTCCTATGAATTACTAAAGTTACAGCTGTATCTATAGAATTAACACAATAAGTACCTAGAAAGTACCACTGTAAGTACCAACAATAAGTACCACTTCTAAGTACCACAATAAGTACCCTAGAAGTACCACAGTAAGTACCACTGTAAGTACCTAGAAGTACCACTGTAAGTACCAGGAACTGTAAGTACCACTGTAAGTACCTACTGTAAGTACCACCGTAAGTACCACCGTAAGTACCACGGTAAGTACCAACGTAAGTAACCACCGTAAGTACCACCGTAAGTACCACCGTAAGTACCACCGTAAGTACCCACTGTAAGTACCACTGTAAGTACCACTCGTAAGTACCACCGTAAGTACCACCGTAAAGTACCCCCACCGTAAGTACCACCGTAAGTACCACCGTAAGTACCACACCGTAAGTACCACTGTAAGTACCAACCGTAAGTACCACTGTAAGTACCACCGTAAAGTACCACCGATAAGTAACAAGCTGTAAGTACCACTGTAAGTACACTGTAAGTACCAACCGTATACCGTAACAATTAAAGTACCACCAACCGTAAGTACCACTGAAGTACCACCGTATGTACCACTAAGTACCACCGTAAAGTACCACTGTAAGTACCACCGTAAGTACACCGTAAATTATCCAACCGTACTACCACCGTACCACCGAAGTACCACTGTAAGTACCACCGTAAGTTGTAAGTACCACTGTAAGTACCACTGTAAGTACCTAGAAGTACCACTGTAAGCCAATGGACTTACCGGCCCGTAATGTAAAGTGTTACATAATTTGTGCTTACCAGTGGATCGTGCGCTTCATGTGCTCCTCCATGATTTCTTGCAGCCTAATGAACCACACACTTGCACCTTTTTCTAGCCTGACACCTGATTTCCTCTGTTGTGCTGCTCCATGATTGGCTCCAGCCTGCTGGACTGAAATTGCCCCAGTGTGCCCCTCCTTGATATCCCGCAACCCACCACCAGGGTTCCGACACATAACACACTTTTTTCAGGAAAGTAAACCTCCAGGGGTCCTTTCCATATTTTTACAGAGACTGCATAAGGAACCGTTAGAAAAGCATTACCCATTGATTATTAAGCTTGGACCAGTGGGGTCCGGTGTTCGGGCCCACCACGTAAAACCAGTCCCCATGACGTGAGTGGAATCTCAGGTTATGGAACCCACCAGGAGTTGAAAACAAGTGCACACACACACACACACACACACACACACACACACACACACACACACACACACACACACACACACACACACACACACACACACACAACACACACACACACACACACACACACACACACACACACACCACACACACACAAAATAGTCCGCCCTTCCATTTTCTGTGGGAAAAAAACCTCTGTTTATTGTACACACACACATTAAATATTTGGCTCACACACCGCAGAACTAATGACTAATCGCAAGAAAATCAAAAAATAAGCAAGCAGTCCGCCCCGACATTTTAGTAAATTGGATGATGGAGATTGGTGCGCACACAGCACCTCACTACACACGTTTCTTTAAAGGCATATGGTTAGGAGGAGGGTTGGACACCCTGTGTATAAGTAGCTTTTGAGATTATTGCACACAATTGAGTGAACTTAAAAAAAAAAACACACAAACTTATATTCTGGGTGTATAGATTTCTGCAGCAAGAACTCAAGCTTTCTTCAGTGTCTTCACCATGATTCTTCACATAAGAACAAGATTAAATACATTTTCTTGATCTGGGAATGGAGAATTGTCCATGTCACATTTGGCATGGATAGAATCACTCAGGGCGCGCAAAAAACACAGGAAGTGAGCAAACATGTTGAAATATACTCTCTTTGTGCAAGATATATTATGTACATAGTTCTCTCATCTTCGGTGTGTTCTTATTTGTATGTATGTAATGTTTTTTTTATATAGCGCAATTTTACAGACCACGGTCATCCAAAGCGCTTTACAATGTTTCAGAGTTCAGATATTGTTCCAATCATTCCACACACGGTGAAGACGTGATGTTGGTGTACCCAATCAGATCTGTGTTCAAAAGGTAATGTAAACTTACGTAATACTGTGGACATACAGACATACATTCACCCATGTCTCTCTGGTCTATTTCATGGAACCTTTTGATGGGCCCAAACCCTGGACTCCACGCATAGACCTGACAGGGGCTGGCTCTTGTGACGCCCACAATTTGTTGTTTTTTTCACTTTTTTTGTTGGTTTTACATCCACAAATAAAGCTTTTTTTGTCCCCGAGTGAACCACAATTGATCCAGTCAAAGTGAACACGACCAACAGAGCCCAATTACCCAAAACTACGCATTTCAAAAGTCATACCACTTACTAGGTGACATTGCTACTACTCTTAACTTAACTATTCTACAGGAGTTTTGCCACCTAGCTCTTTACATGTCATGAATCGCGTGTCAAGACGTCTTGGGGCCCCAAGCCGAAAAACATCGATGACCTCCAACCAGAGCCCATCACTCTTTCTTTTGAACTTATAAGTGTTAAAGCTGCCAACGAACTTTGTGTGGTACTGCTTTGAAACCATGATGAAAAAGAATGTTCCCATGATGCCACACAGATTGCTGATCCCACGTCAAATGGAATTATCTCAGTGATGCCACCTGTGTCAAAACTATAAGTGTGTCTAAGAATGTACTGTAATTAGCAAGGATAAAAGAAATTACTGTGCAACATCAGCCAATCTTTTCTGTCCTACGAGTTTATATGCAGACAGTTGTTTCTGTTTAGCAGTGGAAATGATGCCACAATCAAACTATGCACAAGGAGTCAGCATCTTTGGTGGAAACTTCAGTGGCCTAAAAGCCATTTAAAATATCTGGTCCAAAACTTCAGACTTTTGCCGCCCCATCCCTCTGACAGATATGGCTCTGTCAGAAAGCATTAGACTCTCTCACACTCATCCTCCGCCTCGACCACAGCCAAGATTTACTGAAAAAAAACAGTAAAAGTCAAGACACGTGAAGATCAAACTGTGGACACTGCAGACAGAAAGTGGCTCCTGACTGACAGACAGCAGAGCAGCTTTTCACAAGGACTTTCCTAGTTTAAATATGTCGGATTTTGGCCTTGATCCTTAGATGTTTATTTTGTCTGGTTTAAGTGTTTGCTCTTGCATATTTTTTTACTCGTGAATGTGGCTATACTAGCTTCAGATACACATACTAAAGACCAGAGGAAGGTCATGGGAGATAATTATAAGGAAGAGAAAAACAGCAAAGAAGTAAAATATCCATAAGAAATATGACAGATCCAGTCAAATTAATTTCCTCAAGTAATGCACCTAATGTGTTTTGAATTGGGTTTATAGTGAAGCCCTATAAAAACTGTGTTTCTGAAATTTGCTATATAAGTCAATTGTATTTGATTCTGAGGTTATTTGGCATTTACTATAGGTTCCTTTCATATTTGCCTGTAGATGCAACCTTTTCCTCTATTGTCTTCACTTGCTCACTGTTTCTGATAATTCAGCCGATCTCAATACTGCCATTAAAAAGTACCATTGTTTAGCAAAAACTGAAATTGTAATTGCCCCAAAACCTTTCATGTGATTTGGTGAGTTGAATGCTTTCTCAGACAAAACGCCAACATCTCCACAGAGATATATAGAACCTATTGAACCCATCCCCGCAGAACTATACCTATGTAAAGCCTTGCTATTGGATCAAAAAGAAAAGGTCAGTTCAGTTTAACAGGAGACCATGCAAACTGGGAATAAACCCAATACCTCTGGCTGAGAGGCACAGCCAAACCTCTGCTAATCTGTCACCGAATCTACCTCCATGAGTCATCCATTCAACTAGAACACTGTGTTTTCATATTCAATCTTCCAAATCCGAGCCGCAGCATCAGATGATCACGGCGTGCTGTTTTGTGCGGACCTCTCGAGGGTCTTTGTGAGCACATGTAGCACATTTGTTGAGGCACAGATGTTACGTATCACAGAACAGCAAGTAAAAGTCTTCCCCCTGCTTGTGTCTCCGTTCCTGATCAGTCTGATTATCCTGCGCCCGGAAACATCTGCTCACATCAGATCATCTCCACACTCTTGACAGCTCAGAGAGGTGCGCCGGGAATTCGAAACAGCAGGACAATAGCAATATGTGATCTGCAAAAAAAAATACAGAGTGGGGGTTTTAGTAGTGGTAGCAGCAGCAGCAGCAAGAGGTAAAGTTCGGGATTTAAAACCTGAATAGTAATAAAGAGTAATCCCTGCAAAAACTCTACACTTTGCAACTAAACATAATTTACATTTAGAATATGTTTGGAGTGACACAAGAAAAGATGGTAAGAGGCAATAGGAAGGGCCTTTGATGATCGCTGCTAAAACAATACATAAAAAGAAATTGTTGGAAGTAGAGAAAAAGTGGCAAAAACGATTTAAAAAAACGGGCATTTATAGCAGCAGTTGTATTTGTGACTCGTAATAAGTATAAAATGTACAAAGATGACACTACACACAACACCTTTGAATGTACAGCAATTTTTAAGCCTTTTAAAAGCTGCTCATGTTGTTGATTGAATTTGGGCTGTTAACATGTCTTACTCTTACTAATCTGACTTTTTAGGTTTTAGGGAGAAAGACAGAAGGATGACATCATCACCATAACTGTCTTTGTTTTTCTGTGAACCCAAGTATTAAGTTTTGTCTCGCAAAGTTTAGAGTTTTTTGCAAGATTCTCTTTATTACATAGTCAGGTAAATCCCGAACAGTAACCTCTGCTGCTGCTGCTGCTACCACTACTCAAAACCCACTCAGTAATTTTTTTTTTGCAGATCACAAATTGCTATTGTCCTGATGTTCGATACCCGGACACCTCTCTGAGCTGTCAAGAGTGTGGAGAAGATCTGATGTTGACAGGATGTTCTCCGGCGCAGATAATCCAGCAACTGATCAGGACACGGAGACACAACCGGTGGTATGACTTTTACAGCTATCTGTGATACGTAACATCTGTGCTCAACCAAGTGTGCTACATGTGCTCACAAAGACCCTCAGAGGCCGCACAAAACAGCACGCCCGTGACGATCTGAAGCATGCAGCTCGGATTTGGAAGATTGAATATGAAAACACTGTGATTTCAAGTGAATGGAAGCTCAAGAGGTAGATTCGGATGACAGATTAGCAGAGGTATTGGCTGTGCCTCTCAGCCAAAGGTATTGGGTTTAATTCCCAGGATTGCATGTGTCCTCCTGATAACTGAACTGACCTTGTTCATTTTGATGCCAATAGCAAGCTTACATAGGTATAGTTACTGCAGGGTGGGATGGTTCAATAGTTTTCTATATTCCTCTGTGGAGATGTAGGCGTTTTGTCTGAGATAGCATTCCAACTCACCGAAATCACCATGAAAGGTTTGGGGCAATTACAATTTCAGGTTTTTGCAAATACAATGGTACTTTTATAATTGGCAGTATGAATCGGCTGAATTATAAGAAACAGTGAGCAACGTGAAGACGAATAGAGGAAAAGGATGCATCACAGGCAAATATGAAAGGAACCTATAGTATATGCCAAATAACCTCAGAATCAAATCAATTGACTTATATAGCAAATTTTTCAGAAACAACAGTTTTTATAGGGCTTCACTATAAACAATTCAAAAACACAATTAGTGCATTACATGAGGGATTAAATTTGAATGGATCTGTCATAATTCTTATGGATATTTCTACTTGCTTGTTTTAACTCTTAATATATCTCCCATGGACTTCCTCTGGTCTTTGATACGGGTGTGACTGAAGCTAGTATAGCCACATTCACGAGTAACAATATGCAAGAGGCAAACACTTAAACCAGACAAAATAAACATCTAAGGATCTAAGGCCAAAATCCGACATATTAAACAGGAAGTCCTGGAAAAGGGGCCTCTGCTGTCTGTCAGTCAGGAGCCACTTTCTTCTGCAGTGTCCACAGTTTGATTCTTCACGTGTCTTGTACTTTTACCTGATTTTTTTTATTCAGTAAAAATCTTGGCTGTGGTCAGCGGAGGATGATGGTCGAGAGAGTCTAATGCTTTTCTGACAGAGCCATATCTGTCAGAGGGAGGGGCGTCAAAGTCTGAAGTTTTGGACCAGATATTTAAATGGTCTTTAGGCCACCAGAAGTTTCCACCAAAGATGCTGACCTCCGTGTGCATAGTTTGATTGTGAAGGCATCATTTCCCACTGCTAACAAGAAACACACTGTCTTGCATATAAACTCGTAGCCGACAGAAAAGTATTGGCTGATGTTGCACACAGTAATATTCTTTTATCCTTGCTAATTTACAGTAACAATTCTAGACACACTTATAGTCTTGACACAGGGTGGCATCACTGAGATAAATTCATTTTGACGAGGGAATCAAGCAACTGGTGGCATCATGGGGAACATTCTTTTTCATCATGGTTTTCAAAGCAGTACCCACAACAAAGTTCGTTGGCAGCTTATAACACTATAAGTCAAAAGAAAGAGTGATGGCTCTGTTGGAGGTCATCGCTGTTTCGGCCTGGGCCACCAAGACCGTCTTTGACAACTGCGATTCATGACATGTAAAGCTAGGTGGCAAAACTCCTGTAGAAATAGTTAAGTTTAAGAGTAGCAATGTCCCTAGTAAGAGGAATGACTTTTGAAATTGCGTAGGTTTTGGGTAATTGGGCTCTTGTTGGTCGTGTTCAACTTTGACTGGAACAATGTTGGTTTCACTCGGACAAAAAAAGCTTTATTTGTGGATGTAAAAACCAACAAAAAGAAAAAACAACAAATTGTGGGCTTCACAGAGCCAGCCCATGTCAGGTCTAATGCGTGGAGTCCAGGGTTTAGGCCCCAACAAAAGGATTCATGGAAATAGACCAGAGAGACTTGGGTGAAGTCGTCTGTATGTCCACAGTATTAAGTTAGTTTACATTACTTTATGAAACAGATCTGATCTGGTACACCAACATCAACCGTCATCACCGTGTGTGGAAATGATTGGAACAATATCTGAACTCTGAACATTGAAAGCGCTTTGGATGACCGGTTCTGTAAAATGCGCTATAAAAAAAAACAATACTTACTTACAAATAAGAACACACCCTAAAGATGCAAGAACTATGTACATAATATATCTTGCTTGCAACAAAAGGAGTATATTTCAGGACAGTTAGCTCACAGTTCCGAGTGTTTTTTGCGCGCCCCTGATTGAATCAATCCATGCCAAATGTGACATGGACAAGTCTCCACCATTCCCAGATCAAGAAAATGTATTTAAATCATGTCTTTATGTGAAGAATCATGTGAAGACACTGACGAAAGCTTTGAGTCTTGCTGCAGAAAGCTATACAACCCAGAAAATAAGTTTGTGTGTTTTTTTTTTAAGATCACACAATTGAGAAAGACTGCAATAATCTCAAAAGCTACTATACACATGGGATACTGTCCAACCCACCTCCTAACCATCATGCCTTAAAGAAAACGCACCATTTAGCCAGGGCGACTCCAATAGTGAGGTAATGCTGACCACAACAGAGCGTGAGCGCACCAATCTCCATCAATCCAATTTACTAAATGCAATCGCGTCGGCGGACTGCTTGCTTATTTTTTGATTTTCTTGCGATTAAGTCATAAGTTTCTGCCGGTGGCAAGGAAAGGTTAATTAATTTTTGAGTGTGTGTGTGTGTGTGTGTGTGTGTGTGTGTGTGTGTGTGTGTGTGTGTGTGTGTGTGTGTGTGTGTGTGTGTGTGTGTGTGTGTGTGTGTGTGTGTGTGTGTGTGTGTGTGTGTGTGTGTGTGTGTGTGTGTGTGTGTGTGTGCACTTGTTTTCAACTCCTGGTGGGTTCCATAACCTGAGATTCCACTCACGTCATGGGGACTGGTTTTACGTGGTGGGGCCCGAACACCGGACCCCACTGGTCCAAGCTTAATAAACAATGGGTAATGCTTTTCTAACGGTCCTTATGCAGTCTCTGTAAAAATATGGAAAGGACCCCTGGAGGTTTACTTTCCTGAAAAAAGTGTGTTATGTGTCGGAACCCTGGTGGTGGGTTGCGGGATATCAAGGAGGGGCACACTGGGCAATTTCAGTCCAGCAGGCTGGAGCCAATCATGGAGCAGCACAACAGAGGAAATCAGGTGTCAGGCTAGAAAAAGGTGCAAGTGTGTGGTTCATTAGGCTGCAAGAAATCATGGAGGAGCACACTGAAGCGCACGCTTACAAACCACTGGTAAGTGCTGACTACAAGTCATGACTTCAAATTGTTATATAGAATGATTACAAAGTTTATGTAACTTAACGGTGTACTTACAGTGGTACTACATGGTACTTACATGTGGTACTTACGGTGGTACTACGGTGGTACTTACAGTGTACTTACAGTGGTACTTACAGCGGTACTTACGGTGGTACTTACGGTGTACATACATTGGTACTTAACGTGGTACTTACAGATGGTACTTAAACGTGGTCACATTGTACGTGGTTACTTACGTGGTACTTACGGTGGTACTTACGGTGAGTACTTACGGTGGTACTTACAGTGGTACATACAGTGGTACTTTTACAGTGGTACTTACGGTGGTACTTACTGTGGTACTTACTGTGTACTTACGGTGGTACTTACGGTGTACTTACCGTGGTACTTACGGTGGTACATACGGTGGTACATACAGAGGTAATTACATGTACTTACAGTGTAAATACAGTGGTCCGTCAAGGTACTTACAGTGTTACTTACAGTGGTACTTCTAGGTACATATTGTGGTACATAGAGGTACTTATTGTGGTACTTACATGGTACTTCTAGGTACTTTATTGTGATAATTCTAGATACAGCAGTAACTTTAGTAATTCAAGGACACAACAGTATATACCTATGGTAGTAAATGGTGGTAGCTTCTACATACATACATACAGAGGTCATTTTAGGAAATAATTGTGACTATAAAACCTCAAAACAACTTTATGTAAACAAACGCTTTATTAATATGGACTAAGTAGCACAGAAAGGACGTATAAATACATTTAAATGCATAATTCAAAACACGTTTCAGGACAAGGGAAACACTGCAAGACTAGGTACCCCAACCCAAGTAACAAGAATACACATTACAGGATACTATACCCAGGCAAGCAACCAGGTACACTACCAGGCAAGTACCAGGTACTTACCAGGCAAGTACCCGGTACATACCATCAAGTAACCAGGTACTTACCAGGCAATACCAGTACTTTACCAGGACAAGAACCAGGTACTTACCGAGCACGAAACCAGAACTTACCAAAAGTACCAGGTACTTACCATAGGGACTGGCCGTAATACGGCAAAGGACTTTAACATAAGTACCAGTGATAACACCAGTTAAATTATATAGTAAGTACCAGGTACATACCATAGAAACTGGCCCAAAGAAAAGACACAGGACTTTACATAAGTACCAGTGGATAACACCAGTAATTATATAGTAAGTACCAGGAGTCCTTACCATAGGAAACTGGCCCATCATAAGACAAAGGACTTACCCATAATAATATGATAACCAGTATTATATAGTATACCATGTACTTAACCAGCAAGTACCAGGTACTACTTACCACAAGTACTCCAGTACATAACCGAGCAGTACCAGGTACTTACCAGCCAATGATCCCCGAGGTACTTACCATAGGTACTTGGCCCATAATAAGACAAAAGGACTTTAACATAAGTACCAGTGATAACACCATATAATTATACGTAAAGTCCCAGTACTTACATAGGACTGCCCATAATAAGACAAAGGACATTACCATAAGTTACCAGAGATAACACCAGTAATTATTAGTAGTACCAGTACATAACAATAGGAACGTGGCCCATAATAAGACAAAGGACTTACCCATAGTACTAGTGATAACCCGGTACTGTTACCAGCAATACCAGTACTTACCAGCAAGTAACCAGGTACTTAACCAGCAAGTACCAGGTACTTACCAGCAAGTACCATGTAACTTACCAGCAAGTATCCAGTCCTTACAACATGTACCAGTACATACCAGCAAGTAACAGGTACTTACCAGCAAGTAACCTAGGTACTTAACACAAGTACCAGTACATAAGAAATAATTACTGGTGTTAATCACAGGACTTTGTTAAAGTCCCTTTGTCTTATTATGGTCCAGTCCTATGGTAAGCTACTTACTGGTACTTAGCTTGTAAGTAACTGGTAAGTAAGTAAGTAAGTAAGGATAATCTTTATTATATACCCAGGCCTTTCACAGACCAGAGTCACAAAGCGTTTTACCATTGTTATTTTTGGGCACTGACTCTCACTCAACACAAAAGAGATGGGAGCGGGGTCGCCGAACAGGAAGCGCAATGCCCAGGACCTATTGTACATTTTTTATAGGTAGGGAAACCGGAGTACCCGGAGGAAACCTACGCAGACACCGGGGAGTACATGCAAACTCCCTCAGAAAGGCCTGGTCCGGCCGGCTTTGAACCCAGGACCAACTATGCTGAGAGGCGAAGTGCTATCCACTCAGCCACCGTGCCGCCGGGTATTGCTGGTAAGTACCTGGTAACTTGCTGGTAAGTACAAGGTAAACTATATAATTACGGTATCACTAGTACATTATGGGTAAGAGTCCTTTGTCCTAATTATGGCCAGTTCCTAGGTAAGTTACCATGGTACTTTACTATATAAATACTGGGTGTTAACACTGGGTACTTATGTTAAAGTCCTTTGTCTTATTATGGGCCCAGTTTCCTATGGTAAGTACCATGTACTTACTATAAAATTACGGGTGTTATCACTGTACATATGTTAAAGTCATTTGTCTTATTACGGGCCAGTCCCTATGGAAGTACCTGGTACTTGGCTGGTAAAGTACTGGTACGTGCCTGGTCAGTACCATGGTACTTGCCAGGTAAGTACCTGGTAATGTGTAATTCTTGTTACTTAGGGTGGGTACCTAGTTCCATGCAGTGTATCCCTGTCCCTTGAAACTTGGTTTGAAATATGCACTTAAAATGTATTATAACTGTCCTATCTGTGCTACTTATTCCCTATTAAAAAGAACGTTTGTTTTAACATATTTGTTTATGATTTATAGTCCAAAAACAAACCTACAAATGAACCTCTGTATGTATGTATCGAAGAAGTACCACACATTTAACCTACATAGGAATAATACTGTAAGGTTTTTGTCCTTGAATTACTAAGGTACAGCTGTATCTAGAATTAACACAATAAGTACCTAGAAGTACCACTGGTTATTTTAACAAACAAGAACCGACAATAAGTACCTCTAAGTACCCACAAATAAGTCCCAACTGTAAAGTACCTAAGAAGTACCCTGCTAGTACCACAATAAGTACCAAGACAGTACCCACTGTAAGTACCACTGTAAGTACCACTGTAAGAACACCGTAAGTACCACCGTAAGTACCAACGGTAAGTACCACCGTAAGTACCACCGTAGTACCAACCGTAAGTACCACCCGAAAGTACCACCGTAAGACCACCGTAAGTACCACCGTACCGTACCACCGTAAGTACCAACTGTAAAGTACCACTGTAAGATACCCACTGAAATTACCATACCGAAAGTACCACCGTAAGTACCTACCGAAAGTCCACCGTAAGTACCACCGAAAGTACCTCCGTAAGTACCACCGTAAGTACCACAGTAAATACCACCGTAAGTACCCACTGTAAGTACCACCGTAAGTACCACCTAAGTACCCACAGTACCACCGTAAGTACCCGCCCGTAAGTACCCACCGAAAATACCACCGAAAGTACCACTGTAAGTACCCAACCGTAAGTACCACTGTAAGTTACCACCGTAAGTACCCTCTACCGTATAGTACCGGCACCACCGTAAGTACCACCGTAAAGTACCACTGTAAGTACCCATACGTAAGTACCCACCGTAAGTACCACCGTAAGTACCACCGTAACTACCACTTAAGTACCGTGACCGTAAGAACCCCGTAAGTACCCACCGTAAGAACCAAAATGTTGTTTGTGCAGCTTAGTCAAGAGTCCCTAATTGATGAAGTCGACTCAGATTCTGACGATTTAACTGTCAAGAAGAAACCTGTAAAAAAGTATGGAAAAAGAAAAATCAAAAACACTTTTCTTCAAGACTCGGAAAGTGACGAACCAAAGGCAAATAAGATTGTTATCATGCAGCTGCAAAAGAAGAAAAATGGGGGGCGAGTATACAGCAAGAGACACTTCTGCCTCTACTGTTCAATGTCCTGCCACAAAATGTCCCGTCATTTGACTAGAAAACATGGAAATGAAAGTGACGTAGCCAGAGCATTGGCTCTACCTGTGAAATCTAAAGCACGTAAACTTCAGTTTGATTTGATCAGGAATAGTGGAAACCGTGAGCACAATTTTGGAGGTTTTAAAGGCCGGCATTGGAACTTTAGTCCCAGCTAAACAGCCAAATTCCCCAGTTAAATCCAGTGAGTTTTTGCACTGTATAGACTGTGGGGCATTGCTTAAGCGAAAGTCGCTGTGGAGGCATGTGGCCAGGTGCCGGCTTTCACAGAAAGATGCCCAGGCTAAACCAGGTAGAAGTAGGGTCCAGTCCCTCTGCTCCCTAGCCCAGCCTGTACCGGAGGGCATCAGCAAAAAGCTGTGGTCTTTAATTTCGGCAATGCATCAGGATGAGGTCACGGGTGTTGTCAAAGCAGAAAAGGGGATTCTGAGACTCGGAGAGCACCTGTACTTAAAACACGGGCATGATAAGACAAAGCATGATTACATTAGGCAGAAAATGAGAGAAGTCGGTAGGTTAATTAACGAAGCAAAAACCGCAGGGAAACCTGAAAACAATTAAGGATTTCTTTATTCCTTCCAACTTTAACCATGTGATTGATGCAGTCAGGTCTGTGGCTGGATATGATGAGGAAACAAATCAATACAAGACTCCATCCTTGGCCCTCAAACTCGGCCATAGCCTCAGAAAGCTAGCAGATATTCTTGAATGTGACTCAAAAATGGAGCATTGTGTTGATGAACTATTTATTAAAAACCTCCAACGAAGCCGGCTGCTTTTTGAGAAGAGGTGGGACGTCTGTGTTTCTTCTGCTGCCCTACAGACCCTCCGGCAAGCCAAGTGGAACACTCCGGACCTGCTCCCTCTGACTGAGGACGTTAGAGCCATGCATGCACATATTGAGGTATGTCGACCTGAATATGTGCAAACCCTAATAAGTGAGCCAACGTCTAAGCATTGGTCTAAACTGGCAGTTTTGACTCTTTGTGAGGTCATCATTTTCAATCGAAGAAGGGAAGGTGAGGTTTCAAAGATGCCACTGACAGCCTTTACCTTAAGAAGTAAGACTGGGATCCATTCTGACATTGCTCTGGGACTGTCCCAACTTGAGAAAAAGCTGTGTCAGCATTTTCAACGCATTGAAATTAAAGGGAAAAGAAGTCGGAAAGTGCCGGTTCTTTTGACTCCTGAAATGATTGCTTCGATGGAGGTGCTGGTGGAGAACAGAAGGGCCTGTTCCATCTCTGACCATAACCCATACTTCTTTTCCCGCCCGGGCGCAGACACCCACATCAGGGGATCAGACTCCCTACGCCAGGTAGCCAAAGAATGTGGTGCGGTGCATCCAGAGATGCTATCCTCAACCAAACTTAGAAAGCACATAGCTACTATGTCTACAGTTCTCAATATGAAAGAGAATGAGATGGACATACTTGCCAACTTCCTCGGCCATGACATTCGCATCCACAGGCAATATTACAGACTACCAGAGGGGACACTGGAGCTGGCCAAAATCAGCAAAGTGTTGATGGCCATGGAGCAGGGAAGAGTGACGGAATTCGAAGGAAAGAGCCTCGACCAGATACAAATTGAGCCTGAAGGTAATTCTTGATATTATTAAAATATGTATGATTTTTTTCCCCTAAAGGCCACTTGTATTTTTATTTTCTGTGCGACAGGGAGAGCAGTAGAGATCCTCTCACAAACGGACGGGCTAAAAGAAACTTCAAGCGGAGAACCTTCAACCATTCATCCAGATGCACCCCATGGTAGTGGCAGTGCCCCTTCTGGTAAGTGTACCAGGTGGGGGATTACAGCCAGGCTGCTTGGTCCTCACCCTGGGAGTGTATATTGCTAATATATTTTTATTTCTCTCCCTAGAACGTGTAAGAAAGCCATGGTCTGCATCTGAGGTGAAGGCTGTGGAGAAGACCATGACACCTTTCATACAGACTGGAAAGGTCCCTGGGAAGTCTCACTGCCTGGCCTGCATTAATGCCTCACCAGATGACCTTAGACATCGGACATGGAGTGGCATTAAATTCTATGTCAAAAATAGAATCACTGCAATTCGAAAACAAAATCTAAAATAAAATTCCTTTAAAATAGTTGTTTGGTTTCTATTGACTGTTTTGTATTACTTAAAGTCTTGGTAAAAAAAGATTATGTCTATGGGTCCCATTCTGAACGGCCCTGTCAAAGGGACCCACCAGGTAACAAAAACGTGTATGTGTGTGTGTGTGTGTGTGTGTGTGTGTGTGTGTGTGTGTGTGTGTGTGTGTGTGTGTGTGTGTGTGTGTGTTGGTGAGTGTGTGTGTGAGGTGTTGTGTGTTGTAGACAACTATGACTGACAAATACCACCACTCAGCACTGCTACCACGCTAACGATGAACTTGTTACTCCCGAGTTATAGGAGCGTATACGATGGCCCGTCCGATACCATCGCACAAGAATCAGCATCCAGTCTGTTTCCGTCTGTTACATCAGGCGGGTAAGTAAGGCGGAAAATCATGGAACAATTAGTGTGTGTGTGTGTGTGTGTGTGTGTGTGTGTGTGTGTCACAGGGATTTCGCAGAATTGTTGATACCGGCTCCAAGAGCAGATGAGAAAATCAAACAAATAGAACGCATGTGAAATGACCGGGGTCAACCAAAGTTCTACATATTATAGTCGTTGTTTAGTGAATCCATATACAGCCTGCGGCAATGTGCAGCTACAGAACTCTCAGATCAATTGTATGGCTCCATTTCAATCATCAGTAAATAGATTATAGTACAAGAATCTACAAGGGTTTATTATTTTATTTTTTATGTATATTTTACCTGGACCATCAATAGATGCTAAAACAGGATTAATAAATGATTCATTGAGATACAGCACAAAACAGTTTTGGTGAGAGGCAAGTAAACAGTGTAATTGCTATGATTAACTTGCAGTTTGCCAACCAATTTGACACTCAAATTATGAAGATGAAATGAACACTGACTAAAAGACAAAATGACAGTCCCTGGGAGTTTCATGAACGTCTATATAGAGACATAAACTACATTTATATACTGTATGTACCCAGTGTACTAATTATTTTGACCAACAATTAAAAGCATCCAAATTGAGTTCTAGTGTAAACAATCCATTTTCCCGTCTGAAAACTGTTCGAACAGTGCTTAAGTAGGCTAACTGTAGCAGACAATCAAGTTGAGAATTGTATAGACTTAAAGGATCCATTGTGCACAGGTCCCCGCTTTCTATGCTGGTTTGATTAGCCACAGTGCATTACTCTGTGTTTTCCTCGAACGTCTTGGTGTTGAGAATAACTATAAATAACTATACGTTGCCCATGTCCTAATTTATACCACGCCTCCACACCCTTCTCACACGCGCTCCTTCATATCAACCTGTAATGACAAAAATGCATTTCAATCATCCTGCTCTTTGTCTTCCTGATGTTACACAATGAAATCCCAGCAGAACTCTCTCTGGCTCCGTCCATGCAATCCATTGTACTGGAAGTCTTTAACCACAGCTGCACATAAAACCGTTGTGCCGTAGTATGGGTCAGCAGAACGTCCCATCTCACAAAAACAGTTCTGATCTTTTGGGAAATTCTCTGACGTACATGGGATCATGACCAGAACGCAGGCAGCGCGGTTTTTCGGGGGGTAACACCGGGAGTCGTACAGGGGTGATGACACTTTTTGAAAGAGCTAAAATCTCCACATTGTAAAATGACATATGACTGGTCTTGCGGCTAGTGTTCAGGCCGAGAGTACATACCCCATACAGTTTTACAGAGGATTCACCACGCTTAATATTGTATACACATCTGGTTATATAACTGGTGGTGGGTCCCGCAAGACTAACAAGTGGACAAAACACACTACAGACGTAAAAGTAATGGTCACAATCCTTTTACCCATATCTGCAAATCTGTACTACCAGGTCATAGTGTTTGCTGGTATGAATGGGTGAAGTAATCGATAGCAAACAGCGTACATTCAGAAGATACATATTATGGTTGATTGGTTTTAAAATGAACATATTATTGGTCCACAAAAGAAGTGTTTTCAAAAGTGTATCAAGATATACTTTATAAGGGACAAGGAGCTATAAAAGTAAATCTTGAAAAAGGCGCCAGTACACACAGAAATTAACCCTGAATACGAAGCTGTACTTTATTCATAAAAAAAAAAATAACTTAGCAGAAATTGACAGCTCAGTAACGCAAAGTAAAGCGTGAAATGTGTAGTCCCACTGAGTTCCGATCAATTTTTCAGGAGAGTCTTGGCCTTAGAGAGAAGGAGCTGTGAACATGATTTTAGAGGTAGCAGAAACCCGAGCACCAAGAGGAAAACATACCAGACTGAAAGGGTTAACCACTCAATTCCCTTAGAGCAGGAAACCACCAACCGAAGCTATAGGGAGCAGGTTTGGTGGCGAGGGACTCCCATAATCTCGCAATAAATTAAATGATATTTTTTTACCAAATGCCAACAATTAGTGAAAAATAACTAACTTTGTGCCTACTAAAAGGTCAAGACATTAGATCAAGTCTAGATGGGTAGGATTTAGATTCCCGTAAAGAATCCAGGCTTTTCACAGTATTACTATATTACTTTAACCACTTTTATAATGAGTAGCTCACTGCCATTTTTGTCCTGAAAAAGCAACTCCACCGTGGAAAAAGGTCAGAGACTCCTGCCTCAGAGGATCGAGCACCATTCAGACCCACAGGCACACCTTGCATCCTAATTGGACAAAAAACTAATTTCAAATCTTGTAAATTCTCTCTCCTCTAGTTTCACTATTTTCCCCATAAGCAGAATAACTACTAGTCAGAATACCAGATACGCATGTGCTCCCTATCAAAATGCATGGCGTAACTTTTCTGCGAATCGCCGATAATTGCAACATTATGCTGATCCATAACTGACTGAACTTGTCTAGTCACGCAAGTTAAAACCAATAAATAATATATTCTGCGCCTGGTCACCTAATCGGAGGGAAAAAACAAACTATACCAGCGTTTACAGCCGCAGTGTAGCCGTCCGATCCTCTGTCCGTCAAGATTAACAGCCAGAGACTAAGCGCCCAATGTAGCCTCAGGGACTCCTCGACAAGTGTGTTTTGAAGTGAATGTACTTTTTTTCAATCCATTTTGTGTGACGAGCAAAGAATATTTCAAACCCCACGATCGCTTTGTCATAGTTATCAGACCGACTTTAAAGAAAAACTGCCAAATACCGGACCAGAGGGAGTCCTATAGTTGAGCCTGGCAGCATAGACACCTGAATCTATTCTATTAAAGGGAATAATGAATGAAGGACCGCGATCGTCTCTCCATTGAGTTCAAAAGGTGGGTTTTGGACAATAATTAGTTAACAGAGGGACTATGCGTGATCGCCGGTAGCTAGTCATGATTAGCCTTGATATAATCCTGACACAGCTACCGCGATCACGCAATCCA
The DNA here is from genome assembly GCA_964034765.1 of Knipowitschia caucasica. Lineage (NCBI taxonomy): Eukaryota > Metazoa > Chordata > Actinopteri > Gobiiformes > Gobiidae > Knipowitschia > Knipowitschia caucasica. The sequence continues at coordinate 33,704,334 of OZ035830.1, read as the reverse complement.
TCTGTAATATTTATGTCCAAACCCACCTTTTAGAACCTCAATGGAAGAAACGTCGCGGCTCCCTTCATTCATTCTTCCCATTAAAAGAATAGATTCAGGTTGTCTATTGCTGTAGGCTCACTATAGACAACCCTCCTGGTCCGGAATCTTGGCAGTTTTTATCTTAACGTCGGACAATAACTATGACAAAGCGACTGTGGGGTTGAAATATGTCTTTGCTCTCACATCAAAATTGATTGAAAAAAGGTACAAACACTTTCAAAACCACACTAGTCAGAGTTCCCTGAGGCTAACAATGGGCGCTTAGCTCGCTGTTCATCTTGACGACTGAGATCGGACGGCTCCCCACTGCGGCTGTAACTGCTGAGTAGTTTGTTTTTTTCCCTCCGATTAGGTGACAGGCGCAGAATATATTATTTATTGTTTTTAACTTGCGTGACCTAGACAAGTCAGTCCAGTTTGATCAGCAAAATGTAGCATTATCCCGGCGATCGCAGAATACGCCACGCATTTTGAGGGAGCACATGCGTACTGATCAGACGTCTAGTAAGTATTGCTTATGGAAAATAGTGAAACTAGAGGAGATAGAATGTACAAGAATTTGAATTAGTTTTTTTGTCCAATTAGGATGCAAAGTGTGCCTGTGGGTCTGACAGGTGCTCGATCCTCTGAGGCAGAGTCCTGACCTTTTTCCCACGGTGAGTTGCCTTTTCAGACAAAAAATGGCAGAGAGCTGACACATTAAAGTGGTTAAAAGTAAATTTTAGTCAATACAGTACATGCCTTGGATTCTTACAGGGATCTAACTCTACCCCATCTAGACTCTGATCTAATGACTAGACCTTTTATTAGAGCACAAAGATAGATTATTTTCAACTAATAGTGGCATTGGAAACATTTAAATAATGCAGATTCTGGTCCCTCCGCCACCAACCTGCTCCCTATAGCTACCGGTTGGTGTATTCCTGCTCTATAGGAATCTGAGTGGTTAAGCCCTTTCAGTCTGCGTATGTTTCCTCTTGGTGCTCCCGGTTTCTGCTACCACTAAAATCATGTATCAACTAGCTCCCTTCTCTCACAGCCAAGACTCCTCCTGAAAAAATTGATTCTGAACCTCATGGGACTACACATTCACGCTTACTGCGTTACTGAGCTGTAATTTCTGCTAAAGTTACTATGAAATAAAGTACAGCTTCGAATTCAGGGTATAATTCAGTGTGTACTGGCGACTTTTTCAAGATATACATTATAAGCCTCCTTGACCCTAATATAGTAACCTGAAACACTTTTGAAACACTTCTTGTTGTGGACAACATATGTTCATTTTCAAAACCACATCCACCATAATAATGAATCCTCTGAAGTGTAGCGGTTGCTATCATATTCACCCATCATACCAGCAACACTATGACCTGGCAGTACAGATATGCAGAATGGGTAAATAGGATTTGACCAGTACTTTTACGTGTAGTGTGGTTTTTCCACTTGTAGGACATGCGACCCCATCCACAGTAAAACCAGATGTGATACAATATAAGCGTGTGAATCCGCGTAAACTGGATGGGTAATGTACTCTCGACCTGAACACTACGCAGACCAGTCATATGTCCATTTTACAAAGTGGATATTTTAGGCCTTTCAAAGTTACAAACACCACCAGTACGACTCCCCGGTTTACCCCACGAAACCGCGCTGTCCCCCCCCCCCCCCCCCCCCCCCCTGCGTTTCTGGTCTTGACCCAACGTACCGTCAGAGAATTTCCCAATAAGATCAGAACTGGTGTGAGTGGGACGTTTCTGCTGACACATACTACGAACAAGTAATTATGGTTGCAGCTGTGGTTAAAGATTCCAGATACAAAGGATTAGCATGGACGGAGCCAGAGAGATTCAGCTGGATTTCCTTGAGTACCTCGGATAAAGAGCAGATGATTGAAATGCATTTTTGTTATTTAACAGTGTTGAATGAAATAGCGCGGTGAGAAGGGTGAGAGGCCGGTGTAAAATAGACAAGGGCAACGTATAAAGTTATTGCTAAAGTTAAGTCTCAACAACAAGACGTCCGAGGACAACACAGATAATGCACTGTGGCTATTCAAAACCAGCCATAGAAAGCGGGGACCTTTGGCACAATGATCTTTAAGTCTATACCATTCACAACTTGTATTGTGCTGCTAACATTAGCCTTAAGCACTGCGAACAGCTTTCAGACGGAAATCGGATTGTTAACACTAGGAACACAATTTGACTGCTTTTAAATGTTGGTCCATAATAGTGACACTTTGGTACATACAGTATATAAATTGTAGTTTATGTCTCTATCAAAGAATTTTCATGTAAACTCCCAGGGCAGTCATTTTGTCTTTTAGTCATTGTCATTTCATCTTCATGTAATATTGAGTGTCAAATTGGTTGCAAACTGCAAGTTACCATAGCATCTACACTGTTTACTTGCCTCTCACAAAACAGTTTTTGCTGTATTTCAATGAAACAATTATTAATCCCTTTTAGCAATACTATTGAGTCCAGGTAAAAACCCTTGTAAATTTATCTTTTACTATAACAATTAACTGTTAGTTGAAATGGACCCATACAAATGATCTAGAGTTCTAGCACACAATGCCGCATGCTGTATATTGTATCACTAAACAACAGACTATAATATGTACAACTTGGATGACCCGTCATTTTCCACTGCGTTCTATTTGTTGATTTTCTCATCAGCTCTTGACCGTATCAACAATTCTGCGATCCCTGTGATTCCTGGCTGACAAAATACATGCATTTAATTTAATCTTTGACAAGTTTATGGGAGTCAGCTTTAAGTCATAAAACATCACATTTATGAAAAAACTACTTCTGTACAACATGAACCATACCATGAACTGCAGCCAAACATTTAGCCCTAGCAAACAGTCGGACTCCAGAATAATTGTTCCATGATATACCGCCATTACACACACACACACACACACACACACACACACACACACACACACACACACACACACACACACACACACACACACACACACACACACACACACACACACACACATACACGTTTTTGTTACCTGGTGGGTCCCTTTGACAGGGCCGTTCAGAATGGGACCCATAGACATAATCTTTTTTTACCAAGACTTTAAGTAATACAAAACAGTCAATAGAAACCAAACAACTATTTTAAAGGAATTTTATTTTAGATTTTGTTTTCGAATTGCAGTGATTCTATTTTTGACATAGAATTTAATGCCACTCCATGTCCGATGTCTAAGGTCATCTGGTGAGGCATTAATGCCAGGCCAGGCAGTGAGACTTCCCAGGGACCTTTCCAGTCTGTATGAAAGGTGTCATGGTCTTCTCCACAGCCTTCACCTCAGATGCAGACCATGGCTTTCTTACACGTTCTAGGGAGAGAAATAAAAATATATTAGCAATATACACTCCCAGGGTGAGGACCAAGCAGCCTGGCTGTAATCCCCCACCTGGTACACTTACCAGAAGGGGCACTGCCACTACCATGGGGTGCATCTGGATGAATGGTTGAAGGTTCTCCGCTTGAAGTTTCTTTTAGCCCGTCCGTTTGTGAGAGGATCTCTACTGCTCTCCCTGTCGCACAGAAAATAAAAATACAAGTGGCCTTTAGGGGAAAAAAATCATACATATTTTAATAATATCAAGAATTACCTTCAGGCTCAATTTGTATCTGGTCGAGGCTCTTTCCTTCGAATTCCGTCACTCTTCCCTGCTCCATGGCCATCAACACTTTGCTGATTTTGGCCAGCTCCAGTGTCCCCTCTGGTAGTCTGTAATATTGCCTGTGGATGCGAATGTCATGGCCGAGGAAGTTGGCAAGTATGTCCATCTCATTCTCTTTCATATTGAGAACTGTAGACATAGTAGCTATGTGCTTTCTAAGTTTGGTTGAGGATAGCATCTCTGGATGCACCGCACCACATTCTTTGGCTACCTGGCGTAGGGAGTCTGATCCCCTGATGTGGGTGTCTGCGCCCGGGCGGGAAAAGAAGTATGGGTTATGGTCAGAGATGGAACAGGCCCTTCTGTTCTCCACCAGCACCTCCATCGAAGCAATCATTTCAGGAGTCAAAAGAACCGGCACTTTCCGACTTCTTTTCCCTTTAATTTCAATGCGTTGAAAATGCTGACACAGCTTTTTCTCAAGTTGGGACAGTCCCAGAGCAATGTCAGAATGGATCCCAGTCTTACTTCTTAAGGTAAAGGCTGTCAGTGGCATCTTTGAAACCTCACCTTCCCTTCTTCGATTGAAAATGATGACCTCACAAAGAGTCAAAACTGCCAGTTTAGACCAATGCTTAGACGTTGGCTCACTTATTAGGGTTTGCACATATTCAGGTCGACATACCTCAATATGTGCATGCATGGCTCTAACGTCCTCAGTCAGAGGGAGCAGGTCCGGAGTGTTCCACTTGGCTTGCCGGAGGGTCTGTAGGGCAGCAGAAGAAACACAGACGTCCCACCTCTTCTCAAAAAGCAGCCGGCTTCGTTGGAGGTTTTTAATAAATAGTTCATCAACACAATGCTCCATTTTTGAGTCACATTCACAAAATAATTTAGAGAATAGTGAAATGAGCAGCTTATTAATATGTTTATAAGTACATATAAGCAATCTATAAGCATGTTGCTAATGTCTATTAATATCTTATTAATACTTAACAAGCACACCTTAATATAAAGCGTTACCAAATATGGATTCATTTTCACAATGTCTCTGATGATTTCGGAGATAAAATTAAACTAAAACACAAAATAAACAATGAATGGAAAATATTCAATGGTCATTTGGTAGAGGCTATTCATGTTTGATGGCCACATATTATGCTTTTAGCGAAATGTTATGCTTTTAAACTGGCATGTTCTCTGGATCTCCAGGGGCCCCGGAGCAGTTGTTGTTTAAGAGATCCATTCATTCTAACTTGGCGAGAGGCACACACAGCGGCATATGGCGGACTGATTCAGTTAGTTAGTAAAATGATTGGAGAAACTGCATTTGGAGGAAGATAACACAGTAACTAAGGCAGTTACAAAGAGGATGGTCAATTTGAAGCACCTGAAAGAGACGATCTGTTCTTTTGTCTACATAACACATATTAGAATCAAGTCCCGGGTAAGATGTTCAGGGATCTCGCTGATACAATGATTAAACCTTTTAGATGGCTGTATTTATTTTCTGTGTTTGGGTTGAGATCGCAAGTTTGTGTTCACAATAGGAGTGATATATACAGTATTCTACGCTATTATTTGCATTACTCATTGATTTCATTATACAAACCTCTGAGCTGGAGGCGATGATGAAAACATACAGTGTAAATGCTGAAACAAATGGTGTTGATTGGGCCCGCAATCTGTGTGAGAGCTGCATGAGGGCCTACGCGACAGCAACAAGTATTATTAATGGTAAACAGTGAATAAAGGGAGCATAATAAGGCCCGCGTGATTAGATAAAGAGGGAAAGGTCACATCAGGTTGATGCATCTGTCTAATTAGCTGCTTTATTTTGTGTCCCTGACTTTACCCGTCATTAGTTCTGCCCGTTTTTCTCACCTGCATTTTTCTCTATGCTTTCAAATTCAAGGCAAGGTCATCACTTTGAATTTTTTTTTCTTGTGTTTTGGCCTCTCACTCGTTCTACAAAATGTCATCTTTTTCTCTGCACTTTTGACAAATGTGTTGTGGACAGGGCAGTGGGATTTATTTGCCTTGTGTATAATTGACATGGTGTGGATTTTTGTTATTTGGCACTTGGTATTATTTTGACATTAGTTTTCTTGTTATACTTCCTGTTCTGTTCACATGTTGGATGTGTGTCCCACCCTTATGTGTTTCACCTGTCTATGTGTACTTTGTGCCCATCCCCATTTGCCGCTAGTCTATTGATATTTCTCTGTGTTTTTATCCCAGGTCCTGTGTCCATTTGGATTTGTTGAGCTTCTTTTTCCCCCTGTGACCTTTAAATAATTCTTTTTATTTCTGCATTTTGAGTCTTTCACTGTTTTTCATCATGGGACTATACTGTACATTCACAGAATATCATGTTGATAAATAAATAAATAAAATAAAAATAATACACATTTTAAGAAAAGACATGTTAATAAAGTTAGGAGATTAAGCCAAAAGAAAGCAAATTTTGAACCAGCAGTAACTCCCTCTACAGTCAAACTAAATAGTGTCCTGTTGTGACAATAAATCAATAAATGCGATACTGGACTTTTTAAAATGTATTATACAAATACAACTGTAAAATGTGGCAAAAAACACATTCATCTTGTTTTCTTTGAGTGCTAAGACTTCCTTTTAGAAGTTACCTGATATAATCTAATTTCAGTATGAATACAGATGTTCTGTGATGACACGCAGAACAGTGTTAAACAGAATCATGAAATTCAAAGAACAAGGATAAAGTGGGAGACAAGTTTAAAGCATTTCCCAAGGTTTTAACCTCTCACAGAGCACTGCTCAATGCGTCCTAATGGGAATGGAAAGAGCATGGCACAACTGCAAACCTACCAACACACGGTTTTACGCCTATACAAAGAAGCCGAAAACGACAGAATTGATAAAAGATGCAGTCAAAAGACCAGTGGAAACTCTGGAAGAGAAGCACAGATCCACCGCTGAGCTCTGTTCATGGGAACATGAATCAGTCATGCACCACACCAAGGATGTCAAAGTCAAAAACATCAGAGGGCCAAATAAACAAATTTGCTACAAGCCGAGGGCCGGACTTGTTCAATGTTTATTAACCTCATAACACCCACCTCATTTTGGCTTGTGCACAAAAGCTGGGCATGCCCAAATGTCTTTCCATATTGGAAAATTCTTCTTACACATCACATGCTTGTGTGATGCATCATTTTGAAGCTACAGCCTTCAGGTTTATGTAAATATACACTAGAATAATGTATTTAATTCCTATTTCGCTCTCTATCCTTTGAAGTTTGTGAAAAAAACTGTTTTTTTGTCTTGCCTAAAATATAAAATTAAAAAAAACCCTATCAAACGATCTATCAATCATTTTGTCATACAACGCCATCTGAGCAAGATAGGTTGTGTTGAACCGTCAATGTTGCTACTGCTAAACCAGCTTTCAGGCTAGAGACTTGTGTGAAAATGCAGGTATTATAAAAAACAATAAAAACTACTGCATGGATTACCTCAACAAAGGTCTCATTGTTAAGCGAAGAAAAAGAGGAACACGATTTGTTTAGGGTCAAATCCATCATAGTTTTAGCAAAGTGAAAAGGAGCAACTTGTAATGTCTTTGAAGACTTTTTTGTGAAAAACCCCCACAAAATTCTGGATTATACCGCCATACTGGACAATATTTCAGAAATCACAAGTGGGTATTGGTTTTCCATGGACATATAGGAAATTAATGAGCCACAGCAAACATGGATTACTTCAATATTACAGACACAAGTCCAAAGGTAAGAAACGTGATGAGAATTGTTTGTGTCCGTGTCCATATTAGGCATGTTTTTAGTGTAAAGTCTAGTATTGCTTGCGTTTGTAGATGAGATAATTCGCTTTAAAATTACATAGGGCTTGTGGGGTTTGAAGACTAAAATAAATGTGCTTTGACCCATTGTTTTTGCTTTAACAAAAACAATGGGTGTTAAGTGTTTTTTTTAACATATTAAAATGATTGCATAACCTATTGAACCAAGACCTTAGACAATGTACTGTATTTTATTAAATGATTAAATTAATTATCCAATAATTTTCTATGGCTCTGTCAGTCACTTCAAGTGAAACAGCCAAACCAAACTTTCTTCAAAAAGAAAACACATGTCCTGAACATTAAATGAATAATCCAACATGTTCTTATGGCTCTGTGTTGGCCTGGCCTTAGCCATCCGTTCACTCCGCTCAAATATCATTTCTCTGCATGTAACGTCTGGGTCTGGTCCCTGTGTTTGTAATTACAATCGGTTGAATTCCATCCAACCAATCAGCGAGCACGGGAGGCGGGTGCTGTGATTAGTTGTGGGTGACCTCAAGTGTTTGCGCTGAACGGGGTGGTTGTAGTTTGGCAATGGCAAAGAATAGTAAAGTAATTTACTATTCTTAAAGTAAGTAGTAAAGAAGATAGTAAAGTAATCCAGTCTGGTTCTATCAAGAAATTGAAGCCGGAGCAAGAGGAATGATAAGCAAATGTAATCGCTGGCAAATATTGTGGGGCTACTCCCCACGGGCTCCGTTAGCGGCAAAGGAGATGACTAGGCTAAATGCTCACTCGGGCGCACTACATACGTGACGGTAAACTCAGATCCAATCGTTTCAATCTGCAAAAGGGGTTAACCCCTCCCACCTGTAAACGGAGCTCAATGGAGCAAATCCAGACCTTACTACGAAATGTAGTTTGTACTATGGTGTGGTACGACCAGGCTAGCTCTGTGCGCGCCGGTACTAATTCTAATCAAATATCATTCCGGGGGCCAAGATTCTCAATTTGCGAGCCGGATCTGGCCCCCGGGCCTTGACTTTGACACCGATGCACTTCACAAATCAGACATGGAAGAGTGGCCAACAGAAAGTCTGTATTTAAATAAAGCTAATAGATTTAACATTCCTCGAAATTGTCCACTTTTTTGACTCTACAACCAGGTGAGATTGTGGATGTGCCTGCTTTTTTCACTCTTCTAGAGAGCTGGCTGAGCTCATCTCTCTAATCACATGTCAAAAAGGTTGCGGGTTTGATTCCTGTGCCGGCATGGGACTTCCTGTCTGTGGTCGTCTCCGCTCAAAAACCAAACGTAAATCCAATGATGAAACTGCAACAATATCTAACCCCTGCTTTACAAAAACACTCCAGCTAATGTTTTGCAAAAAATAATAGGACAAAAATGACCTTCTCTGGATTTACAAAGCAGTCATAGAAGATAATCAGGGCAGATGGGCTTTGGAAAAGTATTGACTGAAGTGGGGGCTGAATAATTTAGCATACCACAGTGCTGTCCTGTTCAAATTTTGACAATATGCGGATTAAACCAGTTTGTTTAAGGTACTGTAAATCATAAAATTAGACTCAGTGTCCATGTTCTTGGTTGTAATCGGCACTGAGCCTGGATTCATGGATAAACTCTAATTAAAATAAGATTACAAGTATTAAACTACAACTACACCAAGATTAAGCACATTCTGGAAGCTATTTTTAGTCCCAGTAACTGAAATGATCCAACTCTATTTTCCCATCTTTTCCTTCTGTCCTTTTTTGTTCAGCCCTTCCTGGACATTGTGAATTGAATAATGTTGAGGGAGTGGCTCTGGCGTGCAAGAAAATAGTTGTTAATCAAAGCACATATTTTAAACAAGTTGCTAAACACACCACATTTAAAGAAAAGCCCAATGAAGGAGATGACCTTTTTTACTGTTTTTTTATCTTCTGCTGCATGACACAGTGAGGAGAGGGAGCGGCCACAGCACGTGCAGCCACTGAAAAGAGGAAGATAACGCAGTATCCAGGTGAAAACATTTGTGAGGATTTCAATGCAGTGCTGCTCCATGCCAAAAGAGGTCATGTGTGTGCCACAAATCCATTATTTCTCAGATCTTAACATCCTCTAATCATCTCCAAAGAGTGTTCAGACTTTATTAAGCGATGTTCCCAGAAAGCCAGGTTAAAGTGCAGTATTAATCCATCTTTTTCCCACCATCATTTGAAGTTCATTTGTCTTCAATCTAAGGATGTCTGTTACTGAGTTTTTCAGTTTGACTATATGCAGTGAGATGTCTCATTGTTGCAACATCTCGTCTCTAGATAAGCCATGCTTGTTATAGATGAAATGCCAGACTTTGTTTTTGTTTTTATATTGCTATGACGTCTGATGCGGTGTCTGACTTCTAATTTAAGTCACGCCAATATTCACTGTGTCATTACTTTACACACATAATACACTAACTATTACACCATATACTAATGAGCACAACGGGCTCTCCTGTTCTAATATGTTGATTGTGCTTGTAATGTTGATAGTTGATATAGAGTCTGTATCAGAGTTATATGTCTGTATGTGCGTGTGTGTGTGTGCGTATTTGCGTGTGTGTGTGCGTGCGTGCGTTTGTGTGTTTGTGTGTGTGTGGGTATGTTAAACTGATAAGGTGATATTAATATGGAGTGGGAGCTTACAAGTTTGACTTCTTCCCACTCCTTTTTGAGCTGTGACAGGAGTGAAAAAAGGAAACTCTTAAATTCATCTATGTATCTAACAATTATCTTATGTAGTTGCTGTGAATTTCATAACTAATTCTTGTTTATAAGCTTAAAATAGATACAGCAGCGCAAACAACAACAAATAGAGGAGCGAGAAACAGTTACACACAAGGGAGCATTGCCCATCCAAACATTGCTTGGATATACATAATAGACACAATGTATTAACCCCTATTCTTTTTAAACATTCCAACACTGTTGACTGGACACAGGACTCATATTGAAGCTGCACACAGCCCCATTATCACTGAATTTAATCCACTGTTGGTGTTAGCACATTATTGTGAGTGGTGCTAAGGATCATTTGTGACAACACATTAGACAATACCAAGAGTGGACACAGGACAGAGCAGTGCGGGATCTCTGCGGGCTCATCACCACCCATGGTTAAGGAGTGACTTCAACTAAACACAATTGAACTAAACACAACAAATCTGTAACTTGAAACAAAGAAAGCAGCTCCCTGAACTCGAGGTGTCGTGTCAGCATCACATGCATGGTTTCTACTTGAACCTCAGTCAGAGAGAACATACTTGTGCGTTTTTTATGTGTATTTTTATATGAATTTGTTTATTTTTACTAATGACGTCCCACCTCTGTAAAGTTAATTAAATAACTTTGGGTACATTTCATGCATTGTGTCCTTCCATGTCATACATTAATGCATTTTAACTTAAACATTGGATTATATAAAGGCAGCATTCATTTTAATACTGATATTATAGCAGATATATAGCTAGATATAGATAGATAGACCTGCATTCATTCCACTTTCACATGCAAAGAATGCACAGGAATGAAGTTACAATACAATCACATATAATACACATGCAATACAGGGATATGGACAACATTACAGGTTAGAAAGAAAGTTAGCGGTACTTTGAAAAAAAGTATGCACGTTGTATGGAACGTTGATGACTAAATCAGATTGTTTTACTGGCTTGTGTCCCAGTCTATGGAATAACTTGAACATCTGGGTCCCTGTTGCGCCCAAAATTGTAAACCAATAACACTATGCACAAAATCAATACGTAAACTCTACTTCAGATGAGGTCTATATTGAAACAGAATGAAGTTTTGTAATTGGCTGCGTTCTGGTAGCTTGTTTGCCATTGTCACAACAACAAATCCACTCTGCACTTGTTTGTTAAAAGAAAGTTCTGGTTCTCACTGTCAGTTTTGTAACACGCTGGCAACCCAGTCAATATGGCGTCTGTAAACCAAGGAACACAAGTTGCTGGAGGTTGTAATTAATGCTCACTCTTTGCTAAGCTTTGACAGATTTTCAAGAGCCTTTCCATAAGTATAAGTGACAACACACGCATATATATCTGCCAGAGTGCGAGTCCCAGAGATAAGTTGCTTTGACAAAGTTACAGAAAGATGATGAAATTTCTCAACATCGTGAAGCTGCAGCAGTCTGACCTTTTCTCTGCCAGCGGGAAACATGTTAATTTAGTTTCATAAAGACACCCGTCATGACGACTTTCTCTGGAATGATGATCTGAACTATTGCAAAACATATGATCTAACCGTGGCTAAGTCAGAGTAAATACAGGAGGAAGAAAAAACACTGGAAATGACCCAGAATATGGCATGCAAAGGATAAACACATGGAAAGTCTTTTGACTTCGGTCGCACAATTCATAGTTGTTTTCAGCTTCGGCTTCTGGGATTTTCACTACTAAAAACGTTTTTATTATACGTATAGTGACAGAGGGTATAGATTTCTGCATTGTCACATGTGTATTAACTTTTCTCAGTTTTTAACCATTGTTCCTCATGAAAAACCAACCAATTTTTTGATATTATATCCATCCATTGTGTTTACGCGCTAACTTATGGTACACACATAACTCTGCCCCTTCAATCTTTTTTAAAACCTCTCGTAATTGCAACTCAATTGTATCATACTCAGAGTAGTTTTGTCCCTTTAAAACAAAACAAAATATTACAAAAACACAAGAGTAATGAATGCATACATGAGGAGTCAGGTTCTCTTTAAGGATCCGTGGAAAAGTGAAAAAACACAGACGAAAAGGCCCTAAATATTGTCCCTAAATAAGTTCTGGTAAATTTCTCAGGTCATTCCTTTTAACTTTTAAAATCAAATATTTTCAAATTTGGCTTTTTTTTTTCTTTTCATAGATAAAAACTATTCACTTTGGTATTTTCTTAGGGAGTTACAGGCAGATGGTGGGTTTTCTCATTCTAAATTGAAGTCATATATAATTGTGTGGCATTGTTTTTTTTAATATTTATGTTTGTAAATACACATAAAAGCATATTGTTTGTACCAAATCATCTCTTCTTTTGTTAGGACTCGAAGTTCTGTGCATTGTCCCTCTTCAATAACCAATTAACATAAACAAAACTAAAACAGGAAAAGACAAAATGATTACTATCGCATTGTTTTTGTCATGGCCAAGACAATGGGATGAAAATGTGTTTTTTTGCAATTAGTACATTATGAATCACAAAATTAAGCCTGCATAAGAAAAACCTGTTCTTCTGCATATTGCTCCATAACATTTCTGACTAGCCCCAACAAGTGTGGATCTAAACACGGCTGCATGTCTGATTGAAAGATGGGAGTATAGGTAATGAGCACGTCTGCAGATAAATAATAGATCGCTGTCTTTCACATTACAGAGGAAATGACTATAATGGGGCGCACCCGGTGAGGACCTCCGTCTTACTGTACACATTAAACTCCAGGACAAAAAAGATAAAAAAGGAAGTGGATGATATCAAAGACCAGATCATCAAAATAGCCCGGTGCAGACAGAGGGTCGTCTTCACTGTTTCAAGCTGCTTGGAAATAAAATGGGTTGAAGAAGGAAAGAAAAGAATGGCAGGATACGACCGCACATCCATTTGGAGATGAATGGATACATCTTTAAAAAGCAGAACTTTGTGACTTACAGCACGTTGCCAAACTCCTAAATGGGTTTTTAAGAATAGCCATGAACCAAAAAAGGTTTCAATGTGCAACACGCAATAGATGGAGAGATCAAAACATGCCCGCGATTCAGTTGCAGTAAATTTGTTTTGATATGTTACAGGTTAACTATAGGTTTTTGTTGTTGAACCGATCAAACTGAGGTTAATTAAATGTTTTTCACTTCATAAAACAATACAGTGGGGGCGACAGTGGCTCAGTTGGTGAGCATTGGCCTTTGATCCTGACGATCGTGGGTTCAAACCCTCTCTATCGACTCCCACTGATCTCTGCTGTCGTTGTGTCCTTAGAAAATACATTTACCCCACTTTGCCTGAAGCCCCCGCTGAAAGATCAAAGCTTTGTCATCACAACTGTATTAGATAAATCGGGATTACTTTATTCATCTGTCAAAATAAATACAATAAAACTATGTAAAAACATTTGTTGTAAGCCAGGTAGCTATAGAAAGTGTCCTGGATTCAGGAGCTCATGTAGACTTTCTGCCAATTTTAGAAGGCTGAAGGATTATTATACATTCAGTTTAGTTTTCAACTCTGAGAATTAACATAGAAACATTATGAAACAAATGAAATATATAATATTGATTATACCTCAAGTAACTGAAAGCTCCTAGGAATGAGATGAAATTCCTGACTTAAAAAAGAAATATTAGGCACTATTTTTGACAAAATATACTTAGACTTATGATCATCACGTCATTTCATGTTTTTGAATCTGCACCTATGCAAGCACCAGTGAGAGAAGTTTTTAATTTTTTTTATTGAAGATTAAAACCTGCAGAAACGACCATGTGATTGTAAAGTACATGATTTCCCCAGGCACCTCGAATTAAAGGGCAGAAAACTTACAATTACATCAAATTATTATTACAGGTTTGCAGAAAAGTCTGTGAAAAGTTCTTGATATTAGCGGGGCTGGATCTAAAAAAAGGTTCTGACAAAAATGTTGTTTCCGACTAATGCTTACCTCTAAAGTCCTTTCAAACACGATAAGATAAAATAAGAGAACCTTTATTCGTCCCACAGTGGGGAAATGCTGATGTTGTAGCGCACATAGAGGACAGCAGTAAGATTACAGAAGGAGCAAAACCAATCCCAAGGAGCCGTAATGCTTTGTCTTAACTAGCTGTATATGTTCACATTATATTAGTGCATTCCTAGGCAACACAATGGTGATATGTGGAATATGCCATCTCTCTAACCCTCCTCCCTTGCCCATCTCTCCTCATCCCTCTCTTTACTGGCCTCTATGGGCATTAGAGCAAGCGGCCTGAATGCAAGCCCACAATAGTGGAGATAAATAGGGTTTGAAGCACAGGGGTATAAGGAGTGGCAGTCATTAGACAGTAAGTGAGCATAGCCAGTTGTTAGAACATGCAGCCGGGCTAGTCGTTGGAAAAGGGGAAAGGATGGAGGGATGGAGGAGAGGAGGAGAGGAAGCAGGCCAGTGGCTGTTTGTTCTAGGACTAAGTGCTGGATAATGAGATCAGACTGACATGACCCGGCCCAGAGCTGAGAGAGACGGACTCGCCCACACCTCCCTCACTCACCATCACATCCACTCTTTTATCTGCATTAGCTTTTGTTAAATACACTAAGTTTGGTGTTCTGAGCCGAGCACGCAATCACAAGAAACAGTGATACAACATCCTTAATGATACTGATATCTGGTTAAAGCTCACAGCTGGGGCACCTAACTTTTATTAATTGGTTTGCTACAGGAGCAAGATAATTTAAAGTATGCTGACTTCTTATTATACATATTTTTGTAAACACAGACTGACACTTGAGCTGCCATAGTGGTCATAAAACATACACAGAGCCCAAGGTCCATATCATTTCTGCATTGATATGACACTAGCTGAATGTTCTTATTTTTTGTGCAGAACAAATGCAAATGTTTTGGAGTAATAGTAAAGTGGTTGAGTGCTGTATGGGTCAGGTTTTCCAGAAATGCGTGCCTTTTCAATCTTCTATTTCATATAACTTTATACTTTTGTTGCCACATTAAAGATCAAAAGATCAAACCATTTGCTGGTACTTACCTAGAAAACTTTCTCTCCAGCACATCAATAACATGTCTCTTTTCATCTATATAGGCCAGCCGAGAATCACTACAAACTCCTGCAGTAGTTGGACGGAAAATAAAGGTTCCACTCAAATGTCCAATTACAGCACTATTGTGTCGGAGAACAAAAAAGGAAAACAAGCTTTTTGCTAAATAAACAACAGTGGATCATTAAAAAGATAAAATGATGAGTGACAATTGTACTGGTGAGTGAATCTATGACTTCTACCGCAGTGCAGAAAGTTGATTGTTTTCAGGATTTTCAGTTGTAAACAAAGCGTTGAGATTTTAAAATAAATTCCAAAAAAGTTTTTAAAAAATTGCCATGGTTATTTTTAGAACCTGGACTCTTTTATTGTTTGTACTGTATGCACACAGGCACTGGTGGTTTGATTGATTGCAATAAGAACATATGAGTTAACCTTTGTTTAACAGTAGTGAAATATCAGTGATGCAGTGCACTAAAAACAGTAGGAATAAGTGAGTAAGTAAGTAAGTCATCTTTATTTATATAACGCCTTTCACAGACCGGAGTCACAAAGTACTTCACAATTGTTGTGAGCAGTTTTCTCTCACTCCACACAGAGATGGGAGCGAGGTTGCCGTACAGAAGGAGCATGCCAGACCTATTGTACTTATTTTTAGTGGTGAGGGAAAAACCGGAGCACCCAGAGGAAACCTACGCAATCAAGTGCGTTCTATATTTAAAACAGTGAAGTGTTAAAGTTGCAATATGTAAGACTTTCATCTCAAGCCCTAATCTGTCAAAAGGCAGTAAGAAAACATGCTCTTTTCCTGTACTTATTTAACAAACAGTAGAGATATTGGACTTTCAAAATTAGTTTTACAGCCCCTAAATCTTATTATTGTTTGAATGTCGATGTCCCGCCCTCCACGGTTTTTTACCAATCAATCAGAAAGTCCGCGATCCGGTGTTCTGTCGAGACGGCCCCCCCCGTCGAAACATATTATCTAGTGCATCTGCGCATGCGTCGAAGTAGGTTTACCGAGCCATCGGATTTTGCATCTCCAGCTTCACGTGAGTAGTTTTATTTACGATAAACAAGATTACACTTGAGTATTTTGTGCTGAACACTATGGCACTACATTACAGTGATGTAGTACTAGTTCAAATTCACGTGAAGATGTGGACAATAATGTAAATATACGTCTCAAGTTGGCGTCTGGACTTCTGCATTAGCAACTATTGCACAATAGTGCAGTAAGATAATAAGGATGTATTATGCACATAGATAATATAACATTCTAAGCTACTCACTTTTCCTTTTTAAAAGATCAAAATACTGGCTCATCAAAGTGGTGATAGCGTGTTCTCTTTCAGCGGGTGGGGAGGCAAATTTCGAGTGCACGCCATGTATTTAGTACATTAAACTAATATGCTACCTTTTATTAAATCTAATAAATCATAAATATGTTGACATGTTTAGTACGTAAACATTCATAATGACTAAGCTATGGAAAGTTGCTTTCGGCGGGTGGGGATGCACGTTTCAACAAAGGGTGCAAATCTCGACAAGGGTGCACTTCTCGACAGAACACCGTGTTGTCAGAACTCACCGCGTCAAGCTAATCTCACTGGTAAAGAAACATGTGGGCGCCAAACTAAAAAGGTCTCTTTATTATTCTCATAATTAGAATGACAAAACTATTCATTTTTGTGAAAAAGTGTTGGTAATAGATTTGTTGTTGACAAAACACGGTAACACTTTACATTACGGGCCGGTAAGTCCATGGTACTTACAGTGGTACTTCTAGGTACTTATTGTGGTACGTTTTTAATTTTTGTGATTTTATTTTTAATGTTTTTAATATATCTTGTGCTCTTAATGTGTTTGATTTATGCATGATGTGATAGGGGATGTGAAGCGCTTTGCGTTGCCTTGTGTAGGAAAGGCGCTCTACAAATAAACGTTGATTGATTGATTGATTGATACTTACAGAGGTACTTACAGTGGTACTTATTGTGGTACTTACAGAGGTACTTACAGTGGTACTTATTGTGGTACTTACAGTGGTACTTCTAGGTACTTATTGTGGTACTTACAGAGGTACTTACAGTGGTACTTATTGTGGTACTTACAGAGGTACTTACAGTGGTACTTATTGTGGTACTTACAGAGGTACTTACAGTGGTACTTATTGTGGTACTTACAGTGGTACTTATTGTGGTACTTACAGAGGTACTTACAGTGGTACTTATTGTGGTACTTACAGAGGTACTTACAGTGGTACTTATTGTGGTACTTACAGAGGTACTTACAGTCGTACTTCTAGGTACTTATTGTGGTACTTACAGAGGTACTTACAGTGGTACTTATTGTGGTACTTACAGAGGTACTTACAGTGGTACTTATTGTGGTACTTACAGAGGTACTTACAGTGGTACTTATTGTGGTACTTACAGAGGTACTTACAGTCGTACTTCTAGGTACTTATTGTGGTACTTACAGAGGTACTTACAGTGGTACTTATTGTGGTACTTACAGAGGTACTTACAGTGGTACTTATTGTGGTACTTACAGTGGTACTTCTAGGTACTTATTGTGGTACTTACAGAGGTACTTACAGTGGTACTTATTGTGGTACTTACAGAGGTACTTACAGTGGTACTTATTGTGGTACTTATTGTGGTACTTACAGTGGTACTTATTGTGGTACTTACAGAGGTACTTACAGTGGTACTTATTGTGGTACTTACAGAGGTACTTACAGTGGTACTTATTGTGGTACTTACAGAGGTGCTTACAGTGGTACTTCTAGGTACTTATTGTGGTACTTACAGAGGTACTTATTGTGGTACTTACAGAGGTACTTACAGTGGTACTTCTAGGTACTTATTGTGATAATTCTAGATACAGCTGTAACTTAGTAATTCAAGGATACTACAGCATTATTCCTATGTAGTAAATGTGGTACTTCTACATACATACATACAGAGGTCATTTGTAGGATTGTTTGACTATAAAACATAAAACAACATTATGTAAAACAAACGTCTTTATTAATATGGAATAAGTAGCACAGAAAGGACAGTATAAATACATTTAATGCATATTTCAAAACAAGTTTCAAGGACAAGGGAAACACTGCAAGAACTAGGTACCCAACCCAAGTAACAAGAATTACACATTAAAGCCCAACGCACACCGAAACGCCTTGACGCGCGGCAAAAGAGCCGCCTCCTTTATTTTCTATGAGAGAACGCACACCAAGGTTGCAGTGACGCGCGGCGACGCTGGACCGGGCGCCACGATTCAGTTTTGTTGAATCCAGACGCGGCGCCGCGGCTGAAACTGTCCCTCCAAGCACCCGTAGTTTTCTTCTTCTGCGCTTCTTATCACGTAGCTGTGAGCGCGGTCTCAAATTTACACACTTGTCGGCGCTATTGCTCAAGTAAACCGGTCACAATGGATACGAGGAAAGCTTGATAACCCAAGTACAGCGTTACCCAGAGCTAGTTATTAGCCTGTTTAAAAAATGGGTCCAAATAGTCTTTTCTTGTAATATTTGCCAGCATAATTTCACGTAAATACTTTGTTTCCTCCCCCAAAATATTAGTAGAAACTTCCAAACGTCACTCACCCATTTCATCTGCGATCAGCTGGAAAAGGACGCTAGCCAAGGCGTTCCGGTGTAATTTGACACATGTCATGAACGCGCGTCAAATGACGCGCCGCGAGGCGCTGCGTTTCGGTGTGCGGTGAGCTAGTGTCAATTGTTTTCTGTTTTATGTATTTTAAACCTTGTTTTATTTATGTACTTTTCTTGTGCACTCTGGGGACTTTTGCGGATGTTATCCAATGTGGTTTTAATGCAAATGGCAAATGTATGAATCTGAATCAATGTGCCCCCATAATGCATCTTGACTGAAGATTTTTCATTTTGTATCATCACAATCCCCGGCTGGAACTTTCTAGTAAAACGCTCATGTCTCCTACTGTGAAATCACCATAAGTCCGCCAATTTGAGCACATAAGAGAGAGGGCCATACCACATTTGGCCTTTTATGTCAAAAAAAAGGTATCAAATGTTATTCTATATTCCACAGGGACACAGTTAAAGGAGCTATACCTGTTTCTGCAAGGTTTGAATGTTTAGCACCGCCCCTCACCTCGCTCACAGGCTTCTCATTTCCCCTACACTCTCATTCCACAGAGCCATTTAACTTTATTTGCGATCTGATACATATGCAAACATTAGCCTGAGTGCAACTTCTTGTAAGCTGTACAACAATCACTGATGAAATGGTACAAAAGCAACACACTGCTAACAAAATATATAACTGAAAGATTAACTATAGTTTTGCGTCCGAATGTAGTCATATATAGCATAGATAGTCTGAGGCTCCCCCTTTGGACTGCCACCTTAACGTGGTGGGGGAGTTTTAGCACTCGGATGATCCTGGGAGCTATGCTGTCTGGGGCTTCATGCCCCTGGTAGGGTCTCCCATGGCAGACAGGTCTCAAGTGACGAGTCAGACGAAGCGCAGTCCGAAGCCAACCATGGACAGCACAACAATGAGAACCGTGACGTCGCCCGGCATGGCGCAGCCGGGGCCCCACCCTGGAGCCAGGCCTGGGGTCGGGGCTCGCAAGCGAGCGCCTGGTGGCCGGGCCTTAGCCCACGGGGCCCGGCCGGGCTCAGCCCGAAGGGATGACGTGGGCAGTCCCTCCTGTGGGCTCACCACCTGCAGAGGGGTCCGTGGTGGCGAGGTGCAGAGAGGACTGGGCAGCAGTCGAAGGCGGAGACCTCGACGACCCAGTCCACACACCCAACATCTGGCTCTTGGGACGTGGAACGTCACCTCACTGGGGGGGAAGGAGCCCGAGCTTGTGGGGGAGGTTGAGCGATACCGACTATAGAGATAGTCGGCCTCACCTCCACACACAGCTTGGGCTCTGGAACCCAACTCCTTGAGAGGGGTTGGACGCTCCACTTTTCTGGTGTTTCCCGCGGGGAGAGGCGGCGAGCTGGGGTGGCCATACTCATTGCCCCCCATCTCAGCCGCCACGTGTTGGATTTCTCCCCGGTGAATGAGAGGGTCGCATCCCTCCGCCTCCGGGTGGGGGACAAGTCTCTCACTGTTGTGACGGCCTACGGGCCTAACGGTAGTGCAGAGTACCCGGCCTTCTTGGAGTCCTTGGGAGGGGTACTGGACAGTGCACCGCCCGGGGACTCCGTTATTCTCCTGGGGGACTTCAACGCCCATGTGGGAAATGCCAGTGACACTTGGAGAGGGGTGATCGGGAAGAACGGCCCCCCTGATCTGAACCGGAGCGGTGTTCAGTTGTTGGACTTCTGTGCCAGTCACGGCCTGTCCATCACGAACACCATGTTCGAGCACGTGGCACCAGGACACCCTAGGCCGGAGGTCGATGATCGACTTTGTAGTCGTATCATCTGACCTTGGACCGCGTGTCTCGGACACTCGGGTGAAGAGAGGGGCGGAGCTGTCAACCGATCATCACCTGGTCGTGAGTTGGATCCGCTGGCAGGGCAGGAGGCCGGTCAGACCTGGCAGGCCCAAGCGTGTAGGGTTTGCTGGGGACGTCTTGGTGAGCCCCCTGTCAGACGGACTTTCAACTCACACCTCCGGGAGAGCTTCTCCCAGGTCCCGGCAGAGGAGGGGGACATCGAGTCCGAGTGGACCATGTTCTCTTCTTCTATCGCCAATGCGGCGGCTCGTAGCTGTGGTCGCAAGGTCTCTGGTGCTGGTCCCGGCGGCAATCCCCGAACCCGGTGGTGGACACCGGCAGTAAGGGATGCCGTCAGGCTGAAGAAGGAGTCCTATCGAGCAATGATGGTTCGTGGGACTCCTGAGGCAGCTGTCCAGTACCGGCAGGCCAAACGTGCCGCGGCCCGGGCTGTTGCAGAGGCAAAAACCCGGGACTGGGAGGAGTTCGGAGAGTCCATGGAGCATGACTATCGGTCGGCCTCGAAGAGGTTCTGGCAAACCGTCCGGCGCCTCAGGAGGGGGAAGCAGTTCTTTGCCAACACCGTGTATGGTGCGGGTGGAGGGCTGCTGACCTCGACTGGGGATATTGTCGGGCGGTGGAAGGAATACTTCGAGGTTCTCCTCAATCCCCCCGTCACGTCCTCCGTCCAGGAGGCAGAGGCTGAGGATGTTGGGGCGGATACTTCCATCTCCCTGGCCGAGGTCACCAAGGTGGTTGGCAGCCTCCATGGTGTCAAGGCGCCGGGAGTGGATGAGATCCGTCCTGACTATCTAAAGTCTCTGGATGTTGTAGGACTGTCTTGGGTGACACGTCTCTGCAACATCGCGTGGCGATCGGGGGCGGTGCCAATGGAGTGGCAGACCGGGGTGGTGGTCCCTCTCTACAAGAAGGGGGACCGGAGGGTGTGTTCCAATTATCGTGGGATCACACTCCTCAGCCTCCCCGGTAAGGTCTACTCCAAGGTACTGGAGAGGAGGCTACGTCCGATGGTCGAATCTCGGATTCAGGAGGAGCAGTGTGGTTTTCGTCCCGGTCGCGGAACACTGGACCAGCTCTATACTCTCTATCGGATACTCGAGGGTTCATGGGAGTTCGCCCAACCTGTCCACATGTGCTTTGTGGATTTGGAGAAGGCGTTCGACCGTGTTCCCCGGGGTGTCCTTTGGGGGGTCCTCCGGGAGTACGGGGTCCGGGGTCCTCTGCTGAGGGCTGTTCGGTCCCTGTATGACCGGAGCCAGAGCTGTGTTCGCATTGCCGGCAGTAAGTCAGACCTGTTCCCGGTGCATGTTGGCCTCCGCCAAGGCTGCCCTTTGTCACCGGTTCTGTTCACTGTATTTATGGACAGAATCTCTAGGCGCAGCGAGGGGCCGGAGGGGGTCCGGTTCGGGAACCAAAGGATTTCATCTCTACTTTTTGCGGATGATGTCGTCCTGCTGGCTCCAACGAACCAGGACCTGCAACATGCACTGGGACGGTTTGCAGCCGAGTGTGAAGCAGCTGGGATGAGAATCAGCACCTCCAAATCCGAGGCCATGGTGCTCGACCGGAAAAAGGTGCCTTGCCCTCTTCAGGTGGGTGGAGAGGTCCTTCCTCAAGTGGAGGAGTTCAAGTATCTCGGGGTCTTGTTCACGAGTGAGGGGAGGATGGAGCGTGAGATTGACAGGCGGATCGGTGCAGCGTGCGCAGTGATGCGGTCTCTGTATCGGACCGTTGTGGTAAAGAGGGAGCTGAGCCGAAAGGCAAAGCTCTCAATTTACCGGTCAATCTTCGTTCCCTCCCTCACCTATGGTCATGAGCTGTGGGTAATGACCGAAAGAACGAGATCGCGGATACAAGCGGTCGAAATGAGCTTCCTCCGCAGAGTGGCTTGGCGCTCCCTTAGAGATAGGGTGAGGAGCTCGGTCACACGGGAGGAGCTCGGAGTAGAGCCGCTGCTTCTCCACGTCGAGAGGAACCAGTTGAGGTGGCTCGGGCATCTGTTCAGGATGCCTCCTGGACGCCTCCCTGGGGAGGTGTTCCGGGCACGTCCCGCCGGGAGGAGGCCCCGGGGAAGACCCAGGACACGCTGGAGAGACTATGTCTCTCAGCTGGCCTGGGAACGCCTAGGGGTCCCCCCGGACGAGCTGGAGGAGGTGTGTGTGGATAGGGAAGTCTGGGCGTCTCTGCTTAGACTGCTGCCCCCGCGACCCGGCAACGGATAAAGCGGAAGAAAATGGATGGATGGATGGAATCTGAGGCAGTCTCGCAGGTCTCTCCCATAGACTAGTCTCTCCAGAGGATACAATGTAAGCTAGCTATGTTCACCCGGGCTTGATTTCTTTGATCATTTTTTTACTTTAGTTCCCTCTTCTCTTCCTCACTGTTGTGTCGTTTGGGCTGTGTTGCTGTGTCTGCAGTTACAGCAAGAGGAGTTATAGCCAATTCTGCTAACATGCTACTGTGTTTAGCAGCGCTGTAGAGGCTAGAGGACGCAGACTCGTTCTGAGTGGAGGAGAGCGGGCGTCACGCTAAGTCTCTTTTTTTTTTTTTACGGCCTGAATTTATACACAAGCTGAATCAAATAGCTCAAGTTTTCACTTATATTATGGATTATAATACAACTTGTATGTAGTAATACGCAATTTTATAAACTAATTTAAACAAAAAAAATCGGGTATAGCTTCTTTAAGTGATTTTAACACTAGAGATATATGCTCCTATCGTTTAGTTCCTGTTAATATCCATGCTTTAAAGCTGAAAGATTCAAATAAAAAAGCATGCACAATCCATGATTTTAAAAGGAAAAATCCAATGGGTTTTTCTGTGTTGCATTATGTTTCTTAATAGACCCTCTGTGGGACTGTCATTGGCTCAGAATGTGAATCAGCCTCTCTGTACTTGCGGGATGCTCCGGGGCAAGGCTATTCACAGCAGATGTTTACAAAGAATCACAAATTTAACCATCTATTTATGTGTTTTTCTTTTCTCGCTCCTGCTCATGTCTCACCTGGGAATCTCAATGAAAAGCCGTCAACAAAGGAAATGGTTTGAAAACAAAAGAGGAAGACACAGCAAGTCCTATTAATTCAAGAGGAAGAGTCAGGTCAAATCTACAGAGGCCTGCAGTTAGGTGAGAAGCACAGCGAATAATAAACCTACACATCTCTATGTTTTCTGTGTAGTGTGTCAAAAGCGCAGGTCCATGTTGGATGGAGAAAAAAACAAAACGTTTGAACTTAGCAGACAAGCACATACTATTATAGTGAAAGTGGAAATTATTGTATTATCATTAATATTTAATGTAATTACTACTCCAGACCTTTCTGTGTAGGGATTGCATGTTCTCCCGGTGTCTATGTGGGTTTCCTCCGGGTGCTCCGGTTTCCCTTACCACTAAAAACATGTACAATAGGTACTGGCGACCCTGCACCCATCTCGGTGTGGAGTGAGAGACAAGTGCTGACAAAAATTGTAAAGCGGTTTGTGACTCTGGTCAGTGAAAGACGCTATTTATAAAGATTACATACTTACTAAGAACCGTGTCGACATATGTTAATAAAGACTGGTCAATTAAGGTGTGTATTGCATCAGTTTCGTATGGAAGTTGAACATTATTCACTTACAGATCTTTCTTTGTTTGTTTGTTTTGTTTCCTGAATTCTGGGTTGGATCTTGTGTGATGGGACTACTTACTTAACATAACAACAAGTGGGACACAATCGTGAAGTGGAACGAAATTTATTGGATAATTTTAACTTTTTTAACAAATAAAAAACTGAAAAGTGGGGCGTGCAATAATATTCGGCCCCCTTGCGCTAATACTTTGTAGCGCCACCTTTTGCTGCAATTACAGCTGCAAGTCGCTTGGGGTATGTCTCTATCAGTTTTGCACATCGAGAGACTGGAATTCTTTCCCATTTTTCCTTGCAAAACAGCTCGAGCTCAGCGAGGTTGGATGGAGAGTGTTTGTGAACAGCAGTCTTCAGCTCTTTCCACAGATTCTCGATTGGATTCAGGTCTGGACTTTGACTTGGCCATTCTAACACCTGGATACGTCTATTTGTGAACCATTCCATTGTAGATTTGGCTTTATGTTTTGGATCATTGTCCTGTTGGAAGATAAATCTCCGTCCCAGTCTCAGGTCTTTTGCAGACTCCAACAGGTTTTCTTCCAGAATGGTCCTGTATTTGGCTCCATCCATCTTCCCATCAATTTTAGCCATCTTCCCTGTCCCTGCTGAAGAAAAGCAGGCCCAAAGCATGATGCTGCCACCACCATGGTTGACAGTGGGGATGGTGTGTTCAGGGTGATGAGCTGTGTTGCTTTTACGCCAAACATATCGTTTTGCATTGTGTTTGCTGCACTGAAAGTAAAGGGGCCAAATAATATTGCACGCCCCACTTTTCAGGTTTTTATTTGTTAAAAAAGTTTAAATTATCCAATAAATTTCGTTCCACTTCACGATTGTGTCCCACTTGTTGTTGACTCATGACAAAAAATATTTTTTTATATCTTTATGTTTGAAGCCTGACATGTGGCGAAATGTTACGAAATGTTGAATACTTTCGCAAGGCACTGTAATATGGTACATTTTGGGAAATATTTTGATTCACTCAGTGCAGTTCAAAAACACTTAATTGAACTTAATCACAATGAACTCTGAACATTGTAAAGCACTTTCGGTGACCTTGGTCTGTAAAATACGCTATATAAATTACTTGGGCAAAACATCCAAGGGTCAGTGGTGAAGGAATTTTGATGATGGCATTTCTCAATTTGTATTTCTTCCATCGTTTTTTTTTTCTCACCTTGAAATCTGAATTCTGGTAACATATAAAATGTTGAGGTCAAATCTATGGCGGCCTCCGGTGAGCCGAGAGCACTTTCTCAGGCGTCTTTATGTAGTATTGTTGTGCCGTGCCAAAAGTGCAGATCCGTATATAGGTTGTGAGAAAACAACACAAAGTTTGTGAGGAAAGTGTCAGGTCTGCGGGGATCAGAGATCAAACCATTTGCCTGCAGTTAGAGGTAAAGCTAAGCCAGGGCAGAGAGAAGCGCTTAACACAGCATACATGACTCCAAGGTGCAAATATCGAAAGGATAGCTGCCTATTTCAAAATGACTATCATATTTTTGTGTGTGTGTATGTAATTAAGCAAGTAAGTTTGTTTATTTGGTCATACATTTTTTGGAAAAGTTCTTAAAAAGGTTACAAAAACACTTATGTCAGTTAATGTACATACTTTAACCATTGACTGTATATATTAACGGACGTAGTCACGCCTATCTCCACCGCTCTAACTAATGGACCAAAAAATGGGCTCTCGTGGAGTGATTCAAAATGGCTGCGGGGGGCCGGAAAATGTGAAAAAACGCATCTGCGCATGCGTCAACCGACGCAAGCTCCATTCATTTAAACGAGAGGCTTCAAAAATTCACAGCGAGTAAACTATAGTGGTCCAAATAAATTCACTCCCCTCAGCATTGACACACATGTGGAACGGAGCTTTGGGCCAAGAGCCAACTTTTGGACCATCCTGTTAAGACGTTTTTGAGAGGTAAGAAGATGCTATATGTTAGCATTAGCTAATTCTTATTCCGGGTCCACCCCCATTGTCCCGAGGTGGTATTGTAAGCATGTCAGCGAACGTCAATTTGGCCACTTTTGAGCCGGGACCCGCCCCCACTGACTTTAACATATATACAAACACATTTGTGACCGAAGGGATTAGGCTGAAGTATAACTGATTTTTGCCTAATCGAATTCATAAAGTGAAGTCTCAAAAGTTTGGGGCAAAACCCTTTCAAAATAGTAGCAAAACTAAATATCAAGCTGAGGAGAAAAATAATAATAAAATAGGACGAAAAGGAACGATTATTTATGATTGCATATTCATGATTTGAGAAACGGTTAATAAGAAGACTGACATTTTCTTTTCAATTAAAAAAAAGATAAGAAAAAAAAAACAGCAGTAAACTGTCTTGTGTGCACTGTTTGCACTTTTTTTTTAAACTGGTAGGCACATAGTGTATGGGGTGGTATCTCCCGGCTTGCCTGGGGACATGGCACAGTCTTTCACAGCCTGATCAGCGGTAACAACCACTTCCACTAGCAGAGCTGTCACACAAATGCTGCTAACAAAGCTACATCTCACCGTGCTAACACCAGTCACATTTAACAAGGAGATCAGCGTGCATCAGAACTCACACAGCGTTAAATGCATGTCCCACATTCAAACTCTCTTATCACTTTTTCATACACGCTGTAATCATACAATCCCAGCAGTCACCACACACTAATACAGCTTGTTGCATTCATGATTCTTGTGTCAAAATATATATAGCTTTTATGGATTAAATATATGTTGTATGTCTTCCAGGCTGGTTATTTCCAAGACCACACTCAATCCTAGCAGATTTACCCACAAATGTTCTTTAATTTGTGAATTCAAGGGGCGGAGTGCATGTATTACTGTATCTATATATTTTATAAGTGTTGCTAAGTGTAATTTGGCCAATGAGAAATAATAATAGGCCAACATAAACATGTATAAATCTCATTCTGCTCAGATTGCCACCCAAAATGAATGAATGAATACAAAAAATAAACAGTCATGATCAAACAGTTTCTAGCTAAACTCCAGCTGGAGTGTTCCATCAGTAATCAGGTCTTAGTGAAACAGGTCAGAAGATTTTGGCAACAAAAAAAAATAAAAATAAAGCGTTGTAATTTACTTTATTCAGGGAGTTTCCGTACTGCCGTACGCCCTTTAAAGTGTTGGATACCACTCATATTGCCCTGCTCATATTGTCATGTTTACATTTGCCTGAAATGAACGTTTTGTAACAGTCACAGGTCTTTCTGCCAACCATAAAATAACAGTTATATTGCACATGATGTCCTTGAGATTGATGAGAACAGCAAATGCTATGCCATAAAAATGCCTTTACCTTTTCAAACTAAAAAGTGTAAAAGTGAAAATATTAAACGTCATTTAAGGCAATGAACCTTGTCAAACATTGATACAAAAACCAAACAGAAGGTTTGCGCTGCAATAATGTGATACATAAATACAGCTTACTGCTGTGAATTCTTTAAAATATAGCTATGAAGAGTTTTTCCTTTGCTGGGTTTTGATTCTAATCTATTGTGCAGTCTATAATGCACACCACAAAATAGTGCCTCAATGCAAACATTAAATTAATCTTTGTAGGAAATAGGTAAACAACTGTGGACAGAAAGCTTGAATTCAGTCGGTAATTGTCAGAGGAATTATCATTGAATAAATTAAAATGCCCTTGAGCCTTTTCCACACGTAAAATAGAGCCTTTTCTAGTTTATACTGTATTATCCACTGTTTGCTCCCTGCCCATTCACTGCTCCGCATTTTGAAAAAACACTGCTGCGCTGCTGCTTGGGCCTCCTATGGGACTAGTCAACATGAAGACGAGACCTATACAGACAAACTATATGAAAATCTGTCGGGATTTCCTTTTTACCCCATTTTCTCCTTGCTGGAGTAACTGGATAATTCTGTCTCCCACTCCCTGCCTCACAGGCAGAAAGACGGCTAACGTTTTGGAGCTTCAGAGGGAGAGGAAGAGGCAGAAATTGGATATAATGGGGATAGATGGGGTAATGCAAAAAAGGTGCAGAGAGAAGCGACGCCAAGAGAAGCAGTTGAACAAGTCATGCAGGGACTTGCTAATTGGAACAACAGCAGCACTTCTCTATTCCTGAGTGACTAGTTCGTCTCCAGGAAGTATCGTTAGTGACATCTTACACCACGCTCTGTGCTGCCTCGTAACTACAACTGTTAAGAGCAGTGACGAAAAGCCCCAGAGAGCGCAGATTTCATTACTTTATAATGCCTCATTCCAACGGGCCCGAATAAAGACAGTGTGGGTTTAATGAAATGAAAGTAGCATGTGTTTTGAGTTGCTAATGTCCTGCAGAACAATTCTTGAGGAACATTTCTTGCAGCCTTCAAACACCAACAGAGATCTTAGTCCGCCCCATTCATTTTGTTTTGATCCCCATTTTTTAGCCAATACAAGTATGAGCAAGCTTGTATTGTAACATTCCTGTCTCCAGATCTTTTAAACTGCACCAATTTCTATAGTAATTATACATCATAATGAAGTAAATTATGAAATAACATAAGACATAATATTATAGATATGTGTTAATATTATAAGTAAGGGTAAAATATATAATGTCATTATGTAATTTTCCAGAAGATAAATACAGTGCATCCAGAAAGTTTTTTTCTCATCAATCTTGCAACATCGTTTAATGACACACATCACAAAAATATCACATGTTTTCACACACTTCAATTAACACTTTGTTGAGGCACCTACAGCATCATTTACAGTGTCAAGTCCTCTTGGGTAGGAGGCTATTATTTTGGCACATACAGTATGGTGTTTTGTTTCCCACTCTTCTCCACAGATCCAGGTTAGACAAAGCATTGAGACTTTTACGGCCACTCAATAAATGCCTGATTGGTGAAATGTGTTGTGAAAGGCTGCCCTGATAATTGTTCTATCTGCAAGCTTCTATTCCGTTTTCTCACAGTAATGATGAAGCTTGGTCAAAGTCACCATCGGCTTCTCGGTCATCTCCCTTACCAAGGTCCATCTCCTCTGATTGATCAGATTGGACGGCAACCTGGTGGTTTTGAACTCCTCCATTTCATAATTATCGAGGCCACTGTGTTCTAGTAGTAGTTTATTTGCTCTATGGGAACCTACAATGCTGTTCCAATGTTTCCGTAGATCTGTGCCTTTAATATGATCCTGGTCAGAACATGGTCTTTCTGAGTGGAGTTTGCATGTTCACCCTGTGTCTGCTCAGGTTTCCTTCGGGTGCTCCGGATCCCCCTGCCGCTACCTACCACCAAAAACATGCACATTAGGTATGAATGGAGTGAGTGAATGGATGGTGTTGGTTGGGGGCTTTGATGCGCAAGTGTGTTCGGCGTCTTGCTTCCGTCATCACTGTTTGGGGAGAGAATGGAACAAAAATCTGAACTCTGAACATTGTAAAGCGCTTTGAATGACCTTGGTCTATAAAAATGTGCTGTATGAATAAACCTGCTCTTCAAATCACTGTGAGCTCTGGGACCTTAAATGGAGGGGTGTGTACATTTTCAAATCAAGATAAACAAGTATAATTTGCCACTGATCTGCTCCAGTCAAGTTGTACCACAATCAGAGGAAACAGGTTGCATGAGTTCTGCATTGAGTGCCATAGGAAAGGTGAATAGAGTGTGTTCAAGTCAGTAATGTTTATTTATATAGCGCGTTTTACAGACCAAGGTCACCCAAAGCGCTTTGCAATTTTCAGAGTTCAGATATTGTTCCAATTATTCAACACGCAGTGATGACGGAAGCGAGTCGCCAAACACACGGCGCATCCAAGCCTCCAATCAACCCCATACATTCTCTCACTCATCTCTACATTCACACCTATTGTGCATGTTTTTAGTGGTAGGGGAAACGCAGATATGGGGAGAACATGCAAACTTCACTCAGAAAGGCCCTGTTCCGACCGGGATTCGAACCCAGGACCTTCTTACTGAGAAGCGAGAGTGCTATCTACTCCGCCACCGTGCCGCCCGAGTGCTTTAACGGAATTTATGTATGATATTGAAATTAGTATCAAAACACTGATACACGATACATTTTTTCTATCTTATTCCAACTATGTCAATGACACCCAGCATCGGTCAGGCGGTTACAAACACAACATTGTATCTAAGCTTTTGTCAGTATGGAAATGTAGAATATGCATTTGATGTTTACTTTGCCCGTCATATTGAGGTCATGAAAAGCTGTTGGAAATATTTTGAAGTGAAAAAAGCTGGAATTATTTGTCAAACATAAACATCCATTTCATGATTTGAAAACGTTCTCAACAAAAAACATAGCTTTGTATTGGGATATCAGTGTGGTTAGATACAAAGGCCCTCATTGTACAAGTCAAGTTTCATTTGGCCTGAAAAAGAACACTCTTGACGTTTCTCAGCTGCCGTAGTCAGAATGGAGTCCACAGACGACTGCTTATGTTGTTCTCATTCAGTGATGCACCACTTCAGTGAGCTCTGAGCATTTACACTTAACTCCGATTTATTCTCTACTTTGTTGTTTTGATGGTTGTGCAATGACAGGCAAACGCATTGCACACAGGGTAATTTGAGTGTCCTTTCTCTGCTTTACTCCATGATATTGAACCAAAATGTTCCACGATGATAGTTTCAATTGATGTCTGGACAGGAGCTATATCTTTGCGAGTGAAGACAACAGTGTCAGGCTGAAAAAGCACAGATGTGATTGAGTATTAATGAGGAGTATGAGGTGGGTCTGCCTGATGTGTGATGTGTGCACAGGGGCAGGGCCTCTGTGGTGCAGGCAAGCCATTCCTGTGTTTTAGAGGATTTGGCCATCTATTATGTATGAAGGATTAGTCTCCCCCTGCTCATGCACCAACGGGATAGCAGCTCTTAGATAGCCTTGACTGCCGATTTTGAACTCGCACTCCTGCCCACATCACCACCACCCTTGCCCTTTGAGTGCTGTTTAACCTTGAAGAAAGAGGAGAAAAAAAGGGTAAAAGTCAGATTAACAATCAAATCCAAAGGAGTTGAGAAGGTTATCACATAAGATAGAAGGATACAAAAAAGTACAGGGCAGAGAGAAAAATGCAGGATTCTTGTTTGTTTTTTGGATTTAATGTTGTATTAGTCATCAATGATAACAGAATACGCTTGTGTACATTGATGTAGAATTGAAATATATTGTCTAATACAGTTTGTAAAGTAGTATTATCCTATTATAATGATAATAGAACAACAACTCAGATTGTCTTCACCAAGTAAGAGACTTGCTTGCAGAGCTGATACCTGTTGTTTACAAAGTGGCCGGCAAAATGAAGGAAGGACTCAACAGCGACCGGTTCAAAGTATTAAGTTCAAACTACGAATTAGGTGTTTTTAACTACTATGTCTAAGTGTCAGGACAAAAGGAACTGGCTCACAAATACAAGTTCATCACATTCCTGCAGGCATTCCTTCAGAGAAAGTTGCGGCTGAATGAAAGTACGGTCAAGCTGCACGTTCCAATATTTACACTTTTTCAATAACTAATATATTATTCAAAACATTCCCAAGGCCTCTAAAATGTGCATCTCTACATCTCCGGGATGATGGCAATGATTTATAATCTTTTTTTATGATTGGTTAAAAGCTTTTCATGAAAAAAAATACTTCATCAAATCATTCAGTGTCTCAATTGCTTTTGAAAAAGTCAGAATGTTTAGAAGCTTATTTAGAAAGGATTGAATAGTTTATTTTTGTATAGAATTTGTTCAATGAAAAAAAAAAACACTTAAGTATCATAATTCTGATTGTATTGAAACTTGTACTGTTATAAATGATAAATGTCACCTTCTGTATGGTGTACCAATGGTTTCTTTTAAAATATACATTAGTCTTATCCGTCTACAATGTTCGGATGGTTAAAATGGTAATTCCCCTCTCACTCACTAGTTGCAGCCGCTCTGTACATTGTTGGTAGACTTAGCATATTACTCGTCTTGTACGGTCCATACGGCATTATCAGACCACACACTCCTACTCATACATTATATCCATCTATACATGTATACACAATGGAAACGAAGAGTTCAGCTGCTCCCCGCTAACTGTGGATCGCCGTGTTTCATATGCATATAAATATTAATAAAAGATTCTCGATGGGCCACGGTCCGGCTATGCTCCTGTAATCTCCTACAATTGAAAGCCAAGACTCAAGAGATGAGAGGAGCGAGAGAGAGAGGAAGAGAGACAGAAACAGGAGAAAGAGTATAAAAGGCCTTTGTGATTCATCATTCTGAAGATGTCTCACGTGTGGAGAAGGTCTGTAATCCATCAAGATCTCTTTTCTTATTAAATTCTTCAGGATATACTTTCCACTCCCTAAATGTGCGTCACTGTCCCCTTTGATTTGATGAATAAATAGATAAAAAGAACCAAGAACTAAGTGAAGCGCACATGCCAAGGGAGACCAAGTGTATGAGCTTTATGAAATTACCTTTGCGCCTTATGTACAATGGCACTCTGGGCTAAAAAGATGCGTGGTTCCATAATTGGGTTGGTCCCAAGACATTCTGGGTCCACAAGTTGTATTATCGACTAATTGTACTCAATGCAAGGTGTAAGCTAACCATTGCATGACTGGAGGAATGGGTGTTTTAGATGTGTGTTGGCGTATTAAAATGTATAACAGGGGTTGCATATATTTACTGTTTTGCATGTTTTGTGTGTCAAGACACACATGGATATGAAAATAAAAAAAAATAATAAATGCATAAGTCACCAGCCAACACATTTGACTCCCTAATGAGATGGTAGTTGCTATGGCGACCGGTTTTCATAAGACTTTCCCAACAAAGAGGCCTTGCCCTGTACCAGTCCAGTCTGTGTGAGGCGGAGTGTGTCCTTAGCCCAGCCATGCTAAACACCGCCTCACAATATCCGCAGGCTGCAGACTCTATGCCAACCAGAGTGAGAGGGTCAGCCTGTGAGGGGGAGATATCATTGGATTCATAGAGATTGTGCGTCTTACACCCTCCTGGATGCTTGGGATCAGTCCAAACGTGATTCAGAGACTAGGTAAGATAACAAAATGACATTGATCCAAATGATGGTTACTTCGTAAACCGGATAGATCATTGCTGGTATTAAGCCAACATGCTTTGTTTGATTCATAAAAAGTGGGTCTGCCACATGGACCCGGTATAATCTTCGATAATCAAGTAGGTCTTAATGTAATGTGTTATCTATAACTTTACATATGACCAACAGACAGCTTCAGCAATGAAAAACACTCTTAGACAGCCGTAATGCGTTTGAACCATTGAAAAACTTCTGATAGGACGGTGTAACAGACCTCCCACCCCATTCTGATTTGTTGCTAGTACGCCCTCCCAACCGCTCATCACTATCAGACACACACACGTGTCGTTAACAGGGAGGACCTGTAGATTAATTAGTTTATTGACCTAACTGCTTGTTTTAGAATACACCGTGATCATAAATCACTTTAGACAACTGTGAAAGCATTATCACACACACACAGGCCAACAGAAGCTAACTCTTTGAAAAACAATGTGCAGTAACACCTTTCACCACTTGCTCAAGAGCGCCGTCCCCTTTCTGGGGATTTTAGGGTGCAGTACCACCTTTTCACCACTTGCTCTCTACCGCCGTCTATACTATCTACTGCTGACTAATGACGAGTCCCGACTAAAGTAGTTTCCATGGTGACCAAGCCTGATGTGTGTCCTCAGTCATCCTTAACCCTGCTTTACCATGTCCTCAGGCTGCAGACTTGGAGCCAGCGACTTGGAGAAGCCTGGCTGTGATAAGATGCTACAGCAGCCCTAGGACCAAATCCGTGCCCTTTCTCTGTGACTTGGCGGAAGCGTGTCTGGCTTCTTCCCTAGAAATGCCACTCCAAGGAAAGGGGCAGCCATCCAATCATAAAGCGTGACATCATTCTGCAGTTATGCCAACCTTTAGCTTATGAATAAGTCAGGCAAACTCTTTTGTCTTATCCTTGGGCAACTCTCTTATGTCCTTTTCTATACGGCAGTATGTTCAACTGACTGACTCCTGATGTTCGGGCCAATCATTATAGGTACTCTGGTTGGACAATAACATGTTAATATAAAAAAATATATATATTTATACTTGTAGCACTTGTACATACAACTTGTGTGTGATTTAAACCTTGTAGAACAGAAGCTCCACTAGCCCCTGTTCACCAATCACTCTCACTATTCTCACAATTTACACGAAGTGGATACTGTCTTCGTCAAGTACACTCACTCAGTTATTTTTGTTTTTCTTTTCTTTGATCCATCCATCCATCCATTTTCTTCCGCTTCATCCGTTGCCGGGTCGCGGGGGCAGTAGTCTATTCAGAGACGACCAGACTTGCCTATCCACACACACTTCCTCCAGCTCTTTTCTTTAATAATAATACAAAAATCACTTTGTCTATGTGTAATTACTATTGAAAATATTAGCCTGTGCCCTGCGGTTCATCACCAAACACAGACTACAGGTTGATTTTATTTTGATTTTTTGTGTGGATTATTTATCTGGATTGGCATGAAAGACTTTGAACCCGACAACACCCCACAATTGTCTACACTTGAAGGCAGCTTTTGTGGTGTTCCTGAGAGACATGCCATGACATCCCTCTGGAGTCTAAAATGCGGTGCAAAATATCTTGGAGAAGTGAAGCTCTGGACCGGGGCTGTCCCCAGTCATTGCCGGAGATGCTTGATTCCTCTTCAACAAAGCGGATTAGCCAACGATGCTCATACACAACCAGTGAAAATACAGGCAGAGCAGCATCCAGTCTAGACCTACCCCAAAAAATGGGGGATAAATCGTCATAGTGGATTTTTTTTTTCCTTACCATAGATATTTTAAATATAGCATCTGTTTATTATGTGCCTATGATGTTTATCTTGTTCCCATTCATATGTTCCAGTAAAGAAGAACACAGTGGATCTTGCTTCTATAAATCATGTTTATATCAGGAGTAGCATTCAAACTACCAACCTTTGAATCAAATGATGGCGCTCTATACCATCAGAGAGTCAGTCTGTCACCTCTCAGAAGTCTAAATGCAACACTATTATCAACCTCAGTTTCTTCAGGTCCATAACCTCCTGTGATTCCCGTTGCAAACCACACATCATCAATGGACACTAATGCTGTGACTTTGAATGGAAACTCAACAGGCAATGTCTGCTTAATGCTTCCCGATAGCCTTGGTGAGATGTGCCTTTGTGGAAGAGTAAATGGACAGACTGAGGCACAAGTACAAAGGCTGCAGGGCATGGAAAGCACTGAGTGAGTGTGTTTTATTTTGCCTGATTTTATTAAATGCATTATAATATTCCACAAGGTTACCAAACACATGTATTATATTGACAAGGGTTTTACAATAATGTCCCATGCTTTCAATGAACATGACTTCAAGCTGGCCAACAATTGACTAAACATTGAGGAAAGACTTGAGTCTGAATACATTTCATCTACATGGTGGCTAGGCTTAGGTGAAGAGCAGCTCACCCAAATCAATGTATAGTCAAAAACCAAAAAAATATTATTAGTCAATTTCAATACATATTATAATCATGATAATGATAATACGATAATGAGTGCTTTACATAGAGTGAGTGTGTTCAGTCATTATAATTCTCGAGTGTGGATTTGTGCTCTCTGATCTCCCCACAGCCTGCAGAGATACACGTTTGTCTATCATAACCATGTGGATCTGCAGCAAAAGGAGGGGCAGTAATCTGTGTAAATGAGACTTGGAGGCTAAAGGATACCAAAAGGATACCCAGCACAATGCAAAAGGGCAATAGGCCTGGTCTCTCTTTTCCCTGCAGAAGACAAGTGGAGTGTGATGTTCCTCAGCTCAAATACATCCATCGGACATGACAGAACTGAACCCCTGAGGGCCCGGTTAACTCACAACCAGTTTAATTGAATCTTGGCCTCGGCAGAAGCACCAGGGAGTGTTATTTTTTTTTATTTATTTTTTTTTTTTTCAATGCAGTGTAGAGATGGGATCTGGATCAAGAGAAAATGCATAGCATGAGTTGATTTGTTTTGAAGTCATCGGAGCAGACAAATATGATGTGGTTTCTTCACATCATTAAGTTGAGCTGCCTTGAGGATTTGAAAATAGGGCAGCTCAACCTTGTTACATCTTATTTGTATCTTTTTCATAGCTCGACCACTTTGAGATCTATAATGAAACTCCAAGACCTTCTCTAAGAAAATATGGAGAAAATTGATAATGATACATTGAGAACACTGCACATGCATGTGTGTGATGCATGTACTTGGTTTACATGTATGTCTGATTAGAGAAGCAACAGGCAAAGCAATGAAAAGAATCTCCTATAGATCAACTCATCTACATCACTTCAATCAATCAATACGTTTTATTTGTGGGAAAGTATATTTTCACCAGGACTTTTACCTGCTTTTATTGTGTGTTTTGTGTGTGTTTTTATGTTTTTTTATGCATGCATTTTAATAAGGGATGTCATAATTATTGCGTTAACGCACGATAATTACATATTTCATTAATCGTGTTTTAAAAATAAAATAACGCATTGACGCATGACCGAATGACCTGCCCATGTAT
This sequence comes from Knipowitschia caucasica, assembly GCA_964034765.1. NCBI lineage: Eukaryota > Metazoa > Chordata > Actinopteri > Gobiiformes > Gobiidae > Knipowitschia > Knipowitschia caucasica. The sequence goes on along the minus strand of OZ035830.1, from coordinate 33,667,346 downwards.
CCCATAAAATCACTCATAAGGCCGCGGACAGATGTCAACAGAGCAGGTAGGCCCTCTGGGAATTCAAGTTTTAGAAGAATACGTTCTGTTTGCTATGAACTGAAGACCAAGCACGCACAGAACTAATCCCTGCATGTTGTGTGCATGTCTTTGCATAACCTGTGCGTAACTGTGCAGCAATAAATACACATAAACTGAAGCTGAACTCAGGAAAGAAAAAGGAGGACACGGGACTGGGCCTACGAGGACTGCTGCCAGCCAGAGCCAACGGGGGACTGAGGCCAGCGAGAAGAGCGGCACCGGCGGTGTAAGTGTGTTGACAGTGTAGGCTCGCGCCTGCGCACAGCGCTTAAAAGAGACCTAATCTTATTTTGTTCGTATATTGTGGTATTTTTTTGTGTTAAATAAAACTCATTTACTGATAGTTTCACCCTTAGCAGTTTCCATCAATAATAATCATGCAAAAAGACATTCGCAAAAAAATTGCCGAGACCGGAAGTGACGTACACAGAGGTGTCATTGGGCTTTGTTGATATGCATTTGTAAGCCATAACGTTGTATACGGACGTTTTAAACAGATATTTGTCATTCAGTGATGGACAATACAAGTCAGGGGCTTTTATTTATGAGCCCTTGGTACTTGTTATGATAGTAATTATGATTGTGAGGACTCTGACTCGGTTCAGATGAGGAGCAATCTGCAAGAAATGGACATTTGCGGACATTAGGGCCGTTTCCATGGGCTGGAGTATGGATCTATGGTCCGACCGGGTCCGACCCGTCTCAACCCGGTTTGCGGATGCGGTCAGTTTTAGCTCGATGGTGCACCTGAGTGAGTGTACTGTAAATAGCTAAGTGTTAGCGAAGGTACACCAGGTACACCAGGGACATCGTAGTGCAGAGAAAAATTTAGAAGCGTAAAAGTGACTACCGTGAAATGAAAGATCCCAGCCGTAAATGTGACAGAACAGAAAAGTCTGGAGGTGGTTTGACAACATGGATTGACGCTATTTTTACGGACATCAGCTCACACCAGCTAACACGTCAATACCCGCAACTCAGAAGCCTCAACTCTATGTCCCAGCTCCAGATGTTGAGTTTGAGAGAAATGGTGAGTGTCTTCAATCAAATGCAAACATGTAGTGTTGTGGTCTTATTCTGAATGTGTGTCTGTGGTTCTAAAGTCTTATTCTGAACATGTGTCTGTGGTTTAATGTATTATATAAATGTGTGTCTGTGGTTCTAAAGTCTTACACTAAATGTGTGTCTGTGGTTTAATGTCTTATATAAACGTGTGTCTGTGGTTCTAAAGTCTTATACTGAACGTGTGTCTGTGGTTCTAAAGTCTAAAACATGATGGTATGTGTCATATCTATATATTTTACTAAACGTAGTTAAAGTGAAACATGGATTCATGGTTCAATGACAGTTGTTGTGTTTTCTGCTGAATACTGGGTTGAAACTGGCGCTGGTGTCTTCTCTCAGTTTGTTTGGACCTTCTCTGAATAAGTCAAAGATCGTAGGGACTGCTGTTTACACTCTTCTTTTTGTTACTTTCATTGCTGCATCCCGGGGCCATATGAAATACACCCATTTTAAGGTTTACTTGTATCAAAGTGGCAGCAGGAGCAATGCCATAAACAGTAAAGCGGGAGCTGCAACCCCACTAAGTACGTCATCATTTTTCTGGCCAATCAGAGGCGTTGATATTAAAAGGTTATTTTACTGATTTATTACTTATCTATAACACAAAAACACATTGCAAAGGTGTAAAATACATGCTTTTAATGTGTTTTATCTGAAAAAAAATAGCTTTTAATAACGTTGGTGCCCTTTTAAAGGAACATCGCGGCTGTGATGTGCCCACTCTCCCCCGCAGGTGCCCGGTGGCGACCCGTGGTTGTCGAGTGGCTGTTGACACTGCGGCCCAGTCCCAGGACAGAGAAGGACCAGTTTGCGAGGTCGGCGGGGACCAGTTACTGTGGCCTTCTATTTTTTTTAAAGCCATTTTAGAGGATCCCTTTTGTATATATTATATTAAAATATTATCCCCTTTTTAACCCCTTTTTTTGGTCCTTTTGATCACACCCCCCTCAATAGACACTTTTAAACCTGTGACACCCTTTACAGCACTCAGGGCAACTAAAGTGCTTTACAATAGAAAAACACAGAATCCATTAAAATATGAAGTCAAACAAAAAAATTGAAGCATTTTTAAAAGTGCCACCGTGCTACTGAGTGTTAAAACCCTATTGTTCAAAGATTGTTCTAATAATTGTTCTATTCTCAAAATAAATGCAGTAAATAAATTGCACAAAAATGTAGAAGAAAACAAAAAAGATTTAGCCAAAGCCACCTTAGCTTTTTAGCTTTTTTTGTGTTTGTCCTGTGCTCTATCCAGGTATCACAAGTATCTTTAGGCCTTTCCATGACGATAATGTTGAACTGTGGCTATGTAATCCTCCTTCTTCTCTTTCCAGCTGAGGAGGAGAAGCAGCAAAGATTGTCCGGAACATGTGGCAAAATAAACAATGTGGGCAAACACATCTCCCCGTCACCTCAATATAACCCCTATGTTTACGCCCAGAACAGCATTTCACTCTGTATCCGGTGTCGGAGGATTAATTCTCGGCTGCTATAGAGTCTGATAAGGCGGACCTACAGAAATCTGGGCTCCTCCTTCTTACAAAATGTCAGATAAAGTCATCATCATCATTTTATTACACAAAGCCGATTACAGACTCAGCCTGGCCGCATATGGGGATAAAAGTGTGGATCTGGTAGAGTGTGCTGACACAAATTGGATTTCCACTCTCCTATATCCTTAAATATAGCTTTATTATCCATTAACACACCAGTACCGGTAGCAGGGGATTTGATGGAATGAACAGGAGTACAAGTGAAAAATGTCTGATTTACTTCTGTTATTGTGCTTATTGTGCTAAATGTAAAGAATTCAAATATAAGTACGCTGTGAGATTTAAATATTTTCTTACATTTATAATTTAATGATTGTTAGACCGGGGATTCTTAAACTTTTCAGGTCAAGCTAATAATGCATGACATCAACTCACAATCGCACTGCTGGATAACAATTAAAGAAGTACTGTACTTTCTGTTAAGCACACCTGTATACAAGCCGCAGCAGCAACATTTTAAAAGAAAAAGTACATTTTGTCCAAATATGTCCGCACTGGATTAAAAGCTGCAGGTTTTCATAGCGTAACGCAGCAGAGAGATGACTGTTAAATGGTCGCACCTTTTATTTTGACAATAAACAAATGTTCCAAATCGTGATAATAAAATTAGCCCAACTCTATCACAATAAAAAATCACATATTGGGCGCATCGTTATACAAGCCGCAGGGATCAAAGAACTCGAACAAATTTGTGGCTTGACGTTCGGTAATTATGGTACTGTCCTAATTGTCCACATAATCTTTTTTGACAAAATTGAACCAAAATTGTTTTGTTCTTTGTCAAATAATGGATGATATGGCCCTATTTACTTTAATAAAGTGGCCAAAAAAATGTTCTGAGTGAAAAGTTCTCTGGCTTTCAAGCACGTCACAATAAATCAATCCAAATGTTGGTCATTCTCCAGTCAATTAGACCCAGACACAGGCTATGCACACCTTTTTACCAAAGATATTGTAAATGAGTTGTTAGAGGCTAAAACTACGGGTCCACAGCTTCCCAAATGTGTCCATCCGTTCGTCTGTACCCCAAAATATCCCAAAACAGATTCATTCATACGTTTTACAGATTTTGTTTCAGTCGTTTTAGAGCAAAAAATAGACCGGGATTATAAGTGGTTAGAAGAAGGAAAAAAATGTGTAATTCTTTGATCACTGAGTTATCGACATGTGTGGCCTGCTTTCATCCAGTGCCCCACATCCCATCTATCAAACAGACTAGTGAGCTTCTATACCAAACAAGTATACAGTGATTCAGCTTCATTCAAGTGTTATGTAAATGATAATCCTCCAGCGGTGAAGAGAAACTTGTGAAACCGCTTACATAAGGCCTCCGATCTTTTCCTTTTGTCTTTCTCGTCCGTCTCTGTATTCAAGGCCGGGATGATGTGCAAGTGAACCATGCTATAAAGACTGAATTATTTGGATGTTACCAGTTTCACAGTGCAATCCCACGTTGAGACAGCATATGCGTTTATATTTGTATTTGTGTGTTTCTTGAATTCCCATATCTCCATAGAGCCCTTGTGTGTCTCGGGTCAGAGTGTGTTTCCGTCCCTGGCTGGTAGCTGTTGGCAGGATTAGCAACAAGACAAGATGTTCAGTAAAAGCCTTACTTAGCGACGCCAAACATTGCATAATGCGCCATTTAGCACAGCACAAATTTGTGGATTCCAGACTTACTGTATCTCTGAGCCATAGGCCCCGTTTCGCCTATAGAGCGGTAAATTATGGTTTTTGTTTTCTCTTTCTTTGAGCCTGAATGTAAATGTGCTTGGCATTGGAAATTCAAGGGGCAGATATTATTGCAGGTTTGGGATGCATATTTTAACATTTACATTACAGTAAATAAACAGTAAAATACTGTATAAGTATTAAAATTGTTGTAGCAGTATTAATTAATTTCAATTATTAACACTGCTACCACCAGTTATCCGCCCTCATAGATATCCCTGTTTTCATTTGAATATCAGAGAAATGCAATAATGGCATGTAGAAAAAGAGACATTGCCAGCCATTATGTGACTTTGAATTGAGAAGGCACTGATTTGTTTGATTTGTTGGTAAATCAACAATTTTATGACACCCTTTGTGACGACTGCTGTAGTGATTTTAAGTGATTTCAAAATACATTAAATTGATTTTATTGGTTGAAGGTGTACATTTCACTTCAGAAGTTGAGCCTTGACCACCCTTGCCACAACATCATCTGCACAGACTTTCCAAAATGTGAGTCACCATGGTTACAGCCCTGAACAGTTCTGGGTCCTGCTCAAAGTACTCTGAGGTTTAACTGTTTGATGTATAGACCTTTGGTGCTATTGGTTTATTTATCTGTTTGGATGTGTTTGATATACAGTACGGACCAAAAGTGTGTACACACATTCTCATTCAATGCGTTTCCTTTCTTTTCATTACTATTGACTGTAGATTCACACCAGGCTGTGTAAGGGCTGTTTGACCAATAAGGAGAGTGGTGGGTGCTGGGCCAGATGACCCGGCCTCCACAGTCACCGGACCTGAACCCAATCCAGATGGTTTTGGGGGGAGCTTGACCACAGAGTGATGGTGAAAGGGCCAACAAGTGCTAAGCCTCTCTGGGAACTCCTTCAAGACTGTTGGAAGACCATTTCAGGTCACTACATCTTGAAGCTCATCAAGAGAATGCCAAGAGTGTGTGAAGCAGTAATCAGAGCAAAAGGTGCTACTTTGAAGAACTTAGAATATAAGACATCATTTCAGTTGTTTCATACTTATTTTTGTATGTACATAATTCCACATAATTCCACATGAGATTCACATGCCTTCAGTGTGAATCTGCAATTTTCATAATCATGAAAATTAAAAAAACTGAGAAGATGTGTCCAAACTTTCGGTCTGTATTGTATAGCCTATGAGAAATATAAAAAGAAACACTGCATTTTCAAGGGGTGTGGAAAGTTGGTATACATATTCAATTGCACTGTCTTGATCCAGGTCAGAACAATGTGTGCTTGTCGAAAAACATTAATATACAGTAACATGTTTCTGCTGTATTGTGTGTTTATTCATAGAAACAGTTCAGATCATATATAGGTTTGTCCATTGTCCTTTTCTTGTTTTTTAACCACTGAACCGTCCTCTTTCTATCTTAACTATTTCTAGACCCATCCTTCTTCTGTCTTTGCCAAGTCATCCCCACAATGTGCCACTCTCATCAGCCTCTCTTTCAGTCTCGAACATCTCTTTATTGACTTGTACTTGTCCTCCCCATCCATCCTTTGCCATCTCTCCAGGCTTTTAGAGTGAATGATTCAGATAGATGCTCTCCGCACCCCCTCTCTCAGCTCTCACGCACAATCACCAGGCTCAGCACTCAGCGGCCTACCCTCATCTGCCTCCTCTTTCTCTGCCATTCATACACACACATATACCCACTACTGCTGCTAGTACTAAGGGCCAGTTTCACCTCTTTTTTTTCTTTTTCGGGTTGTGGGCGACAGTAGCTCAGTTGGTAGAGCATTGGTCTTAAGGCCAGAAGGTCGTGGGTTCAATTCCCACCTCTGCATCTTCTCCACCGACTCCCACTGATGACTGCTGTCGTTGTGTCCTTGGGCAAGACACTTAACCCCACTTTGCCCAAAGCCCCCACTGAAAGATCAAGGCTATGCTCACACTCAGAGAGCAGCCGTCCTCCTGTGGACTCACCACCTGCAGAGGGTCAGTGAGGGGCTGGTGCTATGAGACTTGAGTGGCATCTCTGACTGCCACCCCCCTGACCCAGAAATGGATTAAAGGGTAGAAAATGGATGGATGGGTTGTGGGTTAACACGGTTCACCTTTTTCTCTCTCTCTGTTATGTGACATATTTGTGGAAGCTCTGCCTGCTTCTTGTGCGTGGCATGTATAGATAGGTAGATACTTTATTGATCCCCCGTAGGAGAAATTCAGTTGTCCAGTAGCAGCAAAAATAAAAAATGAAATTGATCATTCTAAAAAGCCAACAATAGTAAACATCCGAAACGGCCCTTCAGGTCACAGCAGCAGGGATGGAGTTGAATCTATGTGGAGCAGGATGGGCCACAGCAGCAGAGGTGGAGTAGCCTCTGGGTGGAGCAGGATGGGTCACAGCAGCAGGGGTGGTGTAGTCTCTGGTTGGAGCAGGACAGGTCACAAGGTGGAGTAGCCGCTTGGTTCAGATCATTTTCTCTGCTCTAGTCCAAAGTAAAATGCTAAAGGCTTCATTAGCATTTTTCAAAAAGTTAGTATTCCTCCAGTGGATTTTCACCTGATCCGATTGGTTCGGGCCATAAATCCTCTCAGTTCCAGTCTGGACCAGTGTAAAACCATGAACACTGTACTGCAGAAACATAAAAAAGCAATAAAAGTAAAATTTATAAAGCACAAAACAACAACTGTTTCAGAGCTACTTATGACTTGCTGCCGTTTTCCAGCGCATTCAAAAGTAAAAAGTAAACTCCAACAACGTCATGTACAATATATTTTAACTGCTATTATAAAAGGGAAGTTACCATTATTTAAAGTCAGAAGACAACTTTTGTGTTTTTTAGTTCAGAGGACTACAGTGGTGCTCAGACCTACAACAAACATGTCTGACATCTAGGCCATCGCACTTCAGCTGTTGTGAGTTCAGGTGGTTAGAAAAGTGTATACAGTGTGTGGTGAGGGATTTAAAGCCTTGAAATACTGATACTGATAAATGCTAAAATGCTGATACTTTTTTGAGAATGTAACCCCGCAATAAACGAGGGACCATTGAATTCTATGAAAGCAATGGAAATGCCTTTTTTGTGCCAGTGGTCGGCACTAGATCACATATGGAATCGAGACGGAAGAAGTACCAATCCTACTTTCAAACTAGTTTTAGACTAATAGTAAGTCCTTAAGTGGTGACTGGTTAAGTTTTGGGTTTCTGAGTAAGATGGTTAAGGTTAGGGTTAAGGGTGGGTTGGGGTTATTCTATGTGAATGGCTGGTTAAGTTTAGGCATGGATAGGTCGTTGGTTAGATTTACTAACGCTTCCGTCCCTATTCTGTATATGATCTAGTGCCGACCAAATTGCTTAATTGTTGAACCACTCTGTTATTGTTGAAATGAGAAATAAAACATTTTGAATTTCAGTTGTATTAGTTTTATGAAGTCCCAGGGATAATACAATGCAGTACTCGTTTCGATATTCGGTATTGGCAAGTTCTCAAATTGAAGTACTTGAAAACAGTGGTGTTGGTGCATCCCTAATTTTAATTTAGTCTCAAATACCAGAAATTCAATTAGGGTCCCTTTTTTTTTAGTATTATCCTCCAGCCACCCTGACACTTGTACCATACACTTGAACTATGACTCCGTATTGGAAACCACATTTGACAGAAATTGTATAAAGCCGTTGCGTTATCGCTGCCGCAGCAACAATACGACTGTGATTGTCTTTGTATTGATTTGTCTGGTAGATTCAAGACCAAGTGCAATGACATTATCCTGATTTTCCCATACAAAGGTTAAATGAACATGTTACTCTGCTAATACCGGAGATTATAGCTTGCTGCGTGCTTCGGTTCATCCGCATTCATTCCATCATATACGCACTCCTGAGCTCCTGGCTGAATAAGCTCCATCGTACACAGCTCTGTGATAGTGTGCACGCTTGCTTCTTTTACAATGCGATAAAGCCTCCTGCCTGGGCAAAGATAGCAAGGTTATTGTCAGAAGCGCTGTAACCTTTCATTTCATCTGTTGTAAAAAGAAATCAATTAAGCTAGGTGGGATTGTGGGCAACTAATCATATTGTGCTTCCCGGCTCTGCACGCTCCTCTGCTGTTTTGTTTCTATCCTTTTTATTGCATTTTTCTCCCAATTTCACCTTTCTGCTTCTCCTTTCTGTCTTTTTTATGTTTAATTTGTGACAGCACGGGAAGTCAGGGCTCTCGTTTAACCCTACGCTTGCGGCTTTAATAGCTTTAATCACTGCCTTCACCATGGCAACCCGTCTGGACAAGCAGTCAAATCCAACCAGCGTGATTTTCCTTATGAATTCTCCCACACTTTCCAATGAGTGGACTTAGAAAAGCTTAGAAATTGTGGTCAATGCAAAAGTCACCCCATCTTACTTATTGCAACGTTGAACAAAGCTATATAAGTCTCTGCAGGACAGGTGTAGCCTTCAAACTGTCTTATCGAGTTTGCAAAGAGGAGAAATCATTACCTGGCTTATCCACACATACACCTTAATTAAAAATGTAGCCTACCTAAAGGATAAGATGTAAACAACATGATTCAATATGAGCAGCTGTAACATAAGCCATTTAAGTCCATCTTACAGAGCATTAAACACTCTCCACAAATCCACCAAAACAAAATGAGATTTTCATCACACTTTTAATGTTGCATTAAGGGGATATTTCTAATCCACTGTAAAACCAGACAGGAGTATTTCGAGAAAAGCATATAACATGGTGATAGATTACATGCAGCAGGGTGTGAATATCTGGGGTTTAGACGCTCAAAATGGAGAAACTTTTGACAAAGTGAGGATTGCATTCTAACTAGTTGCTCATGTTGAACACGAGTGGAAGTTACTGCAGCATGACGTACATTGTAAATGTACATTATGTACATTTAGTCTATTTCTCATCTTTTTAGTTCAAAGTTTTCAAGTTATCTATTTATTGCCCAATTCCTTTCTACAGTATTTATACATTTGGACCAATTCGTCATCTAATGCAGTTTCTCATCAGGCACCAAGATTGGAGTATTTGTCGGTGGGAAGAAGGCATTTGTGATTTTGACATTGAAGATGAAGTAAGAAAGATATTATGATTGTCTTGTTATCATAGTTGTGTCAGGGGCAATTAAAATCTTTCTGTGTCTTGCACCCTTGATTGGCCAGCAAGGTATTTTGTGCAAATACCTAGATGTGTGGCTTATTTACTTCCCTTCCCGTACCACCTTTTTATTTTCCTTCTTGTCATTTTGTTTGCTCTGTTTGTGGATCCATGTTGCCTCAGGGCTTGATAAGGCAAACACAGTCCTGTTTAAAAAGCTTGGTTTCCATTTGGAAAACACACAGCTGTATAGCCAAAAGCCTTTGTCTTGCGTCCACACCACACAAGGCTGCAAATGTGTGGAGGGAACTAGCTGTATTCTGGCATTGTTCCTGACCCTCTCCCAGCGGAGCCACTGTTTATCATTCTTTCTTTTCCCTCAAAAAGTAAAATAAATATATATATAAATCTACAGTACATTTTCCATCCTTATAACTTCCCACCTTCTTTCCCCTTTCTGCTATCTCTGTCACTACATTCCTCCCCTAGTATGTCCCGCGGGGTGGAGGGAATGAGTGGTTTTAATTAGGTGAACATGTCTTAGCTCCAGGGGAACCAGCGATGGCACGATGACATGAGGCCTCGGCGTGGGCTCCCCAACCCACCTGAGGAGTGCGCTGATCATGGCCAGAGTACCTCGTCTCAGCTTCTCTTCCCCTTGGAGGGTCCTGCGGCTCGCTTGGCCTCGGCGTGCTTCCCAGATCTCTCCATCTTGTTTGTGTCAGTGTAACAATCTGGGTTACCATCAGCAGCAGTAATGGTCGTCTAATAGGGCACTCCAGTTCGGCCTGTGGACAGTAATGAGGATGGCTGCCAGCGAGGCACAATCGCCACTTGTGTTGCCAGTGCCTGTCTGTGATGCTATTATCAAGTAAGGAGCAACAGTCAGTGCCGTCCCCTCAGAACAAATCCCTCCTCACTCTGCCTTCACCTTCCATCCTTCAACAAATACAATGGGCATATTCCATCCATATTAGACAATTGAGAGGAAGCCCTAAATAAGTGTTTTTAATTAGTTGCATTCTTGTATTGCCAAAAGTCTATTGTTTAACATGTTGGTAAAGGGCGGTTTTGAAAAATCTTCCATGATAACAATAGTAACTTTCAAAACCCTGATTTCTATAACTATTTTCGCTGTCATTGCTGGGCCAATCCATTAAACAAAATCTTTCACATAGTTTGACATCTTGACTTTGGTCTACTTATTTTGTCTAGAAGTGGTGACAATACTCAAAACACATATACATGATGTAGAAAGGACTTCAGACAATAGAATAATACGGCAGGTTTTTTAATTTAATCAATATCAAATGATGATTTGGAAAAAGCCATCTGAAACGTGTAATTTTCAACATGTATTTGAAAAAGTATGCACATGAAATGCTGAGTTTCAGGTATATCACTTGACCTTTTTGAGATTACAGAAAGTAAACAAACATGTCACATCAATAGGACAATATAATAAAAAACTGAGATTATCCGACAAGTTCTACTCAAACACTCCATAATATGTGTGGACTTACATCGCAAAACTCACTACAGCAAAAAAGCTTCAACCTGCGGTTCCCACGTCTCCCCCACTTTGAGAGTGTGAGTGAGAGTTTGAGAGATTTTTTGTTGTTGTAAGTGTCATCACTAGGAGGAAAGTATAAACTGTATTCCGCAAAGAGATTTCATTTCTTGTCACCATTTGGTTGGAGACATACAGCCCATGAAAGAAGTTAAAGTTTGAAAATGCTTTTAACTTTTATGCTTCGTTTATGTCCACAACAGCTGGACATACTGCAGGCGAAAGATAGAACGGCACTGCCTATAAGCCAATCACGAGCCCTTTATGTTTTGAAGATAGCCTCCTTACAAGCTTTGAAATAGCAAAAACACATTCACACAAAAACTTTAGCTTCCCATTACGTCCTGAGAAAAAGCTTACACCTGCTTCTCAAACATGCAACTTTTGACAGATTATCTCCTGACCGTTTTACTTTAGAACCACTGATAAATCAATATGTACGGCAGAACAAGGAGCGACTCTTTATGGATTTGATTAGCAGACTATTCACAAACATATTTAAACCTGATTATGTACATTTAACAATGGGGTTAGATGGGGTTAAGTATTTGCATTTATATTTTGTAAGTATTTGTGTTTGCATTTGTGTGTGTGTTTGACAAACAATGGGCAGGCAGTATTTCAAATGTATGCATCAATAATACGGAACCATCTTTCTGAAAAAAGGCTTCTACTCTGTCAATGTTAAAATCCAGGTTAATAACAGTTATCTTAGCTGTGCACAGAACTGAAGGATTATATCTTCACTATTTTAATGTACCATGATTTTCCATGAGTTCAATGAATGTCCTTGCTTTGTGAAGCACTGTGGCATACAAATACAACTACCCTTGGCTGGCCGTTTATGTGTTTTTAGAACATTGTGTCATAATTAGCACATATATCACTTTCAAAATCATAAAAACTGGTCGATGCACACCAAATTCTAAGTCTGGTCTCATCCCTCCATCAGCTTCCATCCTTTCCCCTATCTGTCGTGAGCTAATTCCATCAGTCACCCTTTAGATTGTAAGTAATGTCAAAGTCTTTGTGGGAGTCTGGCCCGGGGGCAAGCCTGTGTGCTCTCCTCTCCGATGCCCCAGCGGTGATAGTCAAGGGGGGTACAATTACATTTGAACCTTGAGAGGAAGCATAGTACTTATATCCCCCCCCCTTTCATCTCCTCTACCTCTATTTCTCCTTCTGTTCCTATCTATCTTCATTAGAATCACAGCGCGGGTGTATTTAGCGTTCTCTGAGAGGTTCTGTGGCGTGCCTGCGGGCCGGTGTGATGAAGTTTAAAGCAGCCGCACACACCCACTCGCTCCTGTCAGATCTGCGACGTGATGGGACTCTATATGTAGGCACACACAGACCCGTAGGCAACAGGATCTAATGAGGAGACTAGTCGAGAGCCAGGGTTACCATAACAAGCCCGGTTCACTGTCTATCTACGTGCGCGCGCTGTTGCAAGGACTCGGGGCAGGTACGCGCATCTCGGCCATAGCTGTGCTGCCCTTATCAACTATGAAAAACACTTTGAAGCAGTAAAGGTAGCATTAGCCCGGCTCCAGTTTGAGGAAAAGGGAAGAAGGCAAAGGTGGACTGAGGTAAAACTAGAGATGAAACATGCACACTGCTTGCTTTCATGTCAGAGTTGAGCAATCAAAAATACTGATGAACTTGGTATGCTTCCCTGAACAGCACACACAGAGGGTTTCCACACTATAGACACTATTAAAGTCGGTATTCATTCACTTAATACAAATCTGAGAGCCTAGTTCGCTGCCCTCTGCCCCTTTCTGCTCCGTGCAAACTCTCCCTCAGTTTCATCACTCTAATTGGGCCTCGTTAATTTCTACTTTAATGGCTTCCCTTGGATTTAGACGTGGAACTATGACTTTAAGTTCAAATCACACATTGGGACTGATGAAATTGGTGACTGCAAAGTAGGTATGGTCAAAATAATGGTTTATTCGAACCGACAACATGTAGATGACGTAAAAAAGAGAATGTGTTTCCGCGGTAAATGTTTAGGTCTAAATCAATCAAGCCATTTTTATTTAGAGCCAATTAGTGTACAAGAAACAAAAATAGAATATCAAAATTGTGCATAAATAACCTAAGTTTCCATAATACAAATGTATAAATAGTATATGCACAAGAGAAACACTTGCAGTTACTCAAAAAGGAGTCGGAAGAAGAAAAAATCACGGCACGAATGGAGACAGTCCTCCCGAAGAAAACACATCTACAGCATTGGGACACATTTTCTTTATCATTGAGTATAAAGTATTTTAAAGCAACAATTTTCAATGCTTTTTTTCCCCCCTGACAGTAAGAAAAAAACGTTTACATTACTCTTGAAGTTACAACAATATAGATTATGGTTGATATTAAATGGGTCATAATCAATGGGGGCGGGTCCCGGCTCAAAAGTGGCCAAAATGACGTGCGCTGACATGCTTGCAATACCACCCCGGGCCGATGGGAGTGGACCCAGAATAAGAATTAGCCAATGCTAACATATAGCATTAGCTGACCTCTCAAAAATGTCTTTACAGGATGGTCCAAAAGTTGGCTCTTGGCCCAAAGCTCCGTTCCACATGTGTGTCAATGCTGAGGGGGGTGAATTTTTTTTGGACTAGTCTAGTTTACTCGCTGTGAATTTCTGAAGTCACTCGTTTAAATGAATGGAGCTCGTGTCGGCTGACGCATGCGCAGATGCGTTATTTCACATTTTCCAGCCCCCGCAGGCATTTTGAATCACTCCATGAAAGCCCGATTTTTTGGCCCATTAGTTAGAACGGCGGAGATAGGCATGACTATGTCCGTTATTATATACAGTCTATGGTCATATTGTCATATAAAATCCTTAAAATGTTGCAAGGAACTAAAATGACAGGACCAAAAGCATCAAATAGTGGCTCACACGGCCTTCGTCCTTGCAAGTATGCAAAAGACAATTCACTTCTTTTTTTTTTCCTAGTACAGAGAACAGTGTTGACAGAGTTATTGCTATGGTTTTATAAAAATAGATCTTGCGAAAGTGAAAGTGTCTGTAATTTCCCCAAGATGTAGCAGTGTTGGAGCAGTTGATATCGCTGGTGGATATTTAGTTCTCACCATAACAGGCCTCTCGCACACCCCTTGTTTGCACCATCATATTTTCGCAGCAGGTGCACTTTTTGGGGCCGCGCGTCTGAGCTCTAATTGAGAAATCGATGCAGATATTCTTCTGTTTGCTCATTAAATCTACCACCTGGACTGCTCCAACACACACTCGCCAGAATCATCCGCTGATTAAAATGCGTCTCACAACCGCTTTTTTGGTTCAGAAATGTCAAAAGAAGCGCTGGTTCTGCTCACACTCCATAGCGGCCGTGCCATATCTGACCTTTTCCCTCCATCAATGTCAGCGCCACTCATTTCAAGTCATGTTAGGAGGAAGACAATACACCTGCAGGAATGAAGAGAAAGACGGTGTGATGGGAAAACCGAGTGGAAACAACCTTTTGAACGAAGATCAAGCTGCCATTTTGTCATGTCCGCGCTGATCTATCAATGCCCTGTTAGTGCAAACTGGCAATGGGCGAGACACATTTGGTCCATACTGCGCTCATTTCCAAAGAGTAGCATACAGAGATGTCAGGATCACCCACTGACACCGGGGCGTTGAGAGAAAGCATGTACAGAGTGTAATCCGTCTGGTTTGTTCTATTCCATCTGATTTATTTGTGGCTATCTCCTCTGCTTGAGCTCAAGTGCACACTTTGGACAACGTTTGGGGTGTTGGAAAATGCATTACTTCTTTTTTTTTCAGGAACGGATTTGTCAATGCTAGGATTGCGTGGACATTCTGCTACAGGCAACAAATATACTGCAAAAAGCTCCGACAGAATGTGTAGGCTACATTATTAAAGACCTTCTATGACTCTGTGGTGGCATCAGCCATCTTGTACGGTGTGGTCTGCCGAAGCAGCAGCATCACAGAGAGGGACAGGAAGAAGCTGGACAAGGTCATCAGGAAGTCCAGCTCAGTCCTGGGCTGTTCCCTGGACACAGTGCAGCAGGTGGGGGACAGGAGGGTCCTGGACAAACTAGCATCTATGCTGGACCATGACTGTCCCCCCCTGCAGGACACTCTGTCTGCTCTGGAGAGCAGCTTCAGTGACAGACTAATTCACCCTCGCTGTGTGAAGGAGAGGTTCCGTAGGTCTTTCCTTCCTGCTGCTGTCAGACTGTACAATAAGAACTGCTGAGCCTGTAAATTTCATTCATCTGTAAATAAGTAAATTCTTAAATCATGTGCAGTACTGTAACTTCAGAATGTCACTTTATCTACTTATTATCCTGCACTATATGTACAGTACATAACTCTGCACTACTACATGTATATATATATATTTTGACTGGTATTGAAGCATCTACAGCCAGTTATGCTAGTTAAGAAACATAGCTACTACTTTTTTGTATATATTGTGTGTGCTCCTTGTGTGCTCTTACTACTGTCCTGTATGTGCGCTGCAACATCGAAATTTCCCCACTGTGGGACGAATAAAGGAACTCTTATCTTATCTTATACTGTTATACTCAGGATATTTGAGGTCGATATTAAATCAAAGCCCATATATTTTGTCAGTTCATGGACTGATTAGTTATTGTTGGTTTATATAAATATTTCGCATAAACCATACATTTGTGTAGTGACAGGTCGCCGCTGCTCTATGGTAATAATATGTCAATCTAATCGTGGTACAGTCTTGGTCTAGTATCAAGAAAAAGTGAACAGATAGTTAAATAGAATACCTTTCTCAACAAGACAAGTATTTTGCAATGTTCTAACGCAAGGTTTGAATATTTTTAAGAGAAACTTGCACAATTAGCCAACATCATTACATGCAAAGTGACATATGTCAAGCTTTTGGTTCACAGTTCAGAGTAAGACAGTACCTTTCTGAGTTTGCATTTTCTCCCAGTGTGTGTGCAGGTTTCCTTTGGTTTCTCTTACCACTAAAACATGTACAACAGCTCCCCTCTCTCTGGGGCCAGGACTCCCCTGAAAATTAGATTCTGAAATATCGGTGATACTTTTCTGGTTAAATAAATGTCTATAAACGCTTGATATATGTCACATTCTGTGTAATGAGTCATATATGAGTGTCATATATTAGTTATGTTAGTGAAGGGTTTTATCTTCATTCCTTTAAATATATTGTAATTATGGAGGGCCTTTGAGTTGCCTTGTGTATGAACTGTGCTATACAAACGAGATTGCCTTGCCTAGATTTGACATTTGACATCTTTTGAACAATCTTCTTTTTTCGGCCTGTAAAGAGAAGGTTCTCCACAACACACTATTGTACTGATATTAGGGCTGCACAATATTGAGAATTAGTGCGATATTCGATATGAGCGTTTAGTATTGTGATAACAATATTATTGCAATATTTTTGTCTTTCACCTAAAATTTCAATCTGCATTGAAACACAAGAGACAAATAACAAAAAATAAGCACGAAATGAATGACCTTGAAATGCATATATTTATATACTTTTTTGTTTGTCTGTTTGTTCTTGTTGAATGTGTATGTGTCTGTTTTGTTGTCTTAAAGGAAAAAAAGTAAAATAAAACAAACAAGATATTGCAGATATGGATGATGCACGCACCAATATTGCGATAATAGTTTTCTGGTATATCCTGCAGCCCTAACTGATATCATTATGCATTGGTGCCAATCAAAGGTTTCATCAGAAATTCATGACTATACCACCACACGCAAACATTGTGTTTGGGAGTGAAAGCGGCATAATATTTTGACTGCAAAATTTATAATCTTTACAACGCCACAACTCAGAAAAACTCTGCAATCTGGTATTGCCAAGTGTAATTCATTCTGACACTTATGTTTAACAACGTGTGCATCTGTTCTATTGCATTTGGAGAAATCAGTAAAAAAACAACTCGATGTGCCACAGAGGCCTCTCCGTTCAATTGTGTTTGATCATAGAAAGCAATCAATAGACCATAACAATGTTGGCCTATTAATCTCGCGTCCAAGTCAATTCAGCTCGTATTCCCACACATACAAATGCAGGTAACTAAATTGTACACACACAATAGTTGGCGAGCGCTAACTGCACAATTACCCGTTCAGCACCGGGCACTCACTCACAGATATAAACGAGCTGTCAGAAAGCCATGAAAAAAAAAAAAAGCAAATTGGATTGAGGGAAAAAATGAACAAGCGTTTTGTCGTTTTGGTCAATACTAACGCCACGGATTGCGTGTTTTACATAAAATCTACTTAGGTTTTGACAATAAGCAATTCGCCTGGCCTTTCGGGACAGGGGAATACAATTGCAGTTGCTTTGTGCTCCCTCTTGGTTAAAATATAAGTAAACATATTCTCAAGCACGGTTGTAAAAATGGTAAGAAATGGAAAAAGGTCCAACATGGGAATGCTGTGCGGTGAAATGGGCTGAAAACAGATGTGATCATCACGGTCTCAAATCACATTCAGGAACACGGGACGCAGCGGCAGAGGGAAATTAAAGCGATTTCAAGGTCAAACGAGGCTTTCCGAAGAATACGAATAAAAGCCTTTAACAGATTGACAGAGAAACACAATGATTAAATAGAAGGGGGACTCGACATACATATTTCTACAGCGTAATCGTACACGTCAAGTGAAAATCCCAAAATGCCTAAAATATTACTTTTTCAAAGGCTTCTGTTGCTTTGAGACTGACAATTTCACAAAATATGTTGACAAATATGTTGATATTTGTCACTATCTGTCAAGGCACTGAACAGACAACTTCTGAAAAGCCCTGCAAAAAACATGTGGCATATTGAAATTCCACTATTGCTTGTTTGTTTGTTGTTGGATTAATTTTTGATGATCTCAAGTTGAAAGCACAGTATATAAAGACCAGTGCCCACGGTGTTTGGCATTTCCTGAGTTCTGATTTTTTGGTTTTCAAATCTGCTGTTTGTTGAATCTGCTTGGTCTTCCTGGATGACTTCTGCTGGGAAAGGAGTTTGGGTGATACAAAACTAAATTGATTTGATTTGATAAATTCCTCAGAGTTGGAGCCCTGAGTAATAATAAAAAAGGATGGCTATGGCTGTATAATAATGCTTAATACATACTTTGAACACACTGTATATACTGTCATATACACTCACGACTGTGTGGCCTCCTCTGACTCAAACTTGATCGTCAAATACGCTGATGACACCACCATTGGTCTCATCAGTGACAATGATGAATCCTCTTATAGAGCAGAGATCGAACATGTTTTTCAGTGGAGTAAAGTAAACAATCTCCAGCTGAACACTGCAAGAACATGTGAACTTGTCTTTGACTTCAGTCGTAACAGTTCTCACACTCCTGTTGTTATTGACAACTCCCAGGTACAGATCGTAGAGGAGTGCAAGTTCCTGGGTTTAACTCTGTCTAACGACCTGAAATGGGACAAAAATACTAACCGGGTTGTTAAGAAAGCTCGTCAGCGGCTCTTCTTTTTAATTCCTGCTTTTACCCCTTGTATCGTTTTTGTTGATCGGTGCCACAGTGTCAGCTGTTTTTTTATTATTTTATTTCCAGTCTATGTGTATTTTATATTACATTGTATCGTGCTCTTTTTCTGTAGGTGCACACAGAGTACCTTTTTTGCGAATGTATTCCAATATAGTTTTTATACTGCACATGGCTAATAAAATGAATCTGAATCTGAATTTGATATACAGGTGAAATTATACAATCTACATTATTATTTGTATATTGTTTGATAAATAACACTCATTTTCAAAATGTTCTATTTTCTATCAAAAAGTTTTATTTGTGGTTTTTAAAAGCAGTGAGCAACTTCAGAACTATTCTAGCGCTGGCAGACCTCAGGCTCGGTGCCACGCGGTTTCGGTCCAAGACATGGACACACTGGTATGTCTTTAAACCCTTTAATTGCTTTCTTCAAGGGGTGAACCCCTTGAAGAAAGCAATGTAATTTTTTTTTTTTTTTTGATTTTCTGAGACAAAGGAGCACTAACAACCCAAAGAAGCTGTTTTTTTGGAACCCCTAGTTGTTTTATTTTCTTATGAACCATTATTAAATAATTAAGAGTTGCAGTTTGATGGTAAAAGTGCCTAAAACTTGTTTGCCTCTGCCCAGGGACTGCGGATGAAAATAAGCTTGTAGCTACAGTGGGGAAAAAAGAGTTTTTAGTCAGCCACCGATTGTGCCAATTCTCACACTTAAAAATATGAGGAAGGCCATGGGTATACCTCAACTATGACAGACAGAATGAGAAATATAAAAAAAAACAAGTGAGATTCCAAGCTTCAAGTAGACATAGTGACTCAAAAAGTGCTCTATCAAATGATTGAAGAAACCATTAAAGGGTGATAACTTTTATGATTTTTAGTGTTGTCTGTCCGTATGTTTTTTTATTTTTATTTTTTTATTTGGACCTAGATTCTGTATTAAAGTTGAAATTAAATGACTATTCTAATTCCCCACGTGTCACTTGTAGAATAGGTAAAGCTTTTAAGAGAGAAAGAATTGTCTAAAAAGAAGCATTGACAAAACCCACGATTGCACTTGATTCATGGATGTTTATTCATCCTTTGTTTCCTGTCTTCCCCAAACAACCCTGTTGATATCTCATAAATAACCTCTTTACTCTTTCTAGGAATATGAAAATGAGTTCCCATCTTGAGGGTCTAACAAAACATACGCATGGAACACACATGAGGGTGCCTGTGAGCGTTTGTTATGAATAATATATGGGTTTTATAAAACAAAAGTGAATTAGGAAAAGTGCATTGAAAAACACACTTGCCGTAGCAGACAGTAGCAGGTGCTCGCTGCGTGAAGTGGATGAAGACAGATGAGCAGTGATCATTCTCATTAAACCAGTGATGAGCTCCTGTGAAGACATACACCTGGACCACAACACACCTGGGGAGACAAAGAGACTCAGTGCTTCTTTGAACCGCAGAAGCAAGAAGAAAGAAAGATGATAAAATAAGCATGTTTGTGAAGAGAAGAGGCATTTGAAGAAGTGCATAAAAACAGCTTATTTGAAAATGTGTCTGCAAAAACAAGTCTTCAAGGACGAGCCTCGCTGAGATGTTTCCGTTCAATGATGGGAACAGAACACATTTTGCAGATCCAATGTCATGTTTTTGAGTGACGAATGCATGCTTGTTAGGTATACTGTATATTAGGAATGACACACAACAATTAAAAAGACAGTCCTTTGGCAGTAGACGGGCATCATGGCCAGCCCCAGAAAAAGTCACTGGTTTGGAAATATCAGCTTCTGTGATAAGGGTAAGGTCAACTTTAGTGTCCTCTCTAGAGTTTTGACTACGTCTCTAAATATTAGCGGACAAAGTCTCGCCTATCTCCACCGTTCTAACTAATGTGCCACAACTTCCGGGGTCTATGGTCGGTTTCAAAATGACCATAGACCCCCGGAGGCTGGAAAATGGTCCGATGGTTTTGACCCATCTGACCAGTAAAGAAACGAATCAGGAGCAGGGGTGACTAATGGAACGCCCATTCTCAGCTTGGTCTGGACTGCCTTTGCTGGAGGATTTTACCTATTGTACACATTGTTTTGGAAGGTGGGGCACCCCATCGAGTCTGGAGGAAAGCCACCTAGACACTGAAACATGCAAAAACCAGACAGAAAGGCCTGGAACTCAAACCTTCAACCTTAAAATGCATCAATTTTCTTATAGCACTTATTTGGACACTCAGAGACACTCCATACATTATAGTGATAAACAGTAGCCACAGCTGCCCTGGGGCACACTGACAAAGTGACGAGGACCCCATCCGACCACCTCCAACCATTCACACACACTCATTCTAAGCAATATTGGTTGTGTTCTGCCTGAGGACACAATTGCTGTTTGGTACTTTACAGCCGCAGCCGCCCCGCTGTGGCACCCGGTGTTCCCAGAGGTCTCCCATCACTGTATTAACCAGGCGTGGAGGTCTGACGTGACATCACACCGACTTGCTGTGAGGCGAGAGTCAGTACTACCCACTCAGCATGACATATAAAGACAGTTATTGTCAAAATAATCTAGTTACATCCTGATCCTTCCATTTAAATCTGGAAAGACTTAAAAAGTAAATTGGTGTCTGGATGATTCAGCACTGAGACTCAGAAGGCATATAATAGTAAAGAGTGATAATAGTACTTTGCTTGATGGATACTGTCTTGGCAGAAAACATGCCTAATAAATGCAGAATTTCAGTATACAATTGAAATTCCTCTGGAGTCTGGACCCCGGTGGTGGAAGCTGAAGAGATGCAGAAAAGTCACTGTTCAGTTGGTGAGAGCGAGAGCACAGAGGTTACCCGTCTTTGAGTCTGAACTTACACTTTAGCTTCATTTGTCCAATGAATAAGAAAAGACCACTCCATACACATTTGAAATACAAATACAGAGTCCGATCATGTGGTGAACACTTTGAAGCTCCACAGAAGAGATTGTGTGGTATTGTAATATAACTTTTACAATACTAAATATACAGATGTAATTTCCAGTTTGCGAATGGGTCAATATCAGTAAATGTGATTACAAATGGAATTCAGAAAGTTTGAATGACCCCATAATTGCAGTAACCATGTTGGCCGATGGACAATTTCAGTAACATCTTGAATCAATCAAATGTTACAAATAAAGCACTTTTTAAAACAAGAAATGCAACACAAAGTGGTTTACAGTTTGGTCAAAACCCATCCTACATACCCATGACCCATCAACCCGACCACCCAACAAACTCACCCCAAACCACATAATACAACTTATATTTTCCCTTTCATAGAAACACCTTTTTGCATGTGATTGTCTGATTTATTGTTTCAACCAACCATGTTTTTATTAAATGATAAACATGAAAAAATACAATACTGTTCCATAGATATAGATACATTTCATGAGTCAGACTGACCGAACAATGAGATAAAAAAAATCTATCTGCTTTAAAAACGACAACAGCCGTGTCGATGGGTCAGTCAAGCCAATTCATATTTTTCTTCCCATTACTACTCACATACCTTATGAACTGCACGAGGCGCCTTCATCTCCCAACCTGCCGACCACCTCACTATAGGGAATACATTTACACACAAGCTTTATCTACAATGGACTTCTTTGACTGATTCTCGCTCTAGTTCTCAAAACGCAGTGAGCAAAGGCCCAGTGTTTTCCGTATAATGGTGGCATTCTGGGTGTTTGTTTTTCAGAGATATGCTGCAGGACGAATAAAATGCATTTACTGACACCATCTGCGCCAACCGTGGTCCGTGCATTGAAACAGGACTTCAGTCGACGGCCGCTGCTCTGAACATATCAGTTGTAATAGCACCAGTGAATCCAATTATCCACACTACTGTTTACATGACTGAACTTTTAGTCTGAGAAAACTTGTGTGTGTCCATGCTGGCAGTGGCACTAACCTCCAGAGGTAGATAATTAGGATTGATAAATGTGGTTTGCGAAAAAAGGAATGTGTAAATAAATGTGTGCATGTGGGTGGTGTATTTTGAGATAAAGATAATGTAAATGATTCAAATTCATATAAAAAAAAAACGTTCTAATTAAAAGAAAGTTAGTCCAAAAAGTGTTTCCGTTGATGCACATTGATTGCCTCACCTATTAGTGTTGTACAGCTCTAGAATATCCAATCTGACCATTAGCAATTTAAGGGCCAATGGTGCATGCTTCTATTTATGGGATTCAGCGGGTTAAAGAAAGGGGGCTGTTGTCATAGTGAAATATTTTACCTTGATGACTGGAAAAGAATCCTCAAAACAGGAAGTTGAAACCCAATGGTAAAGTGATTACATGTGATTTACATCCCACTAAGCAAGCCGACGTTGAATCAACGTAATTTGAACGTCGTTGTCCGACGTAGAATATAGGTCACTGGTGGGTGCAGAATGAAAGTTTTCTCGACGTCGTTTCCCGACGTCACCTCAACCTCCAAATGTTACGTTGATGGCACGTCAATTCAAGGTTTGAATGTGGTACGGAACCGGTCGGGTCTGACGTCCTATCAACGTCTCATATGACCAAAATATTGACGTTTATATGACGTTCGTTTTCAGTGGTTCCCACTAAGCAAGCAGATGTCAAAACTATGTCATTTCAACGTCATCTGGACGTTCATTCAAGGTTGCAATGTGGTACAGAACCGGTCGGGTCCGACGTCCTATCAACGTCTTATATGACCAAAATATTGCCTTCATATGACGTTCGTTTTCCGTTGTTCCAACTAAGCAAGCAGATGTCAAAACTATGTCATTTCAACGTCATCTGGACGTTATCTGGACGTTCAAATGACGTCGCGGCCACTTCATTCAAGGTTGCAATGTGGTACAGAACCGGTCGGGTCCGACGTCCTCTCGACGTCTTATATGACCAAAATATTGACGTTTATATGACGTCCATTTACAGTCCTATTGACCTACTTAACCTCTGCAGAATCACTCACTGGTCGAGACATACTTTTTGCAATAGGCAAGGCAAGTTTATTTGTATAGCACAGTCAAAACAAAAGGAAACTCAAAGCACTGAACAAAAGATAGAAACAATCAAACAAGGCATTACAATTATAAATATTGACAGTAAATTAAAAAGATACAAATAAAATCTCTCATAAAATCTCAGTTGAAGCAGAAACAGAAGTGTTTTAAACCTGGAGTTTAACATTGTCAAAGAAGAAGCCTGTCTCACATTTCCAGGAAGACCGTTCCAGATTTTAGCCTTGTGAATCTGAAATGCAGCTATATCATGTTTAGTTCTGACTCTGGGCAATAAACGATAAACACAGCATTCAAAAATCATTAGAACAACTGTAGTAGAAGGATATCAGTCATTATGGCAAATGGAGCTGCATTAAAAATCATGTTTCTCTACATCAAAGTACAAGTTAAAGCACACAGGGCACAGTGTTATGAACACTACTGTACTGAACAGCTCATGCCAAAGTAAAAAAACATGATTGTAGCGCATATGTTTGGATCAGTATTAAAACAGGCACAAGCTACACTCTAGGTTCCCCAGATGTAAAAACACAATCTGAAAGGCAGAAGAATGCATTTATTGAATGTTGAGGTTCCAACATGTGTCCTCTCTTGGTCTTCAGTCTCTCATCACAAGGTCCAAGCACAGCACCTGAAAATGTGGAACATGTTTAGTTTCAACGTAATGTGGCAAAGTGATATAACACATAACTTTCTATTAATGCCTCAAACCACTCGATCCGTCACCATGTGATACAAACCTTGGCACTGCACTAGCTCGAGACATTGGAAGACACTCAGTCTGAGAAACTTGGGATAAGGCTTTGGTCATTGGAGTAATTCCATGTAAAAACAATTGCAAATGTGCATTTGTTTTGCACTTGGACAAATGAGCCCTGAAAGCTACTTACCCTGTATTACTCTACACATGTTGCATTTCCGAGGGGGCATTTTCCCCTTGTTGCTCTTTTCCCTCATCTTGAGTGAGTTGCTGAACAATCTGAGAAAAAGATAGATGTTTTCAAAGAGAATACACCAAATAATGGTTTATTCTCAAAACAACATAATAATACAGAAGAACAATCAATGTGTGAGAGTGTGATTCTTACCTTTGAACACCTTCAACACAGTCTGACACCTGTAAGACTCAAACACACATGACACATTAGGAATACACACAGAACATTAGTTATTGCAACAATCATGAAATTATACTCTATGGATTTCACAATAATTGACTGCATTAGCAAAGGTAAATGTATTTTAATTAACATATGGCTGGTTTTAAAGTTTATAAGAAAAAGTAAGAAATTGAATAGAGTTGCAAGCGCTAGTTAGCTTGCTACCAGCAGATGAATGGATATATATATATATTTGCAGCTAACAATAACAAAAATAACAACTGTAGTGGCTCATTTAAACAGCCACAGTGAGAAGAAGTGAAAGTCTCTGACATTGAAGATTTAATGGGAAGACATTAAATCCATTTATTAAAACATTAAACTCTCTTTCTGCAGCAGGTAACATCTGTGTGCTCCTATGGTCCCACATGGTCCCACACCTGAACTCAACTCCAACTGATGACATCACAGGTGTCTAAATGATGGGAGTGTCCCAAATATTAAAGCTGATCTCCCTGTTTTTAAACTTAGTTTACTAAGTACTATTGTCTTTTTGCAGTTTATAAACCATTGTGAAATATACAGTAACTTTACATTTTGGAATTGAATTATTATTTTAAAACTCAAGAATCTTAACCTTTTTTAACACATAGTTTGTTGGACAGTCTAACCTAAGAATTCTAATATGTTAAAAATAGTTTGAAATATGAAAAACAATATCATATTTTAAACTTTAACTTAACTCACTGACTGCCAGGCATTTTCAGATTTGAGAAGTGCGTTCTGCCAGCAATTTCAGGTGATTTGACCC
Organism: Knipowitschia caucasica; assembly: GCA_964034765.1. Taxonomy (NCBI): domain Eukaryota; kingdom Metazoa; phylum Chordata; class Actinopteri; order Gobiiformes; family Gobiidae; genus Knipowitschia; species Knipowitschia caucasica. Next base: position 33,641,797 of record OZ035830.1, on the reverse strand, counting down.
AACTTTGAAGTGCCACAGAATATTCATTTTTTAGACGATGTAAACAGCAAGGGCACCAAATTAAAGATTAACCTCTCTGCTTTACTCTGAAAAAAAAACAGTTTGTTTCTACCTCTTACCGTTCTTGAGCTATTCGCCATAGAACAAAGCATACTTTCACCCACAACACCTGGTCTGAGCAAGAAAACAGAGAAAACGAGCTGTATGTAAACAGGAACATATCAAGCAGAAAAGTGACTTTTAGATGCATTTTTGCTGCTTTAGTGACAACTCAAAACATCTTCACACTTGTTCCATTACAAAAATTATAAAAACATGACTCTGAAATAATACTTTTGATGGCAAATTGTTGGCAATTTATTCACAGATAGAAAATTTTACTTTCTTCTATTCCATCAACCAAAACGTCAAACAACAACAACACAAAGATCAATAAAACTATAGATGTATAAAATAGAATGAAGCATGTGAATTTGAGTGTGTGTGTGTGAATGTCAGTGTGCGAGTGAGTGTGTGTGAGTGAGTGTCTGTGTGTGTCAGTGTGCGAGTGAGTGTCTGTGTGAGTGAGTGTCTGTGTGTGTGTGAGTGTTCGTGAGTGTGTGTATGAGTGAGTTTATCTGCTTTTTCAGTCCTCCCAGTAGTTCAGCTTTGTAGAGGTTGAAACACTGTGTGCAACGGAACACGACACGCTGTGTACCATTTGTAGTTCTCCCTCCGTGAAGAAGAGCTCCAGAAAGTCTGGATCATTTATTTATTTATTTATTTAGACATTTATTTAAAGAGGAATAACCCCATGAGATGCATCATCTCGTTTTCGTGGGGGTCCTCTATATACAGGTTACAGCGTAGTCATTTGATGCACAACAACATCCAAAGAAACAAAATGACAAAAATAAAATAAAACGGAATACAAACACAAATGCACCCCCATACACACACACACACACACACATCACACCGCTCTCATGTACCCCCCTCCACTAACAATACATTACAGATACCATTGCAATCTTTTGAAAGCCTGTTCAAGAAGTACATTTACAAACATACATTTAGAGTTAAATCACACGTGAGTAAAAGGTAAACATTTCTCCTGCACACAAACCAATAATGAAACCATTATATTCAGGCAAATATAGAAAAGCATTAGATAAGTTGAAAACTATCCAACGAGAAAAAAAAAAAAAAATAATAATAATTAAAAATAAATAAATAATAATAATAATAATAAATAATAAATAAGAAAAGCCACAAAGATTTTACCGAAGCCCTTCGATTGAAGTTGTCCCACTCATTACAAACTGTAGCTACAAACACAAACAAATATTTTGCAAGTGTGCGAAAGTGGCTCTTCTGAAGGTAAATAATGAAGTTATAGAGCGAATAGAAGCCGGAAGTCGGTTCCAGTCTCGAGGCGCTTTAATAAAGAAAGCGTGTTTCCCTACGTCTCTGATGGCTCTGGGAACAGTAAAGAAAAGGGTGTCATTGTGACGGAGACTATAAGATGAACTGAAAGGAACTAAGTATTGCTTTAGGTAAGATGGGAAATTAAAGTGGATGCATTTGAAAATGAATTGAAGCCAATGGTGTTGACGTCTGCCTGTAAGAGAGAGCCAAGACAGTTGTTCATACATGAGGCAGTGATGTGTCCTGTAGGGGCAGCGAAGAATGAATCTGCAGAGACTGTTATAGACAACATTTAGAGAGTGTAGACCGGTGGCGGAAGTGTTCTGATATACGAGGTCAGCATAATCCAAAATCGGTAGGAGCAATTGAGTAACTATTTTTTTCCTAATCAGAAAATTCAGATCAGATGAATCCAGCTCCAGAAAGTCTGGATCAGATGAATCCAGCTCCAGAAAGTTAGCTGGATCAGATGAATCCAGCTCCAGAAAGTCTGGATCAGATGAATCCAGCTCCAGAAAGTCTGGATCAGATGAATCCAGCTCCAGAAAGTCAGCTGGATCAGATGAATCCAGCTCCAGAAAGTCAGCTGGATCAGATGAATCCAGCTTCGCAGCCTCTGTCCGCAGCCTCTGTGGTCCAGGAGCTCCTGTGGTCCAGGAGCTCCTGTGAAGGGCAACTGACTCGGCTCCCACTGATCCTCCTGTCAGCCATCTTCCCCAGAGCTTCTGGGTGACGAACGTGCTGGAAATTGGATACACACAATAACTATATTATACAGTGAATTTGTTACAATAAATCACATTTATGTTCCTCCCACATTATTGACTGACTGCTTTTGGACGAAACAAGTATACTATATTATTATTATTATATTATATTGCCATGGGATGTACAAGAATAGAAATAGTAGTCCTTTTACCTTTTTTGTGCACAGCAACTGCCTCTCGATGCACCACCTGTAAATAATATAAATTTGTAAATCACTATACCAGGAGAATATATACAAAAATATGTACAATGGTATGAGGAGGAATCATCTTTACCTCCATGCCCTGTCAACCCCAATGGGGGAGGGCTCTTTTATCAGAATCTGTGAATGAACACATTTCATTTAGTCAGAGCTATGACACTACAACAAGATGTTCAAGTATGAAATAACTAAACATACAAATAATAAATACAACAATGATAAAATACATAACTGGAATTTACTAAAGAAACAGTAGGATTTGAGCGCTGTGTTACTTTGCAGATCAGAGCAAGTTTCCGCGCCTTTCCCTCCTCTCAAGTTAGCATATTCTAGGCAATTTAGCAAGTTCTTACCTTTGACTCTTTGTGGAGCTTCTGGAGAGAATGCTCTGCTGGTTTGAGACTGCAACCACTCATCCGATAAATCATGATCAGGTTCTCTGAACGAATCCGAGGCATCAGCAACATCAGCAGCTGATACGCTGCGAGATGCGGAAGGTGTGTCCCTGCTCCGGGCTCTTGCTCCGCCCAAATGTGGCTGCAGAGACGGACCTCCTCTGGGGTCTCCACTCTCTCCCCTCTCGACCTCACTCACTGATCCGCGAGTCAATCTCTGAAGCAGTGTACACTGCTTATAACTATTCTTTTTCGCCATCACTCCTGCTATACTATCGCTAAACTAGATCGCTGATCCGTCTCAATGCTACGCTATCATCGCTCGCTCTGCTACAGCAGCACGCTCTCCAAACACTCCCACACTCCTCCTCCTTCTCTCCAATGACTTATGACCTCTCCTGTGGCGCAATACTGCATCCTACTGGTGTTGATTTATCATTACAGGTACATTTGCACTATATATCAGTATTGTGGGTCATTCACAAGGTGCGCCAGACATTACTGTAGCCTCCCGTGTAATAACACGAAAAACTCGTCAAACTCGTCATGGGCAGTGAGCGTTACTATTCAACATGACGAGTTTTGTCGTGATTGGGCAGTGAATGAGCTAAAAACTAAAAAAAGGTGTCTCCCTTTCAGCTGAGCAGTGCCAGCCGTTAATATTATAGATTCATGCACTGGCAATTCAAAATACAGATAATATACAAAATATACTTAACAAAATCCACGTATACGTGAGAAAACAACTTACTTTCTGTCTCCAACTCTTTTCAATGTGGAAATGATACATCTATATCTAAAAACTGTGCAGACTGTGTACTTACTAGAGAGGGTGATTCCAAGTAAATAAAGCAGGGCAGCGACAGAGGTACAGATTCAACGTCATATCAACGTCTGGGAAGGCATTGCTTTACGTCCAGACGCACACCTTACGTCGTTTAGACGTGGAAAACAGGTCCTCGACCGAGCGACTCACGTGTCAGGCTGTAACCTTGCATAAGTGTGCGTCGGTTGTTTAGGGTGTTATCTATTATTTTTTTCCCAGTAACCAGCAAACATGCCTGGCGGTGGTGTAGCGGTTGCGTAATGAGACTTCAGTTGCAACGACGCAGGTTCAAATCGCCGTTGGAAATTTTTTGACTTTTCACTTTTTAGCGAACAATTTTTCTGTTTGGTTAAAAACGAATAAACACTCAACATAAGATTATGTAGTGGCTAATAATAAAACTTGTGAACCCATGCATTTGCATAAAATCTCAAGTGCTCACCCCTTATTTGCAAACTTGAGATTGTTAGCACAACAAATGCATACATTCACAAGTTTTATTATTAGCCACTACGTAATCCTATGTTGAGTGTTTATTAGTCTTTAACCAAACAGAAAAAAATTGTTCGTTAAAAATCAAAACAAATATGTAAAGATAATAATACACACGTGGGCTCGAACCCACGTAACCAAAGCTGCACACATCTGCTTAACCACTACACTACCGTCAGGTACACTGAGATTGCTTCACAGCCTATATATTGTATTGCTAGATCAAGACGTACTGCGTCGGACGGCCGATGACCTGTTTTCGACGTCTAGGGGAGGTCGGGATTGAACGTCATATCCACGTATATGGGAGGTCATTGTTTTACGTCCAGATGCGCACCTTGCACAGACGTCGTTTAGACGTAAATAAAAGGTCACGACCGACCGACGCGATTTTGACGTGATCTGGAGGTTGAGTGGACGTCGGATGTTTAGTGGGATTGTACATACAAAAAACATGCTCATCTTTGATCTTCTGCAGTGTTTTACTTTGTGTTGTCCAAATTAAACATTTCTCTGACCATTTATACAGGTGTTTGCGTCTGTGCATGTGTGATTTAAAGTAAGAGGAGGCACCAGGTTGGGTGAGTAAGACCTAAATGGTCTGTTGATTGACGGACACTGTCATCCAATTCCATTAGCTTGGCTCCAGCACACCTTGCCTGTTACTAATTTAATCCTGCCTTTGATAGAAAGTAATTTGGTTAAAAATGCTCCTTATTAATATTTCCAGTATCATCAGCCTCTTGATAGGCAGAGGAGCTTTCATTACGCAGAGAAATTACAAAGCCACGATGGAGAGAGACAGAGATATATGGGGCTATGGATGCAATAATCTGACTTTGTTAGATTCAATCAGCCGCTTGAATACAGAACTAGACAGAGCCATCGGCCACACCGGTAATAATAGCCCAAGGACAGAGCTCTTACAGAACAAACCGCCAAATTAGAGTGCATGATTTACATCTGCCCTATGACACCTCAGGAATACCAGGTATAAATTGTCTTTTTAGTACATTTTAGAATAAAACCGTTTGTTGTTCAAATATCTCTCTGACTCTAAAACAACAAACAACCACAAAGTTTTAAAGCACATAAAACTAATTCTACATTTAAAAAATCAGGACAGGAATCTAATCAGATAAATTAATCTCAAAAACAGTCCACTACTGACAAAGCCTGCTCTATCCAGGTTGTGCATAATGTGTGTTGTAAATTACAGATGTTGTAAGAGCTCTCATGGTGAAAAAACACTTGCATTGTAGCAGCGTTTCAATTGAAACTGGATGTGGATTGCCAATGTGACAGTTAATCATCTATCCATCCATCCATTTTCTTCCGCTTTATCCGTTGCCGGGTCGCGGGGGCAGCAGTCTAAGCAGAGACGCCCAGACTTCCCTATCCACACACACCTCCTCCAGCTCGTCCGGGGGGACCCCAAGGCGTTCCCAGGCCAGCTGAGAGACATAGTCTCTCCAGCGTGTCCTGGGTCTTCCCCGGGGCCTCCTCCCGGTGGGACGTGCCCGGAACACCTCCCCAGGAAGGCGTCCAGGAGGCATCCTGAACAGATGCCCGAGCCACCTCAACTGGTTCCTCTCGACGTGGAGAAGCAGCGGCTCTACTCCGAGCTCCTCCCGTGTGACTGAGCTCCTCACCCTATCTCTAAGGGAGCGCCCAGCCACTCTGCGGAGGAAGCTCATTTCGACCGCTTGTATCCGCGATCTCGTTCTTTCGGTCATTACCCAAAGCTCATGACCATAGGTGAGGGAGGGAACGAAGATTGACCGGTAAATTGAGAGCTTTGCCTTTCGGCTCAGCTCCCTCTTTACCACAACGGTCCGATACAGAGACCGCATCACTGCGCACGCTGCACCGATCCGCCTGTCAATCTCACGCTCCATCCTCCCCTCACTCGTGAACAAGACCCCGAGATACTTGAACTCCTCCACTTGAGGAAGGACCTCTCCACCCACCTGAAGAGGGCAAGGCACCTTTTTACGGTCGAGCACCATGGCCTCGGATTTGGAGGTGCTGATTCTCATCCCAGCCGCTTCACACTCGGCTGCAAACCGTCCCAGTGCATGTTGCAGGTCCTGGTTCGTTGGAGCCAGCAGGACGACATCATCCGCAAAAAGTAGAGATGAAATCCTGTAGCTCCCGAACCGGACCCCCTCCGGCCCCTGGCTGCGCCTAGAGATTCTGTCCATAAATACAGTGAACAGAACCGGTGACAAAGGGCAGCCTTGGCGGAGGCCAACATGCACCGGGAACAGGTCTGACTTACTGCCGGCAATGCGGACACAGCTCTGGCTCCGGTCATACAGGGACCGAACAGCCCTCAGCAGAGGACCCCGGACCCCGTACTCCCGGAGGACCCCTCAAAGGACACCCCGGGGAACACGGTCGAACGCCTTCTCCAAATCCACAAAGCATATGTGGACAGGTTGGGCGAACTCCCATGAACCCTTGAGTATCCGATAGAGAGTATAGACCTGGTCCAGTGTTCCACGACCGGGACGAAAACCACACTGCTCCTCCTGAATCCGAGATTCGACCATCAGACGTAGCCTCCTCTCCAGTACCTTGGAGTAGACCTTACCGGGGAGGCTGAGGAGTGTGATCCCACGATAATTGGAACACACCCTCCGGTCCCCCTTCTTGTAGAGAGGGACCACCACCCCGGTCTGCCACTCCATTGGCACCGCCCCCGATGGCCACGCGATGTTGCAGAGACGTGTCAGCCAAGACAGTCCTACAACATCCAGAGACTTTAGTAGTAGTAGTAAGTAAGTAAGTAATTATTTATATACCGCCTTTTCACTGCAGAGCTGAGTCTCAAAGCGGTTTACAATTGTTATTTTTTTGGGCACTTGTCTCTCACTCCACACAGAGATGGGAGCGGGGTCGCCAGTACAGGAGGCGCATGCCAGACCTATTGTACATATTTTTAGCGGTAGGGGAAACCGGAGTACCCGGAGGAAACCTACGCAGACACGGGGAGAACATGCAAACTCCACTCAGAAAGGCCCTGGTCCGACCGGGATTCGAACCCAGGACCTTCTTGCTGAGAGGCGAGAGTGCTATCCACTCAGCCACCGTGCCGCTAGATAGTCAGGACGGATCTCATCCACTCCCGGCGCCTTGCCACCATGGAGGCTGCCAACCACCTTGGTGACCTCGGCCAGGGAGATGGAAGTATCCGCCCCAACATCCTCAACCTCTGCCTCCTGGACGGAGGACGTGACGGGGGGATTGAGGAGAACCTCGAAGTATTCCTTCCACCGCCCGACAATATCCCCAGTCGAGGTCAGCAGCCCTCCACCCGCACCATACACGGTGTTGGCAAAGAACTGCTTCCCCCTCCTGAGGCGCCGGACGGTTTGCCAGAACCTCTTCGAGGCCGACCGATAGTCATGCTCCATGGACTCTCCGAACTCCTCCCAGTCCCGGGTTTTTGCCTCTGCAACAGCCCGGGCCGCGGCACGTTTGGCCTGCCGGTACTGGACAGCTGCCTCAGGAGTCCCACAAACCATCATTGCTCGATAGGACTCCTTCTTCAGCCTGACGGCATCCCTTACTGCCGGTGTCCACCACCGGGTTCGGGGATTGCCGCCGGGACCAGCACCAGAGACCTTGCGACCACAGCTACGAGCCGCCGCATTGGCGATAGAGGAAGAGAACATGGTCCACTCGGACTCGATGTCCCCCTCCTCTGCCGGGACCTGGGAGAAGCTCTCCCGGAGGTGTGAGTTGAAAGTCCGTCTGACAGGGGGCTCAGCAAGACGTTCCCAGCAAACCCTCACTACACGCTTGGGCCTGCCAGGTCTGACCGGCCTCCTGCCCTGCCAGCGGATCCAACTCACGACCAGGTGATGACCGGTTGACAGCTCCGCCCCTCTCTTCACCCGAGTGTCCGAGACACGCGGTCGAAGGTCAGATGATACGACTACAAAGTCGATCATCGAACTCCGGCCTAGGGTGTCCTGGTGCCACGTGCACTGATGGACACCCTTGTGCTCGAACATGGTGTTCGTGATGGACAGGCCGTGACTGGCACAGAAGTCCAACAACTGAACACCGCTCGGGTTCAGATCAGGGGGGCCGCTCTTCCCGATCACCCCTCTCCAAGTGTCACTGGCATTTCCCACATGGGCGTTGAAGTCCCCCAGGAGAATAACGGAGTCCCCGGGCGGTGCACTGTCCAGTACCCCTCCCAAGGACTCCAAGAAGGCCGGGTACTCTGCACTACCGTTAGGCCCGTAGGCCGTCACAACAGTGAGAGACTTGTCCCCCACCCGGAGGCGGAGGGACGCGACCCTCTCATTCACCGGGGAGAACTCCAACACGTGGCGGCTGAGATGGGGGGCAATGAGTATGGCCACCCCAGCTCGCCGCCTCTCCCCGCGGGAAACACCAGAAAAGTGGAGCGTCCAACCCCTCTCAAGGAGTTGGGTTCCAGAGCCCAAGCTGTGTGTGGAGGTGAGGCCGACTATCTCTAGTCGGTATCGCTCAACCTCCCCCACAAGCTCGGGCTCCTTCCCCCCCAGTGAGGTGACGTTCCACGTCCCAAGAGCCAGATGTTGGGTGTGTGGACTGGGTCGTCGAGGTCTCCGCCTTCGACTGCTGCCCAGTCCTCTCTGCACCTCGCCACCACGGACCCCTCTGCAGGTGGTGGGCCCACAGGAGGGACTGCCCACGTCATCCCTTCGGGCCGAGCCCGGCCGGGCCCCGTGGGCTAAGGCCCGGCCACCAGGCGCTCGCTTGCGAGCCCCGACCCCAGGCCTGGCTCCAGGGTGGGGCCCCGGCTGCGCCATGCCGGGCGACGTCACGGTTCTCATTTTCGTGCAGTCCATGGTTGGCTTCGGACTGCGCTTCGTCTGACTCGTCACTTGAGACCTGTCTGCCATGGGAGACCCTACCAGGGGCATGAAGCCCCAGACAACATAGCTCCCAGGATCATCCGAGTGCTCAAACTCCCCCACCACGTTAAGGTGGCAGTCCAATATATACTGTATATTAATACAGTATAACCTAATTGTTGGAGGGTTGAACAAACTATTAAAAATAAAAAAGTACTTGTCTTATATAAAGGTCACTCTTGGATCTTTGCACGTCTGTATGTGGTCACACCTAGACAACAATTCAATCTAGTTCAATACAATATACTGTATGTGTTTGTATAGTCCTAGATCATAACAGCAGTCATCTTGGATAAATACAAAAAAAATTAAATTTTCCAAAAATAGATCAGAGAATGAAATAATTACACAGAACATGCATATATTTAAATGGTAGTGGGATTAAAAATGTTTGAAAATCCTCAGACCCTCTTCATCAGCTAGGAAAAACAGTAGCCAATAGAGCAAAACAAAGCCAAGAGACAAAAGTGTGTTTTAACCCGGGCACAGAATGACTAAACGGTGAAGAGTTTAAATGCACTGTCGATTTGCGATGATCAAAGCTTGGTAAATAACAGTATATAGTCATGTTAGCAGGCTTACTTCAGCTGTTTGCTTATATGTCAGGTCCAAAACCTCTGAGAACAATGTGTACGAATGTGCATGACTGTGGAGTTCTGCAAAATGTCAAAAGGAACAAATTCTTCCAGGGCAAACACTAACTTTATCACAGCTGTAGAACTTTCTTTAGTAAACATCACATACTCTGCAAACATGCTCCGAGGGCAGAAAGTTGTTTGGAGCACATGCACAAAGGGAATAAACAACACATTGTAACTCATACTGCTGCCCATTTGTTCACTTTTACATCAAAGGAATGAAGACCTAAAGGTGTACATTATGTTGGCTTATATATTTAAATAAGATGAACGTGACCTGAATACTACCTCTCTCTAACAAAGCATCAAACAACGATCCAAAAATGTAAACTTCAGGACAATGTGTTGTTATTTACAAAGTCTGTATCCACTGAGATGAGCCGGTGACCATATTGTTTTTTTTCTGTCCCTGAGTGAGAACAGATTTGGGAAACAGACCTCCCTGGGAACACACTGTCTAAAATATAATGCAAACTGCTGCCACTGTCTGCAAAACTACTTCAACAAACACGGAAACAAAAACAACAGGACATCAGCCAAAAAGCAAAGTCACTACATCGCTGAATCATCCCTGAGCATGAGACGGTGATAGAGATGTGGACAAATGTACTGAGTTTACAATAAGTTGAATGTGTAAAAGAGGACAACACTTGTAGTGAGGTCGGCGCCTGATTCTCTTGAGGTTTCTTGGGAATGTAAGGTGCATTACAACTAAAATGCCTTTATTGTTATTCTGAAATTAATATTTGTGCATTTAGCCACTTTTCTGAGTGGTTGTTGACATGGATATGGTGTTTATTCTATTGGAATGTCACTTTACATTATGTAGTCATGGATTTTACAGCTCAAAAATGTTTTTTATGAATTCTTACATCGCTTTGACGCGCCTCTTCACAGATACGGCCTGTAAGTCACACGCCTGTGTCCAATGAGTATGGACAGTTTAATTCCATATTATTGTACATACAACATTTAGATGGACCTTTAAGCAAAATAATTTTTTTCTATATTAGAGCTTTGGCACAAACTCATCCATCCCTCCCTATTGCACAAAACTGTAATACATTCCTCCAATCTTATATATATGGATCGGACAGAGACAAATTAAGGATTCATTTGAAAAAACATATATCTCCATTTTGAAAATGTGTCACAAAGTTGTATTCCTCTTGCTACTATGTTCAGCATGTTTTGTTGTTACTGGCCACCACTTTGCTCATGAAGACGGGGTGGAAGTAAGTTTATTTGTATGGCACTATAATACATCTGGGTTTTCACAAAACTACTTTGTAAACAGCAAATAATTCGCTTTTAAAATATTTTTTAAATGGCAATTATTGTTATTTGCAAAGAAACTCTTCCAATATTCAGATTATTCAGTCTCCACATAAAGACATGAAGGAGCAGCGGCTCTACACCGAAACCGTCCCCCACTCCTGGGTAAAAGTCTCAACCCCATCCCCAGTCAATCAAATATAACGATAAAGAAATCTGTTTGTGATTTAAGAAACACAATGTGCTTATTTACCCTTCATCCCAACAGTCCCACAACATTTCTGTGGAATGTAGTTTGTCAAGGAAAAACAACAATGTAAACAATGGAAGGACATTATTAGATGTACTTTTAAATTATCAGAAAAACTAACTGTGTAGAGTGGCTGCACTGGAAACGATTCTGCATTTGTATTGCACACCTGACCTTCACGGTTTGGGTATTAATTTTGACCCTCATTCCGGTGCCCTGACTTTGAGTTTGTCCGCTAGCGAGAATAATGCATTTTTAGCAGGTAATCACTAATTTCTGGCAGATTAAATTTAGAAAGCAGTCACTGTATCTGCCACGGCCCTGAAACGGAATTGCTTATGGTATAATTTTCAACTCAGCCTGCGCTCCTTTGGCCACAGGCATTACCTTTCGCTGGCCCTGCTTCTCTCAGTCCCCGCAGGCTATGTACGGAGCGGTCCCGCACTTTGAGTGGCCCGCCCCCGTGGTCACCCCTGGTCCCGAGAAGGCTCCCTCTCACTCCAAGTGCCTGCCACATTTCTTCATCCGTCCTGTCTGCTGGCTGCCCCGGGCCACCCCTCTCTAGCAGTCTCATCCCAGTCTTTCGGGATAAAGAGAATACAGGGGATCAGTTCTGCTCAGTGACCTTTGGAGGTGGCCTTCAATCTAAAGGTATGGCAGGGGAGGCAGAGCTTAGAGAGATTTACCAGGGTTGCCTACGGGAGAGAGAGGAGATTTCCAAACCAATGCTATTCTCTCACGATGAAAGAAGGGAGAAGACAGAAAGGGATGGGAGAGAAAGAAAGAAAATAAGAAAAGAAAGTGAATTAGACTTGCTGCAGACTGAGGAGAGGTGACCGAGGAGATAAGAGGGGAAGAATAGTGTGAAGGACCAGTAGGTCACAGCAGGGCACTGGGGAAAAGAGAATTATATAGTGCTGGGTTCATTTAAACAAGCCCCCGTTGAATTACAATAAAGCCTACATTTTGCGGTAATGTACTGTTTTGATTATGCACTGAGATAGTAGAGTACAGTTTATACAGCATGGTGAAAATTGGATGACCAAACAATACTGATTGAAGAACCAAAAATTATTGTGCAGTCTGCAACAACATGTATTCAATTCAACACTGGTTAGAATGAAAATACCAAAAGCTTTCCTAGATGAAATATTTGTATTGTGGTCGACTTTCAATGCATTTTAAGTGATTGGAGCTGTCCCCTCTGAGCCAGAAGATCCAACACTGCAAAAAGTGATACCAATTAAGTCAAAAATTGCTCAAACTTGGCAAAATGTATCCTAAATTGAATTCATTTTGACTGCCCTAAAACAAGATTTTCTAACGGGACAAGCACACTTCTTGTTTTAAAAAGAAATGTCTCCCTTGAAATGAGAAAATAAAGCAACAGTTCTTGAAATAAGACTAACCGTACTCTTTTCTGAGTGGAGCTGGAAGGTTCTCTCTGTGTAAGTTCAGCTTCAGTTTCCTCTTTACCACGAAAAGCCTGTACAATGCCTGTACAATGTTACAACGCATTAACTAGGGTCAAATCTGGAGTTTCATACGTTTTTTTTGGTCAGCATGCAAAGTGAAAAGGTTTGGTTTGATTCCACCTTCAGACAGGGCTTTTCTCTGTGGAAATTCCATGTTCTCCCCATGTCTGCGTAGGTTTTCTCCAGAAAAGAAGTATAATATTGTAGAATGAATGAGTGAGACAACAGATTGGAAGTTGCCCATGGCTAAAACCCGGAGAGAAATGAAATGTACAATATGAAAAACACCAAGTTGTTCAAGCCATAAAAAGAACATGCATTCAGTGCCAGACCTATAAAAACACAATATATGTTAAAACTAGAAATATACTATAATAACTTTATCGTTGTTGCCAACTAAATTCAAACTAAATTAAAATCTTGATTATTTGTGCATGAATTGTAAGACATTCTGAGTCGAACCGGATCATGAAATACGGTATAGTTTCACAAATAAAAGTATATATTGGGTTGGATTAAATTTGGACGCCAGTGAAATGGATTCAGTCAAAATTGTGCTAAAGAATTGCTTTCTACAATGTTTCTCCCTTCTCCATCTTGCATATTCAATCCCGTATCTCGGCTTGTCTTGTTAAATTTCTGTTGTATCCCATCCCTCTTTCTCATACTTGAATGTGACTATTGAGTTAAAAAGAACAAAAATTAACCAATTAACATCTTGTCAAAACAAAAAACTGCATATTTTAATTGAAAAATAAGGCTGGATTCTTTGTCCTTTACTTAACTTTCTTGTTGGAAAGCGACATGAGAGCGGAGCTTTTTAACCTCCGTTTTACTCTCAGAAAGTGAATTAGATGGGGGCAGGTTGCAACTGGCGCTGAGTTGGAGGAGATAAGAGAGAAGAGTAGCACTGAGAGCCCGCTGCTCACAGTGGGGCAGTGGTCATTTGTGACACCACTGGAGATCCGACCACTAGGACTCAGGCCGAGCGGATGCACAGATATGCTATAGGATTAGGCAGAGGCATGGGGAGAAAGGGGACGTAACTTAAAAGAAACGAAAAAAAGAATCTCTGTCAGAAGAACTAGCAACAAAGGGCAGAGCGAACAAATTAAAATGTGCTACGGGGTGAAGCTTACGTTTCACCAGTTTCTAGAAAGCATCAGGAATGTGTAATGACTATCATGAAACGTTTGGATCTCAGCACAAGGCTCAAATCTGAATCTCATATTGGACAAAATGTATTTTTTGTAATTTAAAATGACTTTTAATATCTTTTTTGTGCATTTCTTTTTAATGAATCTATGAGCAAAATTTGGAACTGAATAAATGCTTATATACAATTAATTCATGGATCCTTTGTTCCTTCAGCTGTCAGACTGTACAACAAACCTGTCTGTCTGTCTGTCTATTAAATGCTGCCTTTAGATTGATTTGAGACCTACTGTCTGTCCTTTGCTTTTTCATTGATTATCTACTACTACTACTTTCTATTGCGATCTGCAGCTATAGATGGGCAGCTTCTTCAGCCTTTACTGTATGTTCGGTTCTGACAATACAAGTTATAGCTCTTGAGAAATATATATGGAAACAAAGATACAAAAAGCAATAATGGGCAAACAAATTCCTGTGCAAAAACCATCCCATTTCTCGCTTTTTCCCGACGCTGGAGGGTCTAAGGACGTGCTGATGATCCAGGACATTTAAGGACATTTATGGACATTGGTCATCTGCTTCACATGGATCAATGGCTTCTATGTGTTTGTTAAAATAGCATTTCTTGTGAGTGAACCACTTTGATTCTCCAATCTTGGCGAATCAACAAATTTCAAAAGTCCTACGAGACGACTACTGTTGCGATACAGGTCGAAACAAAAACAACATGAATTGAATTGGAAACAGAGACCTCCAAGTCTAATAATATGAATCCTTCCAACCCAAACAGAAAAATACATTCCATCTCATCCCACCAGTCCTGAAAAACCGCAGGAGCGCTTGTGCACCTTTGTCAGTTGAAGGTTACAGCTGGAGACCTGTCCTACTGTGAAATGTGCGGCATTGTGAATATGTGTGTTTTCCGCAAGGGGTCTCCACACAGGTGGCTTTTAATTTTGGCCCCATTTGCATATATCCAATCAGGTAAAGTAATTGAGAGTGTGTGTGTGTGTGGTGGTGTGCGGGGAGACTATAGCACACAGCAAACAGCCCAGACACACACAGGAGAAGGAAGGGCGCTGGTTCGTCCCGGGACACACAACACAAATGGAACCCAGACGAGCCGATGACACTGATAATTGTGACGTTGAGTGATAGTTCTAATCTGTGAAAGTATCGGACTAATCAATTGACCGGCCCCTTTCCCGTCGCTCTCTCGTCTCTATCTTCACGGCTTGTTCACGTATGAAAAGGCCTCAACTGTGTGGATGAATGGGCTGAATGACAACGACTGACCTTGACGGACAGCAGTGACAAAATGATACGTACCATGTGGTATTGAGATATGTATTTTGCTTATTTGAAGAGTTTTTTTTTACTTACTATCTTGACCATTTATGTTGTGTTTCATTGTGAGAGCTGTGGCAATTTCCCCCCCAAAACTTTCAATGATGTCACTTTGGGATCTTCCTGGTCCTGCTATGTTTACATTTACAATGGAAATAATTTATATTGGTGTCCATTCATTCATTAATTCATTCATTTTTTCATTCATTTTTTTTCAACCCCTTTATTAGTCCATTTCTGGGTCGGGGGGGGGTGGCAATGAGAGCTGCCACCCATTTCTCAAAGCACCGAAATTGCTTTGAAATTGCTTGGTGTCCATAGACTATGATTAACGATAATAATTATACAAATATAATAATAATAATAATAGTAATGCATTGGTTTCATACACCTCTTTTCAGGACACTCAAAGATGCTTCAAATGTCTTTATTCTTTCACCATACACTGTGGTGATAAACTACCACTGTAGCCACAGCTGCCCTGAGGCACACTGACAGGAGTGAGGCAAACAGTATATGTCATCGGCCCCTCTGACAAACACCAGCCTTTCACACACACATCAGACTCACTCTAGGCAATGTGTCTTGCCTAAGGACACAACGACAGCTTAGTATTTACTTTTTATGTATTTTATCAATGTTGTTTCCTGCCTTTTTGTGAAGCCCTTTGGTCACTTTCTGCATTGCAAAGGGCTCCATAAATAAACATAGATTGATTGTTGTATGTCCCTTGAAACATGTCATTATTCAGGCAATCAAAATCCACAGTCTTAGATATTTCAACATACGTGAAGTGGGCTATATTTTCTTTATCCACAGGGATGATGGAAATGCACAGAGCTGGAACGACATCTAATTCCAGCCGACAGTGGCAGTTTGAGGATTGTAATACTCGGGAGAAGTCTAATCAAAAGGAGAAAGGCCGGATTGAGAAGGCAGAAACGCAGAGCAAACCCGTAATTACCAACAGCCAGGCAAATGGGCTATCTAGGCACACAACCACTTAATTGGTAGTTAGGGTTTTTCAGGGGAAAGGCAACAAAAGCTCCAGAGATAATTTCTTAATGGGGGCCTATTAAGACTGGGGAGTGGGCATTTAGGGCTCATAACTTTCACACAACTGAAATACAAGTTACTATATCACACACACACTACACACCTCAGGCTAAAAGCAATGACCACTCATCTGAACGTCCATCCATCCATTTTCTTCCCCTTAATAAGGTGATTGGCAGGTGAGCAACAGTAACGTAAACAGCAACGTCATCATCTTACACAAGCTGAATCAATGAGCTCAAATGAGCTATTTGAGTCCACGGGCAACAGAACACACACATAGTACAAAGGCATGTCACTGGGAAGGTTTCGTCACTGTTGTTTGCCAAGCAACCATAAAAAGCATCAAATGAAGGAAGCTCAAGAACTCTAACCTGGCTCCAGCCGACCTTTAGCCCCTCCTCCATGGAATTTTAGCGGGCAGGGCGGTCTCGCATTTCTCAATTGAAAAACGATTATGCCTGGTACAAAACACACCGGGCCAGTCAGAGTATTTAATCCATTTTCTGGGTCAGGGGGGTGGCTGTCAGAGCTGCACCCAGTACACTTAGCACCTTTCCCTCACTGATCCGCCTGCAGATGGTGAGTCCACAGGAGCTGAGATCTTTCAGCGAGGACTTCATGCAAAGAGGGTTAAGTGTCTTGCCCAAGGACACAACGACAGCAGACAACAGTGGGCGTCGTGAAGTAGGTCTTACGGTGGACTCGAATCCACAACCTTCAGGCCCAAAGGCCAATACTCCAACCAACTGAGCCAATGTCGCCCCTTCATCTGAACCTTTTAGAAACAAAGTTGCCTCTCAAGTTATGGCCCTGGTCTTGAATTGTATCCATAATCATGGGTAAACTAAACTTTGACCTTGAAAAGGTCAAAGTTCTTATGTCCATCAGCAAATGAGAAAATGGTCAAAGGAAAGATTGGGGGAACTGTGAGGATGCAGAGAAATATGAATTAACAAACACCCAAAATGGCAATTACCAAACAATGCATTATAATCAAGCAGCAGGTCTGCCACTGCTATCAGAGTAATCATGTTATACCTCATTATAAAATGAATAAAGTCACTGTCACCTCCTTACAGACAGTTGAAGATTACATGCTGAATGTGAATACAGAGACACCGACTCACAGCCAAACTGTCTTTGGGACAGACAGACAGTGCAAAAATGGGTGAGGGGTGACCAGCGCTGATTTCAGGGCAGAGATTAGCACCCTCAACCTGAGGTCACAGGAGAGACATGTGTTCGGCCCAAGGTGACCTCAAGCCATTCGCACGCCTCCTCCCATGTGCCTTATAGTCCCTTTTCTCTCCATTTAAAGTTTCATAAGGATGTGGGATATACTGTATGTAGCGATGCCATTGTCTTCACTTATGGTTCTGCAAAAAGGGGTTCAACTCCTCTGCCAGACAGGGCCTTTCTGTGAGGAGTTTGCACGTTCTCACCATGGTTTCCTCTGGGTATTCCATTTTCCACAACCCCTTTCCCCTTTTAGGTTGGGCCCACATTTGTAAAGCGAAAGGAACTTTGAAACTGGAATAAAGGCCCCACGGGTCTGTGAGCTTCTGAGCCCACCTCAAGTCTGTCATTCTTTGACAAGCGCTTTGTGACCCTGTCTTTGGAAGGCGCTATATAGATATAGATTACAGACATACTTACTAAACGTTCAATGTATGAAAGCTTTATTTCTCTTGTTATACAATTGTAAGGCATCATAATGTTATTATTCAGACAGCATTCACTGAGCATTCGATCTTTTTCAAAAGGCAAAACATACAGTATGCCCAGGCTCTATTTTTATCTGATCTAACACCAATCAATCTTGACCTCTAATGAGCACAGAGAAAACACGTATAAGGTAGAAAAATCCGGTTCATTTGTTTTTAAATAATGCCCTAAAAAGACTGCAACTTCAAAATCCACATGCAATCTTTCTATGTAGTCAGAGACGAAGACCACAGAAGAGCTTTCCCGACTCATTCCAACTGAGGGGTAAGTATACAGCACCACTGAATACAATATAAACAGCAGGTCTGTTCCGAAACATTGAGAAAACTGTGTCCACACAAGCTCGCACAACAGACACACACACATACACACAATGTTGTCCGGTTAAGCACGGGCAGTCTCTGTAAAATTACACTTAAGGACATAATCTTGACACAGCACAGTGCTATCTCGGGCCACCGCCATGTTGATTCAGCAACAGAAACAGCAGCGGGAGGAAATGAAGTGTGATGCGCCCGGGCTATACCTCTGTGTATCTGAGACAATGGGTGAAAAAATAAGTGGGGGGAAGGGGGAAGGGGGGGGGGGGGGGGGGGGGGGGGTTTGCTCCTGCGTTTTAATTTAGCTTGGCACGAAAAAACATGGAGATTCTAAGCAAAGAGACAACACAAGACACTGTTTAGATTTGAGTGCTGCTTTCGACACTGTCGATCATGGTATCCTCATTCAGAGACTTGAGGACTGGGTTGGTGTTTCTGGAACAGCCCTAAGCTGGTTTATATCCTACCTACAGGACAGAAAGTATTTTGTGGAGATCGGAAACTGTGTCTCAGACCATCTGGCCCTGACCTGCGGAGTGCCACAGGGCTCAATCCTGGGGCCTCTCCTGTTTAATATTTACATGCTGCCTCTGGGTAGGTTAATACACAGTAATAACGTGTCCTATCACAATTACGCTGACGATACTCAGGTCTATGTGTCCCTGACAGCAGGAGAACATGGACCAGTGGACTCGCTCCTTCACTGTATCCAACAGATCAGTGATTGGATGCAAAATAACTTTCTCCAGCTAAACACAGAAAAAAACTGAAATTATTGTTTTCGGACCTCAGAAACAAAGAGAGAGCGTTATCTGCCACCTCCAGTCTCTCTCCCTGAAACCCTCAACTCAGGTCAGAAATCTAGGAGTAATAATGGACTCAGACTTGAATTTCAATAGCCACATATCATCTGTGACATCATCAGCTTACTTCCACCTAAGAAACATTGCTAAAATTAAAAACATTGTGTCTAAAGCAGACTTGGAGATTCTTATCCACGCATTTGTCTCCAGTCGATTGGACTACTGCAATGGCTTGTTCACAGGTCTCTCTAAACAAGCGGTAAAACAGCTGCAGTACATCCAAAATGCTGCAGCTCGAGTCCTGACTAGAACCAGGAAGTACGACCACATTAGTCCGGTCCTCAGGTCTCTGCACTGGCTTCCTGTGGCTCAGAGAATAGATTTTAAAGTAGCTTTACTTGTGTACAAGTCTCTCCATGGCCTCGCACCAGGGTACATCCGCGACATGTTGGTGCCATATGAACCAACTCGGGCTCTGAGGAGCACAGGGACTGGACTTCTGTTAGTGCCAAGAGTCGGAACTAGACATGGGGAGGCTGCGTTTCAGATTCATGCAGCTAGAGTCTGGAACCGTCTTCCCGAGAGTGTGAGACAGGCGTCTACTCTGGCAGTTTTTAAAACTGAACTGAAAACAGTTCTTTTTAGCTGTGCATACAAGTGAATGATTTTACATTTGTTTTTATCTTTAATCTTTTTAATGCGCTATGATTATTTATGATTATTTATGATTGTAATCCCTTGTGTGATTTTAATTTTTTACGGTTTTTAACTACTTGTGTGATTTTATATATCTTGTGCTCTTAATCTGTCTTTTTATGTTTACTTAAATTCTAATGTTTGATGATTTATGCATGATGTTATATGGGTTGTGAGGCGCTTTGCGTTGCCTTGTGTAGGAAAGGCGCTCTATAAATAAACGTTGATTGATTGATTGATTGATAGATTAGCCGAGGAAAAACAACAGATTTGAGTGCAGGCTTTGGAAAGATAAAAATGTTGTTTCAATGCAGACTGACCAAAAGAGACATTTTGCAGCGAAGAGTCAAAAAATGAAAATCTCCCTATGTTTCTGAATAGGTAAAAAAAAAAAAAATAGACTGCTAATTCTTCTCCATGCACCAGCAGGAAGTAAGCTCTTGCAAAAACATTTATCTTTGAGAGATCTTGCTTAATCATCTTGATGTTGTAGTGCAGCTCAGCAATGGAGGAGTTAGATTTGGATTAGGCCCTCCCACTGTGCGAGTCTTATCAGCGCCTCACACTACAGCCAGACACAGGTCCTCGGTCTGAGCCACGGAAATCTCTCTCTGACAGATTCCCCGCTTCAACTCGCTGCTTATTTGTCAAGTGACAATATCGGCTTGTCACTCACGCTCATAAGTAGACGGGCTAAGAGCATATATAGGGGCCGGATACACAGAGGGTATTGAGTTTCAAAATAGGTAGTTAACGATATAGTTAAATGAATTGGATAGTTAATGACTCTACGCCCATTTCATGAGGCACAGCCAATTCTTTCTAACTATTAAGTTCAAATGTTATTTCTATTAATAACATTAGAGTTATAACATGGATACACAATCAGAGTCCTTGTGACTGTGAGCGCCAGATATGTTGTCTTGCGTTTGTCCACCTGCGTAGGCCATAGCTATCTATTCACCATAACACAGCACAAGTTAAAATAGTCAGAGATCCAACACCAACCGCAAAAACCTTTCACCGTATCTCTCTATAGCATGATGAAGAAAGGTTCCTTCACAGTTGTGCGACGGGGGTGTTTTCCAAAGGCCAGATTGCACAGGACCTCTTTAATGTGTAGTTTATGGTATATTGTAAAGCTGACCTACACCTGCATTTACGGCTCCAGCGTGCACCGTATTACGTTTATATATAGGCCACGGCTCACGGTGTAACAGAGAAAATAGCCCCCGCAGGATGTGGGAGTGTCACGGAGTCTGGCAGAGAGGTTAATGATGGGCTGGCTGTCACTCCTGAGGCAGGGCTGGGACAGGGCGCGCTTCGAGAGGGGGAAAACAAGGTCTTATGGTGGTATTAGGACATGTGGATATACAGATACAGTCAAAGTGAGGTGCAGGCCATGCTTCTCAAACTGTGGCTCACGGTTGTCTGCTGCTAATTAATATATATATTTTGATTTTTTGATCACGAGGGTCCAAGAACGGTGATGATCTGGGACTATATATGGTCATTTATTAACATTATGGGCATTGGTTATCCCGCTCCCTATCGACCAATGCCTATTATGTGTTATTACTGTATTTCCTGTTTGATCCTGTTTGAAGTCCTCTGAGAACACTGCTGTTGTAGTTTACGGCTGTACAAAAAATAGTTGTATTGTATAATTCCGACAGAACTTCCATATGTTCATAGAGGTCAATTTAAAAATGTAAAGAATCATCTACACATCTTCCTAATGAAACAGATTTTTTTTCTTTAAGCATTTGGTGTGTCATTCATGTTGGTGATTGGTGAAGGCTGATGACCTGTTTTTTTTTTTATTTTGAGTTTGGAAGAAAAGATGGAGCCGAATCTTGCTAATACTCACCTGTCAAACTGGTAATCATAATTTGTCTCTTATCTTATGAATCTCTTATGAGGGTTGCCAGTTTGAGAGGTAAATGTTATCTTTTTTTTTTTCAACAGGGAAACATGTACCAAGTATTCAAATGCAATACACAGTTTTTACCATTTATAGCTAAACCCCAGCGGGTGGTTTTCATCAGTAATCAGTATGATTTTAATTACTTTAAAATGAATTGATTATCTGTCAACATCTATGGACTTTGGTCATCTGCCCCCTAAAGACCAATGGCTCTATGTGTTTTTCTAATAATTGAATTGCCTGCGTTTAATCTGTGTTGGCAAATCAAGAACTTTGTAAAGTCCTCCAGTCCAAGAGAAATACTGTTGTGATTTAGGGCAATACAAAAAAAAAAGATTGAATTTTATAAGACGACTAATAAATATGCATAGTACCATCCGTCCCAATATGTTAGCTTGTTGAGTTTAGTTGGCCCAATCTGTGCCTCATTTAATCTTGGTTGAGTCTTAGCACGGTGGCTGAGTGGATAGCACTCTTGCCTCTCAGCAAGAAGGTCCTGGGTTCGAATCCCGGTCGGATCAGGGCCTTTCTGAGTGGAGTTTGCTTGTTCTCCCTGTGTCTGCGTAGGTTTCCTCCGGGTACCCCGGTTTCCCCTACCACTAAAAATATGTACAATAGGTCTGGCATGCGCCTTGTGTACGGGCGACCCCGCTCCCATCTCTGTGTGGAGTGAGAGACAAATGCCCAAAATTAACAATTGTAAACCACTTTGAGACTCTCATTCCTTCCAAAAAAAAAAAAAAAAAAAAGTAAAACTCTGCCAGCATTATTAGTACAGAATCTTGTACACCTCACACAGACACGCAGACCCCGGTGTGTTTACCTGTGACAGAATACGTCGCACCTGGTTGCTTCCATAGGCATCCCCCACAGACCCTCAACCACAGCCTTATAATTGTCCTTTCATCGCTCTTCAAAGGCTGGATCAGAGCGGCTCCATGTTTATTTATGTATATGTGTGGGCCCAAAGCCACGCATCCACCGAGGAACTAATTACCCTTTAATAATGCCTACCATATAGCTTACACTGTCTTTGACTTGAAATCACCTCAGCCATGGGTCAGGTTTTCCCATGTATTTGGTCGGTATACTTTTGTTCACCATTAGTATGATATTATGCGTACGGAGGATTTTAACATCCTGACATTTAGACACCCTTTATCTAGTCTGAAAGTCTCTTTGTTTCATTATCTGCAGATTCACCATTGGCTTCATCTTCTGTCTAAGGCTGAAATCCAAAAGTTTCAATAAGTGGGATGATTCAAATCCTATTGTTACTATTTATGTTCTGTATAGCCTTATTTTAGACCTCCATCTTATCACCAATAGGATTCATATGTTAGAAAAGTATTAATGGAGCATTTTAAGGGGGTCTGGATGAATAAAAAAGAGATAAGATAGATAGATGGACTGATAGATAGATTACTAATGTGGGAAACTAATGAAACAACAATTCATAAGAGAAAATAATTTGATAAAATATGATTACTTGAAGCTGGAGTACTAATGTTTCAAAAGCACACTGAATAGATAATAAAATCCAAATAGTCCCATGCTCTAAAACAGTTTGGTTCAACAACTAATCTTTGTATATATACATGTTAGGCCTGGTCACTTCTTTTAAAGGACAACTCACCCTCAAATCCACTTTTTTTTGCTGATAAACGGTATAAATGAGTGTCCAATAGTGTTGTCTACATATCCTGGTCATAATCTTGTCACTTTGGTGCAAATTAGTTGAAAGTTAGACTTTCTGCCTAAAACCGTCTGTGAGGCGCCATCTGCTGGCGACCTGTATTACTACATTTGAATTTTGAATCTGGCGCCAACACTGGCACAGAGGTTGGACCTGACGTCTGCAAGTTGGACCTGACGTCAGCAGCCCCCCGCCCAGAGCAATATAAACGGCCCAGTCTCGTTCACGCCCCCTTCAGTCCTCCAGGCTACGCCCATTTAGAGGAAGATTTGAACAGGAAATGTGAGTAACGTAAGCTCCGAGGAGCGGGGGTGAGAACCACTTTAAACAAATTTATCAGACAGAAAAACTAAAAAAGAGAGCTCTTGGCCCCTAAGCGTCAAATAGGGCACACATAACGCTTATAAATATACAAAATATTCAAACACAATTCGAATAGGTTGGAGTTACCAATTGTAAAGTCAAAAAATTCTTTATTTTGTACTTTTTTGAAAGTCTCCTTGGGACAAACAACATGTATTATTTATTCATGGAAAAAAAATCCGTACCCAAACTTTAAACCTGAAATTCTCCAATGCTGTACTTGTTATGCCTTTTTGATTAAACCTCACCTCTCTCCATCCGCCGGTGTTTGTTTGTTTCCTTCTCAATATCTTTGCCCACATCCTATCTACTTATCAATCTGCAAACATTCCAGCCTGCTCTCCGCTCGTCCTCGCACTCCTCCTCGGGCGTGGTGTGCCTGTGTGTCCAACCGTCTACAGAGCGGATGGGGTCCAGCTGCAGGAGCTGTCACTCACTTTGGCGGGAGATGGCATCAGGATGTTCAGAGGACACCCAGCACCTTTCTGGCACAGTGCAGATAAGAGCGCTGCGAGCCCAGGTGTGGCGTGCTCTGTGTGCTCTGGCCACTGCGAGGCTATGAGAATCAGTGCAAAACGCAAGCATGGATAGGAAATAAAAGTTTGCAGAAACATATGTGCACTATACTTTATAACACAGCCAATTCAGGTGGAGCAGTGGGGGAGGAGAGAAGAATGTTGTTATTAATTCATTATCCCTGCTGTGTTGTGCAAATGTGAGCAAGGGACTAATGTACAATTTCCTTCTATCTATCTATCTATGTATCTATCTCTCTATCTATTTATGTGTATGTCTATATGTCTATCTATCACTACTTCCTTTCAGCAGTATACAATGAATGTAAATGCAGCATTGTAAAACTATTGATGACATTCATGCAGCTAAAATCTGGAACTGTCTTTCAGAAAATGTGAGTCAGGCTTCTGCTCAAATCTTTAGCTGTGCACACAACTGGAGTATTGTATCTTCACTATTGTAATGTATTGTGATTATTTATATTATGTTAAGCATTTTTTGTTGCCTTGATTCAAAAAGGTTAATCTTGTCTTGAGTTAAAATGGGTTTTGCGGTCCCTTTGAAAGACAAACATGAAAAAAAATGACACGGCGGGTGACAGTTCTGAAGATGGCTCGAAGCTCTGCAGCCGAAACATGTTAAGAAGGTAATACATCAAACTTGCCTTTCAAAAGGACCAGGAAAAAAGCACTTTAGTTGCCTTGTGTATGAACTGTACTATACAGATACAGTAAAGACGCCTTGACACATATTGGGCCTCATGTATGAAACTTGTGTAAAAAAAGGTTGTATATTCCATTAACGCAAAATCCAACGTCGGATTAATGAACGTGTGAGATACACCCAGATCTGAGCGTACGCACCTGCGGTGTTAGTAAATGCCGCGGCTGAAAACAAGCGTATTTATGAAAGACACGCCTAGAATTAAGCAGCAATCACGTGTTTCACGCCCGTTTTTGCGACAGGTGAGCACGGAAGCCGGCCAAAAAGACTGTTTAAGTAGATGGAACCTGAGGTGGTCAGACCGCTGTTGGAAACGCAAAATAGTCCAGTTTTGAGCGTATTCTAAATTCTCATGCTTTGTAATCCTTCTTTTCCATAAAAAAGATGTTAAAATAACTGGAAAGGACAGGCTTTCAGAGAGAACTCATCTTTGTAAGGCAGGACAAAGTTGGCACTCAGACCAGCTTCAGATTTGACATTGGCTTCTGGATGGGAGTCGAGACATCCACACACTCAAAATCTAGACTTTTTTTTTTACAATAATCCAATGCATTCAAAGTTCTTTTGGATAATCAAAACAAGCAGAGGTGTCTCAGCGGTGCGGCCTCAGAGGGGGGTGTTTATTATCAGTGAAATAACCCTGTAGATCGAGACAAGGCAATCAGGACATTTCATAAGCGTATACCTTAAAGGAATAGTTCACCGTTTTTACATACTGACAAATGTTCTTACCTTACCTTAGACTAGTTTATGCGTACCTGTCTGGTCTTAGTCCGTGCGTTCTGTCATGCAAACGGAGCAAAAACGGGAGCACAACCGCAGCCTCCTCTGTATATTTTGTAGCACCAAAAGGTAGCTCCCGCTAGAAGCTACCAAACTCTTCCAAGTGTTCCCTATTAAATGTATATAGTTACGTGACGTGTTACACTGCAAAGTATAGTAACACAGAAATGTAACAGTCGATTTTCTCAGCGGATAAAACGGGTACTATATTGTGAGGCGTAGTAATCTGAGGGGCGCTACGTCCGCGCACTAACTTCTCTCCGGAGACTTCTCTCTCGCTCACTTCCGTCAATAGAAGCAGCGTGACTTGTAATACACACAGTAGCAGCGAGAGAGAAGTCTCCGGAGAGAAGTTAGTGCGCGGACGTAGCGCTCCTAACTTCTCTGCGCACTAACTTCTCTCCGGAGACTTCTCTCTCGCTGCTACTGTGTGTATTACAAGTCACGCTGCTTCTATTGACGGAAGTGAGCGAGAGAGAAGTCTCCGGAGAGAAGTTAGTGCGCGTGTTCTGTGTTACTATACTTTGCAGTCTAACACGTCACGTAACTATATACATTTAATAGGGAACACTTGGAAGAGTTTGGTAGCTTCTAGCGGGAGCTACCTTTTGGTGCTACAAAATATACAGAGGAGGCTGCGGTTGTGCTCCCGTTTTTGCTCCGTTTGCATGACAGAGCGCACGGACTAAGATCAGACAGGTACGTATTAACTAGTCTAAGGTAAGGTAAGAACATATGTCAGTATGTAAAAACGGTGAACTATTCCTTTAAGCTGAACGAAATACAATAGTTGGAGGACGTGGTTACAATTGGAAAGATTGATTGAATAGATTGATAGTTTTAAATGTTCTAGATTCCCATATAGATAACGGGTGATGTGACTAAATTAAATAGTTTACTGTTGAGTTTATGTGAATTTTGTTCTGGGTGAAACAGGGACACCATTCATTTAATAACAATAGGACAGTTCTAGCTGCACTTGCTCCTCTGACATTAGCCCACAGTCAAAGACATCCACCTGGGCTCGGTGACTTTAGCCTGCCCTAAGGCACACATGTCAGGAGGATTGGCTTCTTCCTTCTTCTGTTAGCTATAGACAGTAACTCATAATTGACCAGAGTGTCCTAAACCTGAGAGGAGCCCCGGGACAATTCAACCTGCGAAAAGACAAGTGAGAAGGAACTAGTGCCTGTTTACCGGGACAAAATGTGCAGAGGTATGGTCTAATTTAGCTGCACTTTCTCCTCTGACCATTGTTTAAACATATTTTATAAACTGTACATGTAAGATAAAATAAGATAAACTGTATGATCTCACAATGGAGACACATTATATTATACATTATATGAAACGTAGCTGTAGCTGTTTAAAAGTCTGCTGCAATGTGATACAAATAAAAAGTAACATTGGGTTTTAAATGTAACTCATTGAAAATAACATGTTTTTTATCCTTTCATTGTCAAGGTTTTGCATCACAGTGAAATAGAGATAGCTTTGGACCACGGATTGTCTGAGACTCTTCTTTAGTAGTGCACATATGTTTCTTCACCTTTTCAAAAATGTTTCAAAAGACACTGTTTAGTTAAAGTGATTGTCTGGAGTTTGTCAGAAAGAGAGAGAGAGGTACTTGATTTGAAAAAAACGACGCAAGCTCCCTCCCCCTTCCTTTCTGATTGGTCTACACCTACGTTTCCGTAACACTTTGAAATGTTAATCAGAGAACACATTATACATATACATTATTAATACACATGCACGGAGGTTTTCAGAATTATTTGTTAACGTTTTAATTAAAAAAATAATGTTTTAATGCTAAAAAAAGGCGATCGTGGCAAACCCGGAAGTGCTATTATCATGAACTGCACATTATAGGACACATCTGATTATGGATATAGGTTCAGTATATACATGTTCGCGGATGTTCAGAATTCTTTGTTCAGTTTTCGTGTAGTTCCAGAGCCTACTAGAAGCTTGATTTGGAGGCTCAGTGAAAGCAAACAACTGAGCATGCACGCAGCTGCGAGCATCAGCGCCGATGATTGACAGCCCTTGGCATGACTCGATTGGTTAACCTCTACGGCACCGTGGATTCTGAGCTATAGCTAAGTGCAGGGAAGGCGGGAAGGACTTGCCCGTAATATTAGAATTAATCAAATGACTTATTTTATATCAACATTTAAGGCCAGGAGGTCAATTTAACACATTTCCTAAAATTTGTAATTCATTTAGACTATTACTTTAAGTTTAGTCTTTGTTTGAGAGGTACAGTGCACATGCAGCAACATTACGCTCAAAGACAGATATGTTCTGCTCTGGATTATAGCGAAGCAGCTAATTTCCATCTGCAGGCCCCGGTTAAAGAAATACAATAACCTAAAATCAAATTACAACAACAGGAAAGTCATTTGATGTGAAACAGACACACAGTGGATCCTTGAAAGTGTATGAGAGATATTTAACCACTGAAATCAATGAATATACAAAAATGGAACAAATAAGATACGAAAAAAGACATACATTTAAATACAGAGAAATGTTTGTGGGCCCCATGTCACTGCATAAAAATTGTCCCGGATTCAGAAGCTCACCTAAAGAGTTATGGGGTTAGGGTTAGTATCTACACTTGTTCTGCCTCCGGTGTGAGCAAAGTCGTTTCATGTCATTTTCATCTCTGGGTTGGGGACAAACAGAGCTGCAACCCAATGCTCAAAGCACCAGTCCATCACTGATCTGATATTTTATAAGAGCGGAGTAATTAAAGTCATGAACATGTACTTTCTCCATACAAAAGATATAATGCAGGTATCATTTTTAAGTACATTCCTCATAGATTGATTGAGCAAAAGTATTTCAGTCAAAGCAATATAACTTGTTCAACACTGCTAAGATGCAGCCACATTTGACCAAAATGCAAGTTGAATCGAAGTAGAGAAGCGTTGCATAAACATATCCAAGCATGAGAAAGCAGCCCTCCCCGCACTCATCCCAGCTCCACATGTGCGTAATTCTGTCTCAGAGGAAGCTCCAGTGCCCTTAGATACTGTGATTTGCATGGATTTGAAGACGAGATGGTGTGGATTTCCAGGACACTCATGAGTGAATGTGACCACGAAGGCACGCTGGATTAAACCGGAGCGGGGGCCGTGTCTTTGATAAGCAGATGAAGGCGAGTGAAGAGAGGAGAGGCAGAAAGGTGATTAGAGGCAAAGGCCTGACATCGGCTGCTCTGCATGAGATGGCAGATATAAGAGACCAGGGAGGTGAGATTCAGAGCCATGATTGCAACAGGTGATTATTAAAAAGAAATAACTCATACATGCAATGAGCCCCGGTGGACATCATAAAATATCTTAAAAGATACAATACCTTATGACATTGGGGTGAAATTCTTCTTTAGAATTTGATCTTTTGCTGTTCTTTAAAATAGTTCCGGGTTGTGTTTTCAATTGCCTGTGTAACACAGATAAACCAGCAACAACCCTTGAGGCGCAAAACATTATGGTATTGCACTAGTGGTATATAGAGACTGCTTTTCTTCAGTGACACATAGTATTGATAGACCCTTGTATTACCTCTACCTCTGTAAAATGTAGACGTTTCATCATGGCCACAACTCTCTTTACTTGAATAGAGTTGTGAAAACTTTGCAAGGTGAGCGCTGAAAAGAGAATGTCCTTGGTTCTGGTGCACACACCACACAAATGCTGCCGACCTTTGAAACAACGCTGATCACAGACTGGAGATGAGAAAGTGCCCTTGTTGGCGAGGGATAAAAGTCTTAAAAAACTTCTTATTAATCATGTTGTTCTTGCCTTGTCACTTCTGCAGACTCGGCTCATATAATTGTTAAAACTCTATGAAACAACGACTGTAGTGCAATGTGTAGTGGCGATTTGTCCAACCTTAAATCTTCATCCATCCATTCATCTTCTTCCCCTTCATTCATTTCTGGGTGGGGGGGTGGCAGTCAGAGATATCACCCAATTCACAGAGCACCAGCCCCTCACTGATCCTCCTGCAGGTGGTGAGTCCTCAGGAGGCTGGCTTCTCTGTCAGTAACAACACAGACTTGATCTTTCAGCGGGGGCTTCAGGCAAAGTCGGGTTAAGTGTCTTGCCCAAAGACACAACGACAGCAGTCATCATTGGGAGTCGGTGGAGAAGGTCTCGTGGTGGACTCAAACCCATAACCTTCGGCTCAAAGGCCAATGCTCTACCAAGTGAGCCACTGCCGCCCAACTTCGATCTTAACCAATTTAAACCAAAACATCAAATGGGTCACTTTAGGCATTGTCAGGTTGGCTTTACACAAAGGAGAGAAAGAAAATGTTCAAACAAAAAGTAAATTTTAGTTTGAGATTTATTTGGTTGTGACAGTGCTTCTTGTTATATTGCAGCTTTGGGCTAAATTGCATCCGTTGGCGTACAGTCTCACACTTAAGCCTGGTTCACACGGCAGGATAATTAGGCCGATTTAGACCCGATTTACCCCTTACGACAATCTTAAGAAACGCTCCGATTTCCGTAACAAAATCTTACAGATTATCCTGCCGTGTGTGGTGTGTTAAGACTGCACTCGTCGCTCGGAAGGACATCCAACATGTTGGATTGTTTTGGCCCGATTTCTCGTTGTGTGTGGTGTCCTCCGAGGACAAGCGAGCGCGTTGCCATGACTACGGCGTGTAGCCAATAAGAAGACGAGGTGACAAGCCGGTGAGGAAACACCGGAAAAAAAAAACAAAACACAGCAGCATGGCTTTGACCATTGCCTTTTCTTTGGATTACGTGTCTTCTCTGATAACAACAAACTGCACACTATCGCCACTGCATCCTCTTCGTCCGCCATGACTGTTTACTCTGAAGTCACGCTTGATCTCGAGAGATTTTGTGAGATTTCCGTCTGACCTGGGAATGCTCGGGGGGGGTGTCGGTTAGTGTGTGATGTTTGTGGCTTGCGTGATCTTGCTGTGTGGCTACGCACCACACACTGCACGACCAAAGTGGTTAGAAGCAGGATTTTTAATCTCCCCGTGTGGGGTCTAACACGGAGAAAAATCGGCCGACAATTTTAAAATCGTCTCGTGTGAACCAGGCTTAAGATTGTGTGGTAGTGAGTGGACTAAGTGCAGTGGGGTCTGTTGGAGCAGGTGTCTCCAAATGTTTTCACCCAGAGAGCTACTTTCCCGGGAAGATGAAGGCAGAGAGCTACTCCTTTAAGCGGCCCTGGGAAAAATGTGGTGATATATGGAACAAGCCTGATATTTAGTACAACCATTGTTTATCATTGCATATTTTGGACTAAAATTATTTTGGACTTCCAAGACACTTAACATTCAACAACACTTCATCTGCCTCTTATGGACCAAAACCAATTTTCTGTTCTATTTCTTATGTTTGAACTTTTTGATTCTCTGATCTTTGTTGGCAAATTCAACAGTTGTGTACAGTTCTCCGAGATAACTACTGTAGTGATATAGGGATATACAAGAATACAATGAATTGAATTGAATTAAACTAATGCACACACAACCTTAATTCGTAACAACACTTTAGTCTCCATACGGTTTGCATGATTCAATTACCTTTATATGAACCAATGTAATCCACTCCTCTTTCTAGATGAAATAAAATAAATCAATATTCATGTAATTAGCTATAGATATCCAACACCTCTGAAACCCCACACCCACACATAATATCATATTCCCAATTTAAGGTATGAGGATGTTTTGCTAATTATGTACTACAAATTTCACAGCACCTTCCTAATTGTACCGCTTTTAAGCAAGCATTGGCAACACTCTCCTTGTCAGCCTGGCTCTTTTCTGCTTCTGTCCACGCACAATAGGCCCTTATTTTGCAATCCACGTCAACTCCTTTTTTGCAGCCTTGGTGGCCTCCCCAGAGTGCAGTGTGTCTAACCCGGCTGTCCGTGGCTGTCCATCAGTCACACATCAGCTCCGAGCCTCCAGGGAGCAAAAGAAAGAGAGCAGCAAGGGGAAGTGGTCTGAGGGTTGGTAATATGAACTATTTTAGGTGAATTATTATGAAGGTTGTAGACATTTGTGCTGTAGATAGATGGTTTAATTTGCTTACATTATTTGTCGAGGGAGATGTAAACATGCTAGTTTAACATTCCAAGCCATCAAGGAGTGCCAGCTGATATATTCATGGTGTCAAGTGGCCATCATCAAACAGCCATATAAATCACATTTGGCCTAATTCACGTTACTATACAACCCATGGAAATAAATGGGACCATGTGAAAGCTGTCTTTTTAATAATTACAGTGTATGCGCTACCATTGCATGTTATCTCACGTTGAGGCTATTTCTCTCCATAGCTACCATATCATTTATTTTTTCTCTAAACCATGCAATCAACAACAAATACAATATTGAATCAAAAGCACCCAGCCTTCTTTACCAAGTCTCTATGTTATTTTAGCCCAAAATCATAACAAAAACCAAAAAGGAGTAAGGACAAGTGATCATGTACCACTTTTTTTTTCCATAATTCAACATTGTCTATTTTCTCATCCTATTCTTTCCCTCCCAGTTGACTTTTTTCCCCCCTTTTTTGCATTTCCCTAAGTGTGGTGCTGCCACTGCCGCGTACCTTCTGCTCCTGTTTTCAGAGACAGGCTCCTTCTTAGCCCTGTCAAAGAGCTGCCACCCCCGACACCTCCAACACCGAGCCTGTGTGGGAGTGTGGAGCCATGGATGTAACACACAATTTTACCCCTCTCTCTTTTCAACCGCCACCGAGGAGCTGGGATCTGGAAATAAACAGTGAAATGAAAGCGTGGTGTTTAAAGATCAAACGACAGCGATGTGGATGCCTTCCGAAGAACAGTGTGGCAAATGATGCATTGTAGATCTTAAAAACTTTAGAAACCTGTGATAACAATACATTCTGCTTCTCTACGGTTTAGTGAAATGTCCTGCAGCGAGGGATAACATGAACATAGATGGATTTACAAGGCATTCTGTGGAGTATTGATCAAAGTTGCTGGATTTTCATGAGAGAAAAAAACAAAAGCATTTGACCTAGACTTTAAAAAGAAAGCAAAAACTTGTTCTATCCCAAATAAGAAGCAAGTGTTGAACCAGTACCGCTGAGAAAAACATTGATTTGGTTTTATATCATTCACATACATTGTATAACACACAAGAGAGCAGATTAAAGAGATACAGTGAAATGTGAATGGCAGGGAATTGTGGAGTATTCAATGGAAGGCATGTAATGTATGTATCTTATTTATATTAACAAATAATATGCATTGTAAAAGTGTGTCAGGGTAAGTTCAATCATACATGTCAAAATCACAGAAAAGAGTTCAAACATCTTTCCAGAGTAAAGACTCCAGACATTTAAAACCAAAATCAGCTGTGTGATTGATGGTTTTACAACATACTGTATATCAACATACTGTATATCATGTGTATATCATGTGTTGAATATACAAAAATAACAGAAATAACAAAACATAATCAGAGTAAATATAAAAAACTTTTGTATAGATCTCAGAGATGAGCTACTACTGAAGATTGTTTATGAAAGATGAAGAGATCCTTTATTCATCCCACAGTGTGGAAGATGGGACTGAGAGGGCAGTGGTAGCGTTTCAGCATAAAGCCTTTGCATCACCCATGTTTCATAAGCATATACCAGAACTGAATATATTTCTAGACACATTTGTAGCCTGAATATTCCCTGCCAATCAACCAGTTTTGCAGCTGTTCCACAGCTTGAACTCTGTTCATTGAATGCTCGGTAGGTTTCATGGCAAGGAGCAAGATGAAACAAGCCTGCATTGCATGCTCTGGCATATGATTGAATTAAAGTTAAAATATGTACATTTTAAAACCAAACTAAATCAATTTTGACAATTTAAGAAGAAAATGATAGCTGCACACTCCTGCTCAGATCTTCTTTCTTAACCCCCTGTAAGTCGTGAGTGAAAGGGAAAACAGCTCTGTCTATCATTACTGGCTCCCTGCAGTCACAATCTCCTTCTGAAGGACCGCCCACCGCGCCTCTCTCAAATTATTCATGGGAACGACAGACCACCTAGCACCTCACAGGAATATCACTCATCCATCCAGCGCGATGCAGAGACACTTTAATTTGATAGTGTGAAATTGGAGCACCTCTGGACGCACCTCCCTAAAACTCTGACTCCTTCTCTTTTTACAGGCATGTTTCCCAAATCTGACAAAATCGCATGATTCGATTTGCAGATTCACACATGTCGAAAACTTCAATTCAATCTTTCATCTTCTTTTTTTGTCTCCTCTCGAAGCCTTTTTTGAAATTACTAGTCATAAAAAGCTTCATGGATCATTTTTATTCGCGACTTTCCACTGTTCGAGACTCCATCCTGGGCTGTATCAACCAATTCTTCTGACAAATGTGAAATTTTAAGAGTTTAATGAGATTTTCTTAATTACTGTTATGATCTTAGTCTTACCATCACACTATGATAAATGAACGTCTATCCTCATCTTTTTGTACCGAGCGTCTCGCACTGCCAGAAGGAATATGTCTTTGTTTGGTGGTTGTGGGAGCTGCAGCCTGGTGTGCCTTGGGCGATGGATGCGCCTGAGTGTTTTGTGATAGATATCCTTCTCTTTTCCACTTCTTTTGCTCAAATACAAGTTCAGAGTGGGCCATGCAGGCTAAGAACACATTTACTCCCAGTTGTACACAGTGCCCTACTTCAGTCCAGCGCTCCTGGAGCTCAGACTCCCTTTCACCAAACAGGTTCAGAATAAACAGGTTTATTTAAAGCGGACCTAAAGAATGCTTCTCAAACTTTGGTGCAAGTACACATGGTATTCAGCTGACATTTCTGCAGGTATTGTATAAAAGTATTATTTTTATTTAAGATAAGATAAGATAAGATTGCTTTATTTATCTCACAGAGGAGAAATTTACATGTCACATTTGGCATGGATAGAGACACTCAGATTGTGCAAAGGGAGGAAATGTGCAAACATGTTACATGCAGGATATATGTACAATAAAGTGACAATAATTATGTACAACAAAAGTGACAAGTGTCAATTGGAAACAGTGTCAATAGTAGTGCAGGTTTTCACACAGTGATCATTTAAAGTGACTTATTGTACAGTCTGACAGCGGTGGGGATAAAGGCCCTGCGGTAGCGCTCCTTCCTACACTGAGGGTGCCTCAGTCTTCCACTGAAGGAGCTCCTCAGCTCCTCTACAGTCCTGTGCAGTGGGTGGGAGGTATTGTTCATGATGGAGGTGCCTTTGGCTAGCACCCTCCTGTCCCTCACCTCCTCCACAGAGTCCAGGGAGCAGCCCTGAGTGGAGCTGGCCCTCCTGACCAGCTTGTTCAGTCTGTTTCTGTCCCGCTCTGTGCTGCCCGGGGCCCAGCACACGGCAGCGTAGTAAATGGCAGAAGCTACCACGGAGTCATAAAAAGTCCTCTACTCCGATGTTGGGTCTGTAGGCGAACTGCAGCGGGTCCAGGGTGGGGCTGACCACGGAGCGGAGATGGGTGAGGATGAGCCGCTCCATTGTCTTCATCAGGTGGGAGGTCAGTGCGACTGGTCTGTAGTGAGCCGGTTCCTTGGCGTGTGCTGTTTTTGGAACTGGGATCACACAGGAGGTCTACCACAGGACAGGGACCTTCTCCAGGCTAAGGCTCAGCCTGGAGTCTATTTTAGTCTATTTCAAGATGAGTGAAAGGAAATCTGAATAAACTAGAAATTGTTTTGTTCATATTTTTTGTGTGTAATAATTATAATGTGTACTAATGTGTACTTGGAACATGCCTTCAAATTAGCAATGTAATACAAATATAAGAACATACATTTGCAATAATATAATGTAAAAACATTGATCCACTCACCTGTTTTAGATCAGTTATTTCTTAGCAAAATGATTCTCTATAGCTCAATGTTACGGCCTACAGCCCGTAATTCCCAAGCCCCGGCGATCCAAGATGGCGCCGTATTCAAATGAATGGTTTGTACTCAGTGGCACTTTGTGACGGCACGGTCGCCGACATATTAGCGGACCTCGCCTGGAACTCGCAAAGATCAATGGGAAACTCGCCTGTATTTGGGCATCGTCTGAACTGCTCATCAGAGCGGGAGTTGGAGCGGGAGTCAGACCGGCAGAGTTTGTGGCATTAAAGTGTAGATTTAAAGAAAACCAAAGGATTTAAGAAGAAAAAAGTTCAGGATGACAAGGGACACTAAAATCCGATCTTTTTAAAAACTGTAGGTTCTCTGTCAGCTGAGGTCGCGCTGTTTTAGTTTACATTGAGTTCTATGGAGAAAATTTCTGGGTAGCCCACGAGAATTTAGTCTGGTTTAGTCTGCAGTAACGCGAGAATCCCCTGAGCACATTCTTCAGCTCCAAGCTAGTAATACCCTATCCAGTTAAAATAATAGATCCATGGTAATTCCCTATTTTGGGGATTACTTTAGTTTCTCCTGTGGTGTCTCTGTGTTTGTGTTTTCCTCCTTTTGCAGTAGACCACACTCATGAGTCCTGGGCTCTTATTGGCCAGTCGTTCCAATAAGAGCCTGTAGCTGATTGACTGCAATGCCTGGGTGCTGATTGGGCAGCAGCTGAGGCAGTCCTCCAATCGTGCACGCACATCTGGAGGACTCGCCCTTATAATCCGTGGCTCTGGTCAGATGGACTCCAGTTCCAGATGGCTCCATCTTGTCATTCAAATAAATTATGATTTTAGTTACCATTCATACATCTTGGTTATTTTGTTACTTCCTCACACCTAAGCTGAGCCAGGTCATAACACTCAAAGTGAAGTTTATCTATCTACGTGCACAACTTTTAGCCACTTTGGGCACCTCTTGTCTGTTATTTAGTTTGGGGATAGCATTGCTTTTTTTAGTTTCCCCAGGTGTTATCCCTTTCACATCACCAATCCTGCGCTATTCATATTCAGATTGGGAATGGACAGGCACATTTTTGAACAATTTTAAAGCTTTCATCTCTTCAGTGGTCTTTGAAAAAGCCTATAACGCTCTCACAGGCAGACGAGTTTACAGTCGCCCAGTAAGTTCAGAAAGGTAATTGCAAACTTCCCCTCGTGCCTCTTCTCTTGAGTTGTTTTCTCTACTTTATAAGTCACTGTTGCTCTGTTCTCTACAAGAACACTATATTTCACCAAAAAATACAAAAGGCAGAGACATGACAAAGAAGTAAATTAAATCAGATTTTCATTCAGGAGGCGAGAGGACGTGTAAAGACATGATCGAAAGTGCCTGAAAGTGAACTGAGCAACATCTTGACCGTCTGAAGATGTATGCATATGACTATAATTTAATATCATAATATGTATGTAATTGATAATGAAAACTTTAAAATAAAACACAAAATAAAAATAAAATAACACAAAAAGATGGATTTGCTGGGACAGAAATGGTAAAGTATATTATGGTAAATTTACGGTATTTTGTTGTTGCTGCTCCAGGTCTGTCCCCCATCAAAAAATAGTCCTTTGCATTTGCTGGAGAATTTTAATTATGATACATGCTTTGGGTGGTGGGAGAAACCGGAACGCCTGGAGGAAACCCAGGAAAAAAATATGCAAACCCCACACAGAAAGACTTGGGTTATATTAAACCAAAGAAACTGGCAACCAAAATGGCAGACTCGTGTGTTGCCATTTCTGCTTTCTGGTTGGATAATTGGCTTGAGAACAAAAAATATCAAATAATACCATAAATCATATGTCCACTGTTTTACAGAATAAATCAGCATCAAATATTTGGATCAGAAAAGGCCATAATGTGATTTGTTGACCTTGTGGCTTTTGTAAGAGAATCATTTTGGTCCACATACTGTAAATACCACACTTTGATATAAACAGCAGGTTTTCATGTTGTAATGCAGCAAATAGATGACTGTTTAATCTAGCCACAACAAGAATTAATAACGTTTTAACAGCTTAACCATTGTGCTGAGTGGATAGCACTCTTGCCTCTCAGCAAGAAGGTCCTGGGTTCGAATCCCGGTCGGACCAGGCCCTTTCTGAGTGGAGTTTGCATGTTCTCCCCGTGTCTGCGTAGGTTTCCTCCGGGTACTCTGGTTTCCCCTACTACCTGTACTAAAAATATGTATGAAGCCTAGCGTACATCGACAGAGAAACTGGGGACAACTAGTTGCAAGGCGGCTTTTGGCAACTGAGAGGAGATGGTGGGAGATGATCAGTTGCCGAAATCGGTCGATGTGCGCGCTCTTACAACTGGAGATGATCAGTCGGTCTCCAGTTCCAGTCAGTTGCCCGTGTTCTACTTTTCGGCAACTAGTTGTCCTCAGTTGCCCCGATGTGCGCGCTCCATGCGCCGCTCCAACAACGTGTGTGTATTGCGTGTATTGCGAGCCTGCAACAGTTTATGTCAGAAAACACACTGTAGTTGAGGCCAGTTGCTGTCGATGTACGCGCTGTTATTCAAGAGACTGGCCTGCGACTCAGAGTTGCCCGTTTTCGCCAGATTGTCGATGTGTGCGGGGCAGCAACTCAGAGGCGACGGATATAATCAGTTGCCAGTCCGATGTACGCTAGGCTTAATAGTTCTGGCATGCGTCTCCTGTTCGGTGACCCCGCTCTCATCTCTGTGTGGAGTGAGAGGACAAGTGCCCAAAAAATAACAATTGTAAACCGCTTTGTGACTCTGGTCTGTGAAAGGCAGTATATAAATAAAGATGACTTACTTACTTCCATACCGGTACTCTTTCACTATTCTTTTTTGACAATAATTAAGTGTCCTATCCTAAAACTAGATGGAGTAGAAGTAGTGTGTATCAGTTAGATTTTAGTCAATCATATTAGAAGACA
Source organism: Knipowitschia caucasica (assembly GCA_964034765.1). Taxonomy (NCBI): domain Eukaryota; kingdom Metazoa; phylum Chordata; class Actinopteri; order Gobiiformes; family Gobiidae; genus Knipowitschia; species Knipowitschia caucasica. The sequence continues at coordinate 33,603,195 of OZ035830.1, read as the reverse complement.
AATACACCATCACATTATCGTCCCAGGAACTACTGTATATATGGCAAATTGTCGAGCAAAAAATCCTTCACAAATGAACTAGTGTTGTTTGTTTGTTCCTGCAGAAGTTCAATAATATCAAATGTTATCATGAATAAGATGAAACATGATTTAAAGGGCACAATGTGGTTGGAGCTTTCTAACAGAGGACAGAGTGTGGGTCTGTTCACGTCTTACAGCACCTTGGGGAGAATGCAGTTATGAGTGTTTAAATATGCACACTGGGAACAAAAGGAAAAACACAGGACCTCCGTCACTGCTCAGCGGGGGTCCACACCAACCTCTTCCTATACTCTGTCACTATAGCAACAGCTGCCGGCCCTCGCTGTGCTCTTTTCAATGAGAAAAATCAAGTGGACCCTGAGCCTGTTCTGCTTTTGACAACGTGAATATGAAGTGGTGTTGCTCATATTTCAGACATTTGACATATTGCCTACTTTTTTGGGTAAAATGTACGTACAAATCTAAAATGCCCGACAACTTTCAGCATTGAACAGCATTGAAGCATTTTTACTTTCTGAACAATTTGTCATTTGGAATGGTTGATGGAGAATTTACGCTGGAAGGGAGCAGTGGGCCTGTGCTGTTTTCTGATGAAAGTAGATTCATGCTGAGCAGAAATTATTGCCAAAAAGCGCTCTCCAATAGTGCATCAGCAAATGTTGTCACCAGACGAGCCTTTGGTGCTGCTGCAGTGACAGTGTGGCCAGGTCCATTCTTACCACGGGAATATCATTCATTCAATATATTTTTTACCCCCAAATCACAACAGCAGTTGTTTCAGAGAACTTTATAAAGATTTTGATTCCTCAACAGTAGAGCCAAAAATAAAAACAGTTTAAACACAACAAATACGATAATAACAAACACATTGGAGCCATTGCTCTTTGGGGAGTGAGATGATCCATTAATGTTAATACTTGTCCCTAAATGTCCTGGATGTTCTCTGTTCACAAGAGATTTAAATATTGTATATAATTGCTCTCCGATGGACTACATAAAGAATATCAAACTGGGAGTTATCTGTTTCTTCTTAGATCCAATGTATCTTTTTCTTTTTTTTTACATGTTCCATAAATTCCACCTTAAAGTTCAATATTGAAAGTGTAAATTCAATGCTGACTTACTTACACTTCAACTAGTCTATTTTAATTTCTATGTATACTGGATATTATACTTTGAAACACTTGCAAAGAATAAAGGGGTTAGGTTCCAAATTATGCCATACTGTGAAATCTTCTAGCAGTATAATAACACCATAAAGCAGGTGGCTCATCAGCCAGAAAACTGCTGTCGGTGGTTTTACTTGGGTCATCAAAATTATTCAATTTCTTGAAAAAAAGGCAACATGGGGAGATCCCAACCAATCATGGAGTATGTCACTACTGCATATTAGCATTTTAGTATCGAGCATACGGGAGATAGAAAAGGACAAAACCAAAAGTACAGTTTTTGTATTTTTTTGTGTTTCATCTTTCTTTTTATGGAGAATGGAGAATGTATATGTTGGTGAAAGCATAACATTTCAGAAAGATCGTGAAGAGGGCTTCGACTTCCATGGATTTAACATTGGAAAGGGTGAAGGCTTGAGGATAGCTTTACCTTTTTCTGACATTCACATCCTTCACAATGTGCTTGCATTGAGGAAATTGCTTACTAAGTTGATTATAGCTTTGGCTGCAGCAGAGAGCATTATGTGGGTGAGGAATCCAAGAGTGAGGCAAATTGTTCCGACGAGAAAAAAGCCATAACTCAACAACTGTGAGCGAAAAGCCACCGCAGCCGAGTCTGAACTCTGAAGTCTTTTAAAGTTCACTGTGATAGACTTCTTTGGAACTGGAAGACACTGCACCAGGCCTTTGTCATCATGTGTGAAAGGACATGAAATTATTTAAAACGTCCCAAACATTGTTTTCACTGTGTCCCAACAGCCCATACATTAGTAAAACATCACAAACATGCACCTCCCATTGTTTGAGAGACTGCTTTACACACTGCGACATTCGAATAGACATAAAAACAGACCGCAGTTGTTTTTTTACTTCCACCCATGCTACTATCAGGAAGCTTTGGCACAAAAATTCAACTTAACTGTGTCAAACCGGTTCTCAAAGGGCTTTCTGTGGAGCAGGGAGCACACCAGACTCCACCCATTTCCTCAAGTGAGTCTTAAAATCAAGACTTGAGGAAATGGGGTGGAGTCTGTTGTGCTCCTGCTTGGTTGGAATGAAATCCTGCAGTCACACCGGCCCATTCTGGAACAAGAGCTTGTTTCTCTAGTGTAGTGGTTATCACGTTCACCTCACGATCGAAATATCCTCGACCTTAAATGCTACAACCCATACCTCAGAGTCAGATAATCAATTAAATGCCGGCTCAGACGTTGCACGGCCAAACAAGGTTATGCGTCAGGTTTTGTTGAACCAGAGAACTTTGATGGGGAATGTACGACTGGAATAAGGCGAAAGTGGGCGAGATACATGTACATACAACGACTGCACAACAAACAATGAGGATTAATGAACTCTGCTAACCTGATCTCACATGTCATACGTCGGTGCAATATCCTCAACTTATAACAGAATGTGCAATATAGAACCACATGTCACTGTCACTTTACTGAGTCCCTGTGTCCCAGAGCCTCATGCTGTTAATGTACAGATGTAAACATACTGCTGCTAACATGTACAGATGTAAACATACTGCTGCTAACATGTACAGATGTAAACATACTGCTGCTAACATGTACAGATGTAAACATACTGCTGCTAACATGTGCAGATGCTAACATACACTCTGCTTGCACTAGAATACACAGTACTTTTTACTTGCCTCTTATTTTGCCAAATGTAAAATGTGTATACTTCTTTATTATTATTATGTTCTAGATAGAGATTTAGAGTTCTTTGATGCGAGAGTTAGAGATGTTGGTTTATTTTAATTCAGTATAGTAATTGTTCACTTGCTGCTGTGTGCTCCTCATTCCTACTGTTCTGTAACTTGTGATGCAACACTGAAATTTCCCCACTGTTGGACGAATAAAGGATCTTTTCATCTTAATCTTAATGAGGAGATGGATTAGATTGATTGGCGGGCCTGATTTGCACCCTAGGCCATACGTTCAAGGCCAAAGTATAATCCAATTTGTGTGCATTCTTTATTTCGTAAGCTCCTCTGTTTTGGTCTGTTTTCTGCCTGAACAAGAGGCACTAAAAATGCAGCGCTGTGAGTGAGGAGCATGAATCAAAGGCAGGGAACACACAGCTTGGAGGCCCGGGGCAGAGAGCAGGCCCACCGCAGCTGGGTGTGTGTGAGCCTCGAGGCACAGGGCACCCCTCCAGTGTCCCGCGGCAGACCACCCCCCCCCGGGACAGACCTGCACCCAGAGGCTCAGCGCAGATGGAGGAGCGTGCGTGTACAAGGAAAATAACACATCCACAACAGCCTGGGTTGAACTTAAGACACTTTTATGGTTGTTTGATTTTCTATTATATTTCAGAAGATATCTCATAAATCATGTGTATTAATATTAATCCAGCAAATCTGTCTTGAAGTAGATATAAAAGTGCAAATAAATTATTCTTATTTGCGTGAATTCACAAATAGTTGACATCTGCATTGATTTCTGTTTAGTTTTATTGTTTTGTGTTTATAGATTTTCAGAAATATTGCTAAGATATCCATTTCTTGTCTAGCTTTAAAACTAATAAAAACGATTTCTCAAATGTCTCAAATGTAAAAAAAAAACTGTTTTTCGGTCCCCTTGCTTTTCAGAGGGGAAATACATTATGTGTACACACTCCATGAGGAGACTGTCTCTCGGAGCAATGGGGGAGTTTATTATCTTATCTGTGCAAAGAAACCTTATTTAATATTGCGAATGAGAATAAGGGAAACTTTAAACGACTTTAAGAAAACAATAATGGCAACCCCTTTCCGCACATTTCTGCAGCTCTTTTCTCTGTGCATTCTGCCGAAGAGAACGGGTCCTCGGGCGCGTGGTGCAGACTGCAGAAGAGGCAATGGGAGATGAAACGTACCAGCGCAAAGAACAGGGAAGAGACACAAGCCTTTGAAGTCTGCCGTTACAACACATCACAAAGTCAACTCAAAGGGCTGCTTAAAAATGCATGACATGCACACAACTAGAAAATAAGTAATGAACTTAAAGAAATAAAGATCAAGTGATTTTATACACGCCCTAACTTCAAAGAATCAACTTGACTCGAGGGGAGAAAAATGGAGGAAGAAAAATACATATCAATGATTCTTGGCTGAGAGATTGCAGACTAATTAAGCTTCAGCGGAAGAGAAGGGTCCGGACATCACAGCTGAACAGTTCAATGTGAAGCAACGGGTGTGAGTTACAGTGGGACTCAAGGTAAAGATTTAATGCTCTGACAAATGTCTGTTCAGAGGCCAAAAATGGAGCAGAGGCAGAATAATTATGTATCTTTATATGTAAGTGAGTGTTGGCCTATTGTGCGTAATAACTACATCTATATCATGTGCTGTGGCATTGCATAACGCAAATCACTGTGCAAAGAGAGAGATGATATAATATTTTCTTTGCTTTGGGAATGGGTTCATTATGATATTAAAACATTGATGATAGTAACACAAAAAACATGCATATATTCTAATTGAGTCCAATTAAAAATGCAAAAGATACCAATTTAGGGTTGTATAATGTATATAAAATGTTAACAAAAACACATTTTATTTCATAATATGTTCATATACAATCTTTAAAAGACAGCGCCCAACCTAAGCAGCATTTTTTTTCCTACAGTATATTGTTAGAGTTAGGGTTAGGGTCAATGAACACATTCGGACATGTTTTGGTAAATACACAGCCTTGACCCATTGGAAGGACAAACATAACATCCCTTAACCATAAACACCTCAAAATAGATCTTTAATAAAACAAGCCGGCAACAAGGAGATATGGCACAGGCTCCACAAACAGGGAAAACAATGTGACTTGTATTCCACCAGTTTGAAGCAAGGAAGCAGATAATTGCGACATAATTACATGCAACAGCGGCTATTACAATATGCAATAGAAAATATAAAAACATGATTATGAGCGTTTGGTAATGAGGATTCAAACGCTCAGGATGGGGACAGAGACCTCCGCTCGGTCCCAGTCCGCCTCACATATGTTGGCCGCCATTACACCATCTGCCAGTGGATACAAGCATGAAATGACCAGACAGACCACTGAATGAGACAGCGTTTTCACAGTTTTAACTTTACATAAAATGCTTTCATAAGAGGTTAGAGAGCAGATGTGTAAACCTAAAAAGCATGGAGAGATGAATACAGATCATGAATTTTGTTTGAGAGGTAAAACTGGTCAGATATAGTGATTAATGATGACGGAGACTGTACACGTTAAGGAAATATGTCCATAAATGCAGGGAGTGAGATATCCCATAACCAATTACATGTCAGGTATGGGACAAGGTCTGGGATTTTACAGGATTTTAATGACTGAAATCAACAAACAATTTCAGGAAAGCTGCCCCAGGACTACAAAAGGAGAGCATCAAACTGAAAACAAATCACAAATGCACAATTGGAGGCTGGCAAAATGTTGCGGAGATTCCTTGAAAATAAAAATGACAAATGACATTTGGAATTTTTGATATTAGCAGATAATTGAAATCATTCAAGGCCTAAGAAATCAGGCAAAACCACCAGGATTTTTTTTCATTTTTTTTAATTCATTTTCTGGGCTACAATGCCTAAGCTATTGTGTCATTTTTCCTTCTCCTTCTAACCCTAACCCTAACCCATTTACCCATTTGGCCCCATTTTCAATATTCACAATGTAATCCACTGCATTTGAAATCATTTGCAGCCGCAGTCAATGAATGCAACAATAACACCATGGAGGATCAACCCCAGGAGTCCATGAATAAACCAGCAGAGAATACCAAATGGAGCCAAAGCTGAACAGAACTACTCCCTTTTTTTACTTCTCGAGGTTTCTTTCCCAAAAATGTAATCGGCTTAAGACATGGCGGTGGTCTTGCGTGAGCCAAAACCGGTGCCAAACCAGATCTCACCACAGACCATAGCAAAAATCAATGGCACGCAGCCTCTAACTGAAATAATTTCCTGCATTGTGTCTTCACATGCAAGCTGGCTATGCCCTTGTGTCTTGTCTTGTGCATGTGTGCACGCTCCTATGCATATTTGGCAAGCAGGATAGTGGGTGGTAAACGTCTGACATTTCCTCACAGCTGGGGGCATCGTGGGCATGCTCTGGGGTAGAAAATAATGTGGAAGAAGGAGAAGACTGAGCCATGAAGGAGAAGGAGGGGGTGGCAGAGGAACAGCCAATGGGAGCAGGCAGTGAATGGGCGTAGGAGCATGCTGCCGCTTGGTTGTGAGTGTATCTACGGATGTATAAATTTGGCAAATATTGACCTGCCCCTTATGAATCAATGGCTCTATGTGTTTCTTATCATTGCATGTTTTGAGTTTGAACTGTTTTTTTCTCTGATCTGTGTTGGTGAATTTGACGGTTTTGTAAAGTCTTCCGAGATAATTACTGTTGTGATTTACATGTATTTGTTGTGGCCATACTTGAATGGAGCTGTGTAGAGCAGGACCTGGTTAATACAGTTGCAGTTGGTCCAGAACGCAGAAGCACGACTTTTAACGGGGGCCAGAAAGCGCGAACACATCACCCCTGTACTCGCGTCTTTCCACTGGCTCCCTGTTCATTTTAGAATTGATTTTAAAATTTTACTGTTTGTTTTTAAATCTTTGCATGGACAGGCCCCTGATTACATCTCGGACCTCATCCAAATTTACACTCCTGCGCGCGCCCTGAGGTCCGAGAGCCAGCTCCAGCTCGTGGTCCCTAACGCGAGACTTAAAACCCGGGGGGACAGAGCCTTCTCTGTGGTCGGCCCTAAGCTCTGGAACGCTCTTCCCCTCCATGTCCGGACGGCCCCCACAGTAGAGTGTTTTAAGTCTCGTCTTAAGACCCACTTTTACTCTTTGGCTTTTAACACTGTGTGAGTTTGTGGTCCTCTGTGTTTTTCTTTTATTTCTATTTATGGTTTTAATCTGTTTTATATATTTTTATTATTTTATACTTGGTGAAGCTAAGGATAAGTTGTTATTTATTTTATACTTTTTTGTGCAGCACTTTGGAAACGTAACTGTTGTTTAAATGTGCTATATAAATAAAGTGGATTGGATTGGATTGGATTGAATACTGTGATGGGAGACCTCTGAGAACACCAAGTGCCACAGTGGGGCGGCTGCAGCAGTAAAGTGATAGATTGTCGTTGTGTCCTTAGGCAAGACACAATTATTTAGGGATATTCATAACACATTGAATTGCAAAGATGGAGCTGAGTTGATCCCTCCAGGGACAAGCTGTTGGTCATGAGATTTACAGTACAGAAAATTATACAAGCAGACATTACTTGTTCCCCCAGCAGGGTTATTGGCCCTACAGATATAGAGCTCAGTCACACAGGTATAGAACTCGGTATAGAGCTGCTCTTCCATGACAAAAGTGCCAGCTGAGATGGCTCTGGAAAATCCTGGACGACTCCCGGGAGAAGGCTCCAGGGAAAGGAGGGGCTAGAGGGACTGTATCTCAGCTGGGGCGAGTGTGCATGGATAAAGTGCTAGAAAATGTATGGGTGGATTTACATTTTTTTCCTTTGAAATGCATTCATTGGGGCTTTGTTTTCATAACAGTCCCTGCTGCTTTGCCTTGAATGTTTCACAGTAGCAATAGGCATTATCATCAGATGTTACACCACTAGAACAAAATATAGAACAGATCTGCGCCACGCATACTGTTGAACTTTTGTAGAAAAAAAAACACCACACAATTATATATATAATATATATATATTATATCTATATATATATATATTATATCCATCCATCCATCCATTTTCTTCCGCTTTATCCGTTGCCGGGTCGCGGGGGCAGCAGTCTAAGCAGAGACGCCCAGACTTCCCTATCCACACACACCTCCTCAAGCTCGTCCGGGGGGACCCCTAGGCGTTCCCAGGCCAGCTGAGAGACATAGTCTCTCCAGCGTGTCCTGGGTCTTCCCCGGGGCCTCCTCCCGGTGGGACGTGCCCGGAACACCTCCCCAGGAAGGCGTCCAGGAGGCATCCTGAACAGATGCCCGAGCCACCTCAACTGGTTCCTCTCGACGTGGAGAAGCAGCGGCTCTACTCCGAGCTCCTCCCGTGTGACCGAGCTCCTCACCCTATCTCTAAGGGAGCGCCCAGCCACTCTGCGGAGGAAGCTCATTTCGACCGCTTGTATCCGCGATCTCGTTCTTTCGGTCATTACCCACAGCTCATGACCATAGGTGAGGGAGGGAACGAAGATTGACCGGTAAATTGAGAGCTTTGCCTTTCGGCTCAGCTCCCTCTTTACCACAACGGTCCGATACAGAGACCGCATCACTGCGCACGCTGCACCTATCCGCCTGTCAATCTCACGCTCCATCCTCCCCTCACTCGTGAACAAGACCCCGAGATACTTGAACTCCTCCACTTGAGGAAGGACCTCTCCACCCACCTGGAGAGGGCAAGGCACCTTTTTCCGGTCAAGCACCATGGCCTCGGATTTGGAGGTGCTGATTCTCATCCCAGCCGCTTCACACTCGGCTGCAAACCGTCCCAGTGCATGTTGCAGGTCCTGGTTCGTTGGAGCCAGCAGGACGACATCATCCGCAAAAAGTAGAGATGAAATCCTGTGGTTCCCGAACCGGACCCCCTCCGGCCCCTGGCTGCGCCTAGAGATTCTGTCCATAAATACAGTGAACAGAACCGGTGACAAAGGGCAGCCTTGGCGGAGGCCAACATGCACCGGGAACAGGTCTGACTTACTGCCAGCAATGCGAACACAGCTCTGGCTCCGGTCATACAGGGACCGAACAGCCCTCAGCAGAGGACCCCGGACCCCGTACTCCCGGAGGACCCCCCAAAGGACACCCCGGGGAACGCGGTCGAACGCCTTCTCCAAATCCACAAAGCACATGTGGACAGGTTGGGCGAACTCCCATGAACCCTCGAGTATCCGATGGAGAGTATAGAGCTGGTCCAGTGTTCCGCGACCGGGACGAAAACCACACTGCTCCTCCTGAATCCGAGATTCGACCATCGGACGAAGCCTCCTCTCCAGTACCTTGGAGTAGACCTTACCGGGGAGGCTGAGGAGTGTGATCCCACGATAATTGGAACACCACCCTCCGGTCCCCCTTCTTGTAGAGAGGGACCACCACCCCGGTCTGCCACTCCATTGGCACCGCCCCCGATCGCCACGCGATGTTGCAGAGACGTGTCAGCCAAGACAGTCCTACAACATCCAGAGACTTTAGATAGTCAGGACGGATCTCATCCACTCCCGGCGCCTTGCCACCATGGAGGCTGCCAACCACCTTGGTGACCTCGGCCAGGGAGATGGAAGTATCCGCCCCAACATCCTCAGCCTCTGCCTCCTGGACGGGGGACGTGACGGGGGGATTGAGGAGAACCTCGAAGTATTCCTTCCACCGCCCGACAATATCCCCAGTCGAGGTCAGCAGCCCTCCACCCGCACCATACACGGTGTTGGCAAAGAACTGCTTCCCCCTCCTGAGGCGCCGGACGGTTTGCCAGAACCTCTTCGAGGCCAACCGATAGTCATGCCCCATGGACTCTCCGAACTCCTCCCAGTCCCGGGTTTTTGCCTCTGCAACAGCCCGGGCCGCGGCACGTTTGGCCTGCCGGTACTGGACAGCTGCCTCAGGAGTCCCACGAACCATCATTGCTCGATAGGACTCCTTCTTCAGCCTGACGGCATCCCTTACTGCCGGTGTCCACCACCGGGTTCGGGGATTGCCGCCGGGACCAGCACCAGAGACCTTGCGACCACAGCTACGAGCCGCCGCATTGGCGATAGAGGAAGAGAACATGGTCCACTCGGACTCGATGTCCCCCTCCTCTGCCGGGACCTGGGAGAAGCTCTCCCGGAGGTGTGAGTTGAAAGTCCGTCTGACAGGGGGCTCAGCGAGACGTTCCCAGCAAACCCTCACTACACGCTTGGGCCTGCCAGGTCTGACCGGCCTCCTGCCCTGCCAGCGGATCCAACTCACGACCAGGTGATGATCGGTTGACAGCTCCGCCCCTCTCTTCACCCGAGTGTCCGAGACACGCGGTCGAAGGTCAGATGATACGACTACAAAGTCGATCATCGACCTCCGGCCTAGGGTGTCCTGGTGCCACGTGCACTGATGGACACCCTTGTGCTCGAACATGGTGTTCGTGATGGACAGGCCGTGACTGGCACAGAAGTCCAACAACTGAACACCGCTCGGGTTCAGATCAGGGGGGCCGCTCTTCCCGATCACCCCTCTCCAAGTGTCACTGGCATTTCCCACATGGGCGTTGAAGTCCCCCAGGAGAATAACGGAGTCCCCGGGCGGTGCACTGTCCAGTACCCCTCCCAAGGACTCCAAGAAGGCCGGGTACTCTGCACTACCGTTAGGCCTGTAGGCCGTCACAACAGTGAGAGACTTGTCCCCCACCCGGAGGCGGAGGGACGCGACCCTCTCATTCACCGGGGAGAACTCCATCACGTGGCGGCTGAGATGGGGGGCAATGAGTATGGCCACCCCAGCTCGCCGCCTCTCCCCGCGGGAAACACCAGAAAAGTGGAGCGTCCAACCCCTCTCAAGGAGTTGGGTTCCAGAGCCCAAGCTGTGTGTGGAGGTGAGGCCGACTATCTCTAGTCGGTATCGCTCAACCTCCCCCACAAGCTCGGGCTCCTTCCCCCCCAGTGAGGTGACGTTCCACGTCCCAAGAGCCAGATGTTGGGTGTGTGGACTGGGTCGTCGAGGTCTCCGCCTTCGACTGCTGCTCAGTCCTCTCTGCACCTCGCCACCACGGACCCCTCTGCAGGTGGTGAGCCCACAGGAGGGACTGCCCACGTCATCCCTTCGGGCTGAGCCCGGCCGGGCCCCGTGGGCTAAGGCCCGGCCACCAGGCGCTCGCTTGCGAGCCCCGACCCCAGGCCTGGCTCCAGGGTGGGGCCCCGGCTGCGCCATGCCGGGCGACGTCACGGTTTTTGTTGTCGTGCTGTCCATGGTTGGCTTCGGACTGCGCTTCGTCTGACTCGTCACTTGAGACCTGTCTGCCATGGGAGACCCTACCAGGGGCATGAAGCCCCAGACAGCATAGCTCCCAGGATCATCCGAGTGCTCAAACTCCCCCACCACGTTAAGGTGGCAGTCCAATCATCATTATATAATGATATAATTATATCATTATATATATATATATATATATATATATATATATATATATATATATATATATATATATATATATATATATATATATATATATATATATAATATATAACCACACTCCTCCATCACCGTGTGGTTCGCTGGAGCCACAGTCAGGGACAAACAGAGACTACAGCGCATTGTGCGCTCTGCAGAGGAAGTGATCGGCCGCAGCCTTCCATCGCTGCAGGACCTGTACGTCGCCCGAGCTCGAGGCCGGGCTGGTCGTATCACAGCCGACCCCTCTCACCCTGCACATGGACTATTCCAACCACTCCCCTCAGGCAGGAGGCTGCGGTCCATCAGGACTAGAACCTCCCGCCACAAGAACAGTTTCTTCCCCTCTGCTGTTGGACTCTTGAACACTTCTTAACCTGTCCCCCCGCCCTTTATAAAGTCACTTTACTGCCCATCATACGTCACTTTACTTCACTGTACTGCTGTCACCTTACATTGTGTGCACCATGTGCACTTGTATGTTGTAAATAGTAACTGTAACTCTATTTTAAATTTAAATTTATTCTTTAGAAGTGTTTTTTATTCTTATTTTTATTATCTCTTTTTGACTGTTGCACTGAGCCAAAGCAATTTCCAAGTCTGTGACCTCCTGTTACTTACGTGGCAATAAAAATGATTCTGATTCTGATTCTGAATATATATATATTATATATCTTTTAACTCTTTGCAGTTTAGGGATCGATTTAATGCTAACTGGGATTGTCATGCTGACGAGCAGACATTTAAAGTTTTTGCAGGACTTGCATTTTGCACACAAATTCATATTTACAGGTCCTATAAGCCCAAACATTCCCATTACTGTGTTTATATTTATGAAAACTATATACAATTGCAATGTTTGTTGTTGCATAGACACTAATTAAGTATCACTAAGCTACACAAGGAGCTGTATTATAAGCCACAATAGGTACCACAACTTCGAACCAAAGTACACATGAAAGTGGCCTTGCAACTATGAGGTCATTCTAAGATACCTTGTTCTCTTTAGCAACAGCCTGGATAAATTATTAAGTGGAATCCAGGGAGGGCAAAGATGTTGGATGTGATGTGCTAAATGAGACTGGTGAGAATGGGCCAGCATGTGGGAATATGCTAGCAGAGAGTACAGAATCTTTAGACATGGAGACAGGGAGGAGAAAGCCTTCCAACTTCTGTTGAGGACCTAGATTTTGCAGTTCTCCTCACTTGCCCCATGTCTTCAACTTTAATTTTCTGTTGCTGGCCAAGTTTCCACCTGCAGGAGTCTGAATTACCTTTCAATTACTGCTGATAAATCTACGAAAGGCTTTGGGGAGACTCCACTTTTAAGCCAGCTAACGAGGCTAATTAACAAACGAGGCCTGGGGGGTTGAGAGAAGAGTTTTTTAAATGCACAATTAGTGTCTCTGGCTATTTTCAATGCTGTATGATTCAAACTCTAAGGCCGTGGAGTTTGTGATCTTTTGTCATTACGAGGCACAAACAGGAGATGAAAAGTGAAGGAATCAATTGGAGTTAATGAAGCTCATTATTTTTGTTCCTTACCTACAACAAGATCATCTGCAGATAAGCGCTCATTTAGCAAGGGCCCTGTTCCCATGTTCTTAACAAGCTCTGGTGCTGTGATAGTTGGCACCACTTTTTCTCAGAGTTTAGTTGTCTCCAAACTTTGTGGTAACTGCTGAAAATCAATGGTGTTCATTACAACAACATGAAAAACACATATACAGTTAAACTCTTACACTTTCTGGAGCAAATGACATATTGCGATTTTGGAAAAACCAAAATCCGGGTCATCGGTGGTAGTCGTGAAGTGGGTCTTGTGGTGGGCTTGAACTCACGACCATCAGATTCTGAGGCCAATGCTCTACCAACTGAGCTACTGTTGCCCCCAGACCATGATTATTGCTTCTTTAAATGTTTTTCCTTTTGTTCTTTTTTACAGATTGTCATTGTTATGCTCAAGACCTAGAGTGAATGCATATGTGTATGTTTTCATGCTGATCAGCAAAAGACTGGATATTCATCCATCCATCCATTTTCTACCCTTTAATCCATTTCTGGGTCAGGGGGGTGGCAATCAGAGATGCCACCCAAGTCTCATAGCACCAGCCCCTCACTGACCCTCTGCAGGTGGTGAGTCCACAGGAGGACGGCTGCTCTCTGAGTGTGAGCATAGCCTTGATCTTTCAGTGGGGGCTTTGGGCAAAGTGGGGTTAAGTGTCTTGCCCAATGACACAACGACACAACGACAGCAGTCATCAGTGGGAGTCGATGGAGAAGGTGTAGAGGTGGGAATTGAACCCACGACCTTCAGGCCTGAAGGCCAATGCTCTACCATCTGAGCTACTGTCGCCCCTGGCGACTTTTAGATCCAGATTGAGAGCACTTGAGAAATCCTCAATGAACTTACACTGTTTTTATAATCTGTAATTTTTTGAAAATGTATGTAATTGTATGTGACTTTTGTCCAGTACTCCCTTGAAAAAGAGGTTCTTAATCTAAGTGGGACCTTCCAAGACAAAAAAGAAAAATAAGAATAATACAAAATTGTGTTACAAAAGTGTTATACAATCACTGTGCAGGAAGAGTGGGCATACTTTATGACCCTATCCCCTGAGACAAAGTACTATACAATTTTTACACATGTGTCAATTGTTGCTCAAGGAGTCTGGCTACAGAGCATAACAACTAATTACAAAGTCAATATTTTAGTTTGTTTTATCATAAATACATATTCTGTTCTACAACACTGAACCATACCCAGTCAGGAAGTGTTATGTCAAAATGCTGTTTTTCGCAGGTGGCAGCAGCTAAAACTGAGCAGTTGACCTCTACGCTTTGCCATTTTCAAACTCCACCAGCTTCTCCCTCCTGTTGTGATTTCACAAAGCAACACTGAGTCCTACACCATTCTATTAATATATGATGTGCCACACAGAGCATATCATAAAACAGCCTTTCTCCAGCTCCTTTGTCAAAGTTAAAAGAGAAGTGCTTTCATATTAATATTTATGAATTTCACACTTTGTTTCTTGCAGAACGCCTGAGTTGTACAGGTCTGTGGAGCATTTCTGTGACATGGGAAACACAAAGAAGTACAAGAGCAGGTTTAGTGCAACATCTCATTAATAACTAAAGAAAGTACGGCATTTTCAACATGTTGAACCCAGGCGAGGCTGTAGTGAGGTCCTAACCCCGACATTACACTGCAGTAACGGGAGACTATTAGAAACTATGACATCAAGTTAAACAATCACAGTCACAGTTAAGATCTGTGGAGAGGCAACACATAAATAATACTTTATTTTTTTAAAGCAATAGCATATGGATGGATATTGAAGAATGTGCATGCTTACATATCTCAAATATGTTTAACCAAGTGTCCTAAAATGGGTTTCAATACCACAACAGTACAGCTCACACAAGAAAGTGTTATTTTTTTATTTTTTTATTAATTTTGCTACGGATCAATGCTGTTCTGAACTCGGGAAATGTACATTTGAAATGGTGGTCCTATTTCTCAGTACCATTGTATGTTTTGTTGTTACATTAAATTATAATTAAGCGCAATGCCTCTTTTCCTTTAATAACTTTAATGGAGAAATATGGTTTTAATCAAGGGCCTAGTTCTAAAGGAGCCTCGTCCCATCAGGCATCACTTTCCTTAACAACAGACTCTATGTATGTTTTAAATGTACAGCATATGTTATCAATCCTGTATGTTATTTGTTATATGCCAAATGGTGCGTTCAGACCAAACGCGATTTCTGCGGCCAAATCGCGTCTATCGCGCGGCTTGAGCCGCTTGTGACAAATTGTGACAGCCGCTGTCACAGAGAAACTTGGCCGCGCGGCCAGGACACTAGAGGGCAGCCGCTGTCACAGAGCGTTGAGAGCGTTTAGGGGCGGGGCTTGTCTCTTTTGCCTGTAGCTTCCCAAAATGGATGTCAGCGAAGGAGTTGCTTGGCTCTATCTGATAAATAAAGCCAGACAGCGTCGTCAAAGGGCGAATCGACGACGTGTCTGGATTCACCAGATAGTCCGTAGACGGTTGGAGTTTGGTGAGTTTCACCATTTGCTCCGGGAGCTGCGCTCGGATGAGGGTCGCTTTCAGCGGTACTTTCGTCTCTCCCTGGCCCAGTTTGACGACCTACTGACCCGCATTGGCGCAAGGATCACCTACCAGGACACCAACTACAGGCGCTCTATTCCAGCTGAAGAGCGCCTGTCCATCTGTCTGCGGTTAGTGTTTTTTACCCCATTCGGAATTCCTAAATACTTACAAAGTTTGTCATTTTTCAATCACAATCCACAATGTAATAGCTCAGAAAACAGTATTATGCAACAATATGGTGTCTATGATTACTGTCTATGATGTTTACTGTCTACTAGTTTAACGTATTTTATGCTACACAAGTTTTGTCACGTGATTTTTATGAATGTAATTGTGATAAATATGTTCATATCATTTTGTAATTGCAGGTTTCTTGCCACTGGGGACTCCTACAGGACCATTGCGGGGAGCTTCAGATTGGGCATATCCACCGTCTCCATGCTCATCCCAGATGTGGTGGCAGCCATCTGGGACTGCCTCGTGGAGGAGTTCATGGCTGTGCCTGGAGCAGAGGAGTGGAGGTCCATAGCGCAGGACTTTGAGGTCCGATGGAACTTCCCTCTGTGCTGTGGGGCCATTGATGGGAAGCATGTGGCTGTGAAGGCACCCCCCAACTCTGGGTCCATGTTCTTTAATTACAAGGGGCACCATTCCCTTGTGCTCCTGGCTGTAGTGGATGCCCAGTACAGGTTCAGGGTCATTGATGTGGGAGGGTACGGCAGATCCAGCGATGGAGGCATCATGGCCAACTCTGCCTTTGGTGAGGCTCTGCGCGAGGGCACACTCGACCTGCCTCCTGACCAGTGCATACCTGGAGCTGACCACAGAGGACCCCAGCCCCATGTGTTCGTGGCAGATGAGGCCTTTCCACTGCGCCGCAATTTAATGCGCCCTTTCCCTGGACGTGGTGGCCTTACCCCAGAGCAGCGCACCTTCAACTACCGCCTCTCCCGGGCCCGGTTAGTGGTGGAGGATGCATTTGGGATTTGGTCTGCGCAGTGGAGAGTGTTTCGCCGTCACCTGGAAGTCTCCCCAGAAGTTGTGGAGAAGTGTGTGAAGGCCACTTGTGTCCTTCACAACTTCATGAGGATGGCTGGAGATGGGCAGGTTCCTGCACCGAGGGGAGCTGCTGCCGGTGAAGAACCACTTCCAGGCGTGCAGCGGATGGGCGCCAACAACGCGACCAGAGAAGCAGTGGACATAAGGAAGGTGTTCATGGCCCACTTCAGTGAGGAGGGAGCACTGCCGTGGCAGCCCACAGAGTAGTCATGTCCACCACAAGACTGACCCACAACGGCTCTTTTCAGAGCCACCCACAACGGCTCTTTTCAGAGCCACCCACAAAATACAAAGAGCCTAACTTCATTCCTGACATATAATGTGCTGAGCCTCTTGAATATGAAATTCTTTACATTTTTTCTGGCCATAGTCCAAACCCATATTGATTTGCACTATTCTATTCACCTGTATACCTTCTGTTTCTAGGTAATGACTGCCAGACTCCACTGCGACTCCACTCCAACTTCAGGTTAATCATATGCACATTCAAGCTTTTCCGTAATTACAAGTTTGTTAAAACAGTAAAAGGTGAAATGAATAAAAAATACTGCCAACTAATGTATTGCTCTTTAAGTGTTAGTTATTTCATCTTCTATAAAACCCAGTCAGCTCTTATTAAAGTAAATGTACAAATATAGAATAGCATTTTCTGTCAGTATTATATGAAAGGTAGTAATGGTTTGCTTGAAGTAGAACACATGAGGTTTGAAAAATATTTTCTTTATAAAAAAAAGGAACAAACAATGAACAATAAATTAAATGTACATATAAACAAATGAAAAGGAGCTTGCTTGGAGGAGGTGCGGTGGAAGAGGAAAGGGACACATGTCTGTTTCCTCCCCTGCAAAAGGTGTCACCTTAGGTCAAAAAACTGTCTGTACTGGCCAATGGTTCCAAATTAAGCAGAACGGTGCTGCTTTCATATAGAAGTTGATACATTTTGAATTTAACAAATTCTCTTGACTCTGGTGCCACCCTTTGCAGGAGAGGAACGAGAGAGAGCAGGAACTGATGTTCTTCTGAGTTGTGGGGCGGTGCGGCTGCTTTGGTCCGTAGAGTCTCCAGCAGCTCCCGCTCCCACTCTGAAGGCGGCTCTACGGACGTGGGCCTCTTCCGAGCCCTCTTCCTTGGTGGGCCTTCAAAGAACACAGGGCAATCACAGTGTTAAAAAGTGGAACATGTATTTCAAAAAAGCAAAATGAAGAGAGCAAATAATATCTGTATTAAAGCCAGAGTGTGTAGACATAGTTAAACACATGTAAAACACTTTTAAGTTGTGTGTTTGTGTTACAATTAACTTGAACATTGCAGTTATCAATGAAATTACTCACACAAGCACAAATTTCGACAGTTACAAACTAATATCTCTGAAGTGTATTTCGCAATGAAATTTGAAATTGGCTGTTAAAAAAGTAATACTCTATTGTCTGCATACAGGATAGCTGCCATCTTGTGGCAACCATTGCATGTATTTGTTCAGTACTTTTATAGCATAAGGTATTTCAGTAGTATGTTTTTATCGAAGAAAGAGGGAAGATGTGAAGCTTCAGACCAAAGCTTCTTTCCACCTGTAGTGCCTTGACATCTTGTCGTTTCTCTGTAAATTTGTCGTCTACACTGATGTAACAGCCCTTGGGTAATTTTGGCATATTATGCAGTAACATTTTGTTTATATGAACAGTCCTGTAATAAGAATAAAAATAAAACAATGATTAAAAAAAGCCACACCTGTAGGTGCAGAAGCAGGGGAAGGTCCAGCCCTCACAGAAGAAGAACCGGCTGAGGAAGAAGCAGCAGCAGCAGCAGTAGCAGCAGCAGGCAGCTCAGGCCAAGATGTCTCACCTTGTGTGGTGGTGGCAGTATCTGCACCAGAAGAAAACAAGAAATACAATTATTTCATATCATGTGTACATTGCGCTTATGACATTTATATGTACATAATAATGTACATTATTATGTACATTTAAATGATTTGTTCATATGAAAGGGAAAAGTGAAATTTAACACAACACATGATCAAGATCTATCCTGGTTTGAAAATAGCCAATGCCTATTTTCACCTGGCCATGATGTTAAGAAAGCATTAAAAGAAATGCATACACAGAAAGCAATATAAATGTAAAAGTCAGCAAAATGTGGGTAATAAAAAGGAAAGAAATGTATTTTTTCCAACTGTTCGAGGTCTCTGTTTGCTGCATGACACCGACCTTCAGCACCTGACAGCCCTGCTGCTGCTGCTTCCTCTGGCTCTTCTTCTGGGTGGTTGTACCCTGTGGTCTGCTCCTCCTCGGCCCTTCGCCTTGGCATGTTCCCGGAGCTGTCACGGGGAGTGATGTAGGGCTCGAGGAAGGACATGACCACAAGGTACTTCCACGTCTGGCCTTTCCCTGCTTCTGCACCACTCTTCTTCACCTTTTCCTTCTCCTTCCTGCTCTCTTTAGCATATGTGTCCCTCAGGTTCTTCCACCGCTTTTTGCAAACTTCCACTGAATAAACACATCAACTCGTAAGCGGGAGAGTAGTAGTTTTTTTCGCGGGGAAATATTTACTGTGAAAAGTTAAAATAACTTACCCGAGACACCAACCACCTCGCTAACCCTCCTCCAAGCAAGCTCCTTTTTATTTCGGTCCCGGTAGCTGTGGTCTGCAGTGTTGTATAGCTCAGAATGAGCACCGACCTGAGCTATTAGCGTGTCCTCCATGATCTACTGTCATCTACCAGTGTTTTTCCGGTAGTGAAATGCGTCACTACGTCACTGGAGGAGAAAGCTCCTGATTGGTCGGCACACGCGAATTCTCCCAAAAAGTTCAACATTGTTCAACTCTAGCGGCGGCCGCGTTGGAGGCACGAATCGCGCGAAACGCGCGTCAAAACGCTTGACATCTCAAAACGCTTGACATCTCAAAACACGCCGCGCGAATCGCGCGAAACGCTCGAATTCGCGCCGCTTTGGCCGCGCGAATCGCGCCGCGTGATCTCTCGCCGCTCCTTGGCGCGCGTCCCCCATGTTGTGTCAATGTAGACCCGCCGCTTTGGCCGCAGAAATCGCGTTTGGTCTGAACGCACCATTATACGTTAAATGTCAAATAAGCTCTGTGCATGTGACAAAATAATTCCTCTCCAGGGACAATAACCTCAAACTAACTGAAAACTGCCCCTCACAAGTCTTATCACCTCCCAGTACGTCCGTATATGCTCCTGCTCCATTATTCACGCCCGGACACCTTGTTTTTATCCCTACCTCGATGAGTGTCTTTAGGCCCAATTTGAGGGGCACATAGTGTAAATAAAGACGAGCATAATGATGGTAGTAAAACTGTGGTTTGGACTTTGTCAGTGGCACAGTGGGGAGGCCATGCACATTTCTCCTGCCTCCCACTGGGCACAAAGCAAACGCCGCAGATGACAGGGGTGGGAAAGTGGCGTGCCAATTAGGGTGCCGAGACAGAGAGAGAGAGCGGGAGAGAGAGGGAGTGAAGGTGGGTTCGGTGGGCAGACGTATGAAATAATAGCCTTGGACTGTCAGGCTGGACTCTGAACCAAACATAGGCTAGAGGGAGGAGGTATAAACACCAATGGGACAAACAAGTCAGTGGGGACATGAGGCAGAGAGGGGTGCAGGGAGGACTCATGCGCGGAGGTTAAATTGGCCCTCTCTCCCCTCAGGCTCGGCCGCTTCACAATACCGCCTCACCGGGAAGGGAAGTAATGCTCCCAACTGCACCCACGAGGGACCCAAGGGTGCTTTGTATGTGTGTGTGTGTTTGTGTTAGTGGAAGAAAGAAAATAAAATGGCAGAAGCAAAGATGGAGTTGGAGACAAAGTAGAGGGAAGGTTTTTTTCCAGTACAGAATGTATTTTGAAATGCTGTGTCTGGGTATATCTATGGTAATTGAACAATATATATTTTGAAACCTATTAATTGTCTTGTCAAAACTTGTCATATGTATCTTTCCACGAAGAGTATAAGCTGATATACATAACAAACCACAAAAAAAATAACTATGTAATAACATCCATTACCTATTTTTGGCCTCTGTTACAGCTTTAGATTTGGTTTTTTTTTCAGACAGAAAAGAGAAAACGAGAGGGCCACCTTCACAAAGCCAAATGCACTGGGCTCTTTCTTATAGTTATTCAGAAAATATACCTTTATAACAGCTTATTGTGGCCTGATTTGTTCCCAACATTTTGCTCTTACAATAATCTATTTCACGTTGGAACAATCACAAGAGCAAAATAGTTATGTGGGGGATTGAGTTGGGTCACCAGCTGTAACAGAAAATATATATTTTTGTTTGAATAATGGTACCGCAGTCAAAACCAATTGTGAAAAAGATCATCGTGTTTGTCTATGCTGAAGAAAAGATCAAATGTGATGGCATGATTCACAGAAAGGCTTTGTACTGATAATTTACAGACGATTACCATAGACTGGACACACTAATACAAGCTTGTGGTTTGTGGAAACAGCCCGCTTGCAAGTGAAAGAAGTAATCTTTTAACAAGCACAGTTGTAATAGTTTATGGTGGGCTTTGAAAATTCTCATTAGGCGGCAAAATGCAGTGTGACGCATGCACAAGGCCACCTGTGCGGCCATGGAGAAATAATAACACTTTGTTTAGGACAAAATGGTTTTCACACAACATAATGAAGATCCGCTTTATGAAGAGAAATGTTTGTTTTGTGGATATCAGGAGTTTGAGGTCTTTAGTCCGTGTTAGCAGGATTATTTTAAAAATAACGTTTGTCCAAAATGTTCAAAATGCAATGTGTCATTATGAAATTGGCGCACTGCATAATATCTTATAGCAAGTAAGAGCATTCCTGACGTAGCACTAAGTCTATCAAAAACAAACAGATTTCTGAAGCATCCACAGACCATAAAGAGATAAAAAATAAATTCAAATAATTATTATTGTATATATTTTGCTAGTTTAAAGATGCTATACCCAATTTATTTTTATGAGTTCATAAAGATGCTTATTACTAAATACAAGTTGTATTATAATCCGTAATTTAATTGAAAACTTGAGCTCATTGATTCAGCTTGTGTATGAATTCAGGCCGTAAAAAGTGCTGAGTAGAGACTTAGCGTGACACCCGCTCTCCTCCAATCACAGAACAAGGCTGCGTCCTCTAGCCTCTACAGCGCTGCTAAACACAGTAGCATGTTAGCAGAAACAAAAGCAGAACAACCCAAACGACACAACAGTGAGGAAGAGAAGAGGGAACTTAATTGAAAAAATGATCAAAGAAGAAATCAAGCCCGGGCGAATATATCTAGCTTACATTGTATCCTCTGGAGAGACTTGTCTATGGGAGAGGCCTGCGAGACCGCCTCGGACTATCTATGCTCGGACTATCTATGCTCGGACTACATTCTGACGCAGAACTAGCGGTAATCTTTCAGTTATTTATTTTGTTAGCAGGGCCTTGCGGTATACCATTTCATCAGTGATTGTTGTACAGCTTACAAGAAGTTTCGCTCATGCTAATGTTTGCATACAGATAGCAAATAAAACTAGAAGGCTTCGTGGAATGAGAGCGTAGGGGAAATGAGAAGCCTGTGAGCGAGTTGGGGGGCGGTGCTAAACGTTCAAACCTAGCAGAAACGGGTATAGCTCCTTTAACTATTGTTGTGGCAACCAATGCAAGCAAAAAGTCTTATGGGTTTGCAGTATCTAAACTTTTATACATACTGGTTCGACTCATCCGTTTCTTGAGCAAATCAAATCTTGTACACAGCCACAAGGATTTGCTCACTAAGTAGCATTTGCAGGTTGAAGAAGACAAGTTTTCCGTCTGGTGTCCTGCCTAATCACCATGAAGTCAAAACTATGAATTCTGAGACCCTCATGGGCAATGTGAACTGGAAGTGAATTTGGAATGACCCTAAGATGTGGGACAAAACTAACTATGAGAAAATATATTGAGAATGTCCTTTCTTCACGATGTATGTGGGTATGGTCGTGCATGTTTGTGTGGGGGCAAACATACAGAGAAGCGCACATTAGTTTGCACATAATCTCACACAATGTCAGTATGTAAGTGGTGGGCGCCTCCCCTGCCTCGTGTGTCACTATGTGCATCTGTGTGCGTCTGTGTGTGCACATGGGGTGCAAGTGTTGCTGTGTGCGTCTATGTGTATGTATGGGGTGAGAGTGTGACAGCAGCTGTGAGGATGCATGAGTAAGGTACACAACATGTTTTGCTTTTGTTCCATATGTATGTGTATATGTACGGATTATGATCAAAAACGCAATGAAAATGATGGTATAAAAAATAAACTAAAAACCATGAACTTGATAAAATTGAACAGCAAGTAGATAACGAAATCAATCTTTTTATTACACTTGGGTCAACCTTGTTTGATATTTCTTCAGGTGTTTTCCACCGTGCAAATCCCAGCGTCACTGAAAACAAATTCTCACATGCCAGTAGTAAAACCTATAGTTCTGACAATGATCTAAAATATACATGGCCATCTCCGTACAGTGTATTCTTTCAAGTGAAAATACCTTTGAAACCATTATTCTTTACATGCTTTCTTCAAATCCCAGCCTCCAATATCCTCCACGAAAATGCCATCCAACAAATGTCTTTCCTTGTAGTTCGGTGCATGAGCAACTGACCACTAATAATAGAACATGCACAGTTCAACTTGTCTCGCAGACTAAAATATTTACGGCAAGAAGAGAGCGGGAAACAGAATTGATGCCAAATACGCTGAGCTAAAATTCCCCTGAAAAACTCAACTATACAACAGAACCGTGGGACCAATAACTAGAATATATAGCTGCTCTCTCTCTTCATAAGTGTGCCTCCCCCGTGATCCGATTCATAAAACGGAAGATGCTGACGCTTTCGGTTTGCGTCTAAATAAATATTATATGGGGTTATTTCATTTCCCAGCCCTTGTTACTTCCTCAGCTGTAATTAAGTGCAGTTTTAGACGCCCCTGTGGCTCTTGTTTATCACGAGTAAAGTGTTTAGTCTTTGTCGGAAGAGAAATGCACAGTGAGAGATCAGTACCTTTGTCCTTGCCCATTTGAAGTCACTTGGGGTTCTCAGGAAAAGGCATGTCTAATCCCGTTCTCTGGTAAGTGTAGGTTGCATTCTAAGTTGTGCTAAATGAACGAGATACTGTATGTAATAATAATAATACATCGGTTTTATATAGCGCTTTTCTGGACACTCAAAGACGCTTCACATGTGTCATTATTAATTCACTCCATACACGGTGGTGATAAACTACTACTGTAGTCACAGCTGCCCTGGGGCACATTGACAGAAGCGAGGCAACCAGTATGTGCCATCGGCCCCTCCGACCACCACCAACCATTCACACACACACTAGACTCATTCTAGGCAATGGGGGTGAAGTGTCTTGCCTATGGACACAACAGCAGTTTGGCACTTTACAGCCGCAGCTGCCCCACTGTGGCTGGTGTTCCCAGAGGTTAAGTGTCTTGCCAAGGACACAACGACAGTAGTCAGTGGGAGTCGATGGTGAAAGTCCTGAGCGGGGCTTGAACCCATGACCTTCTGGCTCAAAGGCCAACGCTCTACCAACTGAGCTACTGCCGCCCATGTCTACATTACTCATGTAGACATGAGTAATGGGATAATGCTATTACAGTTATTATTGTTGATCTATTTTTGACCTCAGTGTGGTCTATGAGTGGTGGGCACTTAGCACAAGGTCCGTGGCTCTAATCCTGCACATGACAGGGCCTTTCTGAGTGCTGTATGCATGCTCTCTCTGTGTAAGATTCCATTGTGGGTGCCATGTTCTCGCCATGTCTCTGTAGGTTTTCATCCACCTAACTCTTGGTGGCCCGGACTCCCCTTTACGTTAGCTTGTCTGTTGGCAGGATTGTGCAAAAACTATACATTGAACTGAAGTATGGTGAGTAGATGGAATGTGATGGTAGGAAGACCTCATTAATAATTCAAGATGATCCGTGGCGTTGGCGGGGTATGCACTCTCCGAGTACACGTTCTAGTTTACATGTTGTTTTTGCCTTCCTTTCGAGATGGCACATTTTCCCGGCCGCTCCAGCTCCTGTCTGAAGACACGGTGACATGTGTCCCTAGTGGCCTGACCTGCTTCTGTTCAGCAGCAGTGGTTCCTCTGTGAGCCGCTGTAAGTCTACTCCGTGTTCCCAAAACTACAACAGCACATACAAGCGTCGGGACATCTTTTGCACTGATTTAAAGACAGATTTATTTTCTAACTGTATAAACCTCCAATGGCATTTTGAAGCACAACACATTTATCACGCATGCCTCAACTCTTAATTATTCACTGTGAGAAGATTGAGTGTTTTCATAACTCTCTTACGATATCAACAAATACGTTCTCAAAGTTACACAGATGGAGACATTTTGCTACCGTCAGGATTCTACAGGTAAAATAAAGTTACTCTGATTCAGACTTATCACTCTATTTTTATTTTGATCCTCTCTTGTGTGTTATGTCTGTCCTATACTGTCTTTCACATCCTCACACCGACCCACACAGACATTTTTTCAATTTGCAGTGCTTCTATTTTCTGCAAAAATCCCAAAGAAGCTCCATCGGCTGGTAACAGGTTACATAAACAGACAAGGCAATCCACTACACATGTGCAGCTATATCTTTGACTATGTTTCCAACTGGTGGAAACATCTCTAAATATCTATCTTCACTTCAATAACTCAAAAGATTTTCTCCAAAGCTCATGGCACAAAATTAACTTAATATGAACATACATGTCATGGTTTGGATTATTGTTGTTTGGTACTTGGTTTTGTTTCACCATCAGTTCTCTTGTGCTTTTCTTCAGCTGTACGGCACGGTGGCTGAGTGGATAGCACTCTCGCTTCTCAGCAAGAAGGTCCTGGGCTCGAATCCTGGTCGGAACAAGGCCTTTCTGAGTAGAGTTTGCATGTCCCCGTGTCTGCGTAGGTTTCCTCCGGGTGCTCCGATTTCCCCTATCACTAAAAACATGCACAATAGGTATGAATGCAGATGAGAGGGTGAATGGATGGTGTTGATTGGGGGCTGATGGTTCAGTGTGTTCGGCGACTCGCTTCCGTCATCACCGTGTGTGGAATGATTGGAACAATATCTGAACTCAGAACATTGTAAAGCGCTTTGGGTACCTTGGTCTGTAAAATGCGCTATATAAATAAACATTACTTACTTACTTTCTGTCCTGTTTCCGTGTGTTACTTGTCTGTCCCGCCCTAATGTGCTTTACCTATGTCTGTGTCTATACATTCTCTGTGCTCATTCTCTTTTGTTAATGGTTCTTTATCTATGTCTGTTTTTTATTGATATTGTCATTAAGTAATCCATCCATCCATCCATCTTCTTTCTCTTTGCCCCCCGCCTGCAAACATTAAGTAATATTATTTCTTCTTCCTGCATTGTGAATCTTTCCTTTGTTTCCTCCTCGTGACAACATGAGTTATTTACAACAACAATACACTCCATACGAGTGCGCTACAATCTTGTTTTTTTACTGTAAAATTCCTCGCATCGGCTGCAAATGTCAGCTGCCAAAATGAGAGTGAATCCACATCTGGCCACAGTGATACATGTCCACCCTTTATCCCAACGCATACATGAGATATCTGTCTGTCAAAGTCTCTGACCAGTCTTTTGCTGCTCAATATTGTACATCAAACTGTGGAATTTCTGAGCTGCGTGGTGGCAGCTGTCTGTAAATCTAAATCTGAAGCTGACAGGGCAGGGATCAGTATGGATAGACACCGCTGTTGTTGAAAATGAGCCTCGAGGAAAAGGAGTCTACAAGAGTTACAGCATTTTAATCAAATAGTCCCTTCCAAACCGCAACAAACTATTTTCATTCCAAGCAGCAATAGAAATGTTGACCTCAGGAATTTATTAATTAAGGTCATCATACATTATTGTTTTCACTCACTTGTTTTTTTGAGACATGAGGAGACTCAAACACACTCACACACACACACTAGACGCAGGTCCAAAACATGTGAAATTGTACACATGCTGCACAAAACAAAATGTAAAACTCAAGGAATCTTAAAACATCTTAAGTTTGTCTAATATACTGCTCAGTAGGTTACTGGTACCTCTCATGAACAGCTCCAAATAAACTATATCAGCTAAAGTTAGAACCCACTAGAGACGGCACAGTGAGTGGGGGGGCTTCCATCTTGTAGCCACTGTATTTTGGGCAGCAAGTCTTTGCTTTGTCTTGTTGTGTTCGATCCGAGAAAAGTTTTTCAAAAGAAAAAAAGGAGAACAGATCAGACGCGACGTATGAGGCAGACATACATGGTCACACAGACCATGTGGAAAAATGCTGCCCAGAGCCCTATGACTCAAAGTGAATGTAGGATCCAGCTGGAAAAATAAGCCTTAAGATGAGTCTGTTGGTGGACGTGTGCATGGCAGACTTCATTGTAATGCAACAGAAGCAAACCAAAACAGACGCAGCATGAGTTTGCAAATAACATGCCTGTTAAACGTAAATGATATGTGATTGCTCCATCTAAATATCAGTGAGCCACCTCAACTAAACCATCCAACCAAGAACACAGAGGACACAGTGCAAATAACCAATGATTTAATTCAAAGTTTGCCTGGAGCTCTATGCATGGCCCCCAGTCTAACACCTACATTTGTTTAATTAAGTTTAATAGATATATATATATATATATAAAAAAAACATATTTTAGTATTGTTTTACAGTGTCCCAAACCTCATCATAATGTAAGCAGTCTCGGACTCTGGAGCAGTGGCGAGCAGAACCGTGGGGAGCATGCAGTGATTGGGCTGGAGCAGGCTGTGCACAACGGCACGAGGGAGACAGTCCAGGGGAACATCACATACACAGAGCCAGGTAGACTGGACCAGAGGACAGCAGAGGAGAGTCCTGAGACATACAGCTTTGTGGAGAACTAAGAGGAAGACAACCTCAACTTTCCTCCACATACTGTACATTTGCATAGGTTCTGGTTTACTGTAGGGCTACCGCTGTTTGGTGGCTGTGTTGGTTTGAATGCAATTCTGAGCATTACACAGATCACCAGCATGACTTCTCCCTCAGTTGCTGGCAAATGTGTTGAAGGCTGGTCACACTGGAGGACCAAAGGGGTACCAATGGTGCTCCAGAGGCTTCAGAGAATTTATCACATCATACAAATGTTTAGTTATAGCTGGATGTTAACAAATTGTTTCCCCTTTTCCATAATGTTTGGTGTTTATTGATAGAGTGGTGCCTATTGGACCGTGTTAAAGATACAGGATATACCACAAGCGGTAAATCTCTTTGTTTATTATTCAGAGCAGTGGAGCTTAAAGAAGCCTAACCATGATAATCGTGTGAATATGAGTCCTGAGTGATTTCCCTGAGATCATTATTGTGACCAAAGTTTTCATTGCCTTGTTTTGCAGTTTTCCAAATGTTTTTGAAGCGGCACCGTATGAAGCCATGCCTCCTCTGGTCCTGTCGGGAAATAATTGGTACAAATCTTTCTCTGGCCATCAGTCCCCTCGATGCTAGTGGATATTGCAGGGATTGATTATGAGATCTTGAAGTTTTTGGAATTTTCTAAACAATGAGAAAAGTGCATCATTATATATCAAGAATTAAACAATGGGAAGCTGTTGATACAATGGCAACCCCAGAATGCCATTATAGCAGAATGGTAAATGATTGTGCCTAGTAACCGGTGTAACCAAATGAGAGATTTACCAATATATATACATATTTGCATTTGTATGGTGTCATAACATACCACAACATTAAGGAGAGATCCTTTATTCATCACACAGTGGGGAATTTTCAATGTTGTATCACAAGTTACAGAACAGTAGGAATTAGGAGCACACGATCCCACTTCATAAAATAGAGCGTCCATTAGCTATATAAAGAAGCAGTATGGCATACGCTATAGTGCAGCAAATATATACTTTAATATATCAATTTATACAATGTACACAACAGCAGATAAATCTATATTACACTCTAGCCAATTGTACCGATTGTAGAAAAAAAAATACAATTTTTTTTTTTTTTTTGAACCGATTTGTTTAGCCATACTAAAGAAAAAAATCTACTTCAGTAACTAAATCTTGGACTCTATTCTTACAATGACTCACGGATATTTTCCTAAGTGCGCACACACACACACACCCACACACACTCCTTCCATACCATCACAGTCCAGTGGTTTGGCAGAGCGACAGGAGCAGTGTTGGTGTGGAGCTGTCTTCTCTTCTCACCTTTCACCTCCTGCCATTTTAGCCTCACTGATTCCATTAGTGCACCTGAATACAGATGCAGAGTTTGGTTATGTCTGCTCATATTTTCTCAAAACACACACACACACACACACACACAGAGCAACACACACAAACAGGTAAACGCAAGCCACAACAAACTGAGAATTCTCGAGGCCAGGGGAGAGACGCAGCGGCACTAAAAATCAGATGAAGTGGCAGTGACAGGTGGGGATGCTGTGTTGTTTGGTCACAACGAAACATAATTCATTTTCCACCTGTTTCACCTCATGTCACTCCTTGGTTACATCCAGTCGGAATGTCCTTTTTCATGTCCGTCTGCTTTTTATTTCTTTTTGGGTTTGGACTTGCCCTATGATGAATAGATGTTTTAGAGAAGTCATTGTTGTGCATAAATAAGGGGATCTTAAAGAAGACATACTGTATGTATATAATATAATGTAATGTATAATTCATTACTTTTGTCCATTCAATTAATATTTATATCCATCCATCCATTGTCTTCCCCTTAATCCATTTCTGGGTCGGGGGGGTTGCAGTCAGAGCTACACCCAGGACACATAGCACCAGCCCCTCACTGATCCTCCTGCAGGTGGTGAGTCCACAGGAGCTGAGATCTTTCAGTGGGGGCTTTGGGCAAAGTAGGGTTAAGTGTCTTGCCCAAGGACACAACGACAGCAGTCATCAGTGGGAGTCGTGAAGTAGGTCTTACGGTGGGCTCGAACCCACGACCTTCAGGCCCAAAGGCCAATGCTCTACCAACTGAGCTACTGTCGCCCTAATAATATTTATATATCAATTTAATTATTGATATAAAATGATATTGATTTATTTTTTATGTGAGATAATATCTAAAGTAGAAAGAAATGTGGTATAACAAGTATGTCTGGTAGAAATTCTATCTGCCTGTGATTCTGTATAATACCACCAGGGGGAAGAGTTAATTTTTCATGATATTTCAGAATGTGAAAATTCCTTAATTTCACATGAAAACAGTACTTTTGTTTGAAAATGCAGAAAACTGCTCTGTGTGATGTCACAGTGGTATAATGACATAAAACTCTCACAGGACTGAGGCAGGAGCTTTTAGACCAAAGGAACAAAGTTACATGTTTGTGGCAAAAGCCTTTGATATTGTGTAAATGAAACAAAAAATATAGGCTTTAGTGTATGTCTGAATGCACACTCAGCGGGGGTGTGTGTGTGTGTGCGCTTTGTATTGTGTGTGTGCACTTAGTCTGCGCTCTGCTGTATGTGTGTGTGTATGTTTGTGCACACGCTTTGTGGTGTTTGTAAGTGTACGCTCTGCGGTGTGTGCTTGCGTGTGTGTGCGCTCAACAAGGATTGCGTGACAGCTGTAAAGAAGAGTGTGCCCTAAGGTCCACTTGAAAACATTGGACTTTGAATGTTTATTTATTCAAAACTGGTGATTTTAACACAGTTTACCTTTGACAAAGACACAATCAGACAGATTAGTTTATACTCAGTATTGTGGGAAATGATCAGAAGAGCACAGAACAAGTGCTTTCTTTAGCGTTCTCTCCCAGTCACCACTGAACTGACTACACCCACAGAGTAGACTTTTGTTGAAAAATAAAAACATCCACCCTCCTACACAGAATATCCTCACAAGCAAAACATTAACTACTGAGGAAAGGGAACCCCATACTCACAGCCTACTCTACTGTAGACACAGTAACTAACCGTAAACTAATTCCATCACATCATAGTAGATTTCAACACGCCAAAAGTAGGTAAACCCAAATTGTGTAGACTTACACACATTGAGACATACACCCTGAAGTTGAAAGTCTGAAATTGCCGCTCAGTTTAACTGATGGCTAAGGAGTAATTTACGTACTTACTTACTTACTTACCATGACATTTTAACAATACAAATATTGTATTCACCCGGACACTCGGGTAAAGAGAGGGGCGGAGCTGTCAACCGATCACCACCTGGTCGTGAGTTGGATCCGCTGGCAGGTGAAGAAGCCGGTCAGACCTGGCAGACCCAAGCGTGTAGTGTGGGTCTGCTAGGAACGGCTCGCTGAGCCCCCTGTCAGACGGACTTTCAACTCTCACCTCCGGGAGAGCTTCTCCCAGGTCCCGGCGGAGGAGGGGGGCATCGAGTCCGAGTGGACCATGTTCTCTGCCTCAATCGCCGATGCGGCGGCTCGTAGCTGTGGTCGTAAGGTCTCTGGTGCTGGTCTTGGCGGCAACTCCCGAACCCGGTGGTGGACACCGGCAGTAAGGGATGCCATCAAGCTGCAGAAGGAGTCCTATCGAGCCATGATGGTTCGGGGGACTCCTGAGGCAGCTGTCCAGTACTGGCTGATCACACTCCTCAGCCTCCCTGGTAAGGTCTACTCCAAGGTACTAGAGAGGAGGCTACGGCCGATGGTCGAATCTTGGATTCAGGAGGAGCAGTGTGGTTTTCGTCCCGGTCGCGGAACACTGGACCAGCTCTACACTCTCCATCGGATACTCGAGGGTTCATGGGAGTTCGCCCAACCAGTCCACATGTGCTTTTTGGATTTGGAGAAGGCGTTCGACCGTGTTCCCCGGTGTGTCCTTTGGGGGGTTCTTCGGGAGTACGGGGTTCGGGGTCCTCTGCTGAGGGCTGTCCGGTCCCTGTATGACCGGAGCCAGAGCTGTGTTCGCATTGCCGGCAGTAAGTCAGACCTGTTCCCGGTGCATGTTGGCCTCCGCCAGGGCTGCCCTTTGTCACCGGTTCTGTTCACTGTGTTTATGGACAGAATTTCTGGGCGCAGCCAGGGGTCGGAGGGGGTCCGGTTCGGGGACCACAGGATTTCATCTCTGCTGTTTGCGGACGATGTTGTCCTGTTGGCTCCAACGAACCAGGACCTGCAACAGGCACTGTGGCGGTTTTCAGCCGAGTGTGAAGCAACTGGAATGAGAATCAGCACCTCCAAATCTTTGCCTTGCCCTCTACAGGTGGGTGGAGAGGTCCTTCCTCAAGTGGAGGAGTTCAAGTAGCTCGGGGTCTTGTTCATGAGTGAGGGAAGAATGGAGCGTGAGATTGACAGGTGGATCGGTGCAGCGTGCGCTGTGATGCGTTCGCTGTATCGGACCGTTGTTGTAAAGAGGGAGTTGAGCCGAAAGGCAAAGCTCTCGATTTACCGGTCAATCTTTGTTCCCTCCCTCACCTATGGTCATGAGCTTTGGGTAATGACCGAGAGAACGAGATCGCGGATACAAGCGGTCGAAATGAGCTTCCTCCGCAGAGTGGCTGGGCGCTCCCTTAGAGAAAAGGTGAGGAGCTCAGTCACACGGGAGGAGCTCGGAGTAGAGCCGCTGCTTCTCCACGTCGAGAGGAACCAGTTGAGGTGGCTCGGGCATTTGTTCCGGATTCCTTCTGGACGCCTCCCAGGGGAGGTTTTCCAGGCACGTCCCACCGGGAGGAGACGCTGGAGGGACTATGTCTCTCAGCTGGCCTGGGAACGCCTTGGGGTCCCCCCGGACGAGCTGGAGGAAGTGTGTGTGGATAGGGAAGTCTGGGCGTCTCTGCTTAGACTGCTGCCCCCGCGACCCGGCAACGGATAAAGCGGAAGAAAATGGATGGATGGATGAAGTATGTTGGTTTTGACATGTACAGTGCAACTACATTGAAACACAAGATTTCTTTCATCCATTTGAAACTCATGACAATACATTAATATTGACACTGTAGCTGTGGCCCTTTCCAAAGAATTGCTGTTATTATCCTCCACTGTGCTTTCAACAGTTTAACTCAGGGTTTATGTGGGCGTGTATTGACCCTGGGGTGGTATTAGGGGCTTTACCGTGGCATAAATAGTATAGGTCAAGCACTTTGAAATCATCCCAGCAGATCTACACAATGCATATGAAACGACACCTAGGAATTTCTTTGCACTGCAGCGCTCCCCTTCGTCTCTCCACTTGGTATTCCTCCGTTTTTCTTCTGCAACAGAAAACATGAGTCTCATCAAAAGGCCCTCGTCTTTGATCAGCTCTTCAAAGCGTGTGTCATCAAAGTCTATCAGGTTAGATACGAACAGGAGAGCGAGATTACCGCTAACGGCTGGGGGTTACGTGGCCAGAAGGCGTGCAATAACAACTTACTTATTACTAATTACCATGCAGCTGGAAAAGTCACTGAACTACATTTAGACAATATCTCCATAAATCAGGGTTAAAGGCAAATGAGATGGGCATGTAGGAGGGGAGGCTACAAAGACGGTGGAAATTTATTATCAGGGGTATATTTACCAATCCCGGAGTTAGCTGCGGGTGCGAACAAGGACAAAGAGTGCAAGTTTATGCGCTGACAGTAAAGGCACAGACCATAAGAGCCAAATCAGCAGAATCAACTTGATGCTGACGAGTCCGGGACTGAGACCTGCAGCAGGATAACAAAACGTGTGTGTGTGTGTGACATTTTTTTAAGAGCTGTGGAAACCTAGGCACATTGTGATACTTTCCTGCTTCTCCTCCTGTCCCTCTATACTCTTACCTACTGTGCTCCACACCTGACCACCATTCCAGCAATCACCAAATATAGCCTTTACACCCAACTGACCCGTCTCCAGTGCCTTATCGTTCCAGATTGTGGAGCCAGCACCACCGACATTTGCTTCAGACCCGTTTTTTTCTATTTCTCCCGTTTTTACTCTTCATTGTCGTCTGGTCCTGGTCTTGTACTGTCCTAGTCCTAGTCCAGTCTTGGTCCTGCTAAATGCTGCATCCCAGTACCCTGCCTTCAAGTTTATTCTAATCAATAAACATTCGTTTTTTGTTGTATTTTTGGGTCTGCCAGTTGATTAAACACTTACATCAAAGAAAGATAATGAACACTCCACTCAAAGCGTTAAGACCTCCTTTCTGAGTGGTAAGACCTCTATCAAATGGCTATTTTTTTAATCTGCCATCCTATTGTGTAGTGAGTTCCCAGAAGACCGCAGTAAGAAAAATTCCAGAAGCCTTTGAGTCAGTTCCCTTATTGCCTTAAGGTAGGATAAAATGTTAATGTTCTGTAGGGTTACAATATTTCAATTTGGAGAGACGAGAAACAGGAAGTTGAGTATTTTATGAAAGGAGGTTTGGCGCCCTAGGTCCCGGTGCGGCCTTCGGATCGGAAAGGCTCCTGCGATGAGCGCGCACAATCCCCCGGGACCTAGGCACTGGTGGCGGCATTTGGCAGCGGGAAGAAAATTGAAGGCAGATTGGAGGCAGGGTGAAGAGGAGGAGGAGGGGAGGCGGTGGTTGCGAGGCTTCAGGAGGCCGGTAGTGGGAGTTGCTCCGTTTTTATGCGGCTGCGAGTCGGTACAGATGATTGGAAGGGGGCGTCTGCTGAGTGATAGGCTGGGGATGAGAGCCGGCCTGGAGGGGGTAAATTTGGTTAACGTCTACCAAATTGAATTTTCGCGGGCTGCATGTGTCTTCTGCATTTGACCCAATATTCAATGCCACAAGGGAAACCCATCTCCAGATGTTGAGGTGCAGCTTGGTCAGTACCTTTTTTTAGATAATTTAACTTATGGTATATGGCTCGGCCTGGCACAGGAAATGATTCAGCAGTATTCTTGCTGTGAGCCAAACGAAGGTATCATGCCTAGAGTTCAAAATCTGTATCTGTCTTTACACAATTACATAACCCAACCAATGCGGAAGAACCATGCCGAGCAAGATGTAAAAGAATAGGTTTAAGTTTGATGATAATGGATAATTAAAATATGACATGATCTACATGGATAATGCCCTCCCAGACTGCCCAGACTTTTAAAGTGACAAATTCGTTTGTAATGTATCTGTAGCTGATCAGTGCATTACTTCTGTTCTCTCGCTGCTAATATATGACTGCTTTGTCACCTAAGGCTGCCAGTGTTAACCATTTGCTTAATAGGAGGGAGCGCCACAGCCAAAGAGCAAAAGCACTAAACGGCCTGATAGAGAAAATGGAGGGAAGTGAGAGAAGGAGAGATTGAAGTTCGTGAGGAACAGTGCCATCTGCATGTGAATGAGTCGCACCAAGGGACTTCTCTTTTGGAGAAATTAATGATGGTAAAAAGAGCAGCAGAGATGGTGCAGACATCATCTACCCAGAGACTGCTAACTGCGTACTTTGTTGTCAAGCTAATATAAAACATTTACACAATTGGGTTATTACAGTTAAATGGCCACGGACCATTTCACTTTAAACAGTCATATAGCTCATCAGATATAATTGAAATAGGGATTAAACTCATGTTATGTTGTAACAAGTCATGTGGTAACGTCATGCTTCCTGCCTTTGTCTTGTAGTCTGACACAGATGCTCCGCTGTTTTGAACATTGAAAAATTGTCTCTTGAGCAATAGCTTAGTTCTTCTTTTTGGCTGAAAGTGGCTGTAGACAGGTTCTGATCAGCGACTGATCTTGTCGTTTCATCTACAAGAGGAGCCGATACAAGAGCCTAAATGGACTAACAAAAAACCCAGTCTGTGATTTCTGTTGGGAGCGATGACTGCACAGGTGTAAGTATCTGCTTTGTTGTCAATAAATAAACCAAAGCTCACAACCTAATATACCAAAGTCTCGAAACAGAGTGTGAATAGAGGATTGTTGAAAGATTGATACCACAAATTAAATTAAGAAAAAAAAGACTCTCTGTGCCTCTGTCACCATGTTTACGATTGAGACTACAACTTTCCTGCTGTACATCGTCAGATCTGCTGCTTGCTGATCGGTTTCTCTGTCAATCGATGCACTTTAAAAATGCTGTCATAATTTCCCAGACTGTTCCTCTGTCCAGATTAAACAGGAGGGAGTAATTTGGCTTTTGAAGCTGCATGAGCACAAGAAATAAGTAAAAAAATGGTCTTCATGAAGATTTAAGGTCCTGTTTTGGTATTTGTCCGAACGCTTTTCAGACAATTTAAATAGATGCATTTTTTCCCGCGGATTTACCCATAATCACAATCATACTACCCCAGACTACATTGCACCTCACTGGGCAGAAAGACGGAAATAGGAAATAGACTTTTCCTCTGAAAGAGCAGAGTTCCATTCACCCTAAATCACAACACCAGTCGTCTCGAGGACTTTACGGAGTTGACGATTCCTCAACAATAGAGAAAGTCTCTAAATGAGCAGTCCAGTTAAGACGAACACCCACATACTAATTTGCCAAGGGGACATTAGAATCTATTTTGCAGAACTCTATTATCTTCTATTTCATACTCATCATACATGGGGATTTAAGTTTTCTGATGTTGTCATGGTACTAACATTTTAACTTAGATTTTTGATATAGAGAATACTTATTCTACA
Organism: Knipowitschia caucasica; assembly: GCA_964034765.1. Classification (NCBI taxonomy): domain Eukaryota; kingdom Metazoa; phylum Chordata; class Actinopteri; order Gobiiformes; family Gobiidae; genus Knipowitschia; species Knipowitschia caucasica. The sequence goes on along the minus strand of OZ035830.1, from coordinate 33,567,082 downwards.
ACATGCCCCTCATGCGGCACAGAGATATTATGACCTACTTATTTGTTGTGGTTTTACAAGGCTTGAATCGAAAAAGGCTTTTTGACATGTCGGTTTTTTTGTATCAATAACTGCTAAAATAAGTTTTCTATTAATATTATTTTGGCATAAACTAATATCTGAGTTGTCATACTTTTTCAGAAACTTACATTTCATTTAATTTCATGTATTTGTTTATTCCAAAACCAGCATCAATATAACTTGACGAACAGAACGATACAATACATTACAAAATACAACTCCCGGCCATTGGTCTGGACATTTACGAATATTATAAAATATCACATTGTCAAATATAAGAACCAACGTGAATAGTTCTGTGCATCAGGCGTGCAATCTGATGCCTGGCTGCGCGTGTAATAAAGTCTCATTATTTCACCAGGAGCAGTTATTTGGTGAAAAGGTTGTAATCAGAGAACAAGAAAACTAGATTGAATAAAGAAGCAATGAATGCCAGTCAGTAAGAATAAATGTGATAAAAGAGAGCAAAAGGTTAGGTCTGATGTGAAATTGCTGAAAAGTGTGTATCTGCAAGCTTAAACAGGAGTAACCCAGAACAGGATAATAGAATCAACCTGGCATTGTGGCTCGAACAATAATTCTTCTTCAATGAGTCATTATTTCTTTTGTAGATTTGCATTCAAATCAGCTTAAATCATTATTTACATGAGTCAACCTGAACTTTTTGAAAATGGAAAAAGTTCGGAAACGACTGACATTTCTGATACATTTTTTTTAGACCTAGTACAATATGTGAACCTACTTTCTCTACGTTATTGCATTATGATACTTAAAAGATAATGTTTATGATATGCCTTGGGATGCAGGCCTTGTTGACGATGGGGAAGATTGTGTTTTAGCTCCATTTAAGGCTCATGGTCCTCTGCATTAGATTTTACAGTGGTTATAAGTCCAGTTCAATCAAATCACGTAAGTCAACTCTGGTTCACTTGGGACTATTGTGAAGATGTGAAAGCACCAAACAAGTAGACACTGCTCCACAAGTCGCATGAGTCAGTTCACATTCATGAGGCCTCTTGCATTGTTTTCTAAGGTGAACAATTTCTACCAGATACAGTTTTCACAAGACAATATAAAAAGTGTAACACAGAAAAACTTAACTTCTGAATGATTTGAGAGGAAATAAGAGGAATGCTGCTATTGTTTTAATTTGCTAGATGCTTCACATGATGTCTGTACCTTTGTAATGTAATTATGTGTTTCTGTCTGCTGTGTTTATGTGTAACTATGCTGCCTCTTGGCCATGACTCCCTTGAAAAAGATGTGTTTTTCCTAATTGAATAAATATATATATATATATATATATATATATATATATATATATATATATATATAAAAAAAAAGCATGTCCAGAAGTTTGATCTTTCTACTGTGTTGTATATGCACTGAAACATCAACATTTCCACACCATGGTACCAACAAAAGTTCTCTAAGTAAGATCAATTGGCTGACAAAAGCTACTATACTATTTACTTAAGATTGAATCATTTGATTTAGCACATTTCCAGGGTGAAGTCCTTGTCCTTAAAGGCTGCTTCTCAGACTTGGCCTGATGGCTGCATGTATCTGTGTATAGCCCGGTTTTGGCCCATGTCTCCTCCCTCAGTCATGCTGACAATAAGGCTCCATAGAAATTTTTGCCAAGTCCAATTAAGAAAGCCTGTTACCATCTTCTGTGACAGGAACCACACACTGGGCTTTCATTCAGGACCATAACAGCCGAGATGTAATGTGCAAGGACAAATGGTGTTTTCTATTGCCGCGATCTGTTTGAGAGAGAAAGTGAGGTGCCATGGAAAATAACTGGTGAATATCAATGTAGCATTAGCACCCACAATCTACTGCTTCTCTATAAAGTGTGCAACCTACACCTCATCTTGAGACAACCTCTCCTCTCCACTTTTAACAACTCATATCAAAGTAATATTTGGTTATACACATAATATACTGACATAGAACATAGTGTCATAGAACAAGTTTCAAAAGTAATGAGCTACCAACCAACCCTGAGTGTCCAAAATACTATTATAGTTTTTGAATTATACAATAGCCAGTCTCTATTTCTGAAAACAATCTTTATTCTGAAGTTGGATGATTTTGTTTATTTCCACCATAACTATATTAAGTGGTTGAAAATGGCAGGACTGAAGGCTCCGGGTGTATGTCGCAAGCCTCTTGGCAAACAACCATTCGCATCGCTCATTAGAGTTTAACAGTTTAACACTAGGCCTGTTAGCCTGCCCCAGCAGATGTCCTTCTGGCTGCATTCTGGCCTTGTTAAACCCCAGGCAGTGACGGGGTGGAAACCGGTTCTGATTCAAACTGCCCCTCCGTGTGAAATATGAAGGAACAAAGCCTGCAGTGAAAAGTGTGCCACACACCCGTATCCATCGACAAACAAGCAAAGCAGTCAATTGGTCAAAGAGTTAAGTGTGGCTAAATGAAGTGGGCCAAGGAGGGATTACTTTGCATTCATGTCGGGGAAGCTAAAACACAAGAGAGCAGGGAGAAATACACTGCAGGCTGTTAGCGGGAGTTCTCTCTAATAAAGAAGAGAACCTATGGAGCCCTTCCAGGTCCAAATGTTGTGTGGATCAATCAAAAGCACACTGGCCTTGTTCCCCCGGGCGAGGCCAGAGGTGGTTACAAACTAGAAAAGAGAAGAACTCCGGTTACATTGTCTTTAATCCCTATACCCACAGCATAACCGCACTCTCTGAAGGCCTGGGAGCGCACTGCTACTCCCAGGGTCAGGCCTCCCGCTGCCAGCACTAACAGAGAACAATGGAAAAAGGACTTTGGAGTAACTCAAGGTTTTGCTAGTGAAAGCTGGGAAATCTAGCTTTCAAACTACTAAAAACGTAGTGAAATCCATCCATGTAACTCATTCTTAGCTCTCAAAATTGTTTGCCTTTATCACGAGATTTTACATTCATGTATTGTTATCCTCTGTCGCTCTTTAGATTAGCTGTCTCATTGAAAAGAGAGTGAAAAAAAAGCCCTCACTCAGCTCTCAGTGTGTAAACGATAATGTTAGATTAATTCACTCAAAGTTGCTTGAACAAGACTCTTACTGTTGAGACAAACAACATGGATAATAATAATGTGGCTTTACAGTTGAACTATAGAGCAGCAGTCGAAGCCACGTCTCGGTGGCTTTGTGTTCTCCCAAGCTCATTAAAAAATATAAGTTAATTGAAATAATGTGTTGTTAATGTTGCCTTTGCTTATAACTCTCCCTGCAGACATTTCTCTGCGAGGACAAAGAGACTTGCTAATGTAATCTGTGTTGTCCCAGTTCAAACAAAAAAGATCGTCTATTCTTTGTTTTTCATCTACGTCTAAACTTAGCAACATTTGGACGACCTTATTATGAATTATGCATTCATTTTGAGGTCATCGTTCATTTTAGTTCACACCGTTAAAGTATTCCGTTGTTTTACTAGGGAATTGTTTTATTGCTGTGTTTGGGAATAGTTCAATTCAAGAATAGTTTGCATTGGTTCAAGTAAGAGAAAGAAGATAGAAGTTGACCTGAAGAGTCTGTATTCAGCCTATTGTAAATGTATATGCACCTGGTTTGTTTCTTTGGTTTCTTTGAGGAGAAAGTATGTTCATCTTGATACCTTAACAAAAAGAAAAGTTATCCAGAATCAAGATCAACCATGTTCCTTACCGCGGCTTAAATATGACGGCAACTTGCGAGATTTGAAGGATCGGTCAAAGATTTAGGACACATTATTTAATCTCAAAACAAATGTAAATTAGCAAGATTTACTATTTACACTCACATTTTCCCTCCGAGTGACAAGTTAAACAGTGCAACCCCCCATTAAGGTAGTACTGTTTAGATACTAATTCTAAAAGAAAATACCAGACGTACCACTTAACATTGAATGTATCTATAATAGTGTAAAACCTTTAATAATATAACCCTTTAATTAAATATCTATCATAAATATTTCTCCTCCTTATTGCACTGTGATTTGTTTTATTTTTTTTATTTTATTGATTCCCCTACTTTATAAGGAAGATGCTACACAATTCAGTATAGTTTTTTTAATCGCTCTGGCTGCGTGCCTGCTCTGTGGCTTTAGCTGACAGTGTTTGCAGCTACATGCAGCCACTGAGAGAAGGTCTGATTCAGGCCTTTCAGTAATCAGTGTCACATTGTCAGGAGCTGCCTTTGACTAATGAGAGGTGCTGACAGGCTGCAGTATAGTCCTCTGCTACTCCCATGGCTCTGCAGGCCTCTTCCAGCTCCACACTCACAGCTTTTTTCCTCCAACACTCTCCCCTTCTCCATTCCGTCCTCTTCTCTCCTTCGTCAGCTCGAACAATGACCAGTGGAGCGCCCCAAGGACACCTCCAGGCAGTCCGCACAGTGACAAATTGACCACCAGGGACAGCGCGTCTCAAAATTGCCTTGGAGATGAAGAGGTTTTGAATGTTCCCACTCTTCCCACAGGAGCCAGGAGTGCAGGTCTTGTCCCAATGACAAAAGCAGAAAATGGGAGGGGAATGTCAGCATGTCACCAAATAAGCAGAATGGTAAGTGAAGGGGAGGCAGGGCCGACATCAGAGCAGCGCATGCCGGGGATTGATAGAAACGGCGAAAATAGCCAACAGTGACACGACAGTCACCATTCAGCATGTTGGGATTCAAAGGCCAAGAGGAGGAATCTGCCCGTGACATTGTGTGGAGCTCAGCTAAAATGCACCAGAGATGACCTCCGCAGGGTGTGGATAATCTTTTAAAATCACAAAACCACTGACAGTCCGTGGGATGTGCAGCTTTAGCAGTTCGTACAGTGTATGTGGACAGGGCAACCGACCTTGGCACTCAGACCCACACGGAGACAAACTTGTGTCAGCTCATAGCAAGCGTTTCTCATTCAAGGGTTCAGAGGTTTCAATGTGTGTGAGTATGATAAGAAAAAAAAAATGTCTACCAAGAGTTCAATGTGAAAGGGTTACAGCAGATCAATACTTGCAGGTATGAACTGATCATTCTTGTTTGTGGTCATCGAGAAATCCTTGCAACCATTTGGATCGATGGAAATAAGGCTAAGGAAGGCCTAACATGTATGAAATCACAGCTATAAACTGACTCCGATATCAGTTATGCAGTGAATTCTGTTTGAAATACCAGCATTGTATTATTTGAATATACTGTTTTTAATGTTTCCTTAGAAAATCCTCAACACAGAGACATGTCAGAACCAGACGATTGTAAGGTATGCATTTCCAAATACAGTCATTGGAGTTTATTAGGCTTTCTTCTTCCTTTTGATTCAACAGCAATATTTGTTGGACGGGGGATGCTGTAGAATTAGTAAAAAGATATTTAACACTGACACTTTAGTCAGAAAAAAAAAAGAAGCACAAAGAAAGAGTATCTTTTCTTTAAATCACATGCAGAGAAAATGTTGCACTCCCGGTCCTGTGACACCCAAACCCTCACTGATGGAATTGCATTGATTAGAACAAAAAACATATCCGTCAACATGCCAAAACCACCTAGACAGGCGCAAAATGGTCGTGATTCAGCAAACTGGGACATAACCTTCACTACAGCTAGCGGTGGCTATGCTACCAATGCTGCCTGAAGGGCTAATGTAAGCTCTAATGCTAAAGCAAAACCCACAAACTTATTTGAGATGTCAACTGAGCTGCCAAAAGAGTATTTCAACAGCTGTTGAGGAGGGACAAAGTGTTCAACAGTACGTGAAAGTATTTTGTCAAGTTCGAGAAGGATGCTAAGCTAAAAAGCATTATCGTGTGGAAGCCACGACGATACACTCAACACCTGTGTGACCAAATCTGAAAGGCACATCCCTGAGTTTGATCCCTACAGACCTGACGACCACAAAAAGGCATATGTATGAACTGGAACAATGCATCAAAATGAATAAACATGGGTTATAAACTTGGAAGAGGCTACAAAAGGAAACCACCCGAGTACGTTCTTTGAACAATTTATTTCCAAAGTTTTGAACTACCGGTCACTTCAGTAGACACTTCGTTCCTGCCCACTGGGACTTTGGAGTATTTGGAAAAGGACACCCACGTCTGTCATCTATGACACTGTGCACAACCAACAAAATGAAAACAATTTAACAAATGTCTTTAATGCTTACTTTGTCTCAGTTGGGAGCAACCCTCTTAAAACATAAACCACCCGGGAGGAGCATATCACAAACACTATTTACAACAAAACTATCCAAAGTCATTATTTCTCAAGCCTACCTGCTAAATGAACACAAACAAACTAAAACCGTCCAACAAAGCTCGTGCTGACAAAATGTGCAAGAGCAGAACTACAAAAGCCAGCAAGAACGCGCAAGTAAGAAGTGGAAATTAAGTACATTCTCTATTAGGAAAACTGTAAACTAGGTAACAATGCGCCCATAACATCAAGCCCTACTCTGTGTAGTTAAAGTGCGGAGAGCTGGGGGGTGGCCGAATTGTGCTTTTGTAACCCAGCTTCAGATAAAGCAGATAAAATTGAATTTTAAATGTATTGCTGTGATACAGATCATTAAATGCAGAAAAAAATTCAGCCCTGAAGACAAAACAATAGGGCAGCTGGTGATAATTTGAATCTTAAAACAGACAAAAAATGGTGCCATTGGTTTTCAGGTACATCATCAACTTCTAAACATTCTTGACGCCAATCAACTTCTCATCAACAGGAGGATGGCGATTCACACACAGGTGCATTGTGGGTTGCTTGTGCCAGTCGCATACGCTGGCTCTCTCTCCATTCAGGCGTGGTGTCGGAGCTAATCAGGCCGTCTCAGTTCCTCAGATGCCCCCCATGGGACAGCACAGCCACTAGCACACTTAATTGGTTCATTTGTTCCGTCATGTTTTGCTGAGCAGCGACAGAACGGGAGGAAATGCTGCCGTGCAAACCATTGTCTCTGCGCTCGTCTCCAAGGATAAGGGAAAGTGACACATGAATGCTCCCCGTGATAGATAAATAGAACAATGGAAGTTAGATAAAGTCTCTAATGAAAGGATGAAGGCAATTCGTTTTCCCCATGTGCTGTGAAGGTCCTGTTTGATTCAATATACGTCAGGTCTGTAGAGATAGGTTAAAACAAGGGGACAACAGAGAGATTTTGGGTGAAGATCAAAATCGAAGCAATACAAAAAGTACACTACAAAATAAAGTATAAAAGTACAATTCAGGAAAATAAATTACTTTTTACAAATAACTAACTAGTGGAGAGCACTCTCTCTTCTCAGCAAGAAGGTCCCAGTCCACTGAGTAGAGTTTGCATGTTTCCATGTCTGCATTAGGTTTCCTCCGGGTGCTCTGGTTTCCCCTACCTCTAAAAACATGCACAATAGGTAGATCCTCCAGTTCTTGTAGTCCTGTCCAAGCCGAGCTGGCGCTGCACTACGGTGACCACTGCTCCTGATAGAGGCCCAAGTGGCATTGCAGAATGGGTCAAATGCAGGGGACAAAGTTCCCTATACAGGGATAAATAAAGTGCACATTGACATAGTTTACACCATATACCATGTAGCAAATCTAAAAATCAAAGTTGGGATACTTTGAGTATAGCCTTTATCTTCTTCATGTCTGTTGGTTTATTTGACAGGGACAATGCATATTAATGAAAATGAGAAAACATAATGAAAAAAAGAAAGTTACTGGAGGATACGGTAGCAATAAAGCTATTTTTTCATCTGTAGTCCATGGCTAATAGATAGATAGATGGATACTTTATTGATCCCCGTCGGAGAAATTCAGGTGTCCCATAGCAGCAAAAATAAAATAAAAATTGATCATTCTGAAAAGCTAACAATAGTAATAATCAGCCACAGCCCTTCAGGTCACAGCAGCAGATGTGGAGTAGCCTCTGGGTGGAGCAGGACGGGTCACAGCAGCAGGGATGGAGTAGCCGCTTGGTTCGGACCATTTTCTCTGCTCTAGTCCAAAGTAAAATGCTAAATTCTTCATCAGCATTTTTCAAAAAGTTAGCCTTCCTCCAGCGGATTTTTGCCTGATCCGCTTGGTTCGGACCATGAATCCTCTCTGCTCTGGACCAGTGTAAAACCATGAACACTGTACTGCAGCAACATCTCAGGTACAAAAAGACTAGAAAAATAAAAATGGCACAAACAAGAACAGTTTCAGAGCTGCTTAGGACTTGCAGCCGTTTTCCAGGGCATTCAGAAGTAAACCTGCTAAACCTACTAAAATACTGTCTTCCTCTACACAACCTCCAGATATTAGTAGCCCTGAGAGAGAGCATGCTGTCCAAAGGTTGTTCATCTGCAGAGGACGTCACATTCCCCTCTGAAACACGCCCTGGTTCTCAGACCATTTGAAGTCTTAGATTTGAAAAAGACAGACACTGGAGGTGGGGCTTGACCATGTAATGCTTTATAAATCAAGCATACACACTTTAAGTTTACACATAACTTTACAAACATTGCTTAAAACCATGCATGTTTCCCTTGAGCTCGGCCGACAGTCCGACACTTATTTGTGAATGTGTTTACAATAACGAGAGACACTGTTTATCAAGTTCCTCAAACGTATATTCATATTGTTGGATTACAGTAACAACAACACACAGAATGTCTCTCAACTTAAATATTGATAATGTGCCAATGAAAAAGGTACTACAAGACAAAATATGAGAAAAAAGGTGAGCAGTCACTTTTCCTTTTTCTACCGAGCACAAACAAAGGCAGGAAATTTGTCACCACAGCGGCTGACATACGAGGCTTTTTACGGAAAAATAACACAATCACATTGAAAACTTAGCTGATACAGTGCCTCTGCATGTGCTACCAAAGCTTATGTCTGATGAATGAGTAGATTGGATTGGGAGGGGGCTCTGGGAGCAGAAGAGACAGAAAAAGGTGGGAATCCAACCAAGACGACATGCTGCTTAAGTCACCCCAGCCCTCCCATGCTAAGATAATCAGCTTATGATTTTCAAAACATAAAATCAAGATAGACATATAAAACCCAGAACCATACACAATGAATAACAATAGAAATCTGTAAAGGTTTTAGAGTAATTCATTTACCATTTGCGAGAATACCTGGGGCACAAACAATCCAGATGAATTGAAGGATGAAAAAGGAAATAAATATTATGTTGGAGTTGATGGTTATAAAATTACATCTGCCATTAATTCCAGAATAATACAGTCATGGAAATCCAAGGCTGCCTCATCAATATTGATAGTGAAAAATCAGTGGCACCTGTGTCCTGATTACTGATAGAAGCCAAGATTAAGTACTTTGTAAGCAAACATTTACGCTCCGGAACCGCTGTGAAATTAACAATGAACATGCATGACCTAAGTAATGGTCTCTTAATTTGAATCACTGTGAGTAGAGTGTGTTGAGGGAAACCAGACTCTATATCTTCAACACTATATATAAGATATAATGGAGTTTGGTAGAGATTCGAGGGTGCGAGTGTGTGTGTGTGATTGTGTATATGTGTGTACTTAATATGTAGTGGGGTGGGTCTGGAGGGTGTCTCTAGAGCACTTTGTGTCTGCATTTCTTGTATGAAAAGCGTTTTATAGATAAAATGTAATGGATTGAATGGAAAATATAAGACATTGTAAAGTGCCTTGTGTGACTCTGGTTTGTGAAAATAAAAAAAAAAAATGACGTACTTAATGCCAGCTCCAGCTTGTGGTCTACTCTAGAGCATATTTAACCAACACTGCCCAGTCATTTTAGGAATAGTTTTCTTTCGTCTCTTGGTTATTTCCGGAGTTGTGAATAATATGATGAAAATACTTGTCTTACAGCTGCTTGCGCACACATATTTTGTATTCACATACCCTTTTACAAACCACTTTGGAATACAAACTGCCTCATGCAAATTAGGGCCAGCGAGTGCAGCGCCACACTTTCTCCAACGCACCATCTCCGGCCGCAGCCGGCAGTTTGTGAGGCGCTGACAGCCCATATCTTTCTGCGTGCCCTCTCTAAAACCACCAGAATGTCACAGTGGTCACATTACTCTCTCCAAGATGGATACGGCCGCATCATTGCACAGGCTGCAGCTCAGTGACTTTGCTAACCTTTTACAACAAATCAGACAGCTCGTCGTCAAAACACTTAATTTTCTAAATGGTGGTGGTTGGGTAACAAGAGAGGATCATAATTTGTGTTCTTGTGAGACTTTTAATCCACAAAAAAGTATTAATGAAGACTTCCGGTATCAGCATTCAGACCAGATGTTTTCAGTTGGCCTCTGTACTTTGCAAAATATTATGCCCATGGGTTCGAAGGCTCACAAGACCTGCTCCACTGACTTCCACTGATGTCTGCTGTTGTTGTCTCCTTGGGCAAGACACTTAACCCCACTTTGCCTGGAGCCGACCATAAAGTGGAAGAAGAATTGGATAGATGGTTTGTTGAAATTCCAATCAAGAGAATTATGTACTGCTCAGTCTTTATTGAACAAATACAAATCTAAAACATTGTGTTAGGAATGTAAAACCAACAACAGAATGTGATAATATCATTGAAAAAAAACAACACAATAAACGTTATAGATTTCCTGGTAAAGTTCTTGTAAAATTCCATTAAAACAGATTGTATTACGATGGTTAACTGGAAAATACTTTGACATTGATAGTGTCTCCATATTGTGCTGCCGTGTATCGTGTTATTAACAATGTGAACAATTCCACAAGCCTTAGAGTTATTATTGTCTTGTTATGGAAATCTTTTAGTGAAGCAATCTGAATAAACATAAAACAGTTAGAAGTGTAAGTTGTTAACCAATAGTCAACTCTATACATTCAAACACATATGATCTGTTGGCAGCAAGGTCAGCTGTTAGATGGGAGACAGGTTTCTACATGTCTTTGGCAATATCTGTGTGTGAAGAACAATGTGTTCAGGTCAAAGCAGAGTATTACAGAGTTGTTCCAGCGTAAGGAAGCGAAAAGAGAAGCATTGAGCGACACATATAACTGCTGACTTCATTTATGTAATATCTAGAGTAGATCTTTGTTTACTCTGGTCTATTTAATGTTCGCACTTTCCTCATTCGTGGCAGACGGTTTCAGACGGCTGCCAGGTGGTATCGGTATCGGTTTTTTTATTCATTGTATATGTGCACATTTACTAATGAATAAACTCACACTTCGATAGTATTACAGCTCTTGGTTGTTTACATTAGTTTTGCTCTCAGTCTATGCAGAACCTTAACAGTCTCAAGAACTTTCACTTCACCAATCAACAACTTCAATAGTAGATGTTTCACAGTCGTATGTTCCAAGAAAAGAAGAGCCTTGATCCGAGTAACCTAGTTAGTTAGTGAGTCCAGGGAGTCGAGTTGTTGCAATAACTCTGACAGATTTGTCCCATTGCGGCACCCGTAGCCTTTCTCGACTGACACCGGGCATGTAGCGCCCAATCTGACAGACGCTTCACACACGGACAACCAGGCCAGAGAAGGATGAAACTGGAAAACCCTAAGGAATATTGTGATCCATTGATCTCTGACAGTGGCTGGAGGCTTAAATCAAAAAGAGTAGTGCCTATAGAGTACATATGTTCCCATCTATAGTGACAACTGACATTCTTATTAGACATATGGACGGATGGGAATAGCAAAATGCAAATTGTTTTAACCTCTGGAATAGCAGACAGGAGTATTTCTTTCAATCAATCCTGTTTAATAGTGTGAATCTCCGGTGCTGCACCTGACAGCATCGCAAAGTTATCTTTTTGACCTTTTCCACTGTCCTTCAAGTGGTTCCACACTTTGAGTTCACTTCTATGAGATAGTCAGTGAGCGGAGTTGGTATCATTCAGGATAGCGGTAGGGCGGCACAAAAGTATAAACGTTGACAAGTAAGGGAAAAATATATACTGACCGAGTATGGCTCACAGCCAAGGTTATAGAGCTCACAGCTGGTACCCATTCCAAGTCCTATATGATCTTCAGACTCAACTCGATTTTTTTGTTTTCATTGCATTGTTATTACTGCACAACAAGGCATTGAAATACATATACAATAAAGGTATATTGGGGGATTTTCCCAAATTTTAGGAAAGGCTCGCTCTCTCCACTTTTTGAACTAAACTCTCTGGTCTTATTTGACGAGCAAGTATCACCAGAATGATTGACAACTGCGAGGACCAATAGACTTGATGATCCATCCGGAAGTAGACAATCCTCCTACATACAGTACCTTTAAGTCCTCTGAGATAACTACTGTTGTGATTTAGGGCTAAACATGAATAGATTGAATTGAAATAGAAAATAACTGGTCAAAAGATGATTATTAATTCCCTCCCCCTCCATGGAATCTTTATCATTTCATTTCATGTTTTAGAATATGGAATATAATGGTGAAATCAATCAGCATTTTTAGTGTTATTACCAGCTGGAAAAGTAGCCATGTGTAGTCATTTACATATTAACTCATGGGCAATGCTTTTGTCAAAGTGATACAAATACATCATACTACAGGACTGAGACAGGAGCTTTTTGACACGTTATATGTCTGTGTCAGAAGTTACTGATTTTTGCATAGATGGATCCAACAACAACTTTTAGCTCAATTTTGAAGGAACAATGTTGAGCTGTGAGCTGCCTGCTCTGTAGGTTCTTTATGAATCCAGACTCTTAAACAGAGTTCTTCAAACTATCAATGGTTCTTCTGGCCACCCTGGAAAAGCCATGTTCCAGCTTCTTCCTCCTGAGAAAAGATAATGTTTGTTGAGATGCAGGTCTTCTCGTTTTGATCTTGCACTTGTGTTTTTGTCGATTTTCACAGTGACAATTGTCTCCCGCACATGTTTTATTGTTGTGCTTTTACCTTGTTTTATTTATGTTCTTTTTACCTAGTTTTATTTATCAATCAATCAATCAAAGTTTATTTGTATAGCACTTTACAACAACACCAGGAGGACCAAAGTGCTTCACAGACAGATTAAAACAATTTAAAACACAAAATGAAAACAACCAAGACACAATTCAGTGTGCCCTAAGTATTAAAAGCTAGTTTAAAAAGATGAGTCTTTAATCTGGACTTAAAAAGGGACAGGTCGGTGAGAACACGCAGACTGAGTGGCAAGCTGTTCCACAGTTTAGGCGCTGCAACCCTGAAGGAACGTTCGCCCCACTGTTTGTAGTGGGACCTGGGCACATCCAGAACCATTTGATTGGCAGACCGGAGAGCTCTGCTGGGGCGATGTACGGTCAACAACTCAGTTAAATATAACGGAGCGAGACCATGAAGAGCTTTAAAAACAAGCATTAACATTTTAAAATCAATCCGAAAACGGACCGGGAGCCAGTGCAGGGAGGAGAGGACAGGAGTGATGTGGCTGTATCTAGATGAACCGGTGAGAAGACGGGCTGCTGCATTCTGCACCAACTGTAACCGGTTGAGTGACGACTGTGGGAGGCCAGAGTAGAGAGCGTTGCAATAGTCCAACTGAGAGCTGATAAATGCGTGCGTTGCCTTCTCGAGGTCTTGGCGTGAGAGAAAGGGCTTCACCTTGGTCAAAAGGCGCAGCTGGAAAAAGCTGGCTTTGACAACAGCATGTATTTGTTGTTTAAAGTTCAGTTCCCGGTCAAAAACAACTCCCTGGACTGAAACTGAGGAACATCCCCGGAGCCAAAAATAATGAATTCGGATTTTGTTTCATTGAGGTGGAGGAAATTCTGCGTGAGCCATTGTTTAATGTCCGAAAGGCAGTGGTGAAGGGAGTCAAGGGCAGTGGCAGTGTTAGGGAGCACTGGTAAATAAACCTGGACATCGTCAGCATAAAGATGGAATGATAAATTATGTCTGGCAATGATGGACCCGAGCGGCAGCATGTAAAGTGAGAACAGGACCGGGCCAAGGATGGAACCCTGTGGCACCCCAGATGACAGCGGGGTGGAGGAGGAGGAATAGTCATCGACCATCACAATAAAGCTCCGGTCAGTCAGGTAGGACCTGAACCACTGCAGGACCGTGCCCTGAACACCAACATGCTCCGCCAGCCGGGAGAGGAGAACTGAGTGGTCCACGGTGTCAAACGCCGCAGTCAGGTCCAGCATCATCAAAAGCACTGGCTGCTTCGAATCCAAAGACAGCAGAATGTCGTTGTGCACTTTAAGAAGAGCTGACTCCGTGCTGTGACGCGATCTGAAGCCTGATTGAAATTTCTCCAAAATAGAATTATTTTCCAAAAAGGTCTGCAACTGAATGAAGATTAGTTTCTCTAAAACCTTAGACAAAAATGGCAGGTGAGAGACAGTTGTTACTTGTCTGGTGCACACTGGGGACGTTTGCAAATGTATTCCAATGTAGTTTTGCTGCGAATGGCAAATAAAATGAAACTGAATTTGATTGAAAACTCGAAAAATATTTTCATACTACGTCTCTTTTAATATGGAAGAAGGGTGAAACAAATCGCATAACTTCAACGGTTCAATGCGATAAACCCACCCTGTGCTTTGAAGACTTAAAGCTGCATACTCTTCGGTAGAGAGGTGGATGGGGGTCCGATCAAACTTATAGCACAGACCCTATCACTGCTGAGCCAAGCAGACCTGGCCTTTCACCGGAGGCCATGGGGAGAGCAGCCTGTGAAGTGAGATCCTCTTTCAAAAGTAAAACGTTCATAAGACGCCACTTTCTTTTCAAAGCAGCTGTTTATTGAAGGTGTTGGCATCTTAATCTAAAATCTGACAGCCATAGCCAGAAGAAAGACAGAGTTAAGAATATAGAGCTACTTGAAATAGCAATAGGCGAGAGCATGTAAAAGGCACTGCAGAGTCCAGACAAGTAAAAAAAAAAAAAAGTAAATGGAGCAAATCCATGGAGTGTGAATTTCTGTACACTTCTACATAAAAAGCCTACACAAATAAGTCTGTCTCTAGGGGAAGGTGATTGGCTGGAGATTGCAGTGGCAAGAGTTCCCACTGAGGGACGAATGTACAATGGGGCCCCGAAGGTCCCGCCAGAGAGGGGCGTTTAGCCTCCAAGTGGCCTCCCGTGGTAACTCTATCTCGGGGGTGGCGGGGGGCCCTCAGCTGGGGCTAAGTGGAGGTGTGTAAGGCAGAGCGCGTCCCCTCCGGCTCTACCACCTCCCTGAGCTGGGAAATAGAATTGGTGAGTGATGGTTTGGCTTCTCTCCCTGCTCCCTCACATTGCAGGATAGCAGCACATTGTGTCCTATGCTTAAGATAACCTTGAAGAGCGTAGAAAAAGATAACGGGAACACCGATGTAGGGCTTTTATCACACAGAGCTGTGCCCCACAACTGTCTGACAAGCACTAATATGTTGCCTCTCAGTTTGAGGGAGAGGGGTATTAACAATGCATCGTGGTGTCATTCCATAGAAACCCATACAAGCTGTTTTTTTCTAATTCAAGTATTTTTGTATTTTTTCTCTTTGTTTAATCCTTTGACACATTATTATGCACATGTAGGCTATATACTGTGTTTTTCCGTGTTTCTGCTTTTCTCGACCCCAAAAACATGCTGGTTGTTTAAGTTAGACAACAGTGGCGAGGTGCAGGATCATAGCTAACTAACTAACTGAATATTTATTTGTATCTAGTAACTACAAGGCTCATTATTAAAATAGTTCAAATGTGAACTAGAGAAGACAAAGTAGAGCTATGTTTTTTGCGACATAGTCCTGCATTCACTATACACTTCATAGAGAGAAACATTATATTATATATAAAATTAGTTGCCTCCATTTTGATATTCCATGGTTTCAGTGTTGGACTGTAACTTTATAATTTTATTATTTGTATGCTGATTATATCACTTAAGAATTATACAGATTATTCTATCACCTCAACATTTACCATGGCATCAATGTTTTTATTTTATTTTTTAAAGTTATATATAATGAATATTACTAAGAATACAAAATAAAGGAAGATTCATGTGTTTTGTCCTGCTGTCCATGGTGCTGATGCAGGAGCTGTCCGAGGTATCAGAGGATTACAGCTCACTGGCACACACTAAAGGCCAAAGTCTGCCTTGACTGAGCAGCCATTGAGTGCTGTGTCTCATATTCATTTACCATTAGCCTGTGGTTTTTCTGATGACAAACTGGCACTTCCCTCTACTTTGGTTTTGAATAATGTAAACTAAAAAGGCATATTTTAGGCCATACTTACAGAGAGCTTGATAGTTCTTGGAGGCTAAGTTTCTTTATTTACTATAGAATATGCATGTTTTCCTAAAGTGTTATGATTATGTAAAATGGCCTACCAGCTTCAAACACAAAGTAGAAACATTTACAACTGAATTTGGATCCAATTAATACTGTTGAGAGTTGATACATAATATAAACAGATAGAGCTTAATTGAGTTTTTTGAAACGACACAAGGAAACTGAAATGATGAGACTGAAATACACGCCCCATTGACAAATCAGGTTTTTATATGAATGTACTCACACAGGAACAACCATGTTATTTCATTCTCACACATGCTCACAGGTATAATCAAAAACCCGGCCTGACTGAAGTTCTTTGTTTCCCCAGTAAAATAGCAGCTGCTTATTGCGGATACAAATGTATAGCAATTCCTGGTGTGGCTACAACATTTACAGCTCTCTGGTTATTGGAAAGGCTAGCAGCGCCTTTTAATGATTCAATCCTCTGTTATTGTACTCCGGAGACAGGCTGGAGCCCCGGACTGGTGTGACAAGTGGTTCCCTTAAGGCCCCTGTTCTGTGCTCATGAACATTTTTTTGTGTAGAGGCCGAGATCGAGATCCAGTCTGGTCCACACGTCCCCACAAGGCCCCTTTCTCTGATCATAACCGTTGTTTCTGAAGAATGAGGGGAAAGAGGCTGCGTTACATTGAGCTCAAAGCAAACAGGCACTGACACTGTTGCTAAACTAATGTTTCGCAGTGCACTTGATCCCGGCAGGAGACTGAACGTTCTGCTAATGCTCTCCGACAGCACTGTGTAGGAACATCACGGTTCATCTCCCGCATACTGTAATGTATGTGAACTCAAGAACACCGGGAATCATTGTTTATTTGCATCAATGCGGTGACGGTGGCGACTGTCACTGAAAATGCATTCCTTACATCGCCTGCATTATTGTATGGAAATGAGGGGCAGATTTGAGGCTTTCTTTTATTCTTTTATGGTGAAGGTTTCTATTCAAATCCATCTGTGCGTGAATCATAAAGATGCAGAATTATCCACACTCGAGTTATGATGAAAGCCATTGTAATAGTTAAATAAAAATGCATAGTTTCTAAAATATGAATATTGTTTGTGTCACATAATATTAACATTGTCCAATACAAGCGACAGTCTGACAGTATGTTATATTTTCATTTGACATCGTATTACTAATAATACAGTATGTCAACATGTACAAATCAAGAGTTGACCTGGTGGGTCCGGTGGTTAAATGTTTGGTTGCAAGAGTGTAGCTTCATTTTTTAGTTGGGGATCTAACATCGGATCCGGACGGCCCTGTAAAGGGTTGGTTTGGTGTTGTCCCTTTTTGTTGGTTTTGACTGGCTCACCAGGTTCACCTTTTATTTGATTACTTTGTTTATTGTTCTGAACACGGTGTCAGGTTTTTTGTATTTTTGCACTTCAAACGAAAGCTGACAAATAAAATAAAATTTTGAGCTCTTGTCTCTGTGTCCCAAATTTGTTTTATCCTTCATATTCGAAGAATAAAACATGCAATAAATACATGACGTACAATAGTGTACACACGTACATACAAAGGAGATAGCTAACAGTACTCAAAGTCACTATGTCAAAATACATACATTCACTCACATGAGTAGTCATGCTGTAGGAATTCTACAGAAGGTGGTTTTCAGCAGTCATCAGTGCTTAGGAATGTGCCACATGAGAGGCAGCAATATTCTGGCAACTAAAGATGGATTGTAATTGCAATGGCTTTATCCGACCACTAAAAGTCCGACCATATTAGTCCGGTCCTCAGGTCTCTGCACTGGCTTCCTGTGGCTCAGAGAATAGACTTTAAAACAGCTTTGCTTGTGTACAAGTCTCTCCATGGCCTCGCACCAAAATATATTAGTGACATGTTAGTCCCATATGAACCAGCCCGGACTCTGAGGAGCACAGGGACTGGACTCCTGTTAGTGCCCAGAGTCAGAACTAAACATGGGGAGGCTGCTTTTCAGATTCATGCTGCTAAAATCTGGAACATTCTTCCTGAAGATGTGAGACAGGCCTCCTCTCTGACTATGTTTAAAACCAAGTTAAAAACTGTGCTGTTTAGCTGTGCATGCAACTGAGGGATTTTATATTTTTATCTTTCTTTTTAATGTTCTGTGATTATTTATGATTTTAATGCTATCTTGTTCAGCACTTTGAGTTGCCTTGTGTATGAATTGTGCTATACAAATAAACATGCCTTGCCTTGCCTTGCCTAAAAGAATGTTATATACAGCCATTTTTATGTATGGAGCTGGGTATAGCAGGTTTACGTCACTACTAATGCTTCACTCTCTTTATTGACCAACTTAAATAATACAAAGTCTGCATATTGTTGAGATTTAATATAATTAATATTGAAGTGGGTAGAAAAATCTACTGGCCATTCCATTTATTTCACCAATTAATGAGTATGCCAAAAACTTGGGCAACAAAAATAGGTAGAAATGTTTTATGTTGAGTGTAAGATTGGTCAATTGCTCTAGGTAGGGCACAAAACACACAGTCAGGGTTTGAAGGCTAAACAAAGATACCAAAATTAACAATTGGATCGAATAGCTGTAAGCAATGTTGACACGCAAAGGCTTTTCAGTACTTTTTTAATGACAAATATTTATCTTGGTTCATCCATACCTACTGGTTATAATGTGACCAGTTCTTTTTTTTTTTCTTTTACACAATTTAACATTTAGTTTTTAATCATAATTATCAATGAACCGGATAATGCCATTGAATCATTTCTGTCATACTGGTCCGATGGGGATTGCGGTGTAGGGCAGTGGACTGGCACAGCGCCCGCCTATCTTTTCACTTCTCGATGGTCGTCTGTCTTTCCTGTATCACTCTCCCTGCCCTCTTATCCCATCATTGATCTTTTTGTCAGCTGTGGGCCTCTTTTACAATGTCGACCCATCTACTCAGACCGCTCCCTTCACCGCTGTATATGTGAGTGATGCTGCCTTAAGCCCTAAAACATGAGGAAAACACCGCAATAAAAGTGGATGTGTCTCTCCGGAGTGTTTGGAAATGTTTTAGCCACTGCCCACAGACAGCTGTTCGGATCATTCTTTATTGTAGTGGACACGTCCCTTAAAGCAGGGGGGAGTCTAACTTT
This sequence comes from Knipowitschia caucasica, assembly GCA_964034765.1. Taxonomy (NCBI): domain Eukaryota; kingdom Metazoa; phylum Chordata; class Actinopteri; order Gobiiformes; family Gobiidae; genus Knipowitschia; species Knipowitschia caucasica. The sequence goes on along the minus strand of OZ035830.1, from coordinate 33,547,717 downwards.
GTAAAGAACCTAAGTGATGAAGGCCGTATTTTGAGTGCCATTTTCTGATGTATGAGGATTGTACTTAACGTGATATTGCTCACTGACAAAGCTGTATTTCACTCAAAAGATGCGTTTGTGGTCAATGTGCATCCTTTGGGTCATGTTCATAGAATACAGTCGTACCGTGAAATCATTTGAGACACAACCACTAACAATGAGTGGAGAAAATAACAACTTAAAAACCTTAACCTCTCTTAACCTGTGTTACTATTGTAGTATCTATTGTATCTATTGTATCTATTGTAGCCAGGATGCCCTTGAAAAAGAGGTTCTTGATCTCAATGGGACTTTCCTGGTTAAACAAAAAAAATATATTGTGTTGACCTTTTCAAATGTATACTATACGGGATATGTTTTCATTGTGGAGTCCATGAGGATTCAATTCACTTATACTCAGTGTACTCTTGAATAGCCCTAGATCACAACAGTGGTTTTCTTGGAGAACTTTACACAGCCGTTGAATTGTGCAAACACAGATCAAAGAATCAAACAGTTCAAACTCAAAAAATAGAGGAGAAAGCACATTGATATTGGTCCATAAGGGGCAGATGACCAATGTCCATAAGATAATGAAAACCTTCTGCATCCACTTTAAGGCAGTTTACATATAAATACAAGTTTGTTCAATACATTCACTGGACTTAATATAAGGTAATTTGTGTTCAAGCCAATGCCAGAAAACTGCAAAAATAGAACATTTGTGGTCTGTCGCTGGTCTTTCTGATCTGCTGAACCACACTTGGCAGCCTAATTTGGCCTCATTTAGGAACACTTCTTTTTCTTCTTTCTTTTAATGATGAAAAGCAATTGGGCAATATGACACCTCTCTCTCAATGCAAATCTCCCCATTCAGCCCAATTAGCCTTTCTTTCCGTGCACACACTTCCATTCTCAGTGTCCATCTTTGGGGCATTAGCTTTAACAACCTGTGTTTTGAGTTGTAAAGGCCCAATAAGGCGATGTAACCGAAAATTGCGCAACCATTTTAGTGCCAGACAAAAGCAATTACCGCTCACAATGTGGATTTGGAAAATGTCCAGTCTTGTTATGACCAAAATATAGGTGTAAAGGTGTGAAGTGACAAAAGGGTAATGTAGTCCTTTGTGTGAATGGTAAATTACTCATTTTTGAATAGCACAGAAAATCAAGGTTTACATCACGCTGACAGCAGCGCACGGAAGAATTTGAAAAAGAGTTGGAAAAAGGCATGTGAATGGAATATTTGTAATCACTCTTTCTTAAGTATATAAGCAAGCATAATGTTCTGGCTTCTCTGTTGATACTTGTGAAGAGTAGACCCCATAGTGGATAAATTATTCGTCTTCATTGTTCGTCGTTAGAAAAAGACTAGTGGTGTGCCGATTAAAGAAGCTATACCCGATTTTTTTTCTAAGTAGTTCATAAAAATGCTTTTTACTACATACAAGTTGTATCATAATACATAATTTAATTGAAAACTTGAGGTCATTGATTCCACTGTGTATGAAATTCAAGCAGTGAAAAGTGCTGAGTAGAGTCTGAGCGGGACGTTCTCCTCCGCTCACAGAACGAGCAGTGAACAGCCTGCGTCCTCTAGCCTCTACAGCGCTGCTCAACACCAGGGCTTCAACTTCAAAATTCGAATATAATTCTAAAATAAAAAATATATACATATTTGAACAAATTTTAGACAACCCTTATAATTAGAAATGTATTTAATGACTGCGAATAAAATAGTTAGCTCCCAAAGGTTTCACCGGGACGTGCTAGGCAGGTAACAGCTAAGCTAGCTAGCTGTTTCATGGTAACTTCCGGGTTTTTCGCGATCACTTTTTGTCACTTTAAAACAGTATTTTTGTCATGAAAACGTTGACAGCAAATTCTGAAATCGTCCGTGCATGTGTGTTAAGGATGTCTATGTATACTGTATTGTCCGATTGACGTTTAATGGTGTTGATTGATAGATATGTATTTGTTTATCGAGCGTGGCTAGCTCCGCTAGCTTCTCTACACAGACAAGTGTGCAGAAAAACTGCACAATGTAGTGACAGGCGCTGATAGCTTGTTGTACTTGCAAAGTAATGGCAGTATTTTACACACCTGAATTACAAACCGAGATTGCATTGGGGCTGCGGTCATTATTGGTTTGAGAGTTCTGTTATCAAGAAAAAATGATCGGAAGAATTGCATTCAAGTCAATGGAGTGTTCTGCTGCTGTGAGGAGCTGTATAATAAATTATAATTAAATATTAGAATATATTCTAATGTTTAAATTAATACATCCGGACGCGAAACTAATGGTATTCTTTTACTTATATATTGTGTTAGCAGTGCGTTGCTTTAGTGCCATTTCATCGGTGATTGTTGTACAGCTTACAAGTTGCGCTAATGCTAATGTTAGCATATGTATCAGATCGCAAATAAAACTAGGTGGCTCCGTGTTATGAGAGCGTAGGGGAAATGAGAAGCCTGTGAGCGAGTTGGGGGGCGGTGCTAAACATTCAAACATTGTAGAAACGGGTATAGCGCCTTTAAGAGACCCGCCATACAGAATACCACTGCCATCGCAAGTTGACAATGTTTGACACCTTTAAAATCTGATTAAAAAAGTGCAAACAATTTGGTTCAGCATTCTAAAGCAAAGTTGATCAACCAATATTGGCATTGGAACATCCATGGTTAGAAGTACTTGTTCCCTATTCCCGTGTGAAACGCATCATTCGGATCCGCTTTCTCCACACAGTTTTTTGCTGTATCCAGTCATAGCTGTCTGCCTGTGCCAAGAAAAAACACATATCTCCACACAAACAATACAAATAAATTGATCAGTCTAAAAAGTTAACAACAGTAATAATCAAATCCAACAGCACTTCAGCTCACGGCAGCAAAGGTGGAGTAGCCTCTTGGTTCCGACTATTTTCTCTACTCTACTACAAAGAAAAATGCTGAATGCTTTGTTAGCATTTTTCAAAAAGGTAGCGTTCCTCCAGTGGATTTTCGGCTGATGCGCTTGGTTCGGACCAGCCACACTGCTCCGATCTGGACCAGTGCAAAACCATGAACACTGTACTGCAGCAACATCTCTGGTACCGTTTCTACCGCATTCAAAAGTAAATGTTGTGTTATTCAAAACTGATGAAAACAAAATAGATTGTGGAATATGGAAAACCCACAATGTTGTTGTGACACAATCATGATCTCTATTCAGTTAATCATGTCCAACCAGCAAATGTTTGATTGAGTATACGACAATCAAGCATTTGCTGGTTGGACATGATTAACATGATCTTGGTATTCGAGAATGTTTTCATGGTTATCAGCTTTTAAAATTTGATTTAGTCATTGAAAGGCAACTATGTGAAAGTTGACTGCCTTGCAAAAGTATCTTGATGGAAAAGTGTAATTTTTGTTCTTCAGAATGCCTCAAATTTTATTGCAATCTGGAGAACAAAAATTACACTTTTCCATCAAGATACTTTTGCAAGGCAGTCAACTTTCACATAGTTGCCTTTCAATGACTAAATCAAATGTTAAAAGCTGATAACCATGAAAACATTCTCGAATACCAAACAATACAAGACGCAAGCTGTTTATTAAATATGTCTTTGAGCTCTTCATTTGAAACTTTTGTCCTTTTTTTCTGCACACGACGCATACTGATGTTGTCCTTGCTTCTTAAGGTCACCAAAACAGAGCTGGCGGCTAATACCTCCGATTTAGTGATGTAAAAAAACAAACGTATCTCTTGACTAGCAGGGGGTAATGGAAACCGCTCAGCCTGGGTCACCAATAGGCAACGGGCGCAATGATGATGTCTTTATCCAGACACCAAAACACACACTCTGAACTGTGTCTTGGTCGCGGGGTTTCTTCAAGCAGAAAGGAGACCAGAGATTGGAAATAAAGACCACGGCGTGTGTCTGAGGACTGTGAATGGGAGCGGTAATGTTTTCAATTTGAGCTGAGAGAGCCATAATACAGCTCATTGTAACACCTCCAGACTAGGGCCCAGGGATTCCTTCACTGCAGCCTCTTCCCCCACGCTCAAGAAGGGATTAATCTGAAAGGAAAAAGGTTGGCTTGTGAATGGAATAAGGATAAGAAAAAAAACAGAGTATAACTGGATGAAGAGGTCAGGGCCTTGTGAATAAGCCTCTGTTCGATGCCTGCAGACGTTTTTAAATCTATACACCTTTATTAGAATGACACCAGCTCAGATAACTGAATGAGAAAGCATTTTCAAAAGACATGAAGCCAGTGGAGAAGACAGCCCAACAGAAAGGGTTGGGTGGGAGGTCGACGAGTTGACGAGGCTGATACTTGGCGATGAAAACGTGCGTGGAGAGGGACTGCTTTGGAAAATATGCTTGAGAGTTTTTCATAAAATCACCAAAACCCATCTTTTACATCTCCCTTTGTTGCCTTCGGGAGCTAACTGAACCAAGCCCAACTGAATCAAAACCATGGTGGAAAAAAAAGAAGAAACAATAATATCACATGATTAAACAGGACATTTTCTTATGGAACAATTTTTCCTCACTTGATGTATATAACTCTCTCTTTCAAAAGCGCCACATAAACATAACGTCTGACCAGGAGTGTCCAAATTGTCTATAACTGTGATTTTATAAATATTTCTAAATTATATTTTCCAACCCCTCGACGAACCAGGCCCTTCCCTTGCCTATTCTATACCTTGTCCATCCTTTGTCTACTCTAATCTGTGTTCTGTATCTTCATTTTTGACTCAGACTTGTATGTGTATTATTTGTATCTATATTTTTTTCAATGTGAAGCGCTTTGTGTTCCTGGTCAGTACCACACTGTAAAGACATGCAACATTGCACACACAATAATCTGCAAACCAGCTAGGCCGCGAATGGTGAACCTGAATTGGGAGAGTGAACCTCGAATGCAGCTTTCTTGTTGTCAACAGACGATGAAGCTTATTGAGAATGAGCACTTCATCCATTGTTATTGCACTTTGACTACAGTGCCCCTGCGCAGCACATCTCTCACTTCAGTTGTTCTGCCTGGACACCAAAGGGTAAATTCATTTGTGTCATGAGGTATTACCCAGTTTATTGTCAGCCCCCTGCTGCTCTTCTGCTAAAGTCTCCTGTAAAAGATTTTTAAAAACTCACCTGGGAAATAAGTCTGCTCATCCGCGAGAGATCGGCATATGAAAAAACATGATTACTTTTGTTGACTGGAATACATTGATATTAAATCCAACCCTATAAAGAAGAAATTAATAGCAGCAAGAGTAGTACCAAAGGTGTCATATAAGCTGAGAAAACTCTTCATGGAAATTGAAATGTTATCAAATAAAAACTCCCAAGGACAGAATGGAAGGACATATTTTTGAGAACAACAAAGTGGTGGCGGAGTCGCGGGTCCACGTTTTCAATCACTGGCAGCAGGTCTGTACATCTGACGAAAGCGTGTGCAAGTGGTGAGAGCAGACGTGCTAGTCTGCCTGACCTTTTCGAAATAGATCTAACACAGAGAAGTGTGAAAAACTCAGACGGACAAACTCAAAGTGAAAGACAAGCCAGGCCTTATTCTTGAACCAAATTGGAGTGACAGCCAGCGGCTTTTAAACACTGGTGAATCTGCATATCTCAATTTCTTGCTCCATCAGTCAGAAACAAAAAGCCGATGTGCTGACAATTTAAGAGTGTGATACTTGCCGGTTTATGTCTGATTGTGGAGAGACAAAGTGACATTAGAGCTGCTTCATCATTCAATTTGTGTATTTTTGTTGACATCACAAACACAACATGGTACTTGTCACAGCTTATCATTAGGTAACCAGAGTTTTAATTATTTGAGCTGCCATATTTCTCAAGTGTTTGTGCCAAGCCCAGGTTTAAGATAAAACAAACAGGGACATTTTTAACTATCTGAAAGTGAAAGAATGTTTAAGCTGTACCAGGTTCCAGGTGTCCTTGTCGGACACTTCAGTAAAAGTACTGACATCATTTCTTAAGTTAAAGTATATACTTGAGTAAAATGTTTAATGCCTGTTTGGGAAATGATTTAATTGTCCCCCCGCCTTCTAGAAGTCCCCTCACTGCCCTTATAAAGTCACTTTACTGCCCATCATACGTCACTTTACCTCACTGTACTGCTGTCACCTTACATTGTGTGCACCATGTGCACTTGTATATTGTATATAGTAATTGTAACTCTATTTTAAATTAAAATGTATTCCTTAGAAGTGCTTTGCCTCTCTACCTTTACCTCTCTTTCTGACTGTTGCACTGAGCCAAAGCAATTTCCAAGTCTGTCACTTCCTGTTACTTACGTGGTAATAAAAATTATTCTGATTCTGATTTATTTGATTTATTTGTGGCATGTTAAACATTGCATTTTAAACACAACATTATTCCAATATAAATACTGCACAGAATAAGTCAAAACTTCTATAACTGTTAAACCGTGTATGGAGTGAATGAATAATGACACATGTGAAGCGTCTTTGAGTGTCCAAAAAAGCGCTATATAAAACCGATGCATTATTATTATTATTATACAAATGGTGCTTGTAATCTACAGTTACAAGCACAGCTAACCACTTGAACCGCTCTGCTGTGTGCAGTTATACTAATATTTATTATCATACTGTATATGTTGTAGGTGGTAGGAGAAACTGCAGAACTAGGAGGCAACCTACGCAGACACGGGGAGAACATGTAAACTCCACGCAGAGAGGCGTGGAGGAAGCCTGGTCTGACCATATCATCTTACTCATTTAATTTCGTACTTGGGTCTGGGTTTACTCAATTGAGCTCCGTTAACAGGTGGGAGGAGTTAACGCCTTTTCAGATTGAAACGATTGGATCTATGTTTACGTATCTGGCGGTGATGTATGTAATGTGCCTGAGTGAGTGAGGCATTCAGCATTTAGCCCAGCATCTTTTTTGCCATTAACAGAGCCTGAGGGGAGTAGAGCCACAACATATTTCCCAGCAATGAAATTTACTAAACGTTCTGCTTTTTCCTGGTTCATTTTTTTAAATATTTGGCAACAAACCAGAACTAATTATTTTACTATTGCATTTTCCACCATTGCCAAACTACAAACAGCAAATTTGGCGCAAACTCTTGAAGTCACCAACATCTACCTACAACGCCCGCCTCCCCCACTTGCTGAAGGGTCGGAGGGGATTCAACTGAGATAACCGTAGCCACTAGGATCAGACCCAGATGTACATGTAAGGAAATGATTATTGACCGGAGTTTACGAATTGCAAAAGCCAGGCTAGTCTGGAGGTGGAATCGAACTCATTATACTCACTTATAACGGCTTCATAGAAGTGACTTGTTGGTCAACTTAAGGTCAGGTTTTTCTTTCTTGTCCTTACTAAAGTTAATATCCAACCTCCCCATTCAAAGCAGAATATAACTTAAAGTTGTAGACTTCACAAAATCCTCACGTAACCTCGTTCTTTTCAAGTCCTACTTGACAAGTCAATTTCCTTTATATATAAATACAATAAAAATGAGTAAAACGGAATGATTTATCTCAATGTGTTATCAACACTTGACTAAAACATTCTCAATGTCAAAAGAACCTCAACAAGAAAGAGATGAGTCAGCATTTAAACAGCGTATTAATAATATTTAGACCAGCACCTTGTCAGTGGCAGCTGAAACGAAACATTTGCGATCAAAACCAAACCCCAATGTCCTTGTCTTAACTTTAATGTATGGGAGAGCTTTAATAGTATGCCAAAGCAGGCGTGATGTGTGGGCCCCGCTCAGGATGACTGATCTCATAAAGCCATCTGTCACTGGGCTGGGACTGACATATAAGGTACATACTGATACCAGCGCAAGGACACCGCCGACATAAGCTTCTGCGAGGCACTGAGGCGAAACTACAGGCTTTTGACTGGAGACATTTAGTAAACCGTTCAGCCGTAATGTTAATGAGAATATCGGGGCAACCTCTGAAAACTAGATTTCAATGAGTACAAGATAAAGTGAATGTTATATCTATCTCGGCGGCACGGTGGCGCAGCGGTTAGAGTTTGTGTTTCACAGCAACAAGGTCCAGGGTTTGATTCCACCTTCAGGCCTTTCTGTGTGGAGTTTGCATGTTCTCCCAATGTCTGCATAGGTTTCTTCCAGGGACTGCGGTTTCCCCTACCTCTGCATTTCACTGCAGTTTGTCACTCCCTTTTAAATAAGCAGTACTATCCATCCATCCATACATTTTCTTCCCCTTAATCCATTTCTGGGTCGGGGGGTGGCAGTCAGAGCTGCACCCAGTACACAGAGCACCAGCCCCTCACTGATCCTCCTGCAGGTGGTGAGTCCACAGGGGCAGTACTAGCTTTTTTTTTTTAACTTTATTTTTCTTATTACAAGAATCTTCGAAGCCTTAAACAACCCAATTAGCATTTACATTTACACATTTACAGCTATCTGTTAGTGTGCGCTTTATCCTTACTGTCTTTGATTTGAGATGAAACATTGACATTCACCCACTGTGGGAGGAATAAAGGATCTCTTATTGTTTAGGCAACGTTTCTATCTGTTTTAGAATATGGGGATATTATGGAATGAAATTTAGCAGATACAATTTTTCACTGTCGCAGACGCTGCTCTCCAAAAGAATTGGCTTTTGAAGTATACAGAACTCTGGCTCTCTGAACACAAGATCATGGATTTTCCTTTATTTTTGCACTTATGTTAGTGTGTGTTTGTTGTTTTGTCTTTTTGTACATGAAAAATAGAGCCCAGAGATCTCATTCAGCAACACCTTGCTTATAAACAAAGGACATAAGATTGACCAATGTCCAAAAACCTTGAAATGTTATTTGTATGGGATGATTTTATCCGTGGCACCTACACAATAACCGCTTAATTGTGTGATTATGCTAAAAGTTAACTCCACTGATAATGGCAGGGTTGTGGACAGCTTTAAAGCCATGTGTGACTGACATTTTCTGGACCAAGCCTCAAAAACATAAGCCACATTTACTTTTCACAGTCTGTCCTGGGCCTGACAGGCGGACCACCTACTCAACAGATGCCCCGAGCAAAAACTAAATAATTGCTCATTTCAAAGTGAGCAGAGTGTGGAGTGTGACTTAAATCAGAAATACAAAACCGCATTTTTTAATTTGTGCTTTGAGTATTTCCTCAGATATTCCACACTTTCTACAGTAATGTTGTATGTCTGTATTGTTATGGCATCTACACATCCCTGTAAGTCGTGGACAATGACATACTTTCGGCAGAATCCAAATGCATTTTTCCAAACACTGGAAAAATGCACAATGTATAAAGAATCGCTGGCATGTTTGAATCCAATTCTGTTCATTAGTCTACCTCCATTTATTTAACCCATTAAGAAAATGTATTGTCTTCTATATAGTTAATGAGGAAATGATAGTTTCCAAATATAGTTGTCACCATATACAAAGAAAATAAACATACAAAACCAAAACCATGTCATTTATATGGTCACGAATATATATATTTGTATATTATACGGCTCCTCGCAGCAGCAGTAGAACGCTCCATTGATTTGAATGTAATTTCAAAACGTTCTACCGGTCATTATTTTCTATAACGGACCTCTCAAAACAATAATCACCGCTGCCCATGGCAACGCACTCTGTGCCTGTCTTTCAAATGCGTGGATAACTCCGCAGTAGTTCCGGCCACTCCGGAGCTAGCCACGCTCAATAAACTCAAATACCAATCAATCAACACATTTAAATGTTAATCAGAGAATACTTCATACATATACATTCTTCACACACGTGCACGGAGGATTTCAGAATTTTCTGGTCTTGTCTTCATGACAAAAATATTATTTATCTGCGTCAATAAGCGATTGTGAAAAACCCAGAAGTAGTTCCGGCCGCTCCGGAGCTAGTCACGCTCAATAAACAATCGATCAACGCAATTAAATGATAATCGGAGAATACATGTCACATATACATTCTTAATACAAGTGCACGGAAGTTTTCAGAATTTTCTATTTACGTTTTCATAACAAAAACACTGATGTAATGCGAGAAAAGGCGATCCCGAAAAAAACGGAAGTAGATAACGGCACATTTTAAGATACCGGCACATTTTTGTACACATTCGCAGAGGATCGAATTATGGATTTAGGTTAGGTTTATGTTTGGGTCACTCACCGCTGATGTTCAGAATTCTTTGTTCAGTTTTCATGCAGTTCCAGGGAGTTTGGAAGTTGCCAGCCTAACTGTTACTCGCCTGCCACGGGAAAACCTTTGGGAACTATTTTATGTTCTGTCATTAAATAAACCTTTCGGCATTCCTAAAATGGACTGAAGTTTATGTTGTGTGTTCTGTTGGTACAAAGCCGTATAATAAGCGGGATAACGTATATTACGCAGGTCATTATCGGAAAATAAGTACCGACAGGGCGAAGCGCGGAGGGGTCTGCTTCCGCCCTGAAGGTACACATACATATTTGTGCTGGTCAAATAATCCCTTACTTTATATTATATATTATATAATTATATGGTGAAATTATAATTCAATATCCATCAACTAAATTTTTTTTGTCTACAAGGATATAATTTGAATACCATACCATAACAATAACCAATAATATCAATGATAAAAATAGATGTATAACACAGTAGACAATAATCAACAGACAACACAATATGGGACACAAACAAAACGCACTTCAGAGCCATGTACCATCACTTAATGTTGTTCTTATTGTTGGTTTAACTTTGTCATTGACATTATTAACCCTTTGATGCACAACATACGCACACCCCTGTTAATGCACAACATGGGTCTAAAATGACCCGCATTCCTTTCCCAGCTTATCTCATGCAGGCTGAGCGTTTCTCTGCTGTTTCTTTTTAAATCAATGTATTTTATAATTCAATAATCCAAGTATTCTTTAAATATCTTGTCTTTGATTACCAAACATCAGTATTTTTGAACAAAATTCATTTTTGTATTACTATATCAAGATTACACACATGGGTCAAATATGACCCATTCATTCAATTGCGATTTAAAACAAAAATGAAGGCATATAATAATACTATTTTTCTTCAAATATCTATTTTAGATGGGATTTGGGCCAAACAACCATACATTTCACCTTTGAAACATGTTTATTTGTCATTTTGGAAGACAAAAAATAAACTGGTGCATTGACCAAAATAAAATAAAATATAACTGATCACACCGGTAGAGCACAACTTGTCAATTCAGTTCTCAAGATTCCTCAAATATAGAAAAAGTGACCACTACACAATTGTGCTCATAGCACACAGGCCTCTTGCACTGGGAACACCAGCTGCTGGCTTTTCTGTCTTTGGCAGATGGGTAGATTACACACCTCTTCCTCTTTCGCTGGGCACTCCTGTCTCATGTCCTCTTGTGGCTAGGTGATGGCTGTGTTTTGTTTTTCGATCCCACATCTTCCCATTGCCTCTATGATATGCTTTTGGAGTGTGGGTGTGTCCTCCATGCGACAAGCTCTTTTCCCAGCTCCTAGATGAATAACCGGCATGCATTGGTGACCTCAACCATGTAACTAGTGTGTTCTGCAGTGAAGTTGATGTAAGCATTGAGAGTATATCCAGCATATTGTACCAGAGCACAAAAGGCCACCTCCATGTTCTCCATTGCGTCCACTTCTGATTTCTTCTTCTGGCTGTCTTCATCCATTGCTCTGGTATCATGCATTGTGCTCAGGAGGATAACAGCCTTTGCCTTCTTCTGCACATGGTCATGTTGCCATTGAATCTGAATTCTTGGCTATGAATCACCCTTGACTTGGATGGCTTTATGATAGGTGGTATGTCTGGCTTGTTCTGGCGAAGGCCCACAATAGTTAGGTTCTTCTCGAGGAGCTTCTCAGCCAGAGGGACACTGGTGAAGAAGTTGTCCATTGTGATGTTGCGACCTAATGAGGGGGGTGGAAAGCAGTGTGCTATAATCTATAATCATATTCTATAATCACCTGTCTGTCTGATTCCGCTGCACAATTTTAGAACAATGTTCTTCCCAAGGTTCTTCTGCCCTTCCTCTCCTGGCTGTCTTCCTGTGTAGACAATTCCATCTATTGCATAATGGAGTCTTGCATCGCACATCCAGAAGATTTTTATCCCGTACTTCACAGGCTTGCTGGGCATATACGTACTGCTTCAACTTGCACCTGCCCTGGAATGGCACCAGCAGTTCATCTATGGTGACACAGTCACTATAGGAATGAACTGTCTTTGCTTGTCCGCTGTCAAAATATTCCTTAGCAAACGTGCTCAAATTCAAAGCTTCTTACCTAAGGCCACAGTGAATGCATGTGTGTGAAGTTGATGTAGGTATACACATGTTGAGCGTGTTCATAGAGTAAGAAAGGAAACATAAAGATTATTATTTTTGATGAATAAAAACACGTTATTTACTGTATACATGGAGTAATAAATGATAATATTTATATATTACAAAGGTGTAGCAAAGCAACACTCAGCCATACATGAGATTACATAGAAAATGGATGTGGGTTATTTTTGACCCATGTTGTGCATTAGAGGGGTAGTGATACAAAAATCATTTTAATTCAAAAAGTAAGAAAACAAATAATAAAATGAGGATATTTAAAGATAAAAAACAAGTTAATTGAGGAATACCTGGAATACTAAAAGATTAAATTAATCCATTGCAAAGATAAAGAACTTAGAAACTCAGTCGGGTCACTTTTGACCCATGTAGTGCATCAAAGGGTTAATTGTATATATTGCGAATACTTATGTTGAATGCATTAAATAATTTACTTTGTATTCATTCTTGGCACAAAGTCTGGATACTGCATTGAACAGCAATCAACACACTGCAAAACATCCAGTTTTGAGAGCGTATTCCATTAAAGTGTAGTATTTGTATCTGAAGAACCCTCTGGTGAATAGTGGCCACGGTGGATGAAAAATATGATGAATGAGTCAAAGTGTACACAACAAAATGCTTGCCTTAAATTGTCGTCATGTTTAGAGTAGATGTCCTGCATTTTAAACAACATCTTCAATTTTACTTTTCACTTTGAAGTAAAAATACATTTTTCCAAACATGAAAGTGAGCGGTTGCATTGTGCCTTACGACGACACACTTAATCTAAAGATGAAACAGAAAACAAACATTGCTCTGGGCTGTTGGACAAGCTTGTTTACTGCATACAGAGCAAATGCTTACAAGTGAGCGGCAGGTACACTTCAACTTTATGGAAAACATATGTTAATGTTCATTTTAGCACGCTCACATCTCCTACTTCCTCCTATCTCTAGGAGACAGTTCACTTTGAAAGACTTTGACACGCCTTAGAACTACTCCAAAATTGGCTAGCATAAGAGACAGTCTTATTTTATACCTAAGCCTTCCCACTTGGCTTTTCTGATGCCCATGAGCGCACTTTGACTATGTCCTCAGTCGTGACATTTATGTTTTTATGATTGCTCTGTGTGTGACGGCAGCCGCGGGGGGTGAAGGCTGAAGAACATGCTAAATATAGTTAGGGTCATCGCTAGGCAACACAAGGGTATTTGTTTACTTGGAAAGTTCACAAATGACTCAAAGAGTAGAGGATAAACTTTATCCATGTGGGAAATTCCAGGTTTTTGATCAGATAAGCAACAGACTTTAGCAGACTTCCACTGGTCTAAATCTCACAACATCCAGAGCGGTGTTTCAATATTTAAAGGCTCAAGACAAACAATGTGATAGAATGATGTTTATTGAGATGTGTTTAGTTTAAAAGTTACCGCATGATGAGCAGACGTATTATATACTACATGGTTTATGGTGTAGATAGAGACACACACATCTGTGACGGATCAAAAGTAACAAGGTGTAAGGTTTGAACAACAGCCGTAGAAGCTGTTGAATACAGTTAATTATCTCCTACGGGGATGCATTTCCTCCACTGATCAGGCAGCAAAGCAATGGGGAAGAGGTGGGTTGCTGTACAGTAGCAGCTTAATGCAGAGACAGTGAGGCACTGTTTGAATGCAGTACAGCTGTGTCGTAGTAGGTGGAGGATTCAAGGATGGTCATAATGAAATAGTGACCATGGAGATATCCATCTTCCAGTCAGAACCTTCACTTAAGTCTCATGAGCTGCTATAACTTGAAAGTTATCTAGTTTGTGTAAATTACTCAGTTTAACTACAAAATTACAGAATCAATGCAAAAAGACAATATGTTGGTAAGATGTATGTTTATTTTATGAAAACATGTTCTCCAAGCCCCCTTAAGATTCAAGTGACAGTGACAGTAAAACTATTCACAAGTTACAAATACTGTGCTTATTTGCAGAACACAATTTCAGTTTATTAAAAGAAAAGAACAAGCCAACTGAAAAGAAAAACGATTAAAAGAAATGAACGTCATACCTAAAACTCACTTGAAGATGCCGTTCCGTCACTGGTTCATTTGGGCATCAGCAGATATTGGAAGCCAAAGTGTGGAGATGAGTATTGGGGATGATAAAGCTGGCTGATTGTGTTCATGTGCTCATTACACCAGCACAGAGATGTGTTTGCTTTGGCAGCACAGGGAACTGTGTGGAAAAGAGGTGGCAGCTGGTAATGCCAAAGCAGGATAAAGGTGACACAAGAAAGAAAAACTCAAACAGATGTGACTAAGAGCTGAAAGAGCCACGATGGCGTCCCGTGTTCATGAAGATGCAACTGGCAGAGTTAATACGTTTATTTCTCTCAGAGAGGGACTCATGATGTCGAGAAAGTCATTCTGAACAGAAAAAAATAACATTATTTCATGGGATTAATTACTGTTTTTATTGTTTTGTTGTTATTTTTTTTACTGAGATGCCACTCTCGCAGAAAAAAACTAATGTAAAAAGTAGTATTTTCCAAATGGAATAAGACAAAAAAAAAAAAATCAAGCAGCATAACAATAGTATTAGTATTATACTTCTAAACATTGTTCTGAACTGGTGAAAAAAGAATAAAATAAAATTGTATTTAGATAATTTTTATCAGATTATTCCTGCAATGAAATCTAACATGTGCATTTTTATGAAACCAAAATAAATAATGGAGGATTTAGTTAAGTACTAGTTGCATTGAATGTATTAAGTATTACCGGTTATGTCCTTGAATGCCCTCCTCCACAATGACTCTGAAAGCTGATTCACATTCACGTGCACATCCAAAGTAACATCTTCAGCAGCGTTAAATCTCTTATTGCAAGTAAAATAAGATTTTATCAGCAAAACTATTTGTGATGGTGTTTATCAGAGCGAGTTAGAATAATGAAGGTCCTGTTAACAATGCCTGCTTGTTCTTGGTCACACAACACATGGATCTAACAATTCAAATTCATTAACTGGTTCTTGTTTTGCTGAATTTGTGTAAATCTTCTCACATTCAACTCATTTCACTTTTGAAAATTATTCCTACAAACAAATCTCATGAAAGAAAAATGGAAAGTCATGCAACAATGAAAAAAAAACAATAGACATTTTCTCATATGAATCATAATGAAATAAGTATGATATTCCAGAGGGACTATAACATGTGAGAGAGGACTCCATGTCTTAGCCCTGATGAAAACACTGATGGCGCATTACAGCCTCAGCCTGGGGATCGGATCCACAACCTCCTCGCTGTGAGAGAAAGTGCTAATATCTCTTTACCCTTTGGTCATGATGTGCTTCTGACTAATTACATCCTGGGATAAAGATAATTTCCAAGCAGACGAGCCACTGATTTGATCCACTTTATTTACTTTAATTATGAAAAGAGAAAAGAGGAAAATAAAATAATTAGCTTGTCAGAGTTAAGTTTATTAAGTACAATGCAGGTGTTGAGCCTGAGTGCCACCGCATGCTCACAGAAAACCAGTTATTATTTTTTAACATGCCACAGTCCCTCTGCCTAGTTAAAACACTGCAGTTGCTCATTTATTTAATGACATGAAATTACAGCCTGCTCTGGCTCACTGATGGAACCCAAAAACCTTCCAAGAAGTCACTCTAATCACAACTTTGCAGAGAGGAATTTACTCTCTATTTTACATCTTACTCTGTGTCTTGGAGCTTTCTCACCCCGCGTGAAGTCAAATTTATGTGGATGCCCCATTAAGGGAAATATGATTTGGCTGTCACATTAAAAATACTGTTGCTTTCATGGACTGTATTATGCAAAGTCATGCAAATTAGCTACGTGGCGATCAGACAAAACAACCCCTAATTTCGTCCTTCTGCTTCCCCCGTGTTTAGTGTGTAATGCGGTTATCTGTGCCAAATGAAAAGTCACTTTCACGCCGGGTTATTTTCTCATGTTGCTGTGTTGCTGTTGATCAAGTCCACCTCAACCAACTCACAAACACAATAGAAGCAGCCGGCGTGTGCACTGTCACAACTGCAAAACCGCGGCGGACGTTTTGAAGAGCACTTAACCCTGGCAGATATGCAGGCTGGTGTTGTTTATTCATTTGGAAGCCCGAGTGGAGAATGCCGATTCAATTAGCTGTGTCCGCCGGTAAAAACACATAGGATTTACACTTACTTAGTTGGGCCTGTGGCTTCGTTCACTCATTCAGCGGGTCATTTGAGGGGTAAAGAGTAATTTGGCATGAAAATCCAATTGCTTTAATCTAATTTCCCTTTGATATAATTCGCACTAGGCTTACAGCCACAGAGCATTTACCTTGCTGAAACAGTGCAGTGCCCCTGGGGAACAATTACGGATAGCTACAGGTAGCTGACTCACTCTACATGAAATAAGCAGCATCGCCCACGATCAGATTTACAAAGAAGAGGAGATCAAAAGCACAGCCGCAGAAATGTGTTTGCGTTTTGCGGCACTGAAGTAATTGTGACTTGAAAAATGCACGTTACATAAGGAATTGTTGGCATGTATGAAACAAATGCAATTCTGTTTATTTGTCCGCCTCCATTTATTCAACTTTTGAAAATTGTGGTTTTCCTCTACCTATTCAATGAGAAAATAAAAAGCCTAAGCTGTGATTGCAACTTAATTATAGTACACACATTTACACACAACAATGGCCCAGTTGGTGGAGAAGTTGTCCCCAATCCATAGGTTTGTAATTTCAATCCATCCATCTTCTTCCCCTTAATTGGGGTAAGCTCACACAAGTATTTTACTTCGGCTTACTCCCTTTGAGCTGTGTCTACTTTTTCTTGAAATGTTTCCCTATTGGATTGTTTTTTGTTTTGTATGACCTGCTCAAATAAATTGATTGATTGATTGAATCCATTTCTGGGTCGAGGGGGGTGGCAGTCAGAGCTGCACCCAGTACCAGCCCCTCACTAAACATCCTGCAGGAACAATTTCAATCTCCACTCCTAATATGGCATTATAGATTTAGGTTCAAGAAGGACATCCACTGCTTCTCACAGTTTAAATTCCAAGAATGAATACCAATTTATTTCATATAATAGCACAGAAGGTTAAAAGTTCTCTTAGAAGTTTGTTTTTTGCCTTTATACCTGTACTGTTACCTTTTTGTAAATCAATGAATGCAATATACATCAAACTCCTGGAAATGTGAAAGATTTATAGTTTCATCCATTTTACTTCCAGTCAAATCATCTTTTATGAACCGAGAACATTTTTACTTTCAAACCCACAAATTAAATATACAGTAGTCCAGAAATAAGCAAAAAGTATGAGTTATTTTGTGTACGTGGGCGGCACGGTGGCAGAGTGGATAGCACTCTCGCCTCTCAGCAAGAAGGTCCTGGGTTCGAATCCCGGTCAGACCAGGGCCTTTCTGAGTGGAGTTTGCATGTTCTCCCCGTGTCTGCGTAGGTTTCCTCCGGGTACTCCGGTTTCCCCTACCACTAAAAATATGTCCAATAGTTCTAGCATGCGCCTCCTGTACTGGCGACCGCGCTCCCATCTCTGTGTGGAGTGAGAGACAAATGCCCAAAAATTAACAATTGTAAACCGCTTTGAGACTCAGATCTGCAGTGAAAAGGCGGTATATAAATAAATACTTACTTACTTACTTACATTGCGACTGGAGGTTGATCTTCATTCATGTCCCGGAAGCTAATTTCTGACAAAGGGTAATAAACATGATAAAGACAACTGTTTGTATTTTTACAGTCAATTAGACCCAAACCCTTTATTTCCCTAAGAACATTGGCGGACTTTGGAGTATGATATTTCTTCATCCTGAGCTTGCTCCCATTTATAAGAGTTCTCAGGGGCCTCAGCTTCACAAATACTGACAATTTGTTGTACTCCTAAGGGTCCTAAAGCATTCAATTAGAATTTTTTAGAGTTGTTTTTACAGAGATTATGCAAGGTGTGTAAGGCAATTTACTTGTGCCCTTTTGAGTCATTCCACCTCCTTTGTCCTATAATCAAAAACACAAAAACAACACTAATGTCCCCTTGAAAGAGAATTTGAATCATATTGACTCTCACACAGTAATAACTTCTATCTGGTGTGTTTGAACCGGGAGTCCAGATTCTCCATAACACCCGCTGCTTTAGAAATTGCAGGGACACAGTGATTAATCTGCTGCACTTGTGGCTGAGAGCGGCCCAGAACAACACAATATAAACAGAGATAGTGATTCTGACGGATTTGCTGTTCCGTATCCTCTGAGGCATGCCTGAAGAATTTTGGGTAATTTTTTGACCGTGGGTGGCGGTACCGCTGGGACAACGAGAGGAATAGGTGCATTCTGAAGTAGTTTGGAGTCCTGTCATTTTGTCAGACAAAGTTTTCATCAAAAGTATTCCACCGTACTAAGCAGAGCATGACATTACATTTGGCAAGAAAAGGACAAATTGAAAGTATAAGACAGAATAATGACTGGGGAAAGGGCAGCAACCAATTTCGTTGGTTTGAACTTGTCTAATCATATTCTCATGTCTCATGTTTCCAAAGAAAGCTGTTTAAAATTGTAGTGCAAATCTGCAAATGATCTCTATACTAAGACAACTCTTTTAGTTTAGAGCTGATTTCTCTATAATTCCTGACCCGCATGAAAGAAAATGTGTCCCAAAATTCCACATCTCCATTGTCCATATCCACATTATTAGCGAAAGGAAGAAATCCAGGGCACTCACTAATATAAAATAAATATCCTTTAATGAACAAGGACTCATTTAAGGATTTTTCTTTTCTGTCAAGAGTGCCTTGGATGTCCTCCTTTTTTTCAAAGTTTCCAGTGTTTTTGTAAATGCTGATCCTGATGAGCAAGATTGACCCACTACATAAGAATAATGTTGCAGGTTTGGGAATCTAATCAAATAATGCTTTGGGAGTACATTTACCTTCAAAAATGTAATATTTCCCACAGAGTTGTATTGGCACCTGCCATCCAAACTGAATAGAATTGTAGAACATGAACGCAACCTACAGTATTAGAATCAAAATCAGTTTATTGCCATTGTAATTTCCTTTGGCATTTAGTGCATTATCAATCTTCACAATGTACTGTATGTCTGTGTGATTTATTTTTTTCTAAGATTTCAAATCATTAAAGAAAATAATAAGCATTGTCGGCATCTATATTGTTGTAAGAATCATTATGCAGACATAATCAGAGCAGTGCAAATGAGCGTGTAAAAGTAGAAAAGAAAAATAGAGTGAGCAGATTGAAAATTCAGCGCGCTTCTCCCCAACAACATAATTCAGCTAAAGAACATATTTTTGAACAAAATAACAATTACAGTTCCACCCCATTTGTTCACCCCTCTTTGCATCTCCCAAATCCAGCCTGCACCCTCTGCCAGCACCGCATCCATCATATCAGTTTTAATGAGTTGACCAAAAAGCTGAATTGGGTGCTGAAAACCTGCTCATAGCTCATCCTTGTCCATTAGGATTGTGTGAAGCTCGGTCCAGACGTGGAGCGGGTGGATGAGCAGGTGGACGTCTGCTCCCTGCGTCTGCTGCTGCCATCGTGGGTTAATTCTGAGTCCTTTACAAACCAAGGACAAACAGGACACTGAAGGACACACTGTCTCCAGAGCAGACGGGGAATTACTCTACTCCTCATCCCAATGTCATGACTCGACCTCGACCTTGGATTTAGTGATGAGTTTGGCTTTTTCTGATGCCTTGTGTAGAGATTCATTTGGTGTTATATTGTCTGTAATCCCAAATTGTGATTGGTTTGCTGAAGGGAGAGCATGAAGGGTAAATATAGCTTGGATCAATATGTGGGGTACTGAAAGGAAAATGTCTCATTTCAAAATCTTGTTCTTCTTTGCGGAGGCTGAGTGGGTAAAGGAGCTTCAAGAAGGTTGGGGGTGGGCTCGATCCTGTGCCGGCCCTTACTGTGTGGAGTGTGCATGTTTCTTATGCTAAAGTTAGAAATGTTATACTTTCTTCTTTATTCTAAAGTTATAGATTTTAGTTTGTTTTAGTATAGAGTTATTGTTCACTAATCTAGAATACACTACAATAATGTACTGTGTGTCATTCCTATTTCACTCTGCATCTTGTGAAGTTTGGGAAAAAAAAAACTGTATTTTTTTAGCCTCGCCTAAAATATGAAATGTCTTAAAACCCTGACAAAGGCATACTTCATTGTAAGCTCACTATATTCAAACAGTTAGTTTTGATGCAGTTTTCCTTTAAGATAAGATAAGACAGGAGAAATTTACATGTCACATTGGCAAGGATAGGAACACTCAACAATTGTGCAAAAGTAAGAAATGTGCAGCATGTTAATGCAGGATATTATGTACAAAAAAAGATTAGAAAGAAGTGTCAATAGTAGTGCAGGTTTCTTTTCAGTCATAGTGTAGTGACTTAAAGTGACTTGTTGTACAGTCTGACGGCGGTGGGGATAAAGGCCCTGCGGTAGCGCTCCTTCCTACACTGAGGGTGTCTGTCTTCCACTGAAGGAGCTCCTCAGCTCCTCTACAGTCCTGTGCAGTGAGTGGGAGGTGTTGTCCATGATGGAGGTGGCTTTGACTAGCACCCTCCTGTCCCTCACCTCCTCCACAGAGTCCAGGGGGCAGCCCAGAGTGGAGCTGGCCCTCCTGACCAGTTTTTTCAGTCTACTCCTGTCCCACTCTGTGCCGCCCAGGCCCAGCACACGGCAGCGTAATGTATGGCTGAGGCTACCACAGAGTCATAAAAAGTCCTGAGCAGAGGCCTGCTCACTCCGAAGGACCTCAGCCTTCTCAGAAGGAAGAGGCGACTTTGGCCCTTCTTGTACAGGGCGTTGGTATTATGGGACCAGTCCAGTTTATTGTTGATGTGAACACCCAGGTACTTGAAGCTGTCCACCAGTTCAACGTCCTCCCCATGGATGTTCTGCAGCGTGTGGGAAAGTGGTTTTCTCTTGAAGTCGATGACCATCTCCTTGGTCTTACTGGTGTTCAAGCACAAATGGTTGCGCTCACACCAGTCGACAAAGTCCTTGATAACCGACCGATATTCCAGTTTGTTCCCCCTCAGACACACAGCCCACGATGGCGGAGTTGTCAGAGAACTTCTGCAGGTGACAGCTGTGTGTGTTGTATGTGAAGTCCAAAGTGTAGATGGTGAAGAGAAACGGTGAGAGGACAGTGCCCTGAAGGGCCCCAGTACTGCAGACTACCACCTCAGACTCACAGCTGCGCAGCCGCACGTACTGTGGTCTGTCTGAGAGGTAGTTGATGGTCCATGCAGTGAGGCTACTGTCCACTCCAGCGTCCTCCATCTTCGCTCACAGCGTTTTTTGACAGCGCTCCCGCCGGGCTCCAGGTGGGAGAGTGTCCGCTGTAGGAAGTAGATGACGGCGTCTTCTACTCCGATGTTGGGCCTGTAGGCGAACTGCAGCGGGTCCAGGGTGGGGCTGACCACGGAGCGGAGATGGGTGAGGATGAGCCGCTCCATGGTCTTCATCAGGTGGGAGGTCACTGCGACTGGTCTGCAGTGAGCCGGTTCCTTGGCGTGCGCTGTTTTAGGAACCGGGATCACAGAGGAGGTCTTCCACAGGACAGGGACCTTCTCCAGGCTGAGGCTCAGGTTGTACATGTAGCTGAGGACCCCAGAGAGCTTTAACATAAACTAGTGCCATTCGGTTTTATTGTGCCAAACTCATGTGCTCAAATCTAGGGTACTAGGTCATCCATGACCATAAAAAAAAATTGCTTATGTTTTGGTACTTTAAAGCTACCTTCATGTATGATTTTGTTATAGTTTTTCAAAGTTTATATATTTATTATAGTGTAATTACATGCTGCGTAAAACTTGCTTATTTTCTCGTGTGTTTTGCCTCCTTACGCGTCTGTGTCAGAGATACGTAATAACAACAAGTCCCACTCCTTGTTTAAAAGCTATCATTATAGGCTGTTTGAAACTATGAATCATCTGGCTATACAACGTCATCAGAGCAAGGTGGGTTGAGGGGAACCGTCAATACTGCTACCTCTAAACTCATTGTTTAGCTAAGAAGAAAAGGAAGGAGAAGAAGAAGAAACTTGTAATGCCTTTGAAGACGTTTTTTTTTTCCCCCGTTAAAGAAAAACACCCATTTCTGGATTACTGCTTCACACTGGACAATATTTCAGAAATCCCAAGTTGATAATGCTTTTCCATGGACATTTACGCACTGGTGTATTAATGTAGATGAGAAAATAAACTTTGAAATGATATACAGCGTGTGGGGGTTGAAGCTCAATATAAATGAGCTTTGACAAGCTGAACTCAGAAAAAAAACAAAAAGGGTCCGCCGGCGGGCCGGTGCGTGTAAAGTGACGGGAGAGAAAGCACGCTTGAATCTATTCTGATGCGGAGCAGAAACACTGACCCAAAACATGGCAATTGGCACACATGTCCAAAAACAATTCTCCTTTTAGCGGAATCCTTACTTTAAAAGGTCAGGTAACCAGCAGTTCTTCACAGATGAGTATTCCCACTGTGAATGAGCCAAATCCTTTCTCAATCTTCCTGCCACGACAGTAGCCACGCGGGAACCGGGCAACATCTGAAGCAGAGCTGGGGTTTATGGATGGTTAAAAAAATAATATTATGATTCAAGTTTTCTGTTTATTTGTAACGAATATTTTGACTGAGATAACTGTTTCATTGATTTCCATCAATTCAATTCTAGTTGTCTCTATGTCTGTTCTGTTTATCCAATTAAGAAATGTGTTTTATTTATTTACAAATAAATGTTTATAGAATGTATAAGAAAATAATCTACCAATGGCAGTGGTAAATATAACGACCCACACATGTCATTTAAGCATGTTTAAACATGTCCGTGTTGCTGTTAATGGTCACATTTATACAGCATGCAGAAAATAACATGTTTTGTATAATAGACATGACTAAGGTGGCCCAGATTTGCTCATCAAATACGCTTGGGTTAGAATATAAATATCAAAATGTGTAAATCGTCCCACTAAATTAAAGCAAGTGCCTCAGGTTTTCTAATGGAGGCCTCATCACTCCACTCTGCTGTGTGGACTCTAAGTGGCCCCCCTCTTCTGATGTTTTTTTTTTTTAATGGAACAAAGGAGTTATGTGCCCTAGCTTTAATATAGAATAGAATCTCCTTCAGACTTCTCATAAAACTATAACATAATTTGTATATGACTTCCTGATCCGGAAAAACTAAATTTCCTGGATCCAGATGGTGATCCAAATCACCTCCTAAATCTACAGTAATAATCGTTTTGTGTCCCATTCCAGACAAAACTAACTAACAACAACAAACCCAAACCAAAATTATGGTTGCGACTAACCACTATTTTATAAAGGAGTCTACACAAATAATTTAATTAAAACAATTTTTTCCCATTGACTTAAACCAATATGCTTTGGAAAGTTTGCGCTCCCAAAACATAATATTTCAAAAACTCATTCCTTGCATTGTTTTATGATTGTACCTTCAGCTTCCCAGATCTGAAAACAGCCGAGCATATCACCAACACCATCATTATTGAGGTTTATGGTTTGAGACTGATGTGACTTAATGCGGCAGCCATTCATTATAAAAGACAAGGAGGTGTGTGCGTATGCGTGTGTGTGTGGGTACATGTGTGCATGTGTGTGTTTGTGTGGGTGTGCGTGAGGCAGCAGAGGTCATCCATGGTGAAGAACTGCAGAGCTTGTGTGAAGAGGCTTACGGTGCTGTGAAATAAAAATAAGTGAAGGGGTCTGTCGTTGTGATTGACCATGCAAGGCTATCCACAGACAGTTCAGTGGAAATCCTTCAGTCTGTAGGGGCCACTCTACAATGAGACAAGTGCATTGTTTACATTCACCTTTCATGTAAAAGTTCCAGCGTGCGTCAGTGCAGTTGAAGCAGCACCTGTGACAATAACTTTATAAAATTATCTATAATTTCACTAATCACAAATAGGTATTTGACAAAGAATGAATTACGACCCACTTTTTTTAAATCCGAGGCTTGGCAGGAGGATACGCTCAGAGCGACCCAGGGTTGCTTTGTGGAATGACCACGCTACTTTTGGTGAATAATACTGACCACAGGGAGCAACAATAAAAGCAGCACAATCAACCAGCAGGGCTTCAAAGAACACATGTATAAGACCATTGAGAAGTTGTAATGAATGAAAGCCTGCAAGGGCTTTACCTATCTCTGCAAATGAAGGCGCAGGGCCCCATGAACAAGGTCCAGAGCACAAGAGTGCAATTTTGCAGAGGAGCTGAGGAAAGATTGCCATTGGCATTGCTTACCTGACACCAAAAATGTAGGCGCACAAGGACACATAGGGTCCTTGTGTGAACAGAGTACAGGAACACCCCATCATGATTTAGTTTTTTGTTTGACATTTGTTCCAAAATGACAATCATGTATGACAAACAATGACAAATCAAAAGTCAACAACAGTTCAGTGGAATTCCCTAAAAGTCATAAAATCTAAAAAAAAAAGTGGATTCAGTATAAACTTAAACCATTGAATAGTTCAGGTCTGTACTAATGGATAGTTCAGTCTCTATCCAACTGAAACGGCGTGGTCCAATGCTGGGACAAGCACCTCTCCCATTTCCCCACTCTCACAGCAGTTTTCACGCTTCCGATGTGCAACCAGGCTGAGGTGTGACATAGACGGCCTCCGAGCCCCAGGGAGAACACCCCGCACCCCCATCTGCTCTGGAAGGATGAGGTCATTAGGACGGAGCATGTAGGTCGCCCCATCCCGGCATGGCCCCTGTCATGGGTCACCGATATCACAGGCACGCATATAACATGGAGAAAGGATTTGGGGTATTCACAGTCATGGCTCTAATCTCCATTCAAGAGCGGCTGGTTACTTGACCTTCACCTGTTTGGTGAAGTGTTGCCAAACGTTTGGCCATTCAAGCATACCATTTTGTATTTCATGTTCTTTTTTTGGTTTATTTGCAAAGATCTTTCCTTTTACTATGTTTGAATATACATACAGTATATTCTTGCTACACAAGTAAGTAAGTAAGTAAGGAACATTTATTTATATAACGCCTTTCACAGACCAGGATCACAAAGCGCTTCAAAATCAAAAACCCACAGAGAAAAATAGTACACATACAAGTTAGAACTTCAGATAGGCCTACACTGCAAACACAGTCATACACAGGGATGTTTTTAC
The DNA here is from genome assembly GCA_964034765.1 of Knipowitschia caucasica. Taxonomy (NCBI): domain Eukaryota; kingdom Metazoa; phylum Chordata; class Actinopteri; order Gobiiformes; family Gobiidae; genus Knipowitschia; species Knipowitschia caucasica. Next base: position 33,522,134 of record OZ035830.1, on the reverse strand, counting down.
AATTTATAAAGTATGTAATGCAATGTTTCCAAACTGGTTTTGAACAAAAGCTGCTGGATGAATCCCACTTCTGACATAAACATCATTGAGCGGTTAGACCAACTGACAAACAAATTTTCTAATTGGTGAGTGCTATTGTGTCCTTTGGAAACTCATTCAACCCATGGTGCCTTCAGTGTGTTTAAACTGGTGCGTGAATGGTTCTGTGATGAAAGTGTCTTGAAAGGTGGATAAGTGTTGTATACATGTGACCATTAACAGCAACATGGACATGTTTAAACATGCTTAAATGGCATGCGTGGGTCGTTATATTTACCACTGCCATTGGTAGATTCTTTTCTTATACATTCTATAAACATTTATTTGTAAATAAATAAAACACATTTCTTAATTGGATAAACAGAACAGACATAGAGACAACTAATTAACCCTTTGATGCACAACATGGGTCAAAAGTGACCCGACTGAGTTTTTATGTTCTTTATCTTTGCAATGGATTAATTTAATCTTTTAGTATTCCAGGTATTCCTCAATTAGCTTGTTTTTGATCTTTAAACATCCTCATTTTATTATTTGTTTTCTTACTTTTTGAATTAAAATGATTTTTGTATCACTACCCCTCTAATGCACAACATGGGTCAAAAATGACCCGCATCCATTTTCTATGTAATCTCATGTATGGCTGAGTGTTGCTTTGCTACACCTTTATAATATATATATTTTTTCATTTAGTACTCCATGTATACAGTAAATAACATGTTTTTATTCATCACAAATAATATTTTTTATGTTTCCTTTCTTACTCTATGAACGAGGTGAACATTTGTATACCTACATGAACTTCACACACATGCATTCACTGTGGCCTTAGGTAAGAAGCTTTGAATTTGAGCATGTTTGCTTAGGAAAATTTTGACAGCGGACAAGTCAATTGCAGAAGACAGTTCATCTATGGTGACTGTCACCATAGATGAACTGCTGGTGCCATTTCAGGGCAGGTGCAAGTTGAAGCAGTACGTAAATGCCCAGCAAGCCTGTGAAGTACGGGATAAAGGCATACTTCAATATTAGAATTGAGAATTATGGATTTAGTACGCACAATAATTGACACTTTGGGCTCAGAGCTGGTCCTCTCTCACATTTCTCACTGAAAAAATTTAGCTAAATATGTGTCAGAAGCTGCACATGCATGTTAAAAGTGAGATATATTTTGAGAGTTAGGGACTAGTTAGATTCATCATCATCATTCAACTTTACAGAATCATGGGTCAGAATAAGACAAATATACCACATAAAACAACACGTATAAGAACAATAAGCCTCACTGCTCAGAGCACAAAATCTGTACCAATGTCTCCGCAGTTCTGACTGGTACCACGATTGATTTGAATTACTTTATCATTTGTGGTTATATAGACAGCCCTGATTTAGCTTAAATTAAGATTGCAGTTTTCACAACACAACAACAAATTACCAGTGCTGACGTGGTTATTTTTCAGTTCATGTTTGAAGAGGTGAAAGAAAAAAGCACCAATTGGAGACGTGGGGATTACGATGAATAACAGCTCTATTATGTCGCTTGTCCTCTCCTGGTCCCTGTAATCTCGTCTCACGGGGGCCCAGACAGTGCCAAAGAAGTTTCCCTGCGGTATAATACGAGAAACGACTATCATGGGAGGGGAAGAAAAAATTGAAGCAAATAAATAAAAATAAAAATCGAATTCACTACAGTCGTTGCAGTATGGGCTTACGAATCTGCGGAATAAATTCTCCCCAGAGATAAACAAACACAACATTTCTTTGCAAAGCTACAGGAAGGACAAGGGGTTAGCTGTGTGTCGTAAAGTTTAAAGCTAGGAAGCATTAAAACCAGAAAAAAAAAATCTGGTCTTTAGCTGATACCTCGCAGTGCAAAAAACAACGCACTTTTAACACATGTCCCTGACTTTAGTGCTGTAGATATATAGCCTTGTATACAGGGCTTTACAGAGGGATTCGGAAACGCAAGTATCTTCCAGAACTGACAACAGCTTAAGTGCTACTCCACGAGATTTATACATCTGTGTACATCGTTGCACCTGGAATAGTAAAACATGCGGCTTTATCCTGATTGGACACATGCAAAAACCATGAACTGTGAACCCTGTAATGGTGCTGTATACTGAGCCGGGGAAATCAGATGTGGAACTTATGTGGGGATAAGGAAGTTGATTTATCGAATAATAACTTCTAATGCTTTGAAACGCCTTACTCTGCAGCCATTATCATATTCATGGCATGTTTATGATCATTATATATTATTTCACTTACACAGTGTATTCAGGTTGTATTTTACTCTTTTAACGGATTTTTTCAACAGGGCCCACCACAGACTAACATCCAGCCAACATCTTCCAACCATGAATGACATGTGTTATTGTGTAACATTATTTTAGAATGGTGAAACAATTAAGAATGGAAGAATGGGTCAACATATCAGTGTGTGTGGAAACCTGGTGAAAACCTGAAAAATGGCTGATCTCTGTCATTGCCAACAAGTTGAACTTTTGTTTTTGGTCAATTCATTATTTTAAATGATTTTGTGAAACACAATGTGACTTCCTGGATGCATTTTTCACATTCTGACACTCACAGTTGAAGTGCACCAACCCCTCTCATGATTTTCTACTGTGGAATTAATCCAGTAATAAATTGTGAACTCTGAACTGAAAGTATTCTTATTATTTAACTGTGAAATATTAATTTCTGAACACTTAATATATCATATATATCTGTAAAACATGTAATTACCATGTTTTATAAAAAGCCAAGTCTAAGTCTGTTTTCTTGAAGGTATAGTCAATTTTCTTGTACAAAAGAAAACTGAAAATCTGACTGTATTACACTAGTATATGGTTGAATACATTGCACAATATAGCGACGGTTGGAGCAGTTTGTGTGGCAGTAGACATGTAGCGTTAAGTGAAAGGTCAGAGGTTGGACTGTGTTTTTGGAGGCTGGTATACAGTAAGGTGAAGAAACCAATACTGCAGTCACCCATCAGTGATGGCTTCAGTATATGGGAGACTTAACAAGAATAAAATCTATATTAAAACAACATGAAATGCAAATGTTGTACCATAAAGTGGTAATGAAGTGACTGAGAACATTCAGTAAATCATTTTAAATGTAATGTATTTTTGTACAGCCCTAAATGATAACAGTAGTTATCTCGGAGGACTGTACACAACCGTTGAATTCGCCGACACAGATCAGAGAATCAAACAGTTTAAACAATAGAAATAAAACAGAAAACACATTGATATTGGTCCATAACGGGCAGGTGACCAATGTCCATAAGTATCAGTGATGCAATCTGCTTGTATCAGTTACAAAAATACATCTAACTATAATTAAAAAAAGAATAATATAATGGTCAAGGCTAGTGTAGTGCATAATATGTTCAAAGTATACATATTACGGGGAAAATGTTCGAATAATGTTCCCAGAAACTAAGAACTGTGTAGTTCTACCTTAGCATCTCCATATACATTTTCTTCTGATTCTGCCTTCTCCGTTGTCGAGGTGCGGAAAGTTGCAGCGAGAGAGGAGAGCAGACTTCCCTATCCACACACAATGTCTCCAGCTCCTTCAGAGGAATCCTGTGTATAGCAATAGAGGGATGAACTCCAGGAAGCATTCTTTTAGGATTTTAATGGATTTTTAATCACCTCATACTGTTTCACGTTCATTTCAAATATGTGCCATATCATTTTGGTTAAAAAATGCACATGTGCTCACATCAAGAATAATTTCTGAGCTATTGCAGCTTTTCCTAGGTTAGACCGATTCAAGGAAAATAAGTAAAAACATCATATATGCAACACTCAAAGGAATAGGCTTTTTGTTTATGTAGCAAAAATGTTGTGAGTCAAACTTCTTGGCTTTGCGGCTGTCTAATTTATTGGCCAGTGTCCAGGCACACGTAGAGAAGCGCTGCCTTGACAGGTTAAATGGTTCCCATAACACACAGATGCAGTACTTTGGCACAGGCAGAGTATTTTGGAGGAGCAGTGTGAAGCATCTTGTTTCAAGGAAACAACACATAATTGGTCCAGGCACTTAGTACAGTGAAACACGCTATCTTTAGGGATAAGTGGATTCCGGCGGAAATAAATGGGCAGACCAAACAATTGGACATTTTCCAACATTGTATTTGTATTTATTTTGTACATGTATCGGGAACTATACAGAGAGAAAGAACAAAAAAAAACAACCTCAAGGGTGGGATAAAAGGTTTCCTCTTCAGCCAAAACCTGCCTTAGCATTTATCTCAAACAACCTTTCTCCAACGTCGGTGGCTTTTCTAATAATTTAACTTTTTGAATGTACACATGAACAAATATGAAAAAAATCTGAGGAAACCCAAAGTCGCTCTGACACAGTTGTGCTTTTGTGCTTTACAATACTTATCTTTGTATGTTGCTTCAGCAGGAGTCGTGGTTTTACACTGAACCACTGTAATTGTATTGCCTTGTGTGACTCTTGTGTGTCTGTCTTGTTTTGTTCAGCACTTGGAGTTGCCTTGTGTATGAATTGTGCTCAACAAAAAAACTTGCCTTTCCTTGCCTGCTAAACCCTTCGTTTGAGGACCCGTTTGCCCCCCCCCCCCCCCCAACTTTAGACTTTCTCTTCTTGCTGCTGTCAGCTGAGAACAGCAGGGACACTTTTTAAGGGGTGTCTAAGATTAGATTAGGTTTTATTATCTATGTGTCTATTGTCTATTTTCTTTCTATAAACTGATCCATCTACTGGATGTATCTACTGTGTCTATTAAAAAACAATGTAAAATTTCATCCATTTTACCAGCAATAAAAAAATGACTTGTTCTTATCTGTATTAGTTATGCCAGCACATACACACATATCGATATATTTTACAGACTTTTGAACAGATTGTTGAGTTTTCCTTTCCTTTTCGTAATGTTATTCATCTGTATTTAAGCGTTAAGAGATGAAGGCAGCATCCCATCACCACCACATCTCACTCCAGAATCGATAAGAGCCCCCACAACATTGTGAATGGCTGGGCTATCATCCCTCACTATTTACAACGTGTGATGTGCCATGAACCGTGAAATTAATAAATAGCATGCTCAGTAATTGCCTGGAAACCAAGCACTGTGGCAGGAGCGAGGTATAAAAATCAGCGCCATCTGACAGGCTTTCTAATAAGTTGTCACATTATTGTTGGTGACCTTCAAGCAATTAAACCGGCTGAGGACTGTATGGTTTCTGTAGGAAAACAATGATTTAAACTGTTCTTCACTGATATGTCCATATGAGCTCAAATAGTGTATAACCTGTTGGCTTCAAGCTAATGTATACTTAGTTATTGACTGAATTTCAATCTGCTTTTGTACAGCCTTTTGATGAATTGTTCACATGACAGCTTGAGATATCAGCTTATATGAATAGCAGTGATACATTCTCAAAGGTAAAACTAAAGCCGGAGAAACCAACAAAACATGGCCTAATTGCAGTTTCAGATTCAGATTCAGATTCAGATTCATTTATTTGCCATTTGCAGTAAAACCACATTGGAAAAACTGTGCAAGACTACCCCGGTGTGCACCAGACAGAGAAGACGACACACACCAGAGCTCTTGCCAGTTTTGTAATTGAGGCTTTTGGCTGATTGGCTGCAGTGAGGGGCATCATCTATGGCACTTTTGTCTGTCTGAAAAAGCTGATTTTAAGTTGTGACAGAGGCCAAAAACACATGTTAATGAAAACTAATGACGTAACCAAATCTTTATTTTCTGTAGTTTAAAGGTAGGTACACCCAGCTTTATCTAAACAGGTTTGTCATATCGCAGTCAAGAGAGAAACGATAATGCACAGGCAAACATATTTTTGCCCTACCAAATAAATCTAGACAACAAATATATTAATTTATAATATGAATATATTTTTTAATTATTCAATAGAGAAATATTGCCTTATTGCCTAAAGCAAATATATGTTCTGGTTCCTTTCATGGTATAAGTCCTATACTGGTTTTTCATCCGACGCTCTAACGCCTAAATGGAAGAGGCAACGTTGGGGGAGGGTCATCTTGAACTAAATTGATAGTAGATGAGGAGGACTCCATTAAGACACACGGATCTTCATTAAAGGCCACTGACTGAGAGAGGGGAAGAGTAGGGGATGAAGGACGGATTAAGGGTGAGTGGGACAAAGAGACATTGAAAAGCCAGAAGAGAGAAGCCTGTATTTTAAAACCCAAATCAATGTATTCTGTTGCCCTGGTTCCATTGTAAAGATTTCACGCTAAAGGATTGAGGTTTCCCTGCAGATGGTGGCTCACATTTGTCTCCACAAAGATCCTAATGCTGCCTGAATGTTGCACTGTGGCACAACGCCATTTCCAATAGCATTTTAGTAAAGGCAGTTTGTGTGAAGTTACCATAGGATTCATTTCATCTGTGTGATGGGGATCTGGTTTTTCATGCTCATTATTCCGTCGTCTGTAAAGCTACAAATCCATGGCTTTTCCTATTTTAGTTTGTATCTTCAGTGACACATTCACTCCCTCTCATCACTAGTTGAAGGCCTTCAGACAACATACATTTCACTACACACTACTCACATCTCTGAATACAGCTATGGCTCACTTGGCCTTCTCTTTTTTTCCTCTCCGCCTCTAGTCTTATTAGGTGGCTCATTGGAGGTGGAGGTGTGCATACATCAATATAGTCTGAATTTTGGGCTAAAAAATCTGTGATGAAATTGTATGTGTTATCCAGGTGTTTATATTTGTATATTGTCAGTACAGCACATGGACCCATCTCCAGATGTTGTTGCTCAGCTCGGTCAGCACCAGGTTTGGAGGATTTCGCCTATTGTACATTTTTTTAATGGGAAAGGGAAACCAGGAGAAAACGGGCACAGACACAAGGAGAACATGCAAACGTTCGCCCTGTTCTGACCAGGATCTACTATCTACTCAGCTGCTCAGAACTGCTCTTGATTGGCGTTTGTATTGCTACTGTAGCTCCTTGCTACCCATTAATTTGGCTCCAGATTCCCACCCATAAGCCTGTTAGAGTTAGGTCTAATCCGTTTCTTCTGCAATACGGCAAAGGGTGATGTCAGCACTCGGTCACTCCTCTCCTTCTACAGTCTATGAAGAAAAGTGATCGTTAAGACTCAAACTGATGACTAAATAATACATATTTATGTTGTTTTTGTTGATTAAAAAGTGCAAGGAGGCAAACTTTTTAGTGTAGCTCTAAAACTGCCACAAAGTGTGTTTTATGCACACCGCTTTTGCTGTAAATTGTGTAAAAAGGAAACATTTTATTAGCCTGTGATTTTTTGACATATGGTCAGGAGAGCATGTGTGGTTTAATGGTCCAATAGCATTTTATTAAAGGCAGTTAATAAATGGCGGCAGACAGACTGTCTACGTGAAGCCACCATGGGATTCATTACATATGTGTGATGGTGAACTGGTTTTTCATGCTCATTATTCTGATGTCAGTAAAGCTACACATCCATGCCTTTTTCTTATTTTAGTTTGTATCTTCAGTAACATTCACTCCCTCTCATCACAAGTTGAAGGCATCAGGCAACATGGATTCCACTACACACTACTTACAGCTGTGTCTCACTTACCAATGGCCTTCTCCTTCGGTTTCTTTTTCTTCTTCTCTAGTCTGATTATGTGGCTCAAGTTAAGAAGTATTCACGGCTACTTTTCTCTACATATTGTGTGTGCTCCTTGTGTGCTCTCACTACTGTCCTGTATGAGCGCTGCAACCTTGAAATATTCCTATTGTGGGATAAATAAAGATTCTCAGATCATTTAATGGCGGTCTGCAAGAAACCCAAGATGGACTTACACATTGAGCGACACTGGTGACGTGGTGTGTTTGCAGTGTTCAGTGTGACCAATATGACCAAGTACTGTGGTAATGAGGATTGCATGTTACCAGGCTGTTTTTTAGCCTGTTGCTTTGTGGGTCAAGTTTTTGGGCTTCAGGATTGTCCAGCATGCACTGTTCTGTAACTTCATTTGAATGTCCTGGTATAGATTGTCCCTCTTTCAACGTGGGCCTCCCTGAGGTTACTCATTTTTCCCAATGGGATTTCAATGTATACCTTGCTGTAGGGTCTAACGGCAGTGGTGATGATCCAGGACATTTAACATTCATGAACATTGGGCATCCTGCTCTCTATGGACAAATGGCTCCTATGAAATTGTTGCATTTCCTGTGTTCAAACCAGTGGGGGAGGGTCCCAGCTCAAAAGTGGCCAAAATGACGTGCGCTGACATGCTTGCAATACCGATGGGGGTGGAACCAGAAGTAGAATTAGCCAATGCTAACATATAGCATTGGCAGACCTCTCAAAAACGTCTTTACAGGATGAACCAAAAGTTGGCTCTTGGCCCAAAGCTCCGTTCCACATGTGTGTCAATGCTGAGGGGGGTGAATTTTTTTGGTCCACTCTAGTTTACTTGCTGTGAATTTTTGAAGTCTCTCGTTCAAATGAATGGAGCTGCTCCGGCTGACGCATGCGCAGATGCGTTTTTTCACAATTTTCTTGTGGGCGGGACCACTCGCGGCCATTTTGGATTGCTCCAGTAGAGCACATTTTTTGTTAGTTTTTAGTTAGAACGGCAGAGATAGGGGTGACTCTGTCCATTAATATATACAGTCTATGGTTCAAACAGTTTGATATTCTGATCTGTATTGAATCAACAACTTTTTTTTTCTAAAGCAACTGCTGTTGTGATTTAGGGCTAAACAACATTTTGAATAAACAATTATTTTGACATGATTGTGTGTTCCCCATTGTAAAAAGCTAACATGGGTCTAAAATACTTCTCTAACTTTACTCACTTGCACCAGTTGACACCAGTCTTGTTGTTTCCTCCTGATGCTACAAATATGAACAACTTCCTCGATCATGCAGCTGCCGGTAATTCCAGAGAATCCAGAGTGTAGGTACAGTATATTGACCTGCATTGATCCGCCATGGGTCACAGGACACTTTTGAACTACAGCAATGATGTTGTAAACCTGTTATATATTCATTTCAATGAGGCAACAACACACAAGTACTAAATGTCAGTTATAAGGCCTGTGGTCATTTAACTCAATTAATTTTACCAATTCAAAACAAATGAAGAATCTCCAAGAAGGCAGGAGAACACCCAGCTTTAATTCTGTCATAAATACAGCAGATATTTGACTGAATATTTGTATCTATAAAATTAAATAACTAGGCCCATATATAAGGGCAAAGACAGGGCAAAAACAACTTAGAAACGTTTGACACCCCAATATAACAAAATAAGATAAAATGCTAAAAAAAAAGTGTTTGAATAAATATTGCTGTATTACTTCTTGGATTAAAATGTGGTTTAATAAACTGCTTGAACTGCCCTCAGAGACGTATGCTGCTGTTTCTGGTCAGCTCTGTAGCCAGCAGTTGCTTCCAGGAGCTGGAAGCGAATAACTCACTGGACACACATGCACAATAAGGTCACGCTCTTCTCTGGCCAGTGAAACACGATTCAGTCCATTGGATTTTCACAATGTGTTTACGCCAATAAAACAGTCACTATTAAATCATGCAAAAACGTCTCAGAAAAGGGTCATTTTAACATAAGCATCCAAGCAGCAGCATACAGCCTCATGTCATACACAAGGATCAAGTCTTCCTGCTTATCACACTTAGCAGGCATTAGTACACCATGTTAGTCTCTGGCATGGAGCATTGTGTGTCTCTGTCATGCCAAGCTTTTTAGGGCTGAAATCCAATTAAACTAAATCAAATAAAATAAAAATAGAAGGAAAAACATGTTTGCGCACAACTACAAATAAAGAACTTCCTGTACTTGAGTGGTAAGTTCTACACGGTGGCTGAGGGGATAGCACTCTGGCTTCTCAGTTAAAAAGTCCTGGGTTCAAATCCTGGTTGGAAAAGGGGCGTTTCTGAGTGGTAAGTAAGTAAGTAAGTAATATTTATTTATATAGAACCTTTCACAGACAGAGGTCACAAAGTGCTTCACAAAAAATACAAATAGAAATAAAAGTACATTTACATTTACAATCACAAAACATGGTGGTCATAAAACAACCCCTTACCCACTGGAATTAAAATGCTTTTTCAAACAAGTAGGTTTTCAGTTTACACTTAAAAACATCAACACAATCAAGTAAGCGCAAGGAAAGCGGAAGATCGTTCCAGAGCGTCGGCGCGACCACCTGGAAGGAGCGATCTCTTCTCGTCTTGTAACGGGTACGAGGGACCATGAGAAGGTTCTGATCCTGAGACCTCAGCCTCCGAGAGGGGGTATAAGGACACAACAAGTCTCTAATGTAAGAGGGACCCTGACCATGCAAGGCTCTGAAGGTCAACACCAGGATTTTAAAATTGAAACGAAAAGTGACTGGGAGCCAATGGAGGGCTTTTAGAATGGGAGTAATATCAGTGGTTTCTGAGTGGTTTGCATGTTCCCCCTCTGCCTGCGTAGGTTTCCTCCGGGTGCTCCGGTTGAATGGATGGTGTCGGTTGGGGGCTTTAATGTGTCAGTTTGTTTGGCGTCGCGCTTCCATCATCAACGTGTGGAGAGAATAGAACGCAATCTGAAATCTGTACATTGTAAAGCTCTTTGGGTGACCTTGGTCTTTAAAAAAAATATTTTTTACAGACTTAATTACTTACATATAGCACCAATGTCCTCATTAGGCACAATGTATTTAGGAGGCTTGTTCCAACTATTGCGGTAATATTAGGCCAAGTCTGTCATGTATGGCTAACGGTAGATGAAGAACTATAATTGGCTTGTATGTGCGTTGAATATTGTGTAAAAAAAAAAAAACAATGTCAGGGCTGGTTTGAAGCAAGCCTCCAGGGCGGTCTGTGCAGCTTCGGAAGAATTAAACTTTGAGCTATTTACCTTTTAACGTGACTATCAGAGCAGAATATTGTACACAATTTAGACTGAGACAGTATTTGAAAAGGGGTTTATAGGAAGTAGACAACAATGTAAGTTCAAATCCAATCAACGTTTTAAATATTGAGATGAAATTACAAACAGTTTCATTAAATCCTGGACTGAATTTCTCTTTCTTTTTCTGTGCCCTTTTTTATTCCAGATTTGTTTAAACTTTTCTTTTGGTATTTTTCACAAACACTTGATCAAGCTGGCCCTGAGTTCCACAACCTTGGTCACAACGGCCCCTGTTCAAAAATGAAAAAATAACTTTGCAAGGACCTTCATGGCTGTAGGGTTTTTGCAGCGTGGTTAACCTTAGACATGTTAACAAAAGAATCTCAATCTATTAACACTAGGAGCACCCCTAGCGGTCAACTGACCGTCACTCACTTTAATATTCTAATTAGTGTATTCAAAACAAAACGCCAGAAGTTGAAATTTTATGACTTTTACTGGGTACTTGTTGTTTATATTTTGGTGTGTTTTGGTTTTGGAAAAAGTAAAGAAAACAAGATTTACACGCATTTAAACTTTTCTAATCCACAGCCCTTTCTGCTGCCCCATGGAGATACATGGCGCAGGGGCGACTGTTGTCATAGTAACCTTTCCCGGGGGTTTTTCGCGCCTTATAAAAATGTATCAATATGTTGTCATTAGACTCTAAAAAAGGGACTTGAGTTTTTTATTATTATTATTTGGGAGAGAGAAAGAGTTTTGAATTGAGAGGAGTACAGAATGAATAGAGCTGCAAGTACACGGTATGAAGCCCTGACAGTGCTTCAAGACATTGAATGAGAACAGTCTGACGGAGGTGAGATGTCACATTTTGAGCTGGAAAGTGACAGCGGGGGGAACACCTATATTATATACAAGTAGGTCTATTGCAGACCTCCGTAAAGAAGTCCTTCGCCTCACTGCAGAGCTGCAGGATAAACAGTCACTCGTGTCCAAACTTTTTGATGTCGCTGGCGGGCAGCACTCACGGCTTATGTCACTGAGCGCTGCATACTGTGACACTGTCGTGTGGGAGAGATCTGTCAGCTCTGGGCCCTCTTGTTCTACACCTAAGTGCCCGGTTCGGAATAAAGAGCCTGCGGACTGCGAGGAGCCATCCAGCGCCGTGGCCCATGTCCTGAGCCTTTCAAACCGCTATGCAGCCCTCTCCGCTGACATCCCAGCCCCCTCAGCAGAACCCCTGGACTCTGCAGCAAACTCTACTGCTGTCCGTGGATCCAGGTCCACTGCGAGAAAGACACTCTTAAAGGAAGCTGTCCTCAGACGAAAGAGTGATCATTCCCCTTCTCTGACCCCAGTGCATCACCACCACTTACCTTCACCGGGTCAGCAGCAGCGACCCGAGCCTGCTCCTCTCGCTGCTCCAGCGTCTCCGTGCACACAGCGTGGGTTGCCCGGAGCTGGGAATCAACACCCCCACTCCTCTCCATGTGTTCAGCAGCGCCCTGGTTCGGACCCATCCCTGGATGAGCCCGCTGGTTCTGGCCATGGACACCGAGCGCCCTCTCCGCGGCCGCGTCCACTCTTCGCCCCGACTACTTTGATTGTTGGAGATTCCATCGTGAGGCACGTCCGCTTTTTTAACGCGGTCACTCACTGCATTACCGGAGCCACTGTACCAGACCTGCTCATCCGTCTCCCTCCTCTGCTTCAGTCCCTGCCTGATACCATTTCAAAGGTAATCGTGCATGTGGGGATCAACGACATGAAGCTGCAGCAGTCCGAGGTCACAAAGAAGCATTTTATGGATCTATTCCGCCTCCTCCAGTCCTTCGGGTTGTGTGTTTTTATCTCTGGTCCAGTCCCGACTGTAAACCGGGGAGACTGCTTGTACAGTCGCGTTGTGGCGCTCAACATGTGGCTCCAGTCTACATGCAGCACTTTTAACTTTATTTTTGTGAACAACTTTGGCCTGTTCTGGAAGCGTCACGTGGCCTATCGTCCAGATGGTCTGCACCCGAACAGATACGGCACCAGTTTGTTGACGGACTTCCTACGCCATGTTGTTCAGTGCTCCCCGAGGGGGGCGTGACTGTTTACATCTGAGGCTTCTCGGCCCCCACCACCCCCCTCCTCCTCCTCCTTACCAGCACCGGGTGAGTACTGTGGTGCAAACACTGACCCCTGTCAGTCTGGCAGTGTAACGACAGTCCTGCCACTGAACTGTGCTGACTCAGTTATGCATCTGGAACTTAACAAAGTACAACAGAGTTCACTTTTTAAACCAATAGAGACTGTGTGTGTGTTTTCTCGCACCAGCTCAGAAATGTGTTTTAACTTGAATAAACACAAATTTAAAAGAAGGAAAGCAGTTAGACGGTCCAACTCTGGAAATCTAATTCCAGTTCTTTGTAATCAATCAACTAAACCCATTGACACTGATATTAATTTTAACCTTGCTCTACTTAATGTCAGATCACTATGCAACAAATCAATTTTTAATTAATAATTTTATCTGTTCGTATGATCTTGATTTTATGTTTATGACTGAAACATGGCTTGACCATAATACAGGAGATGCAGTTTTAATAGAAGCCTCACCACCAAATTTCAAATTTGAACATGAAACACGAGAAAATAAAAGGGGGGGGGGCATAGCAGCAGTTTTTAAAGATCGTATTGTCTCCCATAGAGTGTCTCTTGGGAAATTTTCATCATTTGAGTATGTTTCTTTTAAAATAGAACAAAAGAAATCTTCTTCCATTCTTATTATTGTTGTGTACAAGCCGCCACAGTCATGCCATAGTTTCACTGATCATTTCACTGAGTTGCTTTCAGTTGTGTGCACAGATTTTGATGGTTTGGTCATTGTAGGTGATTTCAATATACATGTAGATAATGCTAATGATAGATATGCAATAGAGCTGAGCTCTGTGCTGGAAACCTTTGGTCTCACTCAGCATGTGAGTGGCCCCACCCACAGCAGAGGACACACTCTCGATCTGTTAATTACCAAGGGGGTTAATATTTCAAATGTAAATGTGGTCAATGTTGCTCTGTCTGATCATTTCTGTGTATTTTTTGACATGTGTCTTGATTGTAAACCACCAGCTGAATCTTCGGTTGTTAGAAGAAGACACATAAATGATAATACAGGCGAACTGTTCATGGGGAGGGTAAACTTTGAGAACACGTTGTGTGTTACTGTAGATGAATTACTTGATTCTGTCACCACCACTGTTTTGAATGTTCTGGATACAATTGCTCCTGTAAAGGTTAAAATAGTTACAAACAAGCAAAAAGCGCCATGGACTAAAGCAGACTCGGTCAGGGCACAGAAGAGAGAGTGCCGGAAGGCCGAGCGGAAGTGGCGAAAGTCAAATCTCAAAGTTGACCATGAGATCTTCAAAGATGCGTTGTGCAATTTTAACAGGGAACTACGTAGAACGAGGGAAATGTACTTTTCTGAAACTATTGAAGGCTGTAGCAACAATCTACGTGTTCTGTTTTCAACAGTAAATAGATTGACGAATCCCCCTGTTAAGATGCCATCAGAACTTACTTCCAAATCTAAATGTAATGAGTTTGCTCAGTTCTTTAATGACAAAGTCCAAGGTATCAAAAACGCCATCACCTCCACGATAGAAATAATAATCCAACCGCCAGTGAGGCTTTTTGGGCTGACGCACTTTACACCAGTACAAATCGAAACTGTCCAGGAGATAATCACTAGTCTGAGTTCCTCCACATGCAGCCTGGATGTATTACCTCCTAGATTTCTCAAGTCAGTTCTGAGCAGTCTTTTACCTTCACTTACACAAATAGTTAATATGTCTCTTGAATCTGGAACATTCCCAATGGCCTTGAAAACGGCGGTCATCAGGCCCCTCCTAAAAAAGAGGAGTCTGGAAGCCCTGGCACTCAAAAATTATCGGCCCATTTCAAATCTGCCTTTCATGGGAAAAATTCTAGAAAAAGTTGCCTATAAACAACTTACAGAATTTTTAATAATCAATAACGCTTATGATATGTTCCAGTCAGGGTTTAGACCCCACCACAGCACTGAGACCGCGCTAATAAAGGTAACAAATGACATCAAACTAAACACTGACGCAGGAAAAGTCTCAGTCCTTTTTCTGTTAGATTTAAGTGCTGCTTTTGACACTATTGATCATGGCATCCTCATTCAGAGACTTGAGGACTGGGTTGGTGTTGCTGGCACCGCCCTAAGCTGGTTTAGGTCCTATTTACAAGACAGAAAGTTTTTTGTGGAGATCGAAAACTGTACCTCAGACCACTTGGCCCTGGCCTGCGGAGTGCCACAGGGGTCAATCCTGGGTCCTCTTCTGTTTAATATTTACATGTTGCCTCTAGGTCAGTTGATTCACAGTAATAATGTCTCTTATCACAATTACGCTGACGATACTCAGGTCTATGTGTCCCTGACAGCAGGAGAGCATGAACCAGTGGACTCGCTCCTTCACTGTGTCCAGCAAATCGGTGATTGGATGCAAAATAACTTTCTCCAACTAAACACCGACAAAACTGAAATAATTGTTTTCGGACCCCAGAAACAAAGAGAGAGCGTTATTTGTCACCTCCAGGCTCTCTCTCTACAACCCTCAAATCAGGTCAGAAATCTAGGAGTGATAATGGACTCAGACTTAAATTTCAAAAGCCACATAAAATCTGTAACATCAGCAGCTTATTACCACCTAAAAAACATTGCTAAAATTAAAAACATAGTGTCTAAGGCAGACTTGGAGACTCTTATACACGCTTTTGTCTCCAGTCGGTTAGACTATTGCAATGGCTTGTTCACAGGTCTCTCCAAACAGGCTGTAAAACAGCTGCAGTACATTCAACATGCAGCAGCTCGAGTCCTGACCAGAACTAGGAAGTACGACCACATTAGTCCAGTTCTCAGGTCTCTGCACTGGCTTCCTGTTCCTCAGAGAATAGACTTCAAAGCAGCTTTACTTGTGTACAAGTCTCTCCATGGTCTCGCGCCAAGGTACATCCATGACATGTTTGTGCCATATGAACCGACCCGGACTCTGAGGAGCACAGGGACTGGACTCCTGTTAGTGCCCAGAGTCGGTACTAGACATGGGCAAACTGCATTTCAGATTCATGCGGCTAGAGTCTGGAACAGTCTTCCTGAGAATGTGAGACAGGCGTCTACTCTGGCATCTTTTAAATCTAGGCTCAAAACAATTCTGTTTAGCTGCGCATATACAACTGAATGATTTTATCTTTTCATCTTTGTTTTTATCTTTAATCTTTTTAATGCACTGTGACTATTTATGATTTTAGTCCCATCTGTGATTTTAATGTTTAAAGGTTTTTAATTTTTGTGATTTTATTTTTAATGTTTTTAATATATCTTGTGCTCTTAATGTGTTTGATTTATGCATGATGTGATAGGGGATGTGAAGCGCTTTGCGTTGCCTTGTGTAGGAAAGGCGCTCTACAAATAAACGTTGATTGATTGATTGATTGATATTATATAATATATATTCTAAATCTGAACGTAATCCCATAGTGCATTCACGGCACGGACAGCAGTGTTGTAACAAGTCCAGAAGCAATAACGCACATGAGCGTGCGTAATGCCAGCCATACGCAGGTGTCTGTGTGCGCGCTGTCGCTCCATTCTGCCTTTTCATTCATCATCAATTACATTATTATATTTATACATACAAGAAGGCAATACAGCAGAATACAATATCGCAATAAAATAGAACAATTAGATGAACTATCAAGGCAGAGTGCAGATAGAGCGCTGTGAGGCCTCTCGTCACCCGCGGACACCTGCAGGAGGAGAGGGACTGTGGGGCAGAAGCGGCCCTCATATATTCTTATTTATATTCTTATTTTATCCAGATAACACTGTGTGTTATTCTGCACAGCGCACACTGCAAGGCAATGATTATAATTTTGTTCTGATCATAAAGAGCACTGCTTGTCTCAAATAAATACAAATATATATATATTTGTCTTTCTAACGTGTCCCGTGTAAAATTGAAGATTTTACATTGACAATGGAAGCCTAGCTGCTGATCTTGTGTCAATATGAATATTATTATTATTATCTAGATAAAATTTCCCGCGATGATTTCGGCTGGAAAGAGAAAACGTAAGATGACGTAAGAAGTAGACGCATATAGCAGCGCAAAGACGTTATGGTCCCGTGCTTTTCTAAACTATCATTTATGTTGTTTGAATTTACATATTGTTACTGAGTCAAATTTAACATATAGTGACCAACCTTTTAGGTGTTTGCAAAGTTACAAAATAATTCTACCCTGAAAAGTCATCGTGTACACGCACAATGTGTCGTCTTAGTCTTTTATTTCGGCTAGAATTACAATTACTTAGCATATTTAGACAAATAATTTACACAGTTTCATTATGATCACGATTTCCTTGCAACATCAAGTTCTGGTTTAGTGAACAATCAATTTGGCAAAAGGCTGTATCAGCGCAAAATACATAGCGGTCAACTGACCGCAGGGGGCGGTGCAAGGTATGTTTAGAACACGGCGGTCCTAGTGTTAAGCATTGGGATGTCTTCATTTTGTTTGCCCATGTTTTTATTTTATTTTTTCAATGGAGGTTCATGCAAAATAAGAAAGAATTGTCCAGTGATTTAATCTAATTTTGAAGTTAATGTTATGCCATTTTTTCAGCGCACAACCTTTCATTTCTTAATTAATTGCCCTTACACCTGTGGGCCAGCCTACACTCACAAGTGATTGATGGAAGGGGACTGTGATTACTGATGAGATTTATAAATACCTTTTAATTAATGAAGGCCTCTCATCTGTAATTGTCGTCGCAGGTAAGTAACTTTTTTGAGGTCTTTGAATGATTAAGCCTAATATTATGACATCAATAGAAAGTGACGGCAGACTTTTAGGTGGCAAGCAAGCAACATATAGGTGGAAACTTTTACTTTGACTGAACTTGATTATTAACCAGTGACAAGTTATCAAAGCAAACTTTATTGTCCAAGTAGAGAAATTTGTCTTCTGCATTTGACCCGTCCTTCCATTTGCCACAAGGGCGTTTTTCAGGAGCAGGGGGTGTCGAAGCAGAGCACCAAGGGACCCATCTCTAGTAGTTGAAGGTCGATTTTTAGGATTTTACCTATTGTACGGCTTTTTATTAGTTAGGGAAACCAGAGAACCAAGAGGAACATACTGTATGCTGTCATGGGGAGAACATGCAAAAATCCTCCTCTATACCTTTAAGAAATGGGACTGAGGCGGTGCGAATGGGTGCAGACCAAGACACCACACTGTGCTCTTCAATAACCAGGGCGGCGGAGGTCTCGGAACTAGACATGAGCAACCCAGTGGACACTAGAGGAGGGCCATGGGGTCAGCGGCTCAGAGGGGGAAGGCATACAATGTAGCACCGTGAAAGATTGATGTGTTTCCCAGGCAATCTATGAGCCCATAAAAAAGGGCACTGTCCTGTGTGCAAGCTTAAAAATCAACCGGGGAATTGGTGTACAAAAGTTCATCTGCTGCTGTCATAACACTGCGGCGTGACAACATAACCTAATAACATTGCAGGATGAACGGTTGTATTTTTGTATTCAGACAGGGATCAAAAATGTGTACCACATTTATACAAAAGGAGGGATGTATTCAGTTTATGTTTGTGAAATAAACCAACTGTTGTGAGGTGAGATGTCAAATGTACAGAGCCATTCGCCAGCGTTCAAAAGGTGCTATGACGGACACGATACAAATGAACTATTTACTGCACTCAGCTGCTTGGGTCTGAGAGCTGGGGCCTTTGCTTATCTCCAGATTGAATACACTTTGATGAGACAGTGCATTGGTAATAAAGCTGAGTTAAAGTTTAAACAGGACAGATGTTTTTTGCCTGCTCTCGGTGTAATTATGTCACTCAAGTAAGATGTAAAATGGACAAAACAGATGGATAACTTATCCAATGACACGGAGAAAAACACAACAGTCCACTCTATAAAGGAGAACTATCATGCAAAATGTTATTTTTCTTTACCCTTGTCACATTGTTCATCTCTTCTGTCTAGATGAGAAAAAACTAATGCTGATTCAGTTTTGACAAAATTCCCAGGTGATAAAACGTAATTTGCCATCATGTTGAATAAAAAACAAAAAAAATGGTAACATCTCTTCTCTGCTCATCTTTTCCTAACTATTTTCTATTATCTCAATTTTTTCACATTTTAAAATATGAAATGGCAAAGTAAACTTATTTTAAACTATATTTTTTTTCAAAGTTATACTCTTACTTTGAATAGACAGCTTGCATGTTTATTTGTGTCAACCTTCTAAAGTGATGGAAGTTTGTGAAGTGGTTCTTAACAAGTTCCAGTCTTAAAGTGGACATATGGTGTTTTCAAATAATTGATTTTTACATCTAAATCATTAATTTGTGGCCTGTATAAAGCGTAACTGCAATGCCTGGGTCTGAGTCTCATTATTTGTAGCTCCAAGGGCCTTTCTTCTACACCTGTTCTGAGGTGCGTCTGTGAGCAACCTGTTTTGGGGCTGTCTCTTTAAATGCAAATGAGGCGCTTTTGACCACGCCCCCATCCAGGTGACACAGGTTCAACTCCACCCCGAGCGGTCATTTTTGTAGTTTCTAAGCACAGATACAATTATCTCATAGAAACTTCTCATTACATCGCAAACATGAAGCAGGCCTTCCTCATTGACTGAAAGCAAATGTAAATTTTCATTCTTAGTCCAGTCTTATTATCGACTCTTCTCTTTTTAGCTTTGGGATCCATGCGCACAGTCTATGATGCTCACACGCCGGGTTGACAGATACGTTGACAGAAAATGTTAAATTGAATATTACTTATGCACAATTTTACAGCATTTAAAAACGTTGAGAACGTTTTTCTTTCTAAAAGACGCATGCGCCTCCGGAGCCGCAGGTTGCCGACTCCTAGTTTATACAGTATGTGGAAGCAAATACTGTAGAGGATCAGGATATGTGCAGTTTCAACAATAAAATAAAATGCAATAGTCTACATTACAAGAGGGTAATGAACATGTCTCAGAGTGAGGGAGGTGGACACAGACAACACTATTGTTTGTTACAGGGATGAGAATTGGTCAAAAAAGACTGAAATGCATATTGTCAGCCATTTGCTGGCTCTAAATCTGTTTAATTTGTTCACAACATATTACTTTTGGGCTCAAACATGAACTTTTAATGCAATGCAAAATGTAGGTATCAGAGCTTTATTTAGGGTGTTTAATCGCGCTTCGAGAGGAGAGGGGAGACGCGGACTGTTTCCTGCAGCAGTGTATTTATTGGATGCACAGATTACTCAAAGACACGCATGGTCCTGTGCGCGTTTATGGGGTTAATAATTCTAAACACGTAATAGAGAATGGCAAAATCAGAACGGGTTGAAAAATCTTACCTAAACAGAATATGAAGTGTTCTCTGCAACCCATGAAGAGACTAATTTAAACTTTTTTGCACTTCTAGAGGCTCCAACTACACAACATAAGGCATTTAAGGCACAAAAAGTGGATTTTTCATGATATGTCCCCTTTACACTGTGAATAAGTTTAAGTAAGTTTAAGTTCAAGTAAGAATCAGCTTCTCCCAGTGCAGATAAAATGGGCCGGATTCAGATATTAAAATCTTATATTTTTACTAGGGCAATCATATGCAACACACATATGACAATGAAGGCGAGACCAATTTAGCAACACTCAAAACACCTCCTCATGTTGACGGCTGTAAAACCCAAGGTAATTTTCAAATTCAAAGCAGCATTGGTGATGACTTCCTCAATACTTTTCAAAGTCCATTTGCATGTGAGGTTGAAACTGCAAAAAAAATAATAATATAATGGTTAAGCAACGCATTTAGTTCTTTCAGGGCGATTGCATATCCTCCATGTCTCCCTCTCGCATCAAAGGAATTTGAACCGTGTGTCACTCTGGTGAAGGACAGTTGCACAAGCATCTTCAAAGAAAGTTACAATAATGAGTGCAATGATAATGGGGAAATATGCATGAAAGTGTAAGTAGGAACGGCTTTTGATTATGCAACATGAATAAAGAAAGAAGCAAACAGTCTTAGTTAATAGCATTCATTTCCAAATCAATTTAACTCAATTTTCTCCTTTGTGTTCCATCGTGAGGCTGTTTGCTTTTAGAGCAATTAGAATTCACTACCGACATATAATTTATTTCATGTTCCACACACGCTGACAGAGATGGTAAAGCGCTATACAGTATAAACACCAGCTGACAGAGCAAATGATGATGCATGTTTTAATGTCTCCTCATTCCTGCCGCAGTCACCTTCTCATGATGTGCTCCCATGCTTCACACCATGTCTACCCCTCTGAAGCAGAGGCCCATTCCTGATTCAACACTGCCTCTGGTGGACACTGCTCTACACTACGCCTGACAGACACCAGCTGCTGCAGTACACTCACTGGCATATGTTGAGGAAGGAAAAATGTTGGCTATATTTCCTGGAGCCCATATCGGACCCAGTGCATAGAGGAGACTTGAACTCTTATCTGGGTAATGTGGTTAATCAATTAGAAATCCTTGTCCCCCAGGGGTACTCCCATTAACTTGAGTATAGGTTTTCACTTTGAGTGGATCAGTGATCTGCAGTGGCTCTCCCCTCCAGACTTCTTTCATTATCTAAAATGAGAGCATATTGAAGAAGGGCGCACACAGGTGCAAGAGGTTGGCGCTGCGGTGGAGGAGTTTTGCACTAAAGCAGGTCACTTTCACATTGACTGCAGCACTCATAGCCCCCTGAGGTCTGGCTCAATCCATCAAACTGTCAATCCATCAACATCAGCTTTTTGCTTATATGTGAATGGATGGCACATGCAATAAATAGATAGAAAAGTGGGTAAAATGTCTCAAAGTTAAAATGTTATCATCCTATATTCTATTGTGGTAGAATCATTGCTTATATATGTTGTTACCGATTGTATTTAAATGCAAATGAGTTTTTGTATGAAACACTACTGTAAGAATTGCTATTGTTTTACATCATATATTCCTATGTGACACCGGTAAAAGGATGCACCTCCATCTTCTGAAGACTGTGAGACAAAAATCACAAAGCAGAAACTGTTAAAAAGCAAACCACACTTTTTGTAAAATCATGATTTCAATTAACTCAATGCCACAATATTGAGAGTGGTAACTATTCTGAATGATCTTTATTCAGAATGGAAGGGAAATATTTTGTTTTACGCAGTGTGTGTAAAAAAAAGGTTGGTCTGTTTTGGTGATATGCCAGAAATGAAACTCTAGCTATTTATTCATAACACACTTGAGGATTTGAATAAAGCAAAATAAAGCAAAAATCAAGAGCACAACAACAATTCAACAACCACATCACTGCACATGCTACACCCATCAGTGTGATAGTCTCATGTTCCATCCTTCCCTCACTCGAGAAGACCCAGAGATCCTTGAACTGAAGGACCTCTCCCCACCTGGAGAGGCCAGACTGATTTTCATCCCAGCCGCTGCACACTGTTTACAGATGTTGTCCTGCTTCATCAAACCAGGATCTAAAATTGTTATAAAATATAAATTAGAAATATTGCTTACCTGTCTTCTTCACACACAGCTTTTCTTCTGTTCAACTGAGAGGATTATTGACTTCTTAACCTGAAGTGTGCCAAAAGTGTAGTGCATGATTCAGAACAACTTGAAATATCTCTCTGAAGTTAAGCACATTCCATCCAGGCTAACACTAGTCTATTGGAAGTCTCGTGGCTAAACCGTCTGTTAACTTTACCAACAGTGATCCGTGGCCTGATGTTATTTTAAAATGTACATTGAAGGAACATTGTATGAACTTTAATGCAATGGATCTATAAAGTGGCTTTTAAGACACACAGCAATTGTCACATTGTGATACATTTTGAACCTTTGTATGTGTTGTCGGAGTCTCAACAAAAGAATATATGTTTCAAACTATTTTTCCTTTGTAAGTTTATCTCACTAGAAGATCTCACAAGGTCTTTCTGTATTTGTTTGCAATAGAAAAGACGTACCACAACACACAGAGTATTATTCTATCCGCCTACTCACGGTGCTTTGCTGATGACTGGTATTCATTTGCTCGTAATCCATTTAATCATTATCAATCTTCAATAGCAACAATTGATGTCACAGTCTCCAGGAAATCAGCGGCACATGGAGTGTCTTTATGTATCTTTATACACAAAACAGCCAGCGTATCTATAGTTGTTACTATAGTTACATCTATAGTTCTGTAATTCCTAGGTCAATCCAGGAAAAGAAAAAATCAAAGTTGTATTGTCTTTGTCTGTTCATAATGACTATAGTTTAGATGGATAGTTTACTCTCACAAAGGTGTCTAAAAATGGCGACAATATACAAAAAAAGGAATGCATTAGGTTGTGTGTGTTAAAATAGCAGGTTTGTGAATCCAATCCATATCAAAATAAAAATCTGGGAAAGACATTTGGACTTTACCATTGTGGGACATTGGTCATGCTATGGCTGCTACTGTATGTGTTTGTTATTATTGCACTTCCTATGTTGGATCTGTTTGATTCTCTGATCTGTTGTTGAATCAACAACTTTGTAAAATCTTCTAAGATGAATTTCTTAAAGATTGCTTTAAAAGTGACTTATTTCCCATAGAGTTGAATTGGCCCCTCCCTCCAACTGAATCCTGATTCTAGAACATGAGAACAACCTATAAATAGACTTAAGTTTATTTATCAACAAAATGGAGCCTGTGGATTTTACTAGAAATCATTACTAGAATATTATTGATAGACCCAGTGCAATAAATGTTTTCCTCTCTCACTATTACAATTATTCAGCAGGTTCTTTTGCCAGTGGATGTGGTAGTTTTGACCCTCTGTGGCTTCCATACCTGTGTAGTTTCTCCATTCCGTATCGTCCCTCCATCACCGGCTGCAAAACCAGAGTGCTCCCCGTCCAACACTTCATCACAACAGCCCTGGAGATGTCTCGTGCTCCGCAGTGATGTAGTGGGCCTCGCTCACACACCCTCTCGACCACTATTATTAACCAGGCACGCCTCTCATTCCTCACCACCGAGGAAGACGCATCAACACAGATTCAGTGGTCCCATATGGAAGAACGAACCCAGCAACAAGTACATGCGAGGACACTCATTTAGCATTGGAATTAATGAATTAGAAGCAGTGCATTACTACAATGACACATTCAGTTCCACCACTGCAGAGGCAAATGATAACAGCAGTATTATTACCACAGTATGCAATATTCAAATAAGAGATTTGTCATCTAATAAAGAGAATTACATTTCACAGTGCATGTATAATTCATTGCTATCAAGCTTAATCCAGTGTGCTGTGCCGCAGACACAGGCTGCAAATGAGGAGTGGAATTGCCTTGCATGATTCAAACTACTGTAAATTAAAACTCAATTACATCATCTGTTTAGAGAGATTATATTCATTTGTTGAGGCGAGTCAAAGGCATCCATGCTTACACAGGACAAAGTATTCAAAAAGAGGGATTGGAAAACTTAACATGCATACAAATACAGTTGTTATTTTGGCCATCTTTCATGTGTCATCTTTAAATGTTAGGGCCTTTGGTGGGTCTTCTGGTCTGAAGCATTTTGTCTATTAGAAAAAGATGAAAAATAAATGGACCCAAAAATGTCTAGAGAACGTGACCAAGAAGAGATGCACCGATACTGGTCCTGGATATCAGTGCTGATATTGGTTACATTGGTTGATATTGGATATCATCCAGTGCTGGATGATATTACCCTTTAATGTCAGTTATTTTGTGGTTATTTCACAATAAAATATGTGTTAAATATTAACTGGAGTGGTTGTTAGCTGTGATTCGAGGTGATAAACGTTATTTTCAATCCTCACGGTATACCACATATTAACATATTAGAAGTTAAAGTACAGTATCATTATAGATGCATCCTTATGACTAAGGAGAATTAAAAAACACCAAAACAGTTTATTCAAGATGAACAGACAATAGTTCAGCCTTAGACCTTGAGCAGACAACATGTTGTTTTGCTTTGCATTTAATGCACCACAGATTATTGTTAACTATCCAAGGAAATCAAACAGGTGATGTTACAAGACAAGGTTACAAGACAGATCTGAGAGCCAGTGTTTTCCAAACCCATGTACAAGGAAAAAGCAATAGAGATTTGCAAACAAGTATATGTTTGAAGATATACTTATTCCTGAACAAATTCAAGATTATATTGAAGACATATCATAAAATACAATCAGGAAGGAAATAAACCAACAAGGACTGCTCTGTCTGAGACTATTTTGAAGTGAAACTCAACTGATGCATGACAAATTCTTCTGTTATTCTGCTTTGACACTCCGATCTTTTGACAGCAGCAGTATTCCTCCATCAGTCTGTGCCTATCAGGAGAAATGCCATTCCGGGATGAGAAGCGAGAGCCTTCCAGTGGTGTGTATTGAATTCCTGTACCACCTAGTAGTGCTAACGCTGCTAGCTAGGAAACAAGAGTAAATATAACTGCTCCCTCTGTAGCCCACCAAGCCATTGATTTATACATAGCCCATTGCAGCTGGGAGCTACAAATCTGAAGGGGAAGTCAGCTTATTCATAGAACAAAAATATAGTTGTTTCACACACGTCTCGAAGGATTTGATTCAGTATAGATGAGAGCTGTCAGAGCAGTGCTGGAGCCTTGTGGAGCCTGCTAGACACCAAATGCACTGCAAGTCAGAACAACAATGGACTTTGATGACATTCTTCAAGTATGATATGTAAGGGTGTCTATAGCATGCTGCTTTTTTTCACTATTTCGCCAGAGGAAGGGTGATGCACTGCAAACTTGTCTGAGCCGTGCTGACAATTCAAATGTCAAATATGGATTAAGAGTCTAGTTCCAACCCGGTGATGTAACAGAACATAGATTCACCTTTCACCCTGCAGGCGAGTCAAACCGGGATCTTGTCACTGTTTGGAATATATATGAAAACTTCAATTGTGGTTTTATTGTGTTACCTTTCAAACATATTCAAAACAATTATTAATCAACACAAAATGTGAATTGAAATTGTCAACCAGACAGTACATGTGCTATTTTGGATCAAAAACAGCAGCAATATTGTCACCCTTTAAATCAGAATTTCACAATTTCAAAGTTACGACTTGTTCTTTTATGTATCTTCCGACTCAAATTATTGTTGGTGACCTCTAACCTCGCTAGACATGCACAGCAAATCTAATACCACACAGTCATTCAACTGCTTCATAGATCTATTTCAAGAGAAGACCAGCTGAAGTGAACCAAACAAGCAAGAGTGAAGTAAGTAACTAATCTTTATTTATATACCGCCTTTCACAGACCAGAGTCACAAAGCGGTTTACAATTGTTCTTTTTTGGGCATTTGTCCTCTCGCTCTACCCAGAAATGGGAGCGGGGTCGCCAGTAAAGGGAAACCGGAGTACCCAGAGGAAACCTACGCAGACACGGGGAAAACATGCCGCCCATGAACACACCCTGAGAGTTGCTTTTTGTCCGTGAATGATGACGCAGCCTATTTACAGTCAATGCAAGTTAGGAAAATCATTTCTTTATCACCTGCATTGTTTAGACTTTTGTTTGAATACGGACCAAAGCAAAATCTCAACATATCTACTTGTGAGGGCTTAATTAAACAGTTTGTGTATCCCACCGCTGCCACCAAATGTAAGGGACCGATGGTGCAGCAGGAAACACACAAACTGTTTAATTAATAAGGCTTTTTAATTAGCCAAAAAATGACCCAAACAATACAAATAAATGAGGCCAAAATCAAATGTACAACTGAACATGACAAACACTGACCTCCCACAAGACACACCAGGGGAACATTTAAGCTGGATGATCAGACCAAAGGGGGTAAACAAGACTACACAAAACAGATACATTTACTTAACTAGTTAAGGATAAAGTTAATACTAATAATATAATATGACTAATAATAATAATAAACTAATGTTAATATATGCTTATACTTAATATAGAATATAAACTCAAATAAATCTCCCTAAACATCCCCTCTTCTGGACCTGCCATGGTTCAGGCCATAGGGTGGAGCCTGGAGGTAACACCCTCAGCTGGAGTGGGTGGAGTCAGCTCACAGGAGTGTGAGCTCCAATTGTGAGGGAGGAGTCAGCCCTCACACTACTAAAAAATAAAACCTGGGACCATATTCCTTGCTCTGAGAATGCTCTCTACAGCATTGAACCACATACTGTCCATTCACAGAGAGATCCCCACTCCAAAGTGCAGCCTGCCTGGATAAACACAAGGCCAGAACCCACTCTGACAATGTGGGTTGTAGAATGGACAACTTTGAGTCTCTTGAAGCGACAAAGCAGCATGCCACAACAGCGATGGCCAGATGGGAGGAAGCACCATGATGAGAGAGACTGAAGCCGACACGAGCGATGGAGGGGGGCAGAGAGGAGGCAGTATGAAAGCAGCACGTCTCTGTGTTGTCGAACGGAGGCCTGCGAAGAGTGGCAGCGACCCAGCTCCAGTGTCTGTGATCAAACCCCATCTTCTCCTCACTTGGTTCCCTCACACAGAAGCCCCGCGGACTCCTTCCTGACTGAGTTACTGCACGGTTTGTGACAGGCAGTCTGAGGAAAAGACGCCAGTGCTTCCAATCACTCCATTGCTGAAAGGAAATGAACAATGTGGGGCAATTAAACTGAACATCAACTCTTCTGCGGGTTGGCCAGCAGGTAACAACCACAAGTTTAAGAGATGTGGTGAGGTTTTGTCTAACATGTATTTGCTGTGATGCCAAAAATTTGCCAATTACTCTTAATAATAACCATAAGGTGGCAGGCTGACATGAATGAATGAATGAATGAAACCTATATTGCCCCAAAGAGAATTTCTCTTGCACATAAAAACATAAAGATACATGACAAGGTACAGCACCAAAACATATCATAAGAGACAGAGTGCACAAACGGGGCAGTGCACAGGTCTGAAGGTAATTAGAATACAGTTTACATATTTGCATTCTAATAAGATTTTGTTGGCACTGACAGCGTGACTGACAGCGTGAACACACTGTGAACCCCTATGGTGAAATTTCATGGGTCAAAAATGGCTTTAGAACCTCATTCAGACCACAATTCTTGGCCCAATGCTAAATTATTGACAATAGCTGAAATAGACAAAATTCTTTCGCCGATATGACTGAAATTGTCCCTGTCTAAGTTATCCGTCTCCAGTACTGTTCAGCCACGGACCTCTGGATTTCTGGATTTCTGGCACCATTTTGTGCTGGCGTAATCCATGAATATAGCCACATTCAACATAGATATTGCTTATTTTGCCTTTTCAGTGAAGTTCAGGTAGGGCTGTCGCAATCTCATTGACCATATCCATTTCTCTAGAGTGGCTTTTTAAAATGAAAACCTCTCACCAGCCCCCTCGACATTCTTACACTATTCCTTACACCAGCAAAAACAGTGACTTGACATCCGGATATTATTATGATCGCTGGATATTGACCGCGGCCACGCAGCGGGCAGGGATGAGAGAACAAATCCAACATCAAAAAGAGCCAGCTGTAAACCAATGGACTTTGCAGATATGAAAAGCAGAGTGGCGTCAGCTTTCATCTTGTAAGATAATAGTCCAGTCATCGCTGTTAAGACGACGTGGCTCGAGAGTGCAAAGGGAGAAGCGCTTCGCCGATGGAAGCTTTTAGAAGCTGTCACTCCCAGGAACATGACGGCATCGCTAAAAATAATGCTGCTTATAAACTCTGTGTCGGGGCTTAGGGCGTGTTAGGTGTCTACTTAGAGAGAAAAAATACATATTTGTGGAAGACGTGCACGCGCCTACATGCAAACGCTATCAATCTCAGTGTTGCATTTCACTGTCAGCACACGACAAACGCAGAATGACACCGGCCGACCCATCCTTTGTCTGCTTCTATCTAGATGGATGTTCTTGTTGTGTGTTGTTTCCCATTAATTAAGTGTGGGGGTGCTGGT
This sequence comes from Knipowitschia caucasica, assembly GCA_964034765.1. Lineage (NCBI taxonomy): Eukaryota > Metazoa > Chordata > Actinopteri > Gobiiformes > Gobiidae > Knipowitschia > Knipowitschia caucasica. Next base: position 33,493,128 of record OZ035830.1, on the reverse strand, counting down.
GTCAGTCACTGTTAATTTGAAAGCCGTGATGCGCCGAGCTTCTTTGTCATTCTTCCATTATTATACTACTCTGTTGTCACCAAAAATCATGATTAATTTGTTGAATTTAACAATGTATAATTTGGGAAATTTATTTTTGAATAGCTGTCAGCTTGACAGCCTGGGGTTGATTGGAAGAGAGGCTTGAGGTGCCAACAGGAAATTTTTGTTCATGTTCTTGGTTGTAGTGATTTTTTACTAAGATGGGCTGCTCCTGAATATAAGTAATCCTAAAATCATAAACCATTATTTGTTTTGTTAAAAGAAACGAACATAGCTCAATAAAAAGCAATGTTGTTGTTTGGAAACATTGTCATTGAAAGTAATTGACTGTTTGCACACTGATTCCAATCTGATATGATCAATAGACTTTCTCACAAAACAAATGGAACAAAAATTGTCTTTGCACCAAAAAGAAAACCATTGATAAATGATTAATTTTGCAGGAAAAAATCCCAAACGTGTTAAAAATCCCAAACTTTGTTAAATGTTTCCAGCTTAGTATATAGACTCTCTCTGTGGGTAACAGCAAAAGCAGAGCTACTCAAAATGGACTTAAATCACCTTGTGTTTTGACCTTTGCTGCATCACAAGTCTTGAAAAGAAATTAGGAGGAGAGACATTCACTGACCTGTAAAGAAAGATCAATGAAAGCTTGAGTTTGTAAAGCCTCAATCAAAAGCCTCACTGACTGTTTCTATCTACTGCTGTAAAATATGTATGCATGCAACTCCCATTTGTGCACTCCAGTTTGCCCTTGGTGCTATGTGCAACAACTCAACCCTTAAAATGTCTCGATACGGGCCATTTACAACAAACGAAGAGTCGATTCACATTTTGGGGACAGTCTCCAAGCCCCATTATTTGCAGCCACTTTCAAATCAGAATCAATTTCCCAGAATCCCCCGTTGTTCTCCTCTTGGGGCAAAATATTTTCTCTTCTGATGAAAGGTTTTCTTTGCAGAGAGCGCCCTGCGAGTCAGACCACTGAGGGAGCGAGGGTGTAAGCTAGTGTCACCAGGAAATACGCAGTGAATGCAAGATCGTATTCAGCTTGGACTGACCTAAGCTGCCCCAGGACTGCTGTGTTTGTTTAGCTGTGAGAGAGAAAAAGGCTTCATAGAAAGGACAGATAACATCGCTAACTAAAAACACACACACAGAGGCCCCATGCGTCTGCAATGGTGCGTGGCAGCTTGTCATGTCTTCAGACTGTTTACTCTATGCCCCATGCCTGATCAGCTTGGATAGAATCTTCCTCTGGTCAATGGCCAGGACACAGTGGTGCACCGCAAGGGGGGAAAGAGAGGAGATAGGGATGCACAGATTTGTAAAGACAGCAGACAGCACTTAAGAGGCTCTGGGTAAAGGTTGTATATGTGGGAACTGTTAAAAAGCGTCCCCTGGTGCCCAGCTTACTGTCACATGAAGAGGGAGGTGTGAGTGATGGAGCGCTAATGCCACATGTGCTCCAGTGTGTGGCTGCCTTTAGTCTTTGTGCAATATACTAACAAGGAGGAGCTTTGAACAGTATAAGCTGTGATGGACAATGATGTGAACTGGTAAACTGTGTATTGCCCTTACACAGTTCCATTACAGGGGAATTACTGGTTCCCCAAACTGTCATGATACTGTCAGATACCTGATTCTAATTGTGGTGCTTTCTATAAGTTTGAAATGTGTACATTCCTCAATAAGTTATGTTTATGTGACATCAAAAGATTCCAAAATTAGTTTCAAATTGTGTTGGAGGGAAAAGCTAAAAAAATATGTCCAGGTAACCAGTGTTGGGTGTAATGCGTTAGCAAAACAACTGTTTTCCAGGGGAAAAATTAAGTAATGCGTTATCAACAAAATGCTACCAACAATACAGGAACGTAAAACCCTTTCTTTTCCGATAGACTGCAATGTTACTTTTTATTTACCATGGGCAGTTGTGACCACTCTCTACTGGAGCTGTCGCATCAGTCACGACTTTTGCGCAATAAGTTCTCATTCCACATGGTGTGTGACATAAGATATGTGAAGCAAGAGGCCGCTAGTGGCTGACTTTTTTTGTTTTGATGAGGAGGAAGACGTATTGTCCTTTAGTTCAGACGCTGAGGTACTAGAGTACATGAGATCAGGCTCAGTGTGAGATCAATTCCCCCGAGTGCTGTGTTCATGAAATACAACAACCCAAGTTACATGCTACATGGTGTTTTCTATCATAAACAGCATGAAAGAAATATCTGTTATGAACTTCCAAAACACATTTAAAAACAGTTCTGCTCAAAGTTGAGCATAATAACAGTAACGCAAAAGTATCGTTACAACTTACAAAGTAATTTGTAACGAGTAATGAGATTACTTTTTAAAAGTAACTTCCCCAACACTGCCGGTGACTATGGTAAGTGTCAAAAGTCAGACTTCTAATAGCCAACCGCGTAAAAAAAAAAACTGTCACACATGCGTAAATCTTCTTTGTTAGGGCATAATCAATTATGGCTTATTTTACTTATTTTCCCGTAAAAGTTTCCCGAATTGGTGACATTTTTCAAATGAACAAATGCATTATTTTATAACTCATAACTGAACGTGTACAAAGTAAATGCAAAGTTCTATGACAACATTTTGATGAACGCACCCAAAATGTGGGATTCACTTGGACAGTTGAGGAAGGCATGTTTAAAAATCAAAATAACAAAATAGAATGAATGTATTAGAACATGTTCAGAGAGCAGCACATTAGCCCTCAGCCTGTCTTAAACAAATGCACATACACATACTGTACAAACGTCAAGCTTTTTCCAACATCATTTCATTTTCCACTTTACTTAAAAGGTTCTTCGATTATGATTTTATGTTTGTATCTGGTATCTAAAACATCTGAAAGCCAAATACATCCACTCTTAAAGATAGCCATCTAACTCTTGTCAATGGCCATTATTCAGCTTCTCATCTGTTTGAATAAAGGATTATTCTTGTTTTTCTAAGCCTCCGGTGCTTTAATGGTGATATCATTATTCTGAAATGCATGATGTAAAACCTGATCTGTGTGTGATAAAGGACAAAAAGCTCATTTAGCCCAACAGAGCCTCCTTCTGTTTGCTCAAGGCCCATGTTATCTGTGGGCAGAGCGGACACAGAGGACAGGATTGGCCTATTATTCTGCAGTCACTGTGGGGCTTCATAACTCAATAAGAACACGAGTGTTGGTGATTTATGTGCTGGACCAGAGGAGTCTGTGCGTAAATCTGCACCAGCTCACCTATTGCTTTCATTTATTCATGCAAGCTATTATTTATACCACCACCGTCTGGCCCAGTGTGATCAATATACTTAATTCCAATTACGTCTCAAGCACTCGGCACTCTGTGTGTTGGAACAACTCGCATTTGCGTTGAAAATGTTAATGAGCGGGTCACACAGAAGGCGCAGGGAAAGGAGACAGGTGTGGAGACAGAAGAGAGCATGTTTGCACATTCGTGGGTGAGGACTGACCTCTTCTTGATAAACAATGTGTCTTTTTCATAACCCCTGTATTGTCCATTAAACTGGAATTCAAAATGAGTTAATTTTATTTACTAAATTTATTATTTAATAAAAAACATGCGTCAAATGGAAACTGCAAAAACATCCCAGTATTTATTTTAGACCTACAATTACAGTGGTTGTATTACCATTTGTATTCATGCATTCATGGGGGTCTGGCTGATTAAAAATTAGGATTATTGCCATAGTGATTGACGATTCATAACAAAATGGAATAAGGAGAAAAGGTCGTCAAGTGTGGCATGATGTTTATAAGCTAAAACACATGAATATATTATGGTATATTTCAATACCTGCCTGCAACCAGTAGGAAGCAGCACTATTGAATGATTATTTACCCCTTAAACCACAGCTACACAATGGGTCTATACAGGGCCGGAGTGGGACAACATTTCAGGCCGGGAGCTTTTCATCCATTCAGGCCAAACAAGGTTCTAAATTTGGGTTTTTGTCATTGTATTTTGATGTTCTTTTAATAGCTTTAAGATTGACTGTCAAAACTTTTGTTTTCTTTATTTTTTTTATATTGACTGTTTATATAATCTCGGACGTTTAAGGATTGTTGTACGTTGCTTAGCAACGTGACGTTTATGGAGTTTAGTGAGAATAAAGACACACACACACACAATGAACTAAGTGTTCATTAGTGTATAACTATAACAAGCTAATCAATTATTGTTAAAAAAGTAGTAAGGTAAAATCACATCGTTACAGCTCATATAAAAGGAAAAATAAAAACGTGTATGAACCATCAGTTGGAGAGACCACTCATTTCAAACGGGGAAGCTACACTGGGTGCACTGCTAGGCCTGGCTGTGTAGCCGACGTGTGACGTCACATTTGTTTAATTTTGCTCTGGCCCAATGACAGTAAAGCTTTGGCCAGTGTTGTGCCAGTTCACAGCTTTTCTGAACTAGTTCAAGTTCAGTTCATACATGCTCAAAGTGAACAGTTCACGTTCGAAGTTCTCAATTTTAATTCTGAACTAGTTCAAATTTCAGTTCATTTTACTTTTTGCGAGATATTCAAATAAATATTTTTCACTACGAGCTAGAAATCACAATGCGTGGAATATATATATATATTTATTATATATAATTATATATTATATCCTGTACACTGCACAGGATGTTTTGACTCCAATGCAGACAAGATTTACATGGGTTTCAATGGGAACTGAGTTGTCCCATCTCTGCTCATAAGTACAAACTGTAATGCGCTGCAGAACGTGTGTCTATACTTTATGTCAAATGTAAACGGCCCTGTGTCACTGACTTACCCCTGTGTTTTCATCACGGCACATGTGAGTCCAACAACCAATGAATAGCACTAGCATACAGCGCCGCACCGCAAGTACACTGAGTCGGGGTGCGTTCACAGACGGTGGAAACCTTAGGAATTTTTAGTTTTCGGCGGAAACAGTGCGGAGAATACAGGAGGGAGGAACGGGCTAGGGTTGCGTTTCAAAAGAGAAAACAGATTTCACTCAGTTTTAAATGGAAAACAAATTGTCTGCCGTTCATGACACATAATATGAACTAATTCACGTTCAAGTTCTTTATTAAAAAATGTGTTGCGTTCAGTTCAACGTTCACGAAAAAATGAGCGTGTTCAATGAACGCGTTCTTTTGAACTCGTTCACGCACAACACTGGCTTTGGCCTGGGCCTTGCTCATTGGACCAGGCCACCAGGCAGGGTAGGAGTTTGCAAAGACCGTGAGGATGAAATTAAATTAAAAGAAAAAAAAAAGAAAAAAAAAGACCGTGATGATAGGGCAGGCCCAGGCCACTTTGACACGCAGGCCACCGGGAGATCTCCCGATGCTCCCGATGGCCAGTCCGGGCCAGGGTCTATATGTTATCAACAACTACAGTATTACTACTAACAAATTAGACAGCCCAAACCGGAGATTCCCTAGGTCTATTCTTGTGAGCCAACCTGGATGCCCTGTGCAGTTGGTAATACATCCAACAACTAAGAAAAAAAAAATAAGACGCCGCTTCAGAGTAAGAAATAAATAGTGGGGAGTACAGCCAACAATTGTAAAAAGAATGGTTGGGTGGTTTCTAGACTGCTTAAAATATAATGTCTTATTAATGTAGTTAACCATCAACAAATTAATTTGAAACCACAAAATGATGTAATAAATCCATGTAAATTGCTCCTATGTTTCAAAACTGCATGATTACATTGGTCGTTTTTTGTATTTTTGGCCTGTTTCAAGACCAAAAATCGACTTGTTCTTGTGATATGTGAAGATATCCTGTTGTGTTCTGATTTGTTCCAAAAATGTCACTTTTTCTAATGTAACATTATTGAACAAAGGGCACACAACATGTATTTATGAAACCTAAAAAAAGAGAGATTCTCCAGCTGTAAGCATTGACTGAACCCCGGGGCAGTGGGATGATGTTAACCTCAAATTCATGTAAGACCCGACATAATCTTCAGTGTTCACCTGAAGGTCCGAGAGCCAAAGCCTAAGACCGGACCAATAGAGGAGAGATCAGCCTGACCAAACAAACTGCTTTTATCAGCACACACTCCCCACAGTGGACTATCAGCTCCCATCTCGTGTTGACTTTGCTGCTCAGTGGATTTCAAACGGGGATCAGACGGCAGCTCAAGTCAAAATCTCCTGTTTATAATGTTCGGTACGCTCCAGCTGGACTCTACGGGACTGTGGTCAGATAAGGTTTGGTCAGGGTCCTGCTCTCACCACTCGACCTGCTGCCGGAATACACAGACTATTCTGACGTGGGTCGGAATGGGGAATGATTGAAAACAGGGAGGAGAGTTTAGAATTCAGCAGCAAAGAAAACAAACAGCAAGAAATTGAGTGCCGTGTGTTTCCAGTGTGATCATGAAACTATACAATATGTTACAACGAGGTATGACCGCATATGGAATCCCGCTCATAATTCCCACACACTCAGTCATAATTGTGAGAACCAAGGGCTGCGTCTGAGGTCCTGACCTGCAGTGTGGGAGCTCCCCTTGGGTGTATAAATATTCGAGACAGTAGTAATAATACTTTGTGAGGCTGCATAGACATGGATGTCCCAGGCACCACACAATAATGAAGATTGCATCCAATGTTTACCCACACTAGAATTTTCAAACAGAAAATGCTGTGTGCTCTTCTTTGTGCTCTGTTTACGGTGGAGAATAATGTCTATAATCCAGGAGGAGGACGTATGATCATGGAAACACAGGGGGACAGTAATCCTGAGGAATGAGGAAAGGGGCATCACAACTGAAATACAACAAAGAGCTTTCTTTACCAGATCTACAATATAATAGAAATAATTAATTCATGAATGTGTGACTGATTTTACTCCTAATTGATACTAAACACAGTCAAAGTTAACTTCTCTTCTTTTTTTTACACTAATACAATATTTCTCAAATCACAGAACAGATCCTGTTAGGTAAGCCTAAAGTGCTAGTGCCTGAAGATTGTTTTGTACTATGATAAAGACATTTTTTAACCTTTTTATTTTCACTTTTGCAAGACTCGTTCTGTTGGAACAAAAAAATGGCAAAATGGAGAAAACAAATCCCAGCTATAAGTGTGGATAATTCTCTATCAATACCATGATAGTGAATGTTCTGAATGTATAGCATCATGTGTATCAATGTGAATCATTCATAAACACAACTTTTTAACACCATGCTTCTATGTACTGTTGGATGTCTGTAGCTATAATTGTACAGTAACACTAATTTCTCATTGATTTCCAGCTCCGGCCCCATTAGCCTTTTTTAATTTCAACAGTGTCTGCCGCACTAGCATCTCACCAGTGGCTGTTCCGAGCAAACTAAATATTTCCCAGCGGCGAAGCTTCACATGCCCTGACATCAACTTTTGTCAAACAAGATTTGTCTAATACTTGTTAAACTAATTGGCCTTTCTGCGAAACTCGAAACCGATCATGTCATGCATCCCAGAATAAGCATACCCCAGCGGAGGCTCGTGTCAATAGCCAAAGTGTGAGTGCATTGGAGGGAAAACAGCATCAAGAAGGCATCATAGTTGTTGTTTAATTTGATGATGTCTCAGAAGAGAGCGGTGTGGGCGTGAAGCTGGCTCACTTCTATCTGCCTTCTTTCTGTTTGTGAATGTGTTTTTAACCACTAGATCATTGTAGCAATACACTGGTGGCATTACCCTGCCTGCAGCATCGATCTGCTCAGCTTCATTTACAACACTATGGATTTGTGCATCTGAGGCGCAGGCTGAGACACAGGGAGAGCTCCTGCAAGGAATTTTGAAAGGAGACGTCAATAAAAGACTATAATAAATGTGTAATACGGAACAAATTGTGCGCACTTGGAAGTTATGGGACATTTTGATTATGTTTTTTGTAGATTTGTTTCACTCCCAAAAAATAAATAAATATCGATTCAACCTTATCCGAAATTCATATTCAAGTCATTGTGCACATGAATTTTCATTTATGTGACAGAGTTAAAGTGGCACCACCTGCATGTGAAAGCCTTATCCCCCGATCTTCGCTCCAGAAGATAAGCAGGGAAGAGTCTGGTTAGTACTGTAATGGGAGATCTCTGGGAACACCAGGTGCTACAGTGAGGCGGCTGTAAAGTGCCAAGGCTGCTGTGTCCTTCATTTCATCTTGTTTATTTTGAAACATGTTTGCACACCTCCACTGTAATAGAAACATTAAAACACCCAATCACCCAATAGATGTTCAGCGAGGCCTACTGCACAGATTACTAGCCTTGCTTTCCTCAGTCCACCCCAAGGCAGCTGTGACAAGTTAAAACATATGAGCGTCTTTGAGTGTTAAGAAAAGAGCTTTAACCAATGCATGTTCAGAAATGTCCCCACCGTGCTTATCTTAACAATGCACAGGAAAATGTTCTATACATGATGATAATATTAATGCAGTCATTATTTAAAAATATAAATAAATACAAGCATGTTTAATTCAAGCCCTGTTTGTGATTCAAGACTGATGCTAAACTAATTATAGGCTATTCGTTCATTTTCTACCCCTTTATTAGTTAATTTCCGGGTCGGGGGGGTGACAAGGAGAGCTGCCACCCAATGCTCATAGCACCAGTCCCTCTGATCCTCTGCAGGTGGTGAGTCCACAGGAAGATGGCTGCTACATTAGTGTTGCCACAGCCTAGGTATTTCAGCGGGAGCTTCAGGCAATGTGGGGTTAAGTGTCTTTCCCAAGGACAAGACAATAGGCTAATGCTGAGCTAATGCAAGGCTAAGGGTAAACTATCACAAATACTGTAGTACCACTTATGGTACTGTTGTGGAAATTCTGCACATACCGAGAGTAAAATAATGTAAACAACCCAGAGCTGTAATTCCAAACAAAGTGTGAGTTTATTCATTAGTAAATGTGCACAATTACAATGAATAACAGAACTGATACCAATACCACCGGGCAGCCGTCCGAAATCGTCTGCCCCGATTGAGGAAATAACTGTACATTAAATAGACCAGAGTAAACAAACACATATCTACTCTAGATATTACATAAATGAAGTCAACATTGATACGTGTTGCTCAAGGCTTCTCTTTACGCGTCCTAACGCTGATACAACTCTGATATATGTAACAATCTGCTTTTGAACTGAACATATTGTTCTATGACCCAGGTCAAAGACATGATGCAGCACGTCTCCATCTATCACTGACCTGCTGCCAACAGAGCATTATGGCCTGTATCTGAATCCAGAGTTGACTATTAGTTAATAACTTACGCTCATAACTATTTGGTGTTAATTCATATTGCTTTACTAAAATATTTCTATAACAATCCTATCTCTTGATAAATATAAAACCTTGGTTTATCTTAATCAACTTAAAATAATAATAGAAATCACAATGATTATGAATTAACACAAAATCTGAACATTTGAGCCAACACACACAATAGTTAACTAACTTTATTACAATATTAAAACCCACACTTATATACTTACTTAGATGAATCACCTGACTGGGTCACAGACGTCTGCCCAGGGGAGACGAGGCGTTACTGGACCCGATGGGTCATCAGCCGACCCTCACCTCTCCCAGAATCGACGCTGTGCCCGCACAGTAGACACTCCAGCAGTGCTGGGTGCACTCTCTCTCTCCTTGAGAGTAGAACCTGAGTATGTGGATTTAAAATAGACCTGGTCCAAAGATGGTTCCAAGTCCAAGCCAATCTATTGGGTCTAATGCTTTGTCATTAGATCTGTAACACTTAACCTTAAACATGGATGCCTCACACTTTTCTGACCTCCTGTGCTTTCCACATGGGGTCAGAGTGGGTGGAAGCATCAGAGTTAGTGCACTGATTGTCAATGCTTGAAAACCCTAGCATGTATGTGTACCACAAACCAATGCTAAGTTGTGCTAATCCTGAAACGTACACAAAACAGTTTCAAAAGCCTGTTTTGACGCAATGCTGAGATAGCCTCTCTCAGTCCACCCCCATCCTCGGGGTGGGCGTCCCGGCCTCCAGGTCAGACCAGCCGATTGTCCCAGTTTCTGACTCCGCTGCGTGAAAAAGCGGGGAACAATGTACCTGACCCATGGCTCAGAGCTTCTGTCTGTGTAACACCTGGTCAGAAGGCTGACCAAGTTTTGTCGTGGGGACCCTCAAGGTGGTCCCTTCCTTCGGCCGTTGGGGAGCAAGCCTTCCTGCTTCGGCTCCACTTCTGCGTTGGAAGTCGGGCACTGCCGCCCCCACTTCTTCGCTGCCTCCTTGCGTTGGAGAAGGTCCTCAGACCCTTCTCGTTGGTCCCCTTTGGCTCTGGGCAGCTGGGGTCCACCTGCGGTGGGCTGGACCCATGATGGGGCGTCGACCCTCGCGGCGGGGTGCCCCCGGCACTTTTGGTTAGGGCTCCTCCTGGCATTCGCCGGACTCAGACCCCTCCTCTGGCTCGACCCCCGTGGCCAAGGCGTGATGGCGCTCTGTGTCTCCCTCTTGGAGATGTGATCCATCCTCATGGAGGGGTTGGTCATGTTTCTGAAACAATGTTTTGGCAAAAGGGTTATTTGTCCCCTCCCTTGCCTGTTCTCTGGGTCTGCGCTGCCAGGGCTTAGCCTCAGTCTATATAATAATAATAATAATGGTCTCCATATAACTTTACTCATGGGTTATCAGTTTGAGTTTTCAAAACACTCCTCTCCGGCCTTGGAGAGCAGATAAGTGCATTCTGCTGCTGTCTGCTCTCCTCCATGTGCAAGTCTCTCACACAAGTCAGGCCTCACTAACTAATTATTCTCTTATGGTAAAACAACAACCTATATCCTAAAGATCAAATAAACTTAAGTGTTTTGATGATTGTTTATCAAGATGAAAACTCATGGAGACCTTTTTTTTTTTTAAAAAAAACCTAAATATTTAAATTGAAAAGGAGCTACGATCAACTTAGGGCCTGTCCTCTTATGGTGCAGTGCAGGTGCAGACATTTTAGTGTCTTCTGAAATGATTCTCAATTATAATTAAGTTTTAACTGGCAGTCTTAATTGCAAGGTTAATTTGAACCCCAAGGCATTATTCCTAATTTTTTAAAACAAACTCCCTCTGGAAAATTACCATATACCTTCTAATGTGTTGGAAAAACCACCTGAATTGTTAACTTAACAAACTTTGTTAAATCTATTAAACTATTCTAAATACCTGTATCCACAAAATGGGAAGATTCAACATTTTATTACTTTGGCCTTCGTGTTTGTTTTGTCTGTTAGACCTCTGCTCTTATCACCCTCAAGAGTCAAAGCATTACAGAGCTTTGGCAAAACTCTGAATAATATCCTAATACTCAAAGCTATACTATACACTTGAATTTAAACAATCCTGTTCGTAACGCCAAATTGTTGTGGAAATTCTGCACATACCGAGAGTAAAATAATGTAACCAACCCAGAGCTGTAATTCCAAACAAAGTGTGAGTTTATTCATTAGTAAATGTGCACAATTACAATGAATAACAGAACCGATACCAATACCACCGGGCAGCCGTCCGAAATCGTCTGCCCCGATTGAGGAAATAACTGTACATTAAATAGACCAGAGTAAACAAACACATATCTACTCTAGATATTACATAAATGAAGTCAACATTGATACGTGTTGCTCAAGGCTTCTCTTTACGCGTCCCAACGCTGATACAACTCTGATATACGTAACAATCTGCTTTTGAACTGAACATATTGTTCTATGACCCAGGTCAAAGACATGATGCAGCACGTCTCCATCTATCACTGACCTGCTGCCAACAGAGCATTATGGCCTGTATCTGAATCCAGAGTTCACTATTAGTTAATAACTTACACTCATAACTATTTGGTGTTAATTCAGATTGCTTTACTAAAATATTTCTATAACAGTACCACAATATTATAGCAGGTGAGGGGATGCAAACCTGCTCACAGTGAGGACATGTTTCAGAAAAAAACAAGACATTCAACAATATGAAAACACGTGGTACATCTCCTGCAGAAATGTCACACCATAAATAAGTCATATACAGTCATATAACGCACCATTCCTGCTTGTTCATCAGTTCCTGCACTGACTCAGTTTTCCCAGAGCACATAAGTTGCTGAGGTGACATCAGTCAGTCGCTGTGGGGCCTGTCGCGCTCAAATCTGGATGTGTTTGAAACAATCCAAGGATCAGAGACAGCTGCATGACACATATTAGACATTCACATCCATGGCTCCAGCAATGACATCACATCAATAAGTAATGGGCGTTTACAAATGCACAACGCGTCTATGGAAGTAATTGGAGTCCTGCCATATGAAGTGGGTCTAGTTAATGTATCCAGCGGGATTTATAATTCATTAATTCTCAGCGGCTCTGATGATTCAGGGTAAGTACTGAGGATGTTGTAAAGAGATGGAAAGAAAGACAGAGTGAAAGAGAGAAAAAAGGAGGAGTGTGTGTAAATATGTGTGTAAAGAAGAGCCAAAGGTCAATCCACTGAGGCATAATATAACATGCACAAATGAATGAACTCTCAGTTCTTTCTGCTGGCTTCTTGATGCTCCAAGGGATTTCTTTAATCAGAGGGATCAGGGCGACTTAGAAATGTCCACTCCTTTACACCAACGCACCCAATGCATAAGCCTCTTCTCTGCTCTCATTGCCACGGCTTTAAATGTAGCTACCAATTAAGCAACACAGGGGAAGTTACAGAAAAAAGTAAGTTTGGTGTAAAGATGTAGAAGTTAAATTTGAATGGACAGTCTTATATATAGAGACAGAGCATTTAAAGGTGGTGTCCCTAACATTCAAAAAACAACACGTTTCCTATTGACCTTTGCTCAACCCAAGAGTTTTTCCCAAGGAACAAGCACAATGGGCCTCATTCACGAACCGTTCTTAAGAACCAATTTGTGCTTAAATCCTACTTACGATGATTTTACGAAGATTGTGGCATTAATGAAATTTTGGGTAAGTACAAATTCTACGAGTGCTCAGGAGCACTCGTAGGCACAGTGCCGACATGTTGGCACGCTGGTGTCTGCTTTTGTTGAGTTCAATAAAACACAACATTACAGTGATATGTCCGTCATATTGATGTATGTAATTATTCATTTCATTGTATATGGTAATTTAGCCTATTTTTTTATTCATTTTTAAATGAAATGTGCCAACGCTTAATTTGGAAATCATGCCGTGTATTAGTGACCCCTTCCTATTTATAGGGGGCATTTCTCAATTCACGGGCCACAGAACAATGGCATATACACTGCTGCAGCAGGAGGTTGCGGGGTCCGCGCTGACCGTCTGCGCTGGTTTCTCCCATGGATCTATTACAGGAACGAGCTGGTCTCTCCAGTCTATGCGGTCTCTCCTCGGTCCGCACTGGTCTCTGCGCCCCGGTCTCTCCAGTCTATGGTCTCTCCTCGGGTCTGCATTGGTCTCAGCGCTAGTCCACGCTGGATCTTTTGAGATTCATATTTAAATTAATACATAATATATTTTTAAATTAATCTCAAAACATTTATTGAGATATATATATATATATATATATATATGTAAAATAAATAAATACATATATATATATTATATGTATGGACCTGTAATTCTTGTTCAGGAACTTATGTATCAAAACGACAACAGGTGCACACTGCAGGTGATGCAATTGAGACAAGAAAAATGCTTTCAAACTCTTCTGTTTGGTAGTGTAGGATCTTGTTGGGACAGAATGAGAGGACAGAGATATCCCAAGTGGTCTTATCAGTCTGAGCCGACACACACTGACACCCTCGCTGAAGGCAGCTCGGCGCCACATGCACCGTTATCCAGAGAATATAAAATGCCGAGAGTAGAGTACACAAAACAACTATGAGCTTCTTGGTCGGCTGTTGACACTTATGACACGTCCCGGATACGGCCTTAAAACTCAAACTGACACCGTCATCCATAAATGCATCCACTCACTACATTTGTGCATTGAAATGGACACACACAAGTCCTGGCTGTGTCCACAATGATGCAATAGCAGGTGCACAAGTGCAAGAAACGGGCTAAGTGCTGAACAATTTCAAATCCACTTTGGTAGAAATCCACTGAGAACTTTATTTACACTGTTTATACCTGAGCAGGATAAGCACACTGGTTTAAGGGTATGGCTTTGTGTTGCTCCTCTTTTAACAGTTTTGCTAGAAAATACAGTCTGTGTGTGCAAAATATGGTGGACATATTGTATTTTAAACCCCACGATTGCAACCTTTATTCTGTTTGGCTATGTTGAATCTAGTCACAAGTCTCATTTCCACTGAGTGTAACAAGACGTGTAACAAGAGGGTAGGTCATACCATCAAAGTTTCGGCTGTTAGAATAGAAAGAAATGAACAAATAGAACGTTGTCCTTATAAAAAATATGTTTGTAAAATTTAAATGTCTCCCTGAAATCCATTATATGTGATTCCTTCTGCTCCTGGGTATTCTATATTACGGTTTATTTTCACAAATTCGGTGACATGTTTCCCTGTGGTGAAAGTCAGACGCAACAACCCGTCTCTGTTTCCCACTGTTTTCTCAGGTGAACACGCCATCTCAACATGGGTCAAATAAAACAAGTGTGCCGTCTCTAAAAGCCAGTGAGTACAATTACAATAGGTCAATTCGGAGGAAATAAAACACAATTTTTGTACAACATGTATACACAACTATAACCTTTAAAGACATCAAATAGCCAGCTTTATAATGCTCTCTTGGCGCTTGGGTGGGTGACCTCTTATTGCAACATGGCATAAGCTTTACACCATAGAGAGATGAACCAAATTATGTGTTGTATTATGGCCTGCTAGTGCAATGGCGCTGTATTGTCTGTATAAAGACAATGAAGTGGTGGCACACTCTCCAAAATGTGAAGAAATAGAAATACACATTGTGAATCAATGGGGGCGACAATGGCTCAGTTGGTAGAGCGTTGGACTTTGAGCCTGAAGGTTATGGGCTCAAGCCCACCACGAAACCCACTTCATGACTCCCACTGATGTCTGCTGTTGTTGTGTCCTTGGGCAAGACACTTAACCCCACTTTGTCTGAAGCCCCTGCTGGAAGATCAAGGCTCCTGTGGGCTCATCACCTGCAGGAGGATCAGTGAGGGGCTGGTGCTCTGTGTTCTAGGTTCTGCTCTGACTGCCACCCCCCGGACCCAGGTATGGATTAAGGGGAAGAAAATGGATGGATTGTGAATCAAAGCCACAGAAACTGCATGTTTCCATTACTTTGATTTATAAACTTTTCCAAAAGCGTTGTAGAGTTCTAAGTCTAGACAATGAAGAACAAAATCGTTACAGGGCCAGAGCGAGAAGGCGACATATGACATATTGTAGCCCACACGCTCACAATAAAACTTCCTGACCAAAAAGAAAATGTTTAATTTGGGATCAATCCTCCAGAGCCACCACAAATATCAGTGGGTTGAAGCCATGCATTCAGCCACGGAGCAACATGGACGAGATAAAAGCAAAGATAACCACACACAACTCTCAATAATAAACCAGATCGCATAACAGTTAAGGACACATGAAAATGAGAAAAATGAAAGAAGAAAAATGATATTGAGAAGACTCATGGGGAGAGAGAGCAGGCGGCTTGGAGCAACAACAAAAAAACACCAGACAAGTTTAATATTTCTCCAACAATGATTTATTTATCTACCTTATGGCAACGCCACCCGCTCGGACAAAACAAACCATAAAACGACCTGAATCAGGGAGCCACAGGAGCACATAAGGTTTTTAGTTTGGGCAACAGTCAGCTTTGAAAAATAGATGTGTGAAACCGAGTCAGGCAGCTGGTTATGAGGGAATGACCCCAACCGAGACGGGGTGATGCATAGGGTAATCAAAATAAAAAATACTAATATTTACATAAAGTTTCTGCTTGTGGATTTCTACAAACATTTCCTGAAATTGCTCCACTGTGGCATGAATAAAGGTTCTCTCATCTTATCTTATAAACAAAAGTAATCCATATTTTACCACGATTTCCAAACATATTTTGCTCAACCTTTTCACACCTAATAAATACATCATCTACTAAGACCATTTCCAGTAGAAGCAACACAGAAAATAGGAAAAGTCTGTATGACTGAACTCTCATTTGAATAGTCTGCCGCAGTTTCAAGGATTCACATTAATAATAGAACAATATTGTTTGTGTTGATCGGTGCCACAGTGTCAGCTGTTTTTTATTCTTTTATTTTCAGTGTATGTGTATTTTATATTACATTGTATTATGCTCTTTATTCTGTCGGTGCACACAGAGTTTCTTTTTTGCAAACGTATTCCAATGTAGTTTTTATACTGCACATGGCTAATAAAATGAATCTGAATGAATCTGAATCTGAATCAATACAACATTTCAACAAGTACCGATACGGAGCAGTAATTAGAAAATGTAAAAATGTATATGCTATCAACACAAACTGCACCCAGCTATGACCTCAAAATACAAGACTTCCAAAAGTAGTGCTTTTTAATTGTGAGCACTGCCCATATTTTTAAACTTTGATTCCTCTTTGCAAAGCGGTCGCTTGATTTGTCTGCAACAGCAGTTTGGCTCTGATATTTCAACACATTTCCCAATGAAAGCACAATGAAACCGCAGTAAATAAAATCATTTGTGTTAGTTTGATAGGGATGTTCCGCCGCTCAGTGTGTGCATATGTGGGCCGTAAAACTGGCCATTTTGTGCCCGCAAGTCGGTGCCTGGAAACAGCAGTAATGAGCCTAGATAAAAGCAGAATATGAAAGCGGTAGAGGGTGCATTACCATGAGAAGAAACAAAAACGCGGGCAGTGTTGTGTTCAATCCAACCACTATCTTTGTTTCTACGCTTGCATGTAGCCGCCACACATAGCAGCACAAAACACGAACACACAAATAAACCGCGAAAAGCCAATGCCTAAAGACAAAAGCTGTGCGGCGGAACAAAAGACAACCCCAAAAAAGCCATCAAGACACCGCAGCAGGCAGCCTTTGTGATTAATGAAAACAAATATTGGGAGAGAGTGGGGCAGCGGCACACGGAAACGGCACAAACAATGGAGCAGACAGCGTAATGCATTCGGGGTTCAGTGATGGCCCTCCAGAGCAGAGTGAGAATAATAGCAGGCAAAGAGGAAGTGGAGAGTGGGGTGAGAGGAGGAGGGGGCGAGAGGAGGAGGAGGTGGAAAGTACAGAAAATCTAATGCAGGCCTCAGTGCAATCTCCGCCCCCTGCTAAATTCAACATTCAAAACAATCAAAGAAGCATCAGAGGGTAGGTTGTGCAAAGAGTATTCTGTATGTGTCCTGTAATGATCAATAAAGAGTAGTTTTGATCAAGCAAAAAAAAGGCTCTCCTTTTCCCTGGATGTTGGTACAGGTCTTCTCCAAAGCGGGCTTTTGAAGGCTGAGATGTAGATCTCAATTATACGGTCAGGACCAGATCATTAGTGGTTAAAAAGACAGTGTCCCTATAGTACTTTGCAGAGTGGAGAAAAGCTTGACCATGGGGCCACTGTGTATCCAATCAGATGCCATAATAATGCACGATACATGAATGCTCAAAATAAAATAACTCGTGCATCCATCCATTTTCTTCCGCTTCATCCATTGCCGGGTCGCGGGGGCAGCTGTCTTAGCAGAGACACCCAGACTTCCCTATCCACACACATTTCCTCCAGCTCGTCCGGAGGGACGCCAAGCCGCTCCTAGGCCAGCTGAGAGACATAGCCCCTCCAGCATGTCCTGGGTCTTCCCCGGGGTAATTTAAATAATAAATAATGAATTAGTATGAGTTGTTGTCAAGTAGTTGCCAAAGGGTCTTCATTGGTACAATTAGAATAGAAAGTTTTCAAAATGTCAAAGGTAAAGAACATTGAAACTCCATCCATTCATCCATCTTCTTCCTCTTAATCCATTTCTGGGTCAGGGAGGTATCAGCTGCCACCTGATTCACAGAGCACCGGCCCTTCACTGCTCCTCCTGCAGGTGGTCAGTCCACAGGAGGACGAAAGGTGAAACTGCACTGCAAAAAATGATAAAATGTGAAAAGAATTCTTGAATCGAGTGGTTTTTATTTTAATTTCAGTACATTATGACAAGATTTTCCAAAAAGACAAAGCTATTTTATGTCTTATTTCTAGAATTGTTGCTTTATTTTCTCATTCCAAGAGATAGATTAAGAATAAGATTAGATCCTTCATTCGTCCCACAGTGGGGAAATTTCAGTGCATCACAAGTTATAGAACGGGAAAGAGGAGCACAGGGCACAAGTTAAGTGAACAATAGCTATACTAATTAAAATGAAACAAAAACTCTAACAAGTATATAATCTCTATCTTGAAAATAATAATAAAAAAGGTGTGAAAGTTTTACATTTGGCAACATAAGAGGCAAGCTAAAAGTACTGTGTGCAAGCAAATGTTAGCATCTGTACATGTTAGCAGCAGTATGTTTTCATCTGTACATTAGCAGCAGTATGTTTGCATCTGTACATGTTAGCAGCAGTATGTTTACATCTGTACATGTTAGCAGCAGTATGTTTGCATCTGTACATTAGCAGCAGTATGTTTTCATCTGTACATTAGCAGCAATATCTTTTCATCTGTACATGTTAGCACTACATGTTAGTTATTGCACTTTCTGATATAAGTTGAGGATATTCCAACGATGCATGACACGTGGGCTCTCTCCTTCACACATCGAGGATGAATAAGTCTGTCACTGAAGCTGCTCTCCAGAGCAGAGAGAGTGTCCTTCAGGGGGTGACAGTCATGGTCCAGCATAGATGTTAGTTTGCTCAGGACCCTCCTGTCCCCCACCTGCTGCACTGTGTCCAGGGAACAGCCCAGGACAGAGCTGGACTTCCTGATGACCTTGTCCAGCTTCTTCCTGTCCCTCTCTGTGATACTGCTGTTCCAGCAGACCACACCGTACAAGAGGCTGATGCCACCACAGAGTCATAGAAGGTCTTCAGGAGTGGCCCCTGCACTCTAAAAGACCTGAGCCTCCTCAGCAGGTAGTCTCGGCTCTGGCCCTTTCTTGAAGAGGGCGTTTGTGTTATGAGTCCAGTCCAGTTTGTGGTTCAGATGAACACCCAGGTACACCTCTTGTATAACTTTAAAACAAAATAATGTTGGTAATTTTGTCACGGGCCGGATGAAAAAAATAGGGACTGGTTGGGGGCAGGAACAATATAAGAGATTTTCTTTTCTTATCACTTTTTTTTAAGAAGGTGTTTTGACTTTACTTATGTGTGATGAGTTTCAAAATTATTTTCTGGATGATTGTTCTGAAAACAAAAAACGGAACCAGATATAAAGTGAAACACATTGTTTTAGATATACATTTTAAACTTCTAATGTTTGGTTGTTTTCCTGAGAAAATAGACGATGTATAGTTTGCTTTGGTTGCCCATAAACATCAATGCTAAAAGTAAATAATAATTTAAAAAAAAATCTTTTTAGGGGCCACTGAAAATTGTCTTGAGGGCCTTATTTGGCCCACGAGCCTGAGTTTGACATGGCTGCTCTACAGTTTCATGTGCGATATGATTGGAAACTAAATGGAAAAGATTACAGTCAAATCCACTAATTTTCAGTGGTAAATTCACATTGGTAAAACTGTTACATAAATGTGTCCATTCAGTCCAGAAAAGGTCAAGAGCGGTTTCTAACGTATTATAACCGTTTTTTTAACAGTCAATAAAGTGAAAGGCCACAGATTTGTACAATTCTGTGTCCGCTGAGCTGCTTACAACCGGGGGCACATTAGAAAGATATAGAATCACTTTGAAGGTTGGATCTGAAATTAAGGTAAGCAGGCTCTGGGTAATATGAAGCGTTTAGTCAAATCAAAGACACAAGTGGCTCGTGTTGTGACAGTTTCTATCGTGAAGCGAGAAGACGCCACCTCTGCTCATTAGGCTGCTGCTAATTAGCCCCACGCTAGTCTTCCTTATGCTGTTTAAGAGAATGAATGGCGCGCAGTGATATGGGGAGGGGGGTGTTTGCCTCAGGTTTGGAATGTGATCAGAAAATAAATGAAGGAGCCCTTTGTTTGTGCGTCAGGTAACAAAAGGTTTTCACTATGAGCATGGAAAAATATCACATACTGGAAAAAAATCACTTGAAAGTAAGTTAAATACTGCTTAGAATAAGAAAAAATAGAACATAGAACAAGAATTGACCAAAAGACAAGATTTCTGAAAATAAGAAAATTATAGACTAGCCCCAAATAACTTGATTTCAGTGTAAAAAAAAAACACATTTAATAAATTATTAAACATTTTTGAGACACTTTTTCCTTAAAATATAGCATAATTGGTACATACTTTTCATTTACACAACAAGAGAAGTCTGAAAATATGAAAAAAAATACTTAAAACGAGCATTAAAAACTCACTGCTCAGACTTTTTTTCTCTAATAAGATTATGAAGTATTATGATCTTAAAACTAGTCAAATAATCTTATATGACAAACTAAATTCAAGCAAAAAAAATTGCCATTCAAAAATAAGCATATTTTATGTTATTTTCAGTAAATAAATATTACCTTATCTTAAGATTTCACTTTTTCCAGTGATTTTGCAGAGAGAGCTCAGATTTGTGCCAATCAGGCTCATGGGCTCACGCTTTATCAACTCCTCTTTGTGAAGTTAAAGATTAAGCATAATGTGAAGCACTTTGATCATCTTCAAATACGCTTCATAAATCAAAGGAATTGTGAGTCATTCTAAATCATTTTTGTGTAATTATTTCATTGCCATTATTCAGAAATGAATAAGTATAATGTTTGATCATGATGTAACGTAACGCCTGATCCGCTTTAAAGGATAAACGATGTCTGATGATGACACTAGGGAAGTGTTTATTCTCCATGCGTCCGCTCCGGGCTGGATGTGTGATAAAACAAATGCTTCCCCTTGCCTCAGTGCCTGCTGGGAAACAGTACAACTTACTTTCCTCTATTGACAGCACTAAACAAACAGAGGCAGCAGGACAGTGAGGGAGCAAATGTATGTGTGAGACAAAGAGACAGTGGGAGGAGACGGGCCCCCGGCATCCTCTGCTGATCCGTGCCATTCCCATATGGATTCATTACCGTGTTATCTTAAGGGCAGAGGGGACCGGCCAAACACAAGGAGGTGGTCAGGGAGCACCTGTCACCTCTGATAACACCATTATTGAGACATAATTACGGATGCTTTTGGCAGTATTTTTCTTCATCCCAGATATCCATGTCCCATATGACTGATGCTGTGACCGGAAAGGACTTGAACAACATTGTGAGGCAAACTTTCAAACAAACTATTTCCATTCATTTATTAATCCATGCAAATCCAAGAATATTTTATGTAACAAAAAATCATACCTGGAGTCTGGATTTGAAAGTGGGGCATATTTTCCACTCCCATGTATATACAGTGCAGAAAAAATATTATGATTATTGTTTTATTTTATTTTTTTCATATTTGATCTAAAATAGGTTGTAAGATGGTCAACAGTTAAGTGTAGGGGCTGAATGTAAACTGACTGTAATGTGACACGGTCCTCACTGATTAAAGTTTACAGATTGTCATTTAATGGAAGAGGCAGTTTGGACCTCACAACATTGGTATAACGTGTACAGGCATTGCCTCAGACTTAAACACAGATTTATTTATTTTTTAATTAATAAAGAATTGCGTAATGTACAAATATAAGGAGGCTTGATCCACAATAAATGAAAAGAACCCGAAAGTCTTGTGCTCATTTTTTATCTATCTAACTAAAATGAGGTCACCAACTTTAGCATGTAAAAATACTCACAAAAATATGCTTAATGTATTGAGAAATCAGAGCATTGAGCGAGACGACCAACCGCTTCAAACACTTCAATCTCCCAACTGCAGAGGTCCTCTTGAATAAAAATATCTATACATTTTAAAAACAAATGCAATGAGGAAGTACTGTATTAACAATGGACTGTTTCGGTGTTTTCTTTTATCCATGATCTACTTATTATAACTAATGTGGACTTGAACTAAACATAGACTTCAAAGCACCACTGCACTTTTCTGTTTAGTCCTTGTGTTTTATTTATTTTTTCCTGCAGATTTGTGTAGCGCTGTATCCCAAAGCAAATTCCCCTTGGGGTCAAAGAAGAGCTTATCGTACCCTAAATTACCCTAATAACGTTTTTTTCCAAGATACTCACCTTGGTTTACACGACTAAATATGATCAATTGTCAACATCCCACTAGACAGATGAGAACGATTGGCCACACCAACAATAAAACATGTTGCCAGGTAAGCGGCCACTGGTCCACGTCCTGTAGCTAGCTTAGGTCCTAGATCATTAGCCTGTCCGTCCGGAGGAGCGGATCCCTTTCTCAAATGGGTCTCCCTCTCTGTGGGTTTCCCTAGTTCTCCCCAAGGTTTCTCACTTTTTCCCACTGGGTTTTTTAAGAGTTGTTCCTTGTCAATGCAGGAGGGTCTTGTTGGACAGTTTCTTCTGTGTGTGCTTTATATTTTTCATGTGTTTTAACTGTTGATTCTATGTCATGGTGCTACGTCCCTTAGCGGACTTCGCTAGTGGGATATCACGTGACCCCCAGGTCACACGCCAGAGAGATCAAAATAATTTTCTCCAATCACTAGCGACCCTCCACTATACAAAGGCCCCTGCACAAGGCCGCACCCCCTCTTTCACTCTGGCGCCCTTGAAGACATGACACTGTTAATGGAAAGCACTTTGGTAAGTTTTGGTTGTTGCTAAGGATTCTATGAATAAAAGTACATTGATTCTGTCCCAAATTTGTGTCTGGATATTTTCGGGGAGCCGCAATTACACTGCAAAAAATGACAAAAGTGGCTTGAATTAGGTCACAGTTATCACGGTTTTAGTACATTTTGTTCGTCAGTTAGTCGTAAAGCACTTTTTTCTATTAGGAGAAACAATTTTTCTTTTCTTTTTCTTTTTTTTCAAAAAGTTAATTTCCACTCGAAAAAAAAAAAAAAAAACATTGCCACTGTATTTGAAACAACATATTCTATCTGTCCCTTAAATCTTGTGTTATGGCAGCCGAAATGTATTTGAATGATACATTGATTTGATTCAAGCGTTTACTGTCTGATATTTCATCTTTTTAGCAGTACCGTGCTGTGGGGAAAACTGTCATCCAAATGTTACGGCAATTTTAAGTAAAGTTCTAAATAAGCCGTCTAAAACACTTCTGTGTCACTGGCCTTTCCTCGCGCGAACACAGGCCCAGGTTTGAGTGATGAAAAAGCATATTCAGATTTCACACTCCAATAAGAACAAGTAATCAAGGCCAGCCGACAGAGGCAGCCGAGCGCGCCCTTCACTCACTCTCAGAACACCTGTCTGCGAATGGACACATCAATCCCCATTCAGTGTCCTCCTACGCGCACACACACACAGAGACAGACGCACACTCACAAATATATGTGCAAGGACATCATTATCAAGTCAGCCGCTGCAACGGTATGTATCTACAGACTAAAGACAAGGCAAAAGAAAGATGAAACACAGTGGAGTATATGGATATGCAACAATCAGGCATACTTAAAATGTATGTATGATTATTATTTTTTCATTTGTGCTGTCCCGATTTAATGAATAAATGACTAGATGTGATGCATTGAAGTGTATGTGATGTGTTGTAGGAATGGTGCACATGGCCAGAGCCCTAAACACACCGATAAACACCAATTTAATCTAAAAGTAATACCCTTATGCATTCACTTTGGGAGATTTTTCTGTTCAAACACACAGGAAGTTCTCCAAAGATATGATATGTAATCGTGTCCAACAATAATTTTGGACTTACTTACAAATTTTAAGTAGCAATATGTAAGATTTTCATGTCAAGTCATCATTAAATGTCCCTAATCTGTCAAAAATGTATATACCATGCTCTTTTTGGAATACTTCTTTTTGAAAGGAACCGTGTGTAACCGTGTCCAATATAATAAGATTAAGAGATCCTTTATTTGTCCAACAGTGGGTAAATTTCAGAGTTGCATCAACAGCAGAAATAAGGAGCACACAACACAAGATAAATTACTAATGACCCTATTGACCAGATGCATCAACGTCATCCAGTCACGTGATTGTGAATGAGCTTACGGCGGAAGTATTGGAAACTAGCATTGCTGCAAGAGCAAAACGGACACAACTCTTAAAAACGGAGCTTCCTCTAAATCGAGATCTGCTTCAAGCACATGTTGGATTACGTTATAGGTGGAAGTAGGACATCAGGTCAGGGCTCACAATGAGTGGTATTTGGAGAAGTTAAGGATTGCCTAACTGGATGTTGACCCGTACCTTCTCCCCCCAGTCAATTTTATCGATTAAATAAAATGTCTATTTTTGCCCGAATTCACCCTTGATCTTAATCATTATCGTTAACAATGCATCCCCTCTCACTGGAGCAGATTTACAGTATATGTACATTTTGCTGGTAGCATTAGCAATAGTCCACTTTTCTGTGGCTTTTCTGTCTACAGCCAAACATGATACGTACTGACGGAGAGGAAACACGCAATTGGCTTAAAAGATAAAAATGTCAATGTTGCAGCGCACATACAGGACAGTAGTAAGAGACACGTTTGACGTGTGTCATTGTCCTCCAAATTAATGGAAATAAAATAAATACAAACTTGTGATTGCTTTATCTTGTAAAAAGTGTTCACTGCATATTAGGGAGTACTTGGATGGGTCCCAGTCCTTTTGGTTGATTGCCGCTGGCCATCGTCGTCTTCTGTCTTCATGACGAGCAGGTATCAGATAAAAAAGCTTATGTCCTTGCCTGTTAGTATAATCAACCGCACTGCAAAATGTCACGGTTTTGGCTGTAATGCGCTGAAACGGTTGTTTTGGTCAGGTGTCCGTAGGCTCGCAGTTAGACTTCTGCCGTCTGTCATGGAGAGTGGGCGTGGCCGGGACGTCACATGCAAGGGGTCAATACAAAATAAAAATCTAACAATAGCATGATAAAGAAGCAAGTATTACATCCCAAGCTTGAGCATAATAAGGAAGCAAATCTAAAATCTCCAACTTTAGCATAATGAAGAAGCAAGAATTAAGTATAACATCTCTGACTTTGCTTCACAATTGTAGTAGTAAACAAAACAGAGCAATAAAAATCACTTGGCATGAGTTTCAGCATAACACATATTCACTCTGCTTCAGATCTATACCTTTTACCTTTCTTTCACTCTTTCACACACACACACACAAGCACTTTGCCTAATAGAGTAGCAGCAGCAGTCAGCGTTTCCCATGGCAGGCTGTGATCGCATGGCTAGACCCAGTGATGGATTTGGGGTCCACGGCAGCATCAGCACCAGTGCAATAAACACGGACTTTACCTCTGCAATGCATTGTTCACTTATGGGTTATGTGCACAAAAATATTAGGGTCAGTGTGACGTTAAAAACACCTTCGACGTGGTTGGTTTTGTTGGGGCTTCACGATAAGAGATTATTGTACGTTTAGAAGAGAGTGGCTTATGATAAGGACAAGGTACCTGAGTAGTGCTGAGGCTATTTAAATGAATGAGGCTCCAACTAATCAACATTTATCAAAAAAAAGCTTATTTCTGACCTTGCCTCAAATTTAAATGATTAAATGTGTGCGCACGGCCTTACTCTGTGTCTCAATGTGTCGACTTTTATCAACTTGTGAAATTCTATATGTAATCATGAAATTGTATAGTTTTATATCAAAAGTGTACTAGTCTGAGGTCAAATGAGTTTACAGCAAAACAGCAGACCAGTATTAAGCGGATGTCAAACTGAGGACAATAGACAGCTTCCTGTTTGGATTGAGAATCAAACCAGGACCAAGACCCAGACAAGGGTCTCAGTCAGCCTTACCATTGTCGTCATCAGAGGCACTTCCGCTCTTTCTTTACACATTTCATGAAAATGTTTGGTGGAAATTTTGTTAGTTAGTCTGAGCAAGGACAGGAGGGGGTCTTGAATGAGCGCCTGCTGACCCCCATAGTTTAGGCCCGTAAGGACAGTTACTTTTAGCTCAGCTCATAGGAGTAAATAGGGTTAGCCAAGGGTTAAATACTGATTGAACTGTGAAAATCTTGGTCTTATTTCTGTACCAAATCTGAGACACGTCCGTCATTTTTCTAGACAATAAAAGGCTCTAAAATGTTCAATTAAATGCATTTTGTATTGCCTTATAACACAACAGCAGTAGGACTTTACAGTGTTGCAGAATTGAACACAATACAAACTGCAGACACTATGTATCTACAGACTAAACACACATAGAAAAAAACACAGAGCCACTGGTCCGTAGGGACGTGGGATGATCATTGTCCATAAGTAATATTTAATAATGAAAGTATTGCATAATAAAAATATAACTAATAATAATAAATAATTTTGTTGTTTGGCCCGAGCCCCGAACGGGGAAAGGGCCTATTGTTTTTGCTTGAGAGATGTCAAATTCTGCACTTTGAGCCTTAATTTGACCCCCTGAACATGGATGAAAAGTTGTAAAATTTTGCCGAAACATCAGACCTGGTGAAAAATTAGATATTTTGGTGTTTATTTTTATCGGACTCAAAAAATGCCAGAACAGCGCCACCTACAAAAACTTGACCTCTGAAACTCCCTTTGCGCGGTGCTGCGTGGTACGGTGTGGTGCGGCGTAGTGCGGGGCATTGTGGAGCGGGGCGTTGTGGAGCGGTGCGTTGTGGAGCGGTGCGTTGCGGCTTGGTGCGGGGCGGCGTGGTGCAGATCCGCTTGGTGCGTGGTGTGGGGCGGCGTGGTGCGGGGCGGCTTGGTGCGGAGCGGCCAGGTGCTGGGCGGCTTGGTGCGGGGTGGTGCGCGCGGTGCGGCGAGGGCCGTTCGACGCCGCTTGCGGATTTAATTGATTTTTGTATTTCCTGGACTTGAAGGTGTAAAATCTATGTTCTCCATAAAATAACAATAGCTTCAATACTTCTGGTATCATTTAATTATATGATTTGCAATTATGTGTGTCTTTGTAGGATGCGTTCTGTTGTTGCATTAAACATCAGGTTTTTCCTTTTGTAGTCCTATAAGACAGACAGGTGTTTGCTCTCATGATGTGGAAATGCAGGACTCCACAGATGTATGTATGTGCACACTGTAATTGCCTTTGAAGAGTTTCTTAAATGAATGTTTGCTCATTGACTTGTAGATGCAGAACACATAAGCGGCAGACTATAGCGAGACATGAGTTAGTGCTTCTCTGCTAATGCGCCTGAAAGACACGGAGGAGGAAGGCACGTTCTCGTTGCTATCAGGGCCAACGATTTACACCACTATACGGCTTCAGGTGCTGGGAGATAAAATGTGTTTTCTTAGAGAAATCTATGGCCAGAGACATCAAACAGACAGCTAAATTATTCACAAAGCACAACCCAAAAACTCCTGCCGCAGACCTTGGATACACGTGTAGTAACAGAAATATATAACAACACAAACCTATTCAGTGATGATAAAAACAACACAAATACTATACTATAAAACAGAAATATGAGCAGTGTTGAGGAAAACCACTCAGCCACCGTCACCCTGTAGCAGTCGTAGTAGTAGTAGTAGTAATAGTAGTAGTTGTAGTGGCAGTTATAGTAACAGTAGCAGTAGCACTAGTAGTAGTAGTAGTAGTAATAGCAGTAGCAGTAGTAGTGTGTAATTTGTTGTGATTTGAATTAATCTAAACGAAAATCCATGGAATAACAAGCTCCTTTAATTAACAAAAAATATTAATACAAAAAGATTAAAAAAGGCATTTAAACAAGTCCAAAAAAAAGTGTTTCAGAATTGGCTTTGCTTCTACCGAGCTGGCAGTGACTGAGTGGATTTCCTTCATAGAAATATTCTGCCCTATTGGCCGGATGGGAGACAGGTGGACTCTCCTCACAGCAGGCACCAGCTCACCTGCAATGGGGGAGGAGCCTCACAGACACACAAGGGGAGGGCAGGAGGAGACACAGGAGGAAGGCGGAAAGTAAATATAACAAACTATTTTTGCCTGAACTTAACCAGCCATTCCCATAAAATAACCCCAATCCAGCCTTAAACCTAACCTTAACCATCTTACTCAGACACCTAAAACTTAACCAGTCACCACTTAAGAACTTATTAGTCTAAAACTAATTCGAAAGTAGGATTGTTACTTCCGGTTACGTCCCGATTCCGTATATGATCTAGTGCCGACCGAGGAAGGAGTGGCACCAATACTGCCCTCATGACAACACGTAAAGCTGATGCATACATTTACCGAAGGAGTCTTGTTTTCTGAGTATTATTATCTCATAAGAAGACATTTTATTATTTGCATACTGAGAGCTGATTGGCTGATAAAAGGCTGGTACGAACGTGAGGCCAAAAATTCCTGCTTGTGCAAACCAGGAGTTTCAACGTTATGTACTCCATCTGTCACGCAGGTAAACACGTTTTGTTTGTTCACATTTTTTTCCAATGGTTATTTTCCAACACAATTTGCATCATTTTTGTTAGACCTGTGTCTTCACTCATATTTTGTTTATGTGGTTTGATTGCGTTTCATCTACTATTCTGACACATCAAAGTCAACCTGTATTTTGAGTTTCCGTAGCCAAACATCACTCTCAACACGTCCCAGATAGAATAGGACCACATTGCTTCAAGGAAACAGCTTTGAAATGATGAGCAGTACAACTGACAAATGGAGATGTGGAAATTATTTGATCCAAGAGTGTTTATGTGTGATCTTTTTTGTTAAATAGTTGTATTTTCTTCCCCATCTGTATCACGTTACTGTTAATAACAGTAACATTCATAATACATCGCTCTCCTGGTGCCCATGTATTGCGGACCAACGTCTGATTGGTTCATCTCAAACAGGAAGTGCGCTGGGTCATATAGTGCACTTCCATCAGCCCAATAGTCAATAAACAGCATGGATCCTTTTAGTATAGAGCTGTACCTTCATCCAGAGTGATCATGGGCCTCTTGGCTGTATCTCTGATCAGTCTTCTCCTTGTTTGAGATGAAAGTTTGGAGGGAGGCCGGGTCTTGGTAGATTTGCAGTGGTCTGATACTCCTTCCATTTCAATATAATTGCTTGCACAGTGCTCCTTGAGATGTTTAACGCTTGGGAAATGTTTTTGTATCCAAATCCGGCTTTAAACTTCTCCACAACAGTATCTCGGACCTGCCTGGTGTGTTCCTTTGTCTTCATGGTTCTCTCTGCGCTTTAAACAGAACCCTGAGACTATCAAAGAGCAGGTGCATTTATACGGAGACTTGATTACACACAGGTGCATTCTATTTATCATCATCAGTCATTTAGGACAACATTGGATCATTCAAAGATCCTCACTGAACTTCTGGAGTGAGTTTGCTGCACTGAAAGTAAAGGGGCCGAATAATATTGCACGCCCCACTTTTCAGTTTTTTATTTGTTAAAAAAGTTTAAATTATCCAATAAATTTCATTCCACTTCACGATTGTGTCCCACTTCTTGTTGATTCATGACAAAAAATGAAAATTGTATATCTTTATGGTTGAAGCCTGAAATATGGCGAAATGTTGAAAGGTTCAAAGGGGCTGAATACTTTTGCAAGGTACTGTACATGGAATGATTATTAAATATCTTGATTTGTTCAGCACTTTGAGTTGCCTTGTGTATAAAATGAGTATTAGTATTAGTATTGTGCTATACAGATAAACTTGCCTTGCCTAAATATTGTTCAAAAAAATACATAAATAAACACCTTATATCATATTACGCACCCACATTTTTTTAAAGACACTCCTTGACTGTTTTCTTGTAAATGTATTCATGCTGCTAAAAGTAGGATTCACCCATTCACCTGTGGCCGTTGATCAAAATGGCACCAGCAAATATGAAACCACTTGTGATTATAGGAGAAAAAAAAAAAGGTCATAAAAGCGACAAACAGAAACAGTCATTTCCATATTTCTAGACTGACTTCCATTAGTGTGACAATTTCATTAAACAAACATAATGTACAAAATAATTTCCTCGACTTGGCTGGCTCCGAGAAATTAACGGCAACATGGAAGTAATGCATAATGAATGTGAACATTTGCCATCTACAAGTCTCCCACAGTCAAACATTAATTCAGGCCGGTGCTGTGCGGAAGTGTGGAGGGTGAGAGTGATGGGGCCGGGGCAGAGGGGAGGGCAAGGGCGAGAAAATACTTCGGGAGAAATACTGAAACCTGTTCTGAATATACACACTGTAGCTAAAATATCTCAGAAAAGTGAAAGAACATATTTTTTCTTACCAGCAAAAATGATAGGCATTAACTTAGGTATATAAAAAAAACTTTATTGTCCCCGCAGGTACATTTGTCCACTGCATTTGACCCATCCTGATAGCACTTTCACCTGATGCCAAAATGTTACCTATTGTACATGTTTTTAGTGGTAGGGGAAACTGGAGCACCCGGAGGAATCCTACACTGACACAGGAAGAACATGCAAACTCCACTCAGAAAGGCCCTGTTCAGACTGGGATTCATATCCAGGACCTTCTTGCTTAGAGGCGAGAGTGCTATCCATTAAGACACCGTGCCGCCCATCTCAGTAGTTGATTACACGGTGTAAAGCATCTAAGGTTGTGGTTAGATGCAAGTAATCGTAAAATACCCTACATAGCGCTCCTTAGAGCTGGGGTATCCAACTTTCAAACCAAGAAATATGAAACTATGTAATCAAATTCATCACACCAGTTTCAGTTTCCATAAGCATGTGTTTTTGGCCTCTGCTATAGCTTCACATCATCTTTTTCAGACAGAGCATTGTAAAAGTTTGGGCCACCCTCTCTCAGCCAATCAGCTCTCTGCTAATAGCGAGTCACATGGTTCTTTCTCACGTATTGCAAAAAAATAAGATGTTTTCTAACCGGTTGAAAACATGTTGTGGTCAGATTTTCCTTTTCCAAGACTATTATATATCGTTTCATTTAAAAAAAAGTTTCCCATGAGCTTTAACATTGAAGCAAACTGAAGTATCAACATGGCAGTAATAGTATATGTTTTTTATCCCATGAGACTGCATGAATGTGCATAAACGGGGAATGTGTGAAAAAAGAATGGACATTTATATATGCTGGAGAATCACATCTTGTCATTTTGCTTCACACAAAACTCCTTTAATTTAATTTTCAAAAGTATATGTCTTAATCACAAAGTTACGCTTGATGGCAGTGGCATTGAAAAAAATGTTTTCACTTTACCTGAAATACTTTTGCCTTGGCTTTTGTTAGTGCCGTGCAAATGTCTCACTAATGAGTTTCAATAGATGGCTAGAAAGTTCTGGAGTTGGAGCTCTTTGCCCTGAAGTTCTAATATCGAGATAAAAATACTCCCTGGCAGAAGCATGACAAATACCATGTGATTAAACGCCTCTTGACAGCCCGTTAAAGTCCACGTCACGTCAGACGGAGTCAAGTCCCTGCTCTTTACCCATTGATCAAAAACAGAGGGTTTTGACACGACTCCAGTGACCGTGCCAGGAAGACTTGGCATCATCTCATTCTCTTTGCATAAATCTTGCCATCATTTATCTCTGCGCAACACAACAAAATGCTAATGCTAACATTTTGGGGAGGGGAGTGGGGCTCATCCTTCACAGCGGGTGATTTATTACCCAGTACAGCAGGGTCATACATTAATTTCACTCTTTATATAAAAGGCCTGTTATTTCTGCATGCATAAATAACCCACTCCAGACAGCACATGTGTACGGAGAGCATTCGGTTCATGTGTTGGTGAAAATGCCAGAGTGCCGGGAGGATGTTTATCTGCAGACGACAGATTTGATGTTTTGACTGAGCCAGACATAGCCCTGCGCTTTTTTTTCCCATGATGCAATGCATGTTTTTTGTGTGCTCTTTTTGAGTGACGTGGGACGTGGAAGATGCACACTGGAGCACAATGTGTGCATGGGAAAACATACTTTGACAGCGAAAAACCTAATCAGAATGAAGAACCGTAAGTCTGCCCCTTTATATAAAATCTCCTGTGTTCTTAGTCTTGTAATAGTTGGATGTCATTGAACCACTATCACACTCAGCGCTATTTTCTAATAATAATGCATCAGGATTCATATTGTTACAACTCTGGCTCACGAGAATGAAAAATGAGGCTAAAAATAGTGTTAAAGTATTTAATAATTAAAGCCGCAAGCGGCGTCGAACGGCCCTCGCCGCACCGCACGCACCGCGCGCACCACCTTGCATCAAGCCGCCCCGCACCGAGCCGCCCCGCACCAAGCCGCCCTGCACCAAGCCGCACCAAGCCGTCTCGAATTAAGCCACCCCGCATCAAGCCACCCCGCATCAAGCCACCCCGCATCAAGCCGCCCCGCACCGAGCCGCCCCGCACCAAGCCGCCATGCATCAAGCCGCCCCGCACCACGCCGCCCCGCACCAAGCGGATCTGCACCACGCCGCCCCGCATCAAGCCGCAACGCGCCGCTCCGCAACCCCCCGCACTACGCCGCACCACACCGTACCACGCAGCACCGTGCAACGAAGGTGGGGCCGCCGTGTGATGATTTGTTGCTGCTGCCATAGAAGAACGTTAGTCAAATTGTAATGAATATGATGATTAGAGTTGTTTGGCACCCCATGTAAAACTTTGCCTCAATCTGTAGGGGGCGCTATTGGGCATATTTCAAATATTTCACTTTCAAATGACCTAGACCCTAGAGTTGAACCATGGATTCAAGTTTTGTGCAAATCGGAATTTGTATGTGTAAACGGGAGCAAATAGAATGTTGTGAAAAACGGTCAAAAAACACTCTTGCCACTCCGCTGCTCAAACAACGTTTCACTGATCAAAAATCCCTGAGGTCATTTTAATGGTACATGTGTTTAGACAATGTGGAGTGATATGGAGGCCAATCGGTGAAACGGCCGAGGAGGAGTCGCTTTCCAACCGACATGTATGAGAATGATTGCGGATCATTTTTCCATTTTGCAGTGAAATTTATGGGCCTCCTGTTTGTCAGAGGGCGGAGCCATGGTAACATTTCGGTCGTATCTTGACTTGAGGAACATGTGTACCGAATTTCATGGCTCTACGACAAACTTGACCTATGAAACTCCCATTGGCTGTTGTAGGTGGCGCTGTTCTGGCATTTTTTGAGTCCCATAAAAATAAACACCCAAATATCAAATTTTTCACCAGGTCTGATGTGTGGGAAAAATTTTACAACTTTTCATGCATGTTCAGAGGGTGAAATTACGGCTCAAAGTGCAGAATTTGACATCTCTCGAGCAAAAAAAAATAGGCTCTTTCCTCGTTCGGGGCTCGGGCCTAATAACAATAATGTGAACGTGTGTCAGCAGTGAATGCAGTGATGTAGGAACTAAACAAAGACAAAAGTGGAGAAGAAGAATAAGAAGCTGTGATCAAGTAAAACCCAGGGGAGGTGAGAGCCAGGGTTTTGGCGGCGGCCCCAACCTCCTACCCTGGGAAGGAAATAGTGCAGTGAGTATTCATATTAGAAGTCTCTGCAAGGGTGTCCCAATATGCCGCTCTTTATTCTCATTATTTGTTATTTGAGACACAGATACTGCAAGCAAACCAGTACATGCCATCAGCTCCTCCGCCACCACTAATCTTTCACACACGCAGGCACCCATGTGAGTGAAGTGTGTTGCCTAAGAACACAACAACAGTTTGGCACTTTACCGCTGCAGTCGCTCCACTGTGCCACCTGATATTCCCAGAGGTCTCCTGTCACTGTATTAACCAGGCCCCTGTCCTGCTCAGCTTCAGAGGTCTGACAGAATCTGGCTTTCACAGTCTTTAAAACAAAACTATTTCCCATAACTTAGTATTGACAATGACGTCCTTTACAATCACATGACAGTGGTTGGAGATATTTTGAATTTTGAGAAAAAGAACAAAAAAACTAATGCAACTCCTCTCCCTTGTGGTAGCATAGGGAGTTACAGAAAGCATTATCTGGCCTATACTTGTTTCACCATATATTTTCTAGTTTAAGACATAAGTTCACATAAAAATAATGCAAATATATATTAGGTGTATACCTCACGATACGATACAATACACGATACAAAGCTCACAATAACGATATTATCACGATAACGATATTATCACGATAACAATATTATCACGATAACGATATTATCACGATAACGATATTATCACGATAACGATATCACGATAACGATTATCGATATATTGGTCAGAAACATACAATATGCCAATTTATGGCATAAATAAAAGAAAAAATACACTTTATTTCATGATAAATGAAATGGAGATGCGTAATGTAGCCATATATTAAGTATTGATACCAATTTTTAAAAAAAATAAAAAATTAATATCGATACTTGGCAAATGCATATCGATAATCGAATTGCGGGAGAAAGTATCGTGATATATCGAAAAATCGATATATATCGCCACACCCCTAATATGTATACAAATATATGAATGACAAATTCAAATGTATTTTTGATAATTTTAATAACCTTGCCACCCCGCTTCTAATTTGTTTCAGTTGATGAAAAGGGTTTTACAATAAAATCTGAACTAGGAGGATTTGAGTGGGTAAATATTTCATCTATTAGTGTCACATTTATGCTCATTAGAAAAGCAACAAACCTTCAGAATGCAATTTAAAGGAAGTTTATTTTCTATACGCCCTTTCAATCCTTTCGCATTGACGTCCATGCCAGGACGTCAATGCGAAAGGATGAAGGGATATAGAGTAAACATTCTTCCGTATAAGAATGAAGCTTGTTTACAATTTTGAGGATTAGGTTTTAGGAATTCAAGCGTTGACTCTTACATCGCAACTCATTATGGCTTAAACACTACCACCACCAACACTACTCCCTTTGCAATTTCACCTTAGCCGTTTTCCCATGATGCAACCCGGGTGCATGGTTGCTGATGTGTGTCTCCTCTGAGTGACACAGGACTATGGGAGATGCCAGCGCTCAAGCAGACGCATATCAGATGTGACACGGCGGCGCCCGCAGCGGGACAGGCATGTGACAGGCCCAGAGCTGCTCCTAAATGACTTCTTAGGCCCCATTACCCTGCCAAAACACCGGCCACGCCACCTCCCATTTCTACGTCTCCCCTTCATGGTCATGGAGCACCTTTTACTATTCGCAAATGGAAGCCCTGATTGCTGCCTATACCTGCTCGCACCGCCTCAGATTAATCACACGTATAGATGCGGGCGGTCGTGCTGAAAATCAAAAGGACGAGGGCCAGCAGAGACGGGGGTGATTATCCCGCTGGAAGAATGGGATGTTGGTGTTTATGCTGCCACTCTGGCTTCTGATGTTTTGACACCCAGCGGACCTGAAGAGGAGCGAGCATTTGTCAAGAAGTTCTTAGAGGAAAAGGTGACCACGGATAAACGCATCATTAGGTATGGTCGAATTCGTGAAGGGGAAATAAGGAGAGAGACGAGCACAAGAGATGGCTGACCTGAATGAGACAAAAGTGTTGTCACCTAAAGTGTTTAGGAACAATATATGTTTTAAAATCAGACGTAATGTGCAAAATGTATGTTTTTTGATATTTTAACCATGTTGCAACACTGTTCCCTCATCAAAAACAGTCTATCCATGCTAATATTAGGAACTTCTGGCACAAACATGTGACTCCACCCCTTCTGTCTAAATACTCCTGTCTCAAACCTGTCTATGAAATCATTTTAACCCTATTGCATCATTCTCAGATCAGTTTTCCACCTTTTTAAAACTTCTTCCTCCGGTGGTACCATAGACACTTATTTTTCTACTTCATGTTTCACATTAGGAGAGCGCATTTGGGTTACACATTCTATCTCTGCAGATGTGAAGCCACGAATAAAGCAAGTGTACCCAGCAATGTTATAGCAAATAGTAATAATAAATGCAAGAAGAGCTCCTCACCAAAATATTCACATTTTGCCTGCACGGGCACCATATCTGATCGTTTGAAGCTGTGTTGTCGGTTGAAACCAACACATTCATACCCACATATTGTTCTTTGTTCTTGTATCTTTGAATCTCAAGTGGTGAGTTACACACTAATAGTTGGTTCGGATTAACTGAGGGGAAATCTCCAAATTGTGGCAGTTGAGGCAGATTTGAGCAAGTCTTCATATGAGTCCAGAATGAATATATATTCTAAAGTCAAAAATAACATTAGGTCCTATTTATAGCATAACTGACTTTAATAAATATCTAGAGGCAATTTTCCAAAATGGTGTCATATAACCTGAAAGTAACAGTGAGTGCTCGCACTCAAGTATCAATAAAAAATGAAAGGACTTAAGATCTTTTATCTCTAGCCGTAAGGGAGCAGAAATATGCGATCGTCACGCGCCAGGCCTTTGATGTCAGAATAAAAAAGGAAAATCTGTCATATATGTGGTCATATGGGTTTATGATCTAACGGCGCCCTCTTAGCACATCCCATATCACAACTGCCTTTGATGTCTTGCCAATTTGCTGAGCTGAACATCCGAATTAGCCGCTACTAATGAGAACGGCAAAGTGTATACTGTGATTGTGTGGCAGTCAGGCCGCTTGTCGTTATTTAGCTCTGCCGTGTTCGGTGGCATCACCACGTTTTTGTTCCACCTGGCTTGTCTCGACTGCGGTAATTGTGAAATGCTCCTGGAACAAATATACACCAGTATGAATGCTGGAACCAAGACTGAAGAAGTGTGAGTCATGTTGTTGTGAATGTAAAGAGCCAGCCTTGTTTTCTGGACAGACTTGAGGTTTCCAACAATCCCTTGTTTGATTGTAGTGTACTTTTTTGACCCTATTAAATGTAAAAAAGGAAAAATCCTTCATACATGTGTACATTGTAAATACATTGTATATGAGTAAGTAAGTAAGTAATCTTTATTTATATACCGCCTTTCACAGACCAGAGTCTCAAAGAGGTTTACAATTGTTATTTTATGAGTATGCATTCAGCATTGATGAGGTGGATGATGTCTTCTGTGTAATTTGCACTGTGGTTATTTATTGTTTTAATCCCTTGTGTGATTTTAATGTTTATGTTTTTAAAGGTTCCATGTGATCTTAATGTTTGTTTTTAATGCCCATGTGTGATTTTAATGTTTATGTTTTATGAAGGTGATAATTTATGTATCATGTGTTAACCTCTTTAAAAATGGTTAATTTAACACTAACGCGTGTGGATGCATATAGACACTTCACTAGTGTGAATATATATGTAAGCTAAAGTATATGTTAGTGTTTCAGATACAAATGACAAATTGTAAATTGTTACAGGGAAAAAAAATTAAAAATTGGCAAAACTCTGCAACACAACCATCTCAAACCAAACCATGTAAACCAAGTGAAAAATCCAAAACAGATTTCGAAACAAATGTATCTATGTTGTAAAACTTAAAAAGAATTTCCCTAGTCTGGCAGACACCTCCGGATTTGTCTCAGCAGTAATTTCCTTTCCAGGTTAGGTAGATCCTTTGTTGGTACAAAGCTCCCGAAGCATGAATTGTGGATGGAAATGAGTTTTTGAGTGCATCCTGTCCGACTGCACTGTGCGAGTCTCCATAAACTCTACAGGCCTTCCTCATTTCATGCATCCTAAATTGGAGCGGCGAACATTCAAATGAAAGAGAACAAGGCGAGAGGGAGGAATGTCTGTCTTTTCTTAGCCTTGTTTAATTTGCAGCCTCTTGGGTCACTGAAACGTGCCTCTGCTGCGCTGTTATGTGAGGCTGTGTTTGTGCTGATAGCATCATGTCAAACTGGGATGGAGAGGAGGCCAGAAGCTGAGAAGTCGAAAAAAGAAGGCTAAATTGATTAAACCTGTTAGCTTTCAAAGACATTCAAGTAGAGTGTAGCATCTAAAGCAGAGTTTACCCTAGCGTGCGGACACATTACATCAAAAAATAAACTAAAACTGGATGAAACTCACACACAAACCAGAACAAAGAACAAGGAGGCCATGGGATTTTAGGAACAGTGCCAGGCTTTTAACTGTGTCTATGCAAGAGTGACATGTTTACATTCATGCCTCACAGAGAGATTTGGGTCTGGGTTTGATTCCTATATGGACCAGGGGCTTACTGTGTGAGGATGTATGCTTATGTAGAAGGATCGAACTGCCTTATAGCGGAAAAAAGCTGATTGGCAGACTCAAACAGGCTCAGTGGGTGGAAATCTGGAGTGAATTTTTTTCGATGGCAACAACCTAGCAACCAGAGAGCCAATCAGGAGCAGTGCTGGTGTGTTGCCTCTCTAGCTGCAGCCGCTTCCAAGGGACTGAAGGCATTGTTACGGGATATATCTGAATTAAATCAAAATACAACCACTGATATCACAGACGGGTGAACCACAGGTGTTCGAGCCCACATTGGTGAATGTAACATGCATATTGTGTTATATAAGACAGGCCTGAGTCTGCTTTTTGTGTGTGGTTCCAGAGGAGTTTACTTCTTACTCCGCCCCTGAACACTTCCCTTTCAGGCTTCATAGACGTAGGAAGATAGCATTGTCCATTCATATATTATACAGTCTATGCTCCGTGCCCTCCAGTTTCCCCTCTCCCTCAAAAACATGGAACAGTATGAATCAGAAGAGTGCATGGAGTTGGCAGCTTTGCTCTGTCTCCGAGTCTGTGACGTGATTTACAAGTGCAATGCAATTTTATAAATTATCACCTGTTGTATTAGGTCAGTATTTTTTACCAACATGATTTCATTTGG
This sequence comes from Knipowitschia caucasica, assembly GCA_964034765.1. NCBI lineage: Eukaryota > Metazoa > Chordata > Actinopteri > Gobiiformes > Gobiidae > Knipowitschia > Knipowitschia caucasica. The sequence goes on along the minus strand of OZ035830.1, from coordinate 33,454,320 downwards.
CTCTATGGCACAATATTAACCAATATTCTAATTATACTTCCTACAAAGTCAAATGTCTTTTTATACCATATAGATAAACGTCTGGTGTATTTACAGATGAAACTTTGAAAAGTAGAATATTAGAATATTGTTCAAAAGAAAAATTACTTCTGTTATTCAACTTACAATGTGGAACTACTATTATGATAGGCTCATTACACAGAAAGTGAGATACGTCAAAATTGTATTTGTTATAATGTTGGTAATTGTCTTACAGCTTATAAAAATCCATAATCATCAAACTGAAAAAGGCTTGGCGTATGTCACTTTGTATGCAATGAATATCATACATTGGTTTCACATTTTAGTTGTATGTCTTTGTAAATCACTTTGGGTTGCACTGCATGATCACCTTTATATGTGTTATTTACTGTAAAAAAATAAATTCTACTTTTCAGAATTATGAATAGGACAGTTTAAGCGTATAACATAATTATACATTTCCCACACTGGCCAAACCAATAGACTACAATTTGAAAGCTTCCATTTACTGACTTTACTCTCAAAATATTGAATATACTTTGATATAACCAGGAGCAGTTATATTGAAGTCAGACACACACGCTTCCAAACACCGCTCTGATCACGCCTGAAGCTCTCCAGCCATGCAGCCTCCTCCTCTGGGAATACCACCAGATAATACAAACCAACTTCAAGACCACACTCCCTGCAGACCCCCCAAACAAAAGACAAGACTTTATCTGCCTTTATCTCATTAAACACTCTATAACTTGCCTAATTGTTTATGAAGGGATTTGCGAGAATAACCCAACAAAGGGCTGGGCTTAGAGCTGGTTCTTATTCAGCCATGTTGTTGGAAGTGTATGCGATTGGCTGCAGTCAAGACTTAAGAAAGGATTTTTTAATTAGGAAGTGTTCTGGTTCTGTTTAATCAGATATGGAAATGGATTAGGCAACAAAAGCAGGATTTAAATACTTAATTTCCATCCATCAATCTAACTCCTTGTGTCCCCAAAGAATAATGCCTTCAATAGAACTTGTACTTCATAGTTGTTTTAAGGTGAACACAATCGATGTTCTAGAAATGAAATGGATTAGCCATTAGCTTCAGGCTATATTGTAAGTTTTAGTTGTACTAAATTGTGTTACTAAGCATGAAAGTCCAGTCCACATCTGCCACATACTGGATTCAAACAAAACATTTCAGCTTTTAAGAGTAGCTTGTCTGTGGAAAGCTGACTTAATGCATCTTTATTTTTAATATATATATACATTCTTTTCATTGTCCTGTACAGGCCACCACAGTCATGTTGCGATTTTATTGACCATTTTACTGAACTACTTTCATTCGTGTGCACAGATTTTGATAGTTTAGTTATTACAGGTGATTTTAATGTACATGTTGATAATGTTGATGACAGAAATGCAAAGGAGCTGGCTTCTGTACTTGAGACCTTTGGTTTCATTCAGCACGTGAGTGGCCCCACCCACAGCAGGGGGCACACTCTTGACCTGCTAATTACAAAGGGGGTTAATGTATCAAATGTTAATGTAGTTGATGTTGCTTTGTCAGATCATTTCTGTGTATTTTTTGACATGTGTTTTGCTAGCAAACCACCAGCTGAATTTACAATTGCTAGAAGAAGACACATACATGAAAACACAGGTGAACTATTCATGGGAATGCTAAATTTTGAGAAAACTCCATGCTCTACTGTTGATGAATTGTATAACTCTGTCACCACCAGTGTTCTGAATGTTCTGGACGCCATTGCTCCTGTGACGGTTAAAATAGTTACCAGTAAGAAAAAGGCCCCATGGACTAAGGCAGACTCGGTCAGGGCACAGAAGCAAGAGTGCCGGAGGGCCGAACGGAAGTGGCGAAAGTCCAATTTCCAGGGCGATTATGAAATCTTTAAAGATGAGTTGGGTGAATTTAACCGGGTTCTACGAAGAACAAGAGAAATGTATTTTTCTGACATTATTGGAGGTTGCAGTAACAATTTTCGTGTTATGTTTTCAACAGTTGGTAGATTAACGAACCCCCCTGTAAAGTTGCCCCTAGAATTTTCCTCTAAATCTAGGTGTAATGAGTTCGCACAGTTTTTCGATGACAAAGTACAAGGAATCAAAAACACTATCACCTCCACAGCACGTATAACAATGCAACAGCCAGAGAAGCTTTTTGAGCTAACTCACTTTGCACCTGTGGATACTGAAACTGTCAAAAAGATAATCATGAGTCTGAGCTCCTCCACATGTAGCCTGGATATATTGCCCTCTAAATTTCTGAAGTCCGTCCTGAGCAGTTTGTTACCTTCACTGACACAAATAGTAAACATGTCTCTGTCGTCAGGAACATTTCCTATGGCCCTAAAAACAGCAGTCATAAGACCTCTCCTAAAAAAGAGCAGTCTGGATCCTGCGGGACTTCAAAATTATCGCCCCATATCGAATCTGCCATTCATTGGAAAAATTCTTGAAAAAGTGGCCTCCCAACAACTTACTGAATTTTTAACAATGAATAATTCTTTTGATATGTTCCAGTCTGGGTTTAGACCCCACCACAGCACTGAGACCGCTCTAGTGAAGGTAACAAACGACATTCGACTTCACACTGATGCAGGTAAAGTCACAGTTTTGGTCATGTTAGATCTTAGTGCCGCGTTCGACACTGTCGACCATGAGATCCTCATGCAGAGACTGGAGGACTGGGTTGGTGTCACTGGCACAGCCCTAGACTGGTTTAGGTCTTACCTGGAGGATAGGAAGTACTTTGTGGAGATTGGAGACTGCGTCTCAGATCATGTGGCCCTGACCTGTGGAGTACCACAGGGGTCGATCCTGGGACCTCTCCTATTTAATCTCTACATGCTGCCGTTAGGTCAGTTAATACAAAGAAACAAAGTGTCCTACCACAATTACGCCGACGACACTCAGATCTATGTCTCACTGACTGCAGGAGAACATGGACCACTGGATTTGCTCCTTCACTGTATCCAACAGATCAGTGAGTGGATGCAAAATAATTTCCTCCAGCTAAATGCAGACAAAACCGAAATCATTGTCTTTGGTCCCCAGAAACAAAGAGAGGGCGTCATCTGTCAACTTCAGTCTCTCTCCCTACTTCCTTCAGACAAGGTCAGAAATTTGGGGGTAATACTGGACTCAGACCTAAATTTCAATAGCCACATAAAATCAATAACATCAACAGCTTTTTACCATCTGAAGAACATTGCCAAAGTCAGAAATATAGTGTCCAGGGCAGACTTGGAGATTCTTGTCCACGCATTTGTCTCCAGCAGGCTAGACTACTGCAATGGCCTGCTTACAGGTCTGTCCAAACAGACCTGTAAGCAGCTGCAGTACATCCAAAATGCAGCAGCTAGAGTCCTGACAGGAACCAGGAAGTATGACCATATTAGTCCGGTCCTCAGGTCTCTGCACTGGCTTCCTGTGGCTCAAAGAATAGATTTTAAAACAGCTCTGCTTGTGTACAAGTCTCTCCATGGCCTTGCACCAGAATACATTAGTGACATGTTGGTGTCATATGAACCAGCCCGGACTCTGAGGAGCACAGGGACTGGCCTCCTGCTGGTGCCCAGAGTGAGAACCAAACATGGGGAGGCTGCGTTTCAGATCTATGCAGCTAAGATCTGGAACAATCTCCCTGAAAATGTGAGGGAGGCGTCTACTCTGTCAATGTTTAAATCCAGGTTAAAGACTGTTCTGTTTGCCTGTGCATACAACTGAAGGATTTTATCTCCATTTGTAATGCACTGCTGTCATTTATTTATTTATTTTTTTAAATTTCTTGTGTAACTTTGAAAGTGTTAATGGTTTTATTCTTTTGTGTGATTTTATTGTTTTTATTGTGTTTTAATCTTTTGTGTGATTTTAATGTTTTAATTGTGATTCTGGTGTTTGTTTTATGTGATGATTTGTGATGTGGACTGTGAAGCGCTTTGTGTTGCCCTGTGCATGAAAGGCGCTCTACAAATAAACTTTGATTGATTGATTGATATACAGTGGGGCAAAAAAGTATTTAGTCAGCCACCGATTGTGCAAGTTCTCCCACTTAAAATAATGACAGAGGTCTGTAATGTTCATCATAGGTACACTTCAACTGTGAGAGACAGAATGTGAAAAAAAAAAATCCAGGAATTCACATTGTAGGATTTTTAAAGAATTTATTTGTAAATTATGTTATATAAAATAAGTATTTGGTCACTTCAAACAAGGAAGATCTCTGGCTCTCACAGGCCTGTAACTTCTTCTTTAAGAAGCTCTTCTGTCCTCCACTCGTTACCTGTATTAATGGCACATGTTTGAACTCCTTATCTGTATAAAAGACACCTGTCCACAGCCTCAAACAGTCAGACTCCAAACTCCACTATGGCCAAGACCAAAGAGCTGTCGAAGGACACCAGGAAAAGAATTGTAGACCTGCACCAGACTGGGAAGAGTGAATCTACAATAGGCAAACAGCTTGGTGTGAACAAATCAACTGTGGGAGCAATTATCAGAAAATGGAAGACATACAAGACCACTGATAATCTCCCTCGATCTGGGGCTCCACGCAAGATCTCATCCCGTGGGGTCAAAATGATCATGAGAACGGTAATCAAAAATCCCAGAACCACACGGGGGACCTGGTGAATGACCTGCAGAGAGCTAGGACCAAAGTAACAAAGGTTACCATCAGTAACACACTACGACGACAGGGAATCAAATTCTGCAGTGCCAGACGTGTCCCCCTGCTGAAGCCAGTGCATGTCCAGGCCCGTCTGAAGTTTGCCAGAGAGCACATGGATGATACAGCAGAGGATTGGGAGAATGTCATGTGGTCAGATGAAACCAAAGTAGAACTGTTTGGTATAAACTCATCTGTGTTAAGGAAAGAATGAATGGGGCCATGTATCGTGAGATTTTGAGCCAAAACCTCCTTCCATCCTCCTTCCTTCCAGCTTTGAAGATGAAACGTGGCTGGTTCTTCCAGCATGACAATGATCCCAAACACACCGCCCGGGCAACAAAGGAGTGGCTCCGTAAGAAGCATTTGAAAGTACTGGAGTGGGCTAGCCAGTTTCCAGACCTCAACCCCATTGAAAATCTGTGGAGGGAGTTGAAAGTCCGTGTTGCTCGGCAACAGCCCCAAAACATCACTGTTCTCGAGAAGATCTGCATGGAGGAATGGGCCAAAATACCATCTACTGTGTGTGCAAACCTGGTAAAGACCTATAGTAATCGTTTGACCTCTGTTAATGCCAACAAGTTATATTATTGAGTTGAATTTTTGTTATTGACCAAATACTTATTACCACCATAATTTACAAATAAATTATTTAAAAATCCTACAATGTGAATTCCTGGATTTTTGTTTCACATTCTGTCTCTCACAGTTGAAGTGTACCTATGATGAAAATTACAGACCTTTGTCATTATTTTAAGTGGGAGAACTTCAACAATCGGTGGCTGACTAAATACTTTTTTGCCCCACTGTATATATAGCATTTATAGCACGACACGGAGTGATTAGTACTCTCGCTTCTCAGCAAGAAGGTCCTGGTTTCGAATCCTGGTCGGAACAGGGCCTTTCTGAGTGGAGTTTACATGTTCTCCCCGTGTCTGCATAGGTTTCCTCCAGGTGCTCTGGTTTACCCTACCACTAAAAACATGCAGGTGAATGGATGGTGTTGATTGGGGGCTTTGATGTCCCTGTGTGTTTGGCATTACCGTGTGTGGAGAGAATATCTTTACCTTTTCTGAATTCTGAACTTTGTGAAGTGCTTTGGGTGGGACATTGGCCTGGACTATTCATTGTGTGCGAAAGAAAATCAAACTGTATTTCTATGAAAAGTTTAAACATTTAAAATTTTTTGAATGACGTGTTGATCTCATAGCCAATCAGAAGGGAGGGACCTTCCCACTTACAGCATCTGTCAATACAAAGACACCTGTCAATAAGACAAGTTGCTCGGGCAACGGCAGTCGCTAAAGTAGATTGGGGACATCATTGGAGAATTAGGGGTCATGGATTTCCAATGTTGTGATTTAGATGCTGATCGCAACCACGCAGTTAAGTTGAATATTTGATGCTGAAGAAACAAGCTGAGCTACTACAAGTTGAAGGTCGAATTGAATTCGGGCGTTCTGCTTTCCCAAAATTCCATCCGATGGGCGGGGGAGCGACTGAATTTTGCGTTGCATTATGGGTAACACTTGCCTTCGCAACTTCCGGTTCTCTCTGCCCGGCGCATTTTCTCTAAATGGTTGAGTGTTTTCGTCATTTTCTGTTGAATCCGGTGTTATCATGGGCTTCAAGTGTGCCGCGGCTAATTGTCGATCTTCATGAATGAGAACTTCATGAATGAGAACTTCATTCTCATTGTTACCATCTGTCACTCGCACACACAGCCGTTTTCGTTCACTCTGCTCGCTGTCATCTTCTTCTAAATCTTCATAGACACCATCCGCTCGTTGAACTAGCAACAACAATTCCTCCTTTCGTTTTCCCACACTGCAAATACCCTTTCGCTTCAACCTTTCACGCAATTCAGGCACTGTCAATCGTTTGTTGTTTTCGTGAGCCATATTCGCCATTGTATGAAATCAACCGGAAGTGAACTGGGCAACAAACGGTGTCATTTTTTGATCACAGCGCCGCTCAGTGGATGAAATTTTGGGAGAACAGAACGCCCAAATTGTCTCATTTTAGTATGATTAAAAATGCCTGATTCATAGACATTAATTATCTGCATAAAACACAGACGTCAGGAGGAAATTGAAATGTAACAGACATGCCTGTAAAACAAGCTTAACTGCTTATTTTAATTGTGGTTTGGTGCTACTGTACACCCCATGCAATTTGGCTTTAGGGCCAACCATTCCACTGACACTGCCACCTGCTTTTTCATTGAAAGCGTAAAGGCTAAAATGGATAAAGGGGGGGTAGTCGGTGCCATTTTCCTGGACTTGGGCAGTGTAAGCCCATCGGGCTTACACTGCCAGTGTAAGCCCCAGGGTTCTATCCTGGGACCGCTCCTGTTCAGCATTTACATAAACGACTTACCATCTGTGTGTTCTGGATTTGATATTCAAATGTATGCAGACGACACTGCGATCTATGTACATGGTAAAGATAAGGCGGAAGCAGCCCAAAAATTGACTGAAACCATGATTCACGTTTCAGAATGGCTTTTTAAGTCGTGCCTGCACTTGAATTTGAAAACAACAGAATGCAAAATTCAAATTCACCAAACCCCAGTGTATGTATTGCTGGTAACACAATAAATGTAGTGACACAATACACATATCTGGGTGTTGTCATAGACTCCAATTTTTCTTTCAAGAAACAGGTAAAGAAAGTAAACCGAATAGTAAAGTTAAATTTAGCAAATTTTAAATTCATCAGAAGTAACTTAAACCAGGATTGCCATTTTATTTTTCAATTTGATGATAATGCCGCATCATACCTACTGTGTTACCAACTGGTCACAGGGATGCAAGACAGCCCTGAAGCCCATCCAGTCTTTCTACAAACAGGCGTTAAAAGTCCTGGATAGGAAACCTTTACGGCATCACCACTGCAGCATCTTGGCCAAATATAAGATGCTTGGCTGGGAAAACTTGGTAAGATTTCAAGATAATCTTCTGTTTTTTTATCAATTTTAAATGGTCTGGCCCCACCCCACTATCTATTTTTTTAAAGCAGAGCAGCAGAAACACCAGATCTGCTGCCTCTAATAATCTTCTCGTCCCACTAAGAAAAAGTTCCTTTGGCCAATCATCTTTCTCAGTGCGCGCCGTTCAGTTTTGGAACACAATCCCAGTCCATATAAGAAATAGCACCACACACAGGACTTTTAAACATACGTTAAAAACCTGGTTATTGGACAATCAATCATGTATTCACTCACACAATGAGGAACCCGCGAACTGCGAGGAGCCATCCAGCGCCGTGGCCCATGTCCTGAGCCTGTCAAACCGCTATGCAGCCCTCTCCACTGACATCCCAGCCCCCTCAGCAGAACCCCTGGACTCTGCAGCGTACTCTGCCGTTCGTGGATCCAGGTCCACTGCGAGAAAAACGCTCCTAAAGGAAGCCGTCCTCAGACGAAAGAGTGGTCATTCCCCTTCTCTGACCCCAGTGCATCACCACCACTTCTACGTCATGGTGCTACGTCCCTTAGGACTTCGCTAGTGGGATATCACTCGTGACCCCCAGGTCACACGCCAGAGAGATCAAATAATTTGCTCCAATCACCAGCCACCTTCCTCTATAAATGCCCCTGCACAAGGCCGCACCCCCTCTTTCACTCTGGCGCCGTTTGAGATCTACCACAGTACTTACTTCATTCTGAGATGTCTTCCTTGTTCGTCCGAGTTCCCTTCGCCCTCCGGCGTCGGACGTCGTCACTGGATCCAGACGGTGGAGCACTTCACCTCTGTGGGTGCCACCACTCGAGGAAGGAGGAGGATGCAACCCACGTTGTGCCCGCGGATGGACCCGTTCGTCCATTACGCGACACGTGAGTGGCCTAAGCCCCTAGCAGCCAAGAGGCCTGCTCTGGGGTACGACATATACTGCAGCGGGCAGGACTGGTCCTGGACCGGTGATCGAGGATTCAGTCCGCATGGCCCTGCAGCCCTCCGCATCCGTGTGGCCCGACACCAGACCTCTCCTTCCCTCCGAGCGGGACAGGATGTCTTGCCGAGGCTGGATAGATATTATGCCAATGCGGCACAGGTCGTCACATTGGCTAACAACATGACTTTCATCACGGGGGCCCTGGATAGGGCGCTCTCCTCTGGCCAGGCGCTCAGTGGAGACCTCCTGTCACAGGCGAGGACCACCTCGGCGGCGATCCTGCGCATGTGCCAGACGCTAGCCGTGGATGGTGGCCAGGACACCGAGGATTCAGTCCGCATGGCCCTGCAGCCCTCCGCATTCGTGTGGCCCGGCACCAGACCTCTCCTTCCCTCCGAGCGAGACAGGATGTCTTGGCGATGCCGGATAGATGTTATGCCATTGCAGCACAGGTCCTCGCATTGACTAACTACATGGCATTCATCACGGGGGCCCTGGATATGTTGCTCTCTTCTGACCAGGCGCTCAGTGGAGACCTCCTGTCACAGGCGAGGACCACCTCGGCGGCGACTCTGCGCATGTGCCAGACGCTAGCTGTGGATGGTGGCCGCTCCATGGCAGCGGCCCAAGTCGGGCCAGGCACCTTTGGCTTGGGCTGGCTAATATCAGGGAGGCGGAGAGGAGGCAGCTGCTGGACCTGCCCACCTCTCAGATGTTCCTCTTCGGCCCGGACATGCAGGCCTGGGTGGCGAGACTGGAGTCTGCAGCTAAAGACTCGGCTAGGCTAGCCCCGCACCTAGCACCGAGGCGCGAGGCCCACCAGCCATTACGGAGCCGGGACAGAGGCAGAGAGCGTTCGCCCGGGAGGCATCCTGACCCGTATCCGCGCTCTGTTATCCATCGTCCCCCCTCGACGAGGCCCCGGGTCCAGACAGACCCATGGGTGGCTCGCGGGAGCAACGCACCCACCACCGACCTCCCTATGGTAGAGGAGGCCGGGGTGGAAAATTTTTTCCTTCAATAAAGGCCGACCGGCATTTCCATTACTTTTCTGAGTCTGATTTGGGGGTATGTAACATGTCAAATATTGTGAATTCTGATTGTGTTACTTCCCGGGCACATAACGTTGCTTCGCTAGGCCTGCAGCCCCAGAGAGGGGCGTGCAGTGCACTACGCGAACTACGAGCTCCGGTTTCTCTGATCCATACTATGCCCTCCCAGAGAGAGGTCAGGCGGAGGGATCTGGTGAGTGATATGTGTGTGCTTCGGCCGAACGCGTGTTAGCATCTCTGAGCTACAGGGCTAACACGGGGTTTCCCGTTCCAGGGGCTCGCCCCCCCCTCCATGAGGCAAGAGCCAGGGGGGGGCACAGCAGCCGAGTCACGTGGGATGAGCAGTCCCGTACTTATGACGTGGGGCCTGCAGGACACGTGACCGCCCCCGGCGCTCACGGTGTGACGCAGGGTGCCCCCCCGGCCCTTTCGTCCACCCCCCCCTCCCTGCTAGGAACACCAGGAGAGGGCGGGGCCGTGACGTCTTGTGTTCCAGCTCCCGTTCCGCTCCTCACAGACTTCTACAGCATCTGGAGGGAGCAAAGATGGCTGACATATCTATGGCTGGAGAGAACATTGCGCAGGGGTTGCGCACTGCAATTCTCCCAGAAGCCACCACCATTCCGAGGCGTACGGGCAGCACGCTCTCAGGTACGGGGTCATTAGAGGCACTGCAAGCGGAGGTCTCCTCTCTGCTGAGTCTAGGCGCAGCAGTAGAGGTAGACCCGCAGGAGGCCACCAGGGGGCTGTACTCCCCTTACTTCTTAGTGCCAAAGAAGTCAGGCGGGGTGCGTCCCATTTTGGATCTGCGCGTGTTGAACGAGTGCATTTCCAAACGGCAGTTTCGGATGCTGCCCACAAAGCAGCTCCTCGAGTGTGTCAGGCAGGGAGATTGGATATCCTCCATAGACCTGACAGATGCGTACTTCCACGTGCCAATAGTACCGGAACACAGGAGGTTCTGCGCTTCGCAGTGGGAGAGAGGAATTACGAGTACTGTCGTTTTCCCCTTGGGCTACGCACTCGCGCCGTGGAGCAGGGGTAAGAATTTAATCTACATAGACGTCGGGTTAATTCTGGCCTCATCCAGGGAAGTGGCCGTGAGTCATACGCACTGGGTCCTGTCCCACATACAGCGCCTGGGCTTTGTGGTTAACAGGGAGAAAATTAACAGTTACCTTTGTAACTTAAGTTCTACGAATAGGTGCACGTGATATCCCACTAGCGAAGTCCGCTAGGGGACGTAGCACCATGACGTAGAAGCAGGCTGCAACCGGCTCAGCGCATGATCTATCTCGGTCTGCAGCTAGACTCTGTGACATTCCGTGCTGCATGGTCCGTGGACAGACGGATGAACACTACCCGTCTGCCCGGGGAGGTTCTGGCGGGCCCCAGAGTCCCCGCTCGGCGCCTCAGGTCCCTGCTGGGAATGATGGCGGCGGCTCATGCTGTGGTGCGGCTAGGCCTTCTCCACATGAGGAATTTTCAGAGGTGGTTCTCACGCCTCAGGCTTCACCCCTCCCGGGACGGGGGGAGGCTGATCTGGGTTCCCCAAGTGGCAGCATCGAACATCAGGTTCTGGCTCACTCCGGGTCTTCTACGGGACGGAGTGACTCTGGCCGGCGCCGTGTCTCACGTGGAGATGTTCACGGACGCGTCGCTCGAAGGATGGGGCGGGGTCCTCGGCCAGAGTTCTGTAGGAGGCTGCTGGTCGGACTCAGCCCGTCACATCAACCTGCTGGAGATGGAGGCAGTGCACAGGGTACTGCTGCACTTTGCTCCTCAGCTGCAGGGGAGACACGTGATGGTGCGCTCAGACAACACCACAGTGGTCTCCTATCTGAACAGGCAGGGGGGCACCAGGTCCCCCGCTCTCCATCGCATGGCGAAGGTGACGCTGCTGTGGGCGGCGCTTCACCTCCTGTCTCTCAGGGCGCGCCACGTCCCGGGGGTCCGGAACGTGGGGGCCGACAGGATGTCCAGGGGGGGGGCCCACTCCAGGACGAGTGGGGCCTGGCCCCAGGGGTAGCTGCGGAGATCTGGCGGAGGTTCGGCCGTCCAGTGGTCGACCTTTTTTCGCCAGTGCAGGAAACGCACAGTGCCCGTCCTGGTTCGCCTCAAGGGCCGCGGACCAGCCGCCTTTAGACGTGGACGCTCTGGCTCATTACCCCTGGCCAGGGGGCCTGCTGTACGCGTTCCCCACCAGTGCGTCTCCTGCCGGTCCTGCTGCGGAGGATCGAACAGGAGAGGAGGTCGGTGATCCTGGTGGCGCCGGACAGTCCGCATGCCCGGTGGTTCCCCTTCCTGAGGGGCATGGCGGTGATGGAGCCCTGGGCCCTCCCGGACGAGCCGGGGGCTCTAGTCCAGGGGGGGAGGAGCCCTGTTTTCACGCCCGATAATCGGCCGCAGGCTCTGGGTTGGAGGTTGAGAGGCGGAACCTCGTAGACCTGGGTCTTCCCCCTGCGGTGGTGGAGACCACTCAGGGGGCGAGGGCGCCGTCCACTGTGAGGGCCTACGCCATGAGGTGGAGGCTCTTTAGCGACTGGTGCGGTTTTCGTTCCTGGGATCCCAGGCGTTGCCCGCTGGAGGGGGTCCTGGGATTCCTACAGGAGCTCTTTGACAAGGGGAGGGCTGTCGCCACCTTGCGGTGTTCGCGGCAGCCGTTACTTCGGGTCACGACGGATTCGGGGGGTTCACAGCCCGCTCTCATCCGTTGGTTAAACGTTTTCTGCGGGGGGCACGCAGGAGGAGGCCCCCGCTCCAGAGAACGCCCCGGTTTGGGACCTCAGGGTGGTCCTTAGGGGGCTGTCGGGTCCGCCTTTTGAACCGGCGGCAGAGGCGAGTCCCGAGTGTGTCGCTTTAAGACGGCCCTCTTGTTGGCGTTGGCGTCTGCTAAGAGGGCGGGCGACTTGTGTGCGCTCTCTGTCCATGCGTCTTGCCTGTCCTTGGAGAGGGCGACGGCATGGTGGTATTGTGGCCCAATCCGGCTTTTCTCCCCAAGGTCATCACGTCGGCCTTTAGGTCGAGAGTCATCAGGATTAGGGCTTTCTATCCGCCACCGCATGCCTCCCCCGAGGAGGAGCGGCGGCACCTTCTGTGTCCTGTCAGAATGCTGAGGCATTACCTGGCCATGACGTCGTCATTCAGGTTGGGTGGCCAGCTGTTTGTGTGTCTGGGCCCCAAGAACAGGGGCGCCCCGCTGTCGGCTCAGCGGCTGGCGCACTGGGTTGCCACGGCTGTGCGGCGGGCGTATCAGACGCAGGGTCTGGCCCTCCCGGTGGGCTTCAGGTCGCATTCCACGCGTGGGATGGCGGCCTCTACGGCCCTTCTCAGGGGGGTGTCGGTCGAGGACGTATGCCGTGCGGCTTCTTGGGCTTCGTCCTCCTCTTTCGTCCGGTCTTATCTTTTGGATGTGTCGGACCGGTCGGTGGCCCATTCCGTGCTGAGTGCAGCGGACTGAGTTAGACCGTTAGGTCCCTCCTCTGAGGGGGCCTTCGGTTTACTTTCCGCCCTGGTTCAGGAGCTCTTGGGAGAGGCATCCTACAGGTGCGGTACTTATATGTGTGTTTTGGTCGGTCTGGTAGTCCACGTCAGGAGCCCTTGGGAGAGGCGTCCTGTGACTACGGATGACCTATATCTGTGTTACGTGGGGGTATCCTTGGTAGGAGTGGCCCTGTAACACGCATTGTTTCTTCTGCCCTGAGTCCTCTCACTTTGTGAGGGTCTTGCTCGGGCGGAGCTCCAATCACCCTTCGCTGGCCTGCTGGGAGTACATTTTCCTACGGCCTCCGCGTTGTGTCCCACTAGCGAAGTCCTAAGGGACGTAGCACCATGACGTAGAATTAATAGTTACTTAATGTAACTTAAGTTCTACGAATAGGTGCGTAGTCCCTTAGCTACGAGCCCATCAGGCCAGCCCGGCTTGGCAGAGTTCAAGAGGGGGTGCGGCCTTGTGCAGGGGCATTTATAGAGGAAGGTGGCTGGTGATTGGAGCAAATTATTTGATCTCTCTGGCGTGTGACCTGGGGGTCACGAGTGATATCCCACTAGCGAAGTCCTAAGGGACTACGCACCTATTCGTAGAACTTAAGTTACATTAAGTAACTATTAATTACCTTCACCGGGTCAGCAGCAGCGACCCGAGCCTGCTCCTCTCGCCGCTCCAGCGTCCCCGAGCACACAGCGTGGGTTGCCCGGAGCTGAGAATCAACACCCCCGCTCCCCTCCATGTGTTCAGCAGCGCCCTGGTTCGGACTCATCCCTGGATGAGCCCGCTGGTTCCGGCCATGGACACCGAGCGCCTTCTCCGCGGCTACGTCCACTCTTCGCCCCGACTACTTTGATTGTTGGAGATTCCATCGTGAGACACGTCCGCTTTTTTAACGCGGTCACTCAGTGTTTTCCCGGAGCCACTGTACCAGACCTGCTCATACGTCTCCCTCCTCTGCTTCAGTCCCTGCCTGATACCATTTCAAAGGTAATCGTGCATGTGGGGATCAACGACATGAAGCTGCAGCAGTCCGAGGTCACAAAGAAGCATTTTATGGATCTATTCCGTCTTCTCCAGTCCTCCGGGTTGTGTGTTTTTATCTCTGGTCCAGTCCCGACTGTAAACCGGGGAGACTGCTTGTACAGTCGCGTTGTGGCGCTGAATATGTGGCTCCAGTCTACATGCAGCACTTTTAACTTTGTTTTTGTGAACAACTTTGGCCTGTTCTGGAAGCGTCACGTGGCCTATCGTCCAGATGGTCTGCACCCGAACAGATACGGCACCAGTTTGTTGATGGACTTTTTACGCCATGTTGTTCAGTGCTCCCCGAGGGGGGCGTGACTGTTTACATCCGAGGCCTCGCGGCCCCCACTACCACCTTCCTCCTCCACTCCAGCACCGGGTGAGTACTGTGGTGCAAACACTGACCCCTGTCCGTCTGGCAGTGTAATACCAGTCCTGCCACTGAACGGCACTTACTCAGTCATGCATCTGGAACTTAACAAAGTAAAACAGAGTTCACTTTTTAAACCAATAGAGACAGTGTGTGTTCCTCGCACCGGCTCAGAAATGTGTTTTAATTTGAATAAACACAAATATAACAGAAGGACAGCAGTTAGACGGTCCAACTCAGGAAATCTAATTCCAATTCTTTGTAGTCAATCAACTAAACCCACTGACACTGACATTATTTTTAACCTTGCTCTGCTTAATGTCAGATCACTATGCAATAAATCCTTTTTAATTAATAATTTTATCTGTTCTTATGATCTTGACTTTATGTTTATGACTGAAACTTGGCTTGACCATAATACAGAAAATGCAGTTTTAATAGAAACAACACCACCAAATTTCAAATTTGAATCAGAAATTCGAGAAAATAAAAGAGGAGGAGGCACAGCAGCAGTTTTTAAAGATTGTATTGTCTCCCATAGAGTACCTCTTGGGAAATTTTCCTCATTTGAGTATGTCTCTTTTAAAATAGAACAAAAACAATCTTCTATTCTTATTATTGTTGTGTACAAGCCGCCACAGTCATGTCATAGTTTCACTGATCATTTCACCGAGTTGCTTTCAGTTGTGTGCACAGACTTTGATAGTTTAGTCGTCATAGGTGATTTTAATATACATGTAGATAACGTTAATGATAGATACGCGAAAGAGCTGAGCTCTGTGCTGGAAACCTTTGGTCTCACTCAGCATGTGAGTGGCCCCACCCATAGCAGAGGACACACTCTCGATCTGCTAATTACTAAAGGGGTTAATATCTCAAATGTAAATGTGGCCAATGTTGCTCTGTCAGATCATTTCTGTGTATTTTTTGATATGTGTCTCAATAGTAAAGCACGAGCTGAATCCTCAATCGTTAGAAGAAGAAGACACATAAACAAAAATACAGGTGAACTTTTCATGGGGATGATAAACTTTGATAACACGTTGTGTTCTACTGTGGATGAATTACTTAACTCTGTCACCTCTAGTGTTTTGGATGTTCTGGACACGATTGCTCCTGTAAAGGTCAAAATTGTTACAAATAAGCAAAAGGCGCCATGGACAAAAGCAGACTCTGTCAGGGCACAGAAGAGAGAGTGCCGGAGAGCCGAGCGGAAGTGGCGAAAGTCAAATCTCCAAGTTGACCATGAGATCTTCAAAGATGCATTGTGCAAGTTCAACAGTGTGCTACGTAGAACGAGGGAAACTTATTTTTCCGAAACAATCGAAGGTTGTAGTGGCAATCTACGCGTTCTGTTCTCAGCGGTAAATAAATTGACAAATCCCCCTGTTAAGATGCCATCAGAGCTTACCTCCAAAACCAAATGTAATGAGTTTGCAGAGTTTTTTAATGACAAAGTCCAAGGCATCAAAAATGCCATCACCTCCACAGTAGAAATTACAATCCAACAGCCAGTGAAGCTTTTTGGGCTGAACACACTTTACACCAGTACAAAATGAAACTGTCCAAATGATAATTACAAGTCTGAGTTCTTCTACATGTAGCCTGGATGTATTACCTCCTAGATTTCTTAAATCTGTTCTGAGCAGTCTTTTACCTTCACTCACGCATATAGTAAATATGTCTCTTGAATCTGGAACATTCCCAATGGCCCTGAAAACGGCAGTCATCAGACCCCTCCTAAAAAAGAGGAGTCTGGATGCCTTGGCACTTAAAAGTTATCGGCCCATTTCAAATCTGCCTTTCATGGGTAAAATTCTAGAAAAAGTTGTCTATCACCAACTTACAGAATTTTTAATAATCAATCACTCTTTTGATATGTTCCAGTCTGGTTTTAGACCCCACCACAGCACAGAGACCGCTCTAGTGAAGGTAACAAATGACATCAGACTTAACACTGACGCAGGAAAAGTCTCAGTTCTTATCCTGTTAGATTTGAGTGCTGCTTTCGACACTGTCGATCATGGTATCCTCATTCAGAGACTTGAGGACTGGGTTGGTGTTTCTGGAACAGCCCTAAGCTGGTTTGTATCCTACCTACAGGACAGAAAGTATTTTGTGGAGATCGGAAACTGTGTCTCAGACCATCTGGCCCTGACCTGCGGAGTGCCACAGGGCTCAATCCTGGGGCCTCTCCTGTTTAATATTTACATGCTGCCTCTGGGTAGGTTAATACACAGTAATAACGTGTCCTATCACAATTACGCTGACGATACTCAGGTCTATGTGTCCCTGACAGCAGGAGAACATGGACCAGTGGACTCGCTCCTTCACTGTATCCAACAGATCAGTGATTGGATGCAAAATAACTTTCTCCAGCTAAACACAGAAAAAACTGAAATTATTGTTTTCGGACCTCAGAAACAAAGAGAGAGCGTTATCTGCCACCTCCAGTCTCTCTCCCTGAAACCCTCAACTCAGGTCAGAAATCTAGGAGTAATAATGGACTCAGACTTGAATTTCAATAGCCACATATCATCTGTGACATCATCAGCTTACTTCCACCTAAGAAACATTGCTAAAATTAAAAACATTGTGTCTAAAGCAGACTTGGAGATTCTTATCCACGCATTTGTCTCCAGTCGATTGGACTACTGCAATGGCTTGTTCACAGGTCTCTCTAAACAAGCGGTAAAACAGCTGCAGTACATCCAAAATGCTGCAGCTCGAGTCCTGACTAGAACCAGGAAGTACGACCACATTAGTCCGGTCCTCAGGTCTCTGCACTGGCTTCCTGTGGCTCAGAGAATAGATTTTAAAGTAGCTTTACTTGTGTACAAGTCTCTCCATGGCCTCGCACCAGGGTACATCCGCGACATGTTGGTGCCATATGAACCAACTCGGGCTCTGAGGAGCACAGGGACTGGACTTCTGTTAGTGCCAAGAGTCGGAACTAGACATGGGGAGGCTGCGTTTCAGATTCATGCAGCTAGAGTCTGGAACCGTCTTCCCGAGAGTGTGAGACAGGCGTCTACTCTAGCAGTTTTTAAAACTGAACTGAAAACAGTTCTTTTTAGCTGTGCATACAAGTGAATGATTTTACATTTGTTTTTATCTTTAATCTTTTTAATGCGCTATGATTATTTATGATTATTTATGATTGTAATCCCTTGTGTGATTTTAATTTTTTACGGTTTTTAACTACTTGTGTGATTTTATATATTTTGTGCTCTTAATCTGTCTTTTTATGTTTACTTAAATTCTAATGTTTGATGATTTATGCATGATGTTATATGGGTTGTGAGGCGCTTTGCGTTGCCTTGTGTAGGAAAGGCGCTCTATAAATAAACGTTGATTGATTGATTGATGATGCATTACTTGCTTTTATATGTTTTAATGACGTGTTTCAAATTGAAATGTTTTAACTAGTTACTCTATATTGTCATGTAATGTACCGTAACGTGCAGGAAAAGGCAGCAATACTTCAAACCTCATGATTATCCATCTGTCAATAATGTTAAAGCCACTCTGTGTAATTTTTACACTTGCTCCAAATTTAAAAACATGTTAACCAATAACAAATGTGACATTTCTAAGAATATTTACCTCCACCATGTTTTTGAATTGTTGTCATAGACTTAGAATTTGAATTATAAATGTCCATGAGAGCTGGAGAACTATCCATGTCAATGCACCATCTTGAAATACAAATGATGCGAGAATCGCGTATTTGTTGCACAGGTGATACGAATAACGTTGCTTCCACAAGTTTGAAGTAGGAACCATGGAGGACCACAGTTAGGTAAAAGAACAACCTGAACATCTTTTAGAAAAATAATTATGCAAAAATCTAGAAACTGGCGTCATAACAACAAAGTGTCAACATCGCAAACCACACACCGAAAGGCAGAGTTAAAACAACAGGAGGCACACACAGTAGTGTACACAACATTTGCACGTGAACAATATGTAACTTTATTCACACACCAACAGTGTTGGGAACGAGGCAGAGTCTGCAACACACGTCTCAAGATGTTCTGAAGTTTCAACAAAACTTATTCAGGGGACAAACCTCAAATATGCAAAACACACAGAATTCCTGCAAAACAATGGGCAGAATTATGGCGTCAAAATAGGGTCTTCTTAAACGTAACCGTAAAGTAGGAATTGTAAACGTGGGTCTGCTTAAACGTAACCGTAAAGCAGGAATTGTAAACGTAGGTTGTAAGTATTGTAAACATAAAAGTATATTGTAAACAAAAAAACTGTAGTAAACGTAAAACTTACACTTACGCTTCATATTTTTCATGTTTCGCTTCAAAAGTTACGTTTACGTTTCATAAGCTACATTTACGATTCACAAGCTACGTTTACTAGTGAAAATTTACGCTTGGCGGCACGGTGGCTGAGTGGATAGCACTCTCGCCTCTCAGCAAGAAGGTCCTGGGTTCGAATCCCGGTCGGACCAGGCCCTTTCTGAGTGGAGTTTGCATGTTCTCCCCGTGTCTGCGTAGGTTTCCTCCGGGTACTCCGGTTTCCCCTACCACTAAAAATATGTACAATAGATGCGCCTCCTGTTCGGCGACCCTGCTCCCATTTCTGTGTGGAGTGAGAGGACAAGTGCCCAAAAAAATAACAATTGTAAACCGCTTTGTGACTCTGGTCTGTGAAAGGCGGTATATAAATACAGATTACTTACTTACTTATTACGATACATTTTTCATCTGACCCCTTTTTGGAGGGGCGGGCTCAGCGCGCCCATTGGCTGGAGGGACCGGATGTTACGTCATCACAAAAGCAAAACACACGCATGTTGTTACAATCTTTACAGTCTGGTTACTACAGAAGACGAAGAACAAGGCTTCAGGCCATCTGCGGAGACCTGCGTATATAATTGCTAAGAGCAAACATCACAGCTGGTAAGTGTCTGTGTCCTACAGTAGCTAGTAATGAAAAAGTCCAATCACTCGGTTAAAAGTTGCCTCGGTTACATGATGTCGTATTAGAAGATAACCCGCTGTGACCTGATGTAATCATGATCAGTCAAGTTAAAGCCAGCTCACTTTTAGCGCTGCTATAACAAACAGCTAACGTTGCTAAAATTAGGGATGTAAATAACAATGAATTTTCATGACCGACCACCGAGCCTCATTAACCGGTTGAAACCGGTTAACCGTGTAGTTAAAAATATTCCACGTTCTTTGAAATAACAACCATTTCGAGCCGCGTACTTTTCATAGGTGCAGCTCTGCGTTCTACTTGATCAGAGCCGAGACAGCGGCGCCAAAACCCACAACAACTTTGGTACCTTTGCGCACAGAGAACTGCTTTTTTAATCTTTCCATACTTCTGTGCTGCTGGTTAACAGTTTTTAGCAGCAAACAACGGCTCGTTCACATGGTCAGAGCAGCGAGTGACGAGCCGCGTCTCGCAGATCTCCGCTAAAGTTTAAATAAAGTGATGTGTGTGGAGCTGATCTAATGCCAAGGACCAGCAGCACAAACATGTTCCCATGTGATTTGACTGGAGCCGCGTATTTGGACACTTTGGGCTGCCTGACACAGAGGAGCGCGACAGACCGGTATGTGTGTGTGTATATGTATGTACAGTATACATTTATTTCTGGAGTGACATGGTGGTTTATATTATGATTATATTAAACATGTATTTCCATTTTATGTTTTATACATAAAAAATAAAATGGAAATTTATTTCATTTTATTATATTTTATTATCTTGTTATTCATTGCATGAAGTTTTCAGTGTCCTGTCCATGACTCCCTAAACCATGCTCCAGCTGTGATGCCATCCCATAGCCAGTACAAAATCCCTTTCAAATCTAGATAGGCAATCTCTCTGCCCGTTTGGGAATAGGAAACTGACCCAGCACTTCTTCATGCACAGAGAGTCTGTGTGGTGGTTGCAAACAGAGTTAAATTTGCAAAGCTTCTGACACATCTGTCCAGAGAAGCAGGGCTCAGTTGCGTTTCATAATTCACACATGAGATTTTCCCATTGCAGCTGCTCAGAGTTCTTCCACTCCTCTTTCCTCCTGTTAGATTCAGCCAGCGGAGCCCCCCTCAGCCTAACCCCATGGTTTTCAATCTGCACATCGTAACACTTGAGCTTTGATCCTCTCACCCGGGCCTCCTCGTTCCAGCCCTGCAGTGTCCTTTGACTCCATCCCTCGACTAACTCTACTCATGTTTAACAACAAGCTCATCCTCTAGGTTCTTTCTTGCTTTTCATTTCATTTTCCCCCCTTTCGACCAGCTTGGACTGATGGATCATAGCTCCAAATGTGGAGCATCGCATTTAATTACAGTTTGCGTATTGATCAATTGTTGCATTACAAGTTGGTCCCAGTAGGTGTGTTGCCATGGTGATGGAGTGGGTAGAACAGGAATAGTTGTAGTCAATTGGAGTACCATTTCCACGTCACAGAAACACAGGAATTTTTTTTATTTTACACATATGCGATACAAGCCGGTTGACAAAACAACTGGTATTATAACCCGCCTTTCAACCTCGTCTTTGGCCGAGGTGTGTTCATTTGGAACGTTCTCCAAAAACAAAAGTCGTAATTTAGACCAAACTGTTTTATCAACTGTAGCTCAAGTGAAGAAGGTTAAAAAACTGCCTAAAAGTCCGACAAAGGACAATAGTAACTGCGTGACAAGCTATGACTATGTGACTGATTTTGAAAGTTGCATTTGCAACTTTTTCCCGGAGCGACACAGCATTCCAACACACTCTTGGGGTAGAGAGATTACATGAAGGCACTGCTCATCCATGATGTTGACTCTGTGTGCCAAATTATACAGATATCAAGACTATTATGGATGAAAATTTGATTTATGAAACGGATGAGGGATTATAAATACAGGCAAATACCACTGCCTCCCATTAGACACTGGATTATTATTAGTTCTTGAAAGTTTGCCTTCAACAAATTGCTTCTATTTTCCACTCGTCAACATTTCTACAGTATTGATTTGATTGATGTGCTAAAAAACTTTGGCTACCATGCTGTACTTGATCTCTGATGCTGCATTAGTGCATTCATACGTTTCATTTCAAACACCCTGATTTGCATTAATGAAAGATCTGGACGTCTTTGAACTTCTTGTCGGTCCCTTGGGAACACTGGAGGAGCTTGCTTTCTCACATCTCACAATCTGCTCAGCATGCAGAACACTAGCTCCTGCACCTGAATCCATACCATCATAATCCCTCCGCAATCTGGCCATTCCTGAGATTAGGAGGCAATGCCCCATATTTCAACACCAATTCCTTACATTTACATAAATACATATCTCTACACTTATGGATATATTGTCACGAATATAGTTGGTGTTTCATGCTATAAATATTCCACCTTCTGAATTTTGTATTTTATCATCCAGAATTGTGGTAAACTTGGACGATCTGACGTGTGCTGGTTTCTTTCAAACCAAAATGATTGAACCCTGTAATAAAATCCTTCTAACTCCTCATCCTTAGCTCTCAAAACAGTTAGGTTTTATTCAAAGTTTTCACATGTTTGGCCTCTGCCAGAGCAGCTTTTTCAGACAGAAAAGTGAAAAAGAGAGGGCCATTCTTGCTCAGCTCCCAGCCCAAAGCATCAACTAACGACTAACAGGGCTGTATTAAAAGTATGAAAAACATGATTTCTAATAAAAGGAAGACAGAATTCTGTGGTCTGAATTGTTCAAATCATTTGATGTATACAACACACTTCATGTTGAGACATGTGAGGTATCACAATGTCCAATTTGGATGTTAGGAATGCATCTCAATGAAAGGAATAAGATTGCATTGCTGCAAATTGTTTAAAATAAACTAATACATTGAGTAATGCAGAACTTTAATACAGTAAAAATAAAGTGTAGTTTCTTTAACATTAATTATGCGAGGCAAAAAAAAACCAAAAAAACAGTTATGTATGTAACACCCGTACAAATGAGATTACATTTCACTGCAGATAAATTATACAAAAGGTTCCCACTGCGATGCTGTGTGTTTTCGGTGGTCCATGGGCACCAGCTGTCTTCTTCAATGACACTGATCTCTGGTGAAAGAAACAAACACACAGGTTTAATCCATCTAATCATTTTGGACAGAAACAGGGAGGTCTTTTTTATCCACATCTCTATGAACTGTGCTGTTTGAGTGTCTACAACACCACCCACTGTGCCCCCTGCATGCATAAATGTATGGGCTTGAAGAACCATAGCAATGAATAGGGAGGCTGTCTTTCCTGAGCTTTAACTTAACAAAAACTTTTTTTTCTCTTTTTCAAATGACTATGGACACAGTATGGGAAGATGCAGAGATGAAATCATGATGAAATATTAAGATTACAGAAGACATCCTTTATTCGTTCTACAGTCGGGAAATTTGCAGTGTTGCATCAAAGGTCACAGAGCAGTAGGAATGAGGAGCACACGGCACGATAATAAATGAATTATATCCATGCTAATATAAAATAAAATCTCTCTTCTCTTGCATAAAAACAAAGCAGTATAAAATCTCTATCTTTAGCATTATAAGGAAAGGAGTTTTGAAATCTCCAATTTTAGCATTATGAAGAAACATCTAGATTTGATAAACTACCATGACTACCTTAACTATTCAAGCAAAGTTTGAGCAAAGCCAAGGAATGAGGATTTAGCAAGCTTTTGCGGCTTTTGCATTTTGATATTATCGCTGCTGTATTATGAAGTAGAATTATTTTAAAGGTCAATATCAAGATTAAAAACCAATAAATGCTTCTTTGTCAGAAATAATTACCAAAACGGCCCCAAAGAGAAATCCAAGCAGATATTAGACAGGTTGTCAAACAGAAATTATATTTGTGGCAGTCAGTGAAATTTTCAGATAAAAATGGACACGCCGACCTGTTTTTTAAGAGTTGCAACATGGTCTGGCTGTCGTAATTTGCAGAAACCACTTACTTTTCACTAAAACGTCAGCGATTTTGAGGCTGGATGGGAGCAAACAACTTAAAAAGTGTCTGATGAATTGGAAGAACTCGCAGCGACACATCAAAAATTGGGACCAGATCCTCTTTGAATCTCTCATCATTTGAGACGTGTCAAGAAACTGCTTGTGGTAACTAGCATCCACATTTCGGCAAAAACTCAAATTTGACAGAGCGTGAGCTAATTTTTTGTGGGCCAGCTCATTTGAATGTCCTTCCAAAAGCGCACAAAGACACGGAGCAGGAGGGCGCCAACTCACGGCATTCAGCTCCGTAGTTTGGATAATCTCATTAGCCGTTTTGTTGCCTAACCGCAGGTGATAGTGGCGCGATGGTGCGGCATTACTCTGATTAAAGCCGGCAGAGAGGGAGGTGAGACAGGATATATATGCGGAGCGCTAACGAAAATGTGTGTGCATATGGGCGCCAGAATGGCATAAGCACTTATTGGTATTAGAGGGTACATTTTCAAAGACATCCATCTCTGCAAGCGCGGGGCAAACTTTCCGGTCAAAGGTACGTTGCCATTGCTGATCTGGGAAAATGACAGTGATGTACAGTATTTTAACAGAAGAAAGAAACAAGGCCCCTTTGGCTTGAACCCGAGATCATTAAGATGCAAATAAATAAGCAGGGAAAGTTTGCATATTGGATAGCTGTCAGCTCGCGGCCAGTGTGCGTTCACTTCCAGCCTGATGGAGAGCCTTCTTTTCTGGGCAAGCCTTGGGAGTCGGGGGCCTATGAATCAGCAGGAGCGGACACATTGGCAGTTGTCATGTAATGATATTGTGTTGGTAGCAGTAGGGACAGCCTTGCACATATCTGAGAGAGAGAAGCAAAGTCAAGTCTGCAGGTCACAGTTATTGAAACCGTTTTATGTGAGTATTAATAAATCTGACCGTAAACTTACTTATCCAGACACAGAAATGTAAGAACAGACATGTGCCCTTTTGTATTTGTTTGTATGTCCACATCTGTATTGTATGTGTATATATTCACAAATGAAAGACAAAATAATATCACATTGTAAAATATGATGCAACTTGATATTTACATCCCAATTTTTTTCTTCCTAAATTATTCAGATTCACCTCTATGATAGTCCACTTGAGGTGCATCATATATATCAGAATGTATCGGAGTTTACTTTCCAATGTGAGTCAATAGGAGTTGACGGCAAAACTTTATCCCTGAGACCCTCCCTCATAGGCTTCATTGAGAGGGGTAGGATTGTCAATAACCCTCTCTATGACAATAACAAATAACCAGGAGATTATCAGGCAAGTGTATGATTAAAACTGCAATGCTTGCTATTTTTTGTCAAATACAAACAGATTTAATGTTGGTAATATTATATTACGTAATAGTATTTCTCTAAAAGAGCTACAAAGCAATCCGAAAAAGAAAAAAAAACATCTATTCAAATGGAACAAACTTGCAATGCGGTATAAATTACTTCATACTAAACCAGTCAAGCACTTTCAACGCATACAGTATATGTACATTTGTGTTTCTTCCTCTTCAAAGCTCTTGTCAAAAAATACCGCAAATTGTCAGTGCATTCTATTCATTTGGATGAAAAACTCAGGCGAGAGAGAATAAATGTCACAGCGCTTCCACGGAATACAAAATAAAAAGAGGGATTTTGGGCTTGGCATATACCTATCAACATTTAGATATATGTGCCAACCAATTTCTATCTGACTAGACACTATAATGAATGCAATTTCTGAGAATCCTGTAACATTTTGACAACGGTGATCTCAATTCCATACAGCGCCTGTCCTCACCTTGCCACATCTCATGCAATTATAAGCCATCAATGACTTCTTCCTGCGGAGCAATTTAGTCTTGGCAAAACACAGAATATAGTTTTTTTTTTTTCTTCTTCAAGGTGTTAAACTTCCCCGCATTGGCAAACCTGTATGCATAGAGATATAGGAGGAAACTGTCCTGTTCTGTTATGTCTGCACTTGAGTTATGGTGGTAAGCACTTTCTGACACCACATCACGTTCTATAATAAGCCCCTGCCTTGACTGAATGCATTATAAATGAGTATACAGATATGCGTGTGCACAGTCACAAAAATGGTGTATCCTTCCTTCCAAAAATTAAGCTGGTTAGATATTTTAAGTCTGAAGAAAACACATACAGTAAAAGAAGACATACTGTATTTCTCACGCATGGTACATACTGTATTTAGTTGTAGCACTTTTCAGAGTCAGAAAGTTGTGTTAAAAATTTTTGTGTTATTCATTTACACATGGCGGTTGATAAGTCTCTATTTCAGTCACAGATGCCCTGGGGTAGACTGATGGAGAGAACATGCAAACTCAACATGAAATAGCTCGGCATTGCAAAGGAGTTGATCTCTACCATGTTAAGTGTCATGTTGCCTGACTTGCTCACAGAATTTAACTTTACTAATGAAAAAATAAAGTTAGTTTCCCAAGCTTTAAACAAGGTGGAGCAACATCTGCATTGGCGAGTGCATTTATAAACTGTTGCAGCTTTCAAATGAGGATGGATTTATGTTTATCGAGGTCCCACAAAGTCATAATCCTCGCAATTAAACACCCCAACTAAGCGCTTGTATCTAAGAGTTAGGATGAATTGTGCTACTTTAATGCACTGACTAAGGAACAAATTGTAATAGATTACAGTAGCTGTCCCTCTATTTATTTTGCATGTTTACCTCATGTCATTGATTTAACAGTAGTTTATGGGCTGCTTTTGTGTACAACATTTAAAGTGAGGGAAAATTAAACAGCGAGTTTAGCAGGCGACACAGGTTTGATGGAGTGTGGAGAATCTCAAATGAGTAAAGAGCTGAATGCGTTTAAAAAGTGTGCGCAGGGATGTATGGTCTGGCTATCGATCATACGCATCTAGAGTGTGTGCCGGGAGCCGCACTGGTGTGCACAGCCCCATTCTAATCCTGGTTTTCAAATGTTGAAACCAGGCTGGGTAATTGATGTTGTTATTATGATTATGATTGTTGCTATTATTGCTATTGTTGTTGTTATTGTTTTTATTATTATTATTATTATTATTATTATTATTATTATTATTATTATTATTATTATTATTATTATTATTATTATTATTATTGGTATTATTATTATAATCATTATTATCATTATCATTGTCATTATCATTATTTTTATTAATATTAGTAGTAGTAGTAGCAGTAGCAGTAGTAGTAGTAGTAGTAGTAGTGGTAGTAGTAGTAGTAGTAGTAATATGCATGTGCAAATGCATATTGTGTTGTAAATGTTACTATATCTGCTAAAATTAATGAATAAAATTAACAAGAAAATAATCGATTTTAAGTAAGACCCAAGAAAAAAATCCTGGTGAGGCTTCAGTTTTGTTCGCTTTTTCCTGTGGAGTAAGTATAAATACTGTAATACTTCTGTGTAATAGTACAGTTTGTGTGACGCACAGAGTGAGCTAAGAGAGGCGCTAACCTGCACTGCACACTAACACTCCATAGTCTCCTCACCCATACATCACTGGGCTCACTCTGCAAATGAGGCAATCGCTCAAAATTATTTGCATACAAACTAATGAAATATTGCTGGGTGAAACTCAATTGAATGTTAATTACAAAGGTAATGCACTATTTGCTGATTAATGAATCGGCCCGTTTGGGTACAGGCGAGAGGGGACAGAGAAACCCACTCAGCTGAGGTAAGCAGCGGTGTACCTGTGCGGCTGGTGGGGGGTCGATGAGGAGGTGTTTTCCCATATTTTCTACAATCTGACTTATTATGAATAATTTTCTCCCACCGGTTCATTTACATATCAAAAAAATCTGTTCTACCTCAAAGAATCTGGTGATTTGGAGGAAATGTGATGGCAAACTGAATCTGTTGTTGTTGACATGCATAGAATTTAAAATATGGTTCACTCCATACACAGTGGTGATAAACCACTACTGTAGCCACAGCTGCCCTGGGGCACACTGACAGAAGCGAGGCAACCATCGGCCCATTCAACCACCACCAGCCATTCACACACACAGGACTCATTCTAGGCAATGTCTGTGAAGTTTCTTGCCTAACAACAGATAAGATAAAATAAAATGTATTGATCTCACACTGGAAAAATGTACATGTCACATTTGACATAGATAGAATCACTCAGATTGTGCAAAAGACAGAAGCATGCAAACATGTTAAAGGTTAAAGGAATAGGCCATGTACCTGTCTGGTTTTGTTCTGTGCGCTCTGTCATGCAAAAGGAGAACACTAACTCCTAAAGACTTTTCTCCCGCTCACTTCCGTCAATAGAAGCAGCGTGAGCGGGAGAGAAGTCTTTAGGAGTTAGTGCGCGGACGTAGTGCTCCTCGTATTATTACGCCTCACAATATAGTACCCCTTTTTATCCGCTGAGAAAATGGACATGTTACATTTCTGTGTTACTATACTTTGTAGAGTAACACGTCACGTAACTGTATTTAAATAGCAAACACGTGGAAGAGTTTGGTAGACAATATGTGGAAGAGGCTGCGTTTGTGCGCCGTTTGGATGACAGAGCGCACGGACAAAGATCAGACAGGTACATATCAACTAGTCTATGGTAAGGTAAGAACATATGTACCACCGTTTTTATATGTATGTAAAAACTGTGGCCTATTCCTTTAAAAATATAGTCTGTGCAGGATATATGTTTATGTACAGTACAATAAAAAAAGTGACTTAAAGTGATTTGTACAGTTTGACAGTGGTGGAGATAAAGGTCCCGCTGTAGCGCTCCTTCTTGCACTGTGGGTGTCTCAGTATCCCACTGAAGGAAGACTCCTCCACAGTCCTGTGCAGTGGGTGGGAGGTGTTGTCCATGATGGAGGTGACTTTGGCCAGCACCCTCCTGTCCCTCACCTCCGCCACAGACACAACAGCAGTTTGGCACTTTACAGCCGCAGCAGACTTACTGTGGCACCTGCTGCTCCCAGAGGTCTCCCATCACAGTAGTAACCAGGCCCTGTCCTGCACAGCTTCAGAGGTCCGAGATCTGGCTTTTGCATTCATGTATGGCCACAATCTCTAATTATTAGGATCATTTCAAGATTACCTGGTATTTGTTCATATTTCAGTCTTCTTTTAAAAATGCAATTTGAACAGAATCCTTTCATTAAAACAATGTACTACATCTATATCCGTCGTTGCAATCTGTCAGAAAAAAATAGATGATGTTTTCCTAAATTGTGGTTGCTATGCCTACCCTTTGAAGAGAACGCTCGGTAACAAGCACAAGCTTCTGCATACATGGACTCATTTACTAGTTGAAGTACCTTGATTTCCAACATATCCAACAACAATTGTACATGTATTTATGTATTGATTTGACAGGGACATTGCACAATAGAAAGATACATACTGTACATATCTTTTTTTTTTTTTTTAACGATGCGCCTGGAAATGGCATGTGGAAAGTCCTAAGTAGCTCTAAAACAGTTGTTGTTTTGTGCTTAATCAATTTTTAATTTTCTTGCTTTTTTCTGCTTTTTTCTTGCTGCAGTACAGTGTTCATGGTTTTACACTGGTACAGACCGGAGCGGAGAGGATTCATGGTCCGAAACTAAGCGAAACAGGTGAAAATCCACTGAATGAATGCTAATATTTTGAAAAATTCTAATGAAGCATTTAGCATTTTACTTTGGACTAGAGCAGAGAAAAGGGTCCGAATCAAGCGGGTACTCCACCTTTTGACCTGTCCTGCTCCACCCAGTGACTACTCCACCTGTGCTGCTGTGACCAAAAGGGCTGTTGCTGATTATTATTATTATTATGTTTTTAGAATGATCAATTTAATTTTCATTTTTGCTGCTACTGGACACCTGAATTTCTCCGAGGGGGATCAATAAAGTATCTATCTATCTATCTCTAGAATGTGCAAAGAATGACTACATAAAATAGCCTAGTCAACATTTAAAATACAGGCAAAGAGTAACACCCTTTACCATAAAGAGACACAATATTTTGAAGTATATACAACACACAAATATTTACAATCTGCTTTTATCCAAGTCTGAACGTAATTTCTAATCTATTCAATTCATCACTGTTCTCCTCATGCCAAAATGTGTGGACTTCGAAGCGCCCATTAGTGACTTTCTTGTTTGTAATAATATAAAGGCAAGATATTGTGCTCTGAATCACAGACAAAGAGCTACTTTTTTGCAAAACTCTTTCTGTTGGAAGAGACAAAATGTATTATTTATGAAAAAAAGTTTGGTACACAACCTCATGTGCACATGCAGAACCAGGGGATTTTCACACCAACTCTTGGCGAATTACAACTTTCCTTCTATCTGATAATTCCCAAAGACGAGACAAGGACCCTCTTCCTGACACGGAGGAGAGGGAGCCAAATTAATAGCAAACAATGGTCTGGAGTTTGAGCCGACACGGTCACACTCCACAGGATCATGTTTCAGCGAGGCGCACGATACATTTTTCATTTATACACCATTAATTATGAATCCAGAGTACGCAGCAGTGGAAGAGCAGGGCCGAGGTGCGGACACTGCACGTTAGAGTCCGACTTTTTAAAGGAATACATCTTACATATTTTATCGGCTTGTCTGACCTCCGATCTTGGAAGGAAGCACA
The DNA here is from genome assembly GCA_964034765.1 of Knipowitschia caucasica. NCBI lineage: Eukaryota > Metazoa > Chordata > Actinopteri > Gobiiformes > Gobiidae > Knipowitschia > Knipowitschia caucasica. The sequence goes on along the minus strand of OZ035830.1, from coordinate 33,424,194 downwards.
CAAGAACAAAATAAAACACAAGGAAATAGAAAATGGAAAGACAGAAAAGTGTGATGTCTAACCCTTTAAACTGATTGTCTGCAGTTTGTCAGAAAGAGAGAGAGAGAGGTACTTGATTTGAAAAAAACGACGCAAGCTCCCTCCCCCTTCCTTTCTGATTGGTCTACGGAGAACACATTATACATATACATTATTAATACACATGCACGGAGGTTTTCAGATTTATTTGTTAACGTTTTCATGAAAAAAATAATGTTTTTATGCACACAAAAAACTATCGTGGCTAACCCGGAAGTAGCTATTTTCATTAATTTCACATTATAGGACACATCTGCAGAGGATCTGAGTATGGATATAGGTTCAGTATATAAATGATTATGGAAATAGGTTCAGTATATAAATGATTATGGAAATAGGTTCAGTATATAAATGATTATGGAAATAGGTTCAGTATATAAATGATTATGGAAATAGGTTCAGTATATAAATGATTATGGAAATAGGTTCAGTATATAAATGATTATGGAAATAGGTTCAGTATATAAATGATTATGGAAATAGGTTCAGTATATAAATGGTTATGGATATAGGTTTAGTATATAAATGGTTATGGATATAGGTTCAGTATATAAATTATTATGGATATAGGTTCAGTATATACATAGGTACCTCAGCGCGGATGTTCAGAATTCTTTGTTCAGTTTTCGTGTAGTTCCAGAGCCTAATGGAGGCTTGATTCGGAGGCTCCGCAAAAACAAACAACTGAGCATGCGCGCAGCTGCGAGCATCAGCGCCGATGATTGACAGCCCTTGGCATCACTTGGTTGGTTAACGTGGACGGCATCGTGGATTCTGAACTATAGCTAAGAGAAGGGAAGGCGGGACTTACCCGTAATATTAGAATGAAAAAATGACTTATTGTATATCAACATTTAACCCCAGGAGGTCAATTTAATATAATTTTTTAAATTTGTAATTCATTTAGAGTTACAGACTATCACTTTAATGATTTCCTAAACCATTTGGTAGAGAACTTTTTGAGTCACTGAATCTTCTGTAAGCACGTTTGGAACTGAAATCTACCGCTTTGGTCCATCTCACTTGGTTTCAGACACTTTTACCATCAAACTGTATTTCCACCATTTGGTAAAGGCCGATAATAGAAAAAATTAGGGGTTCAAACAAAACAAAAGAACATGAGAACGCATTGTTAGAAAAAAAGTGGCAGACGGAAGAAATATGAAGCAAACGGCTAAAGCAACGCAGACATTTCAAATACTGTGTTAAAACTTCACACTGGTTTGTTCCTGTTTGAAATCCATTAATGATCACGTCCTGTTTTGGCCAGGATTACTTTCAAGTTTATTCCTACTATGAAATAGAATGACATTGTATACATTCAACCCTGTCCTAATACATTGAATCAGCATTTTTGTACTATTGTATTGTAGTGATTATGAGATTCACCAAAACATCCTTATTTTCCATAAAATATATTTGCTTTTGTTAATGAAATGGGTAGATTAAGACTAAAAGCATGTTAACACCAGGTAGTGCCAAGTCACAAGGCAAGTGCTCAACGATAACAAGAAAAGAAACCTAAAAATCAATAATAATCACTGTACAAAGAGTGAAGATCCTTTCTTCAGTTGCATCTACAGCTAAAAGGAGATTTGTTTTTCACCTGGATTTGATTATTGTCAGAAAAGAAGCCTGTCTCCTGTTTTCAGGAAGACTGTTTCAGAGCCTGTTGTAGCTGCATAACTACAACTTGACTCTGGGAACTTTAACCGGACCAATTCTGGGTCACTTGAAAAAGTCGTGGACCTAACCTCGACACAACAAGTGCACATTTGGTCACTTTAAGTCTTCTTTAATTCATATAGGTTGGTGCATTTTTCCCCAAAGTGAACCGGACTTTTGCAATTAAAGTGAACCAAGCCCAACTGTCAACGTGGCCTTAGGGAAATTACTGGGACGCAGTAGCTCAAACAAGTACAAAACGCCCAAAAAATGTAGTTTCCACAATTCCGTCGCCCACAACAGTAAACAAAAGAGGAACACACGATGCACTCATATTATCAAACTAAACAAACTCCAATATCAAGTGTTCACAATGCATCTAATTTAAAAATGCACTTCTATAAAATGAACTATTGACATCAGTTCTTGATTATAATATGCTGATTTATTGATGTGTGCTGAACATTTGCATAATTCCATTTGCCAGAGCCTAACACTAAAAATAAGGTTTGTCCAGACTCAATGAACTGATGGTCCAGCCTTAATAGGTCAAGCCTCCGAACCAATTTGATTCTATTCCCAGTTGCAGGAGGTCTGAGCTCTTGGTATAAGGTTGTGGAAGTTTAGAAAAGGCGATGTTCTGCTGCTGCATGAGAAATGAGCTGTTTGTCTGTCTTATTCTGACTAACACAAATGCATAATGCAGGAGTCAGAGCCACGCCGCAGGACTGACTGCTGATTGATAGATTGATTGATTGATGATGACAGTTATGACTAATTCATTAAAAGCCTGAGCTGGCCGTGTGTGTCACTCATTTGACTGAGGAGAGAAGTCCACATCACAGAGTTGGCGTTGGGCTGCAGGGGAACCACCGGAAGCTTCATGAGTGGCATGTTGAGACAAGAGCCTCTCCACAGCAGTGTCCCGCTCAAGTAATAATGAGGTATGTTTCATTATGTAGTAGTGTAGCTTCTCCCATGCCACGATCTTGACTCTGGTTGGTAAATCCAAACAAGTAAATAGAACAGGCTTCAGATCCAGGTCCATGCTTTGACAACATGTATGTTTCTGATGACAGAGGTGGCAAAAATATCCTGTATTGCATTATTTTTCAAAAAGGATAATGAGACTATTTACACTTTCATATAATTATAATGTTTACTGTTTTAAAATTTGAAAAAAAATATTGTATGTAGAAAAGAAATGGTGACACAAGTATGAAGAGAAAAAAATGCCTTGCAACTCCTTGTGCGTCCACCAGAGGAAGGAGTTGAATTTGAAAATAACCAGCTGCAAACACAGCCATGCAGTTGTAGATAATATAATTTCACCAGAGACATTTCCAAAACAAATACATTTGTTTTAAAAAACCGAGAACCGAGTGTGATGAGCAGTGGGGGCAGGTCCCGGCTCAAAAATGTCCATGATCCAAAAATGCAAATGCAATTTTTCACATTTTCCTGCGGTAGGAGCTGCCCTCGGCCATTTTGAAAAAGCTTGTAGAAGCTAAAAGTGATGCCACATTAGTTTCAAAGGTGGAGATAGGCGTGACTATGTTGGACAATATTTACAATATGGTCAAGACATTTAGAATGACAATATACTATTACAGAACTGAGACAGAAGCAAAACAAATGTTTGCGTCTCCAGTTTCTGATGTCAGCATGGATGGGTCTGAAAACAACTCCAGGTCTGTTTTTGATGAAGGAACAATGTTGTAACATGGTTAAAGTAGAGAAAGTTGATCTAGAATAATGTCTAGCTTGAAGTACACAAATCAACGCCTTTAATTGTGAAAGAACGAAAGTAGAAGCTGATTGTATGTCTGATATCTAAAGTAAGTAAGCACAGTGCATTTTCGAGGGATTTTTAGCATTTCCAGGGAAACACATGAGGATTATACTGTTGGAGAAATTTTTCACACTGTCATAATGTTTATCTGAACATTCGAGTGCGGCAAACTTATATTATATTGTGTTGTGTTGTTCTTCACAAAATAACTAATAGTAGAAATCCATAAAAGTATGGAGCTCGAGGTATTAAGTCGTACTGAAAGCAGGGAAAAATACATCATACGTTTTACCATTTACATGTTTGTATTAGTGCAGCGAAACACCAAATAGCCGCTGGTTGAACTTCCTGCTTTTGTCACCGTGGTAACACTCCTGACAGGACATTAGACATGCCCACATGAGCAGATCTCAGTTTGAATGCTAATTATACACAGATGAAATACAAGCAGCCATGATGGAGATGTGGTCTCAGTGTCAGAAGATATATTCTGTCTATTTTTGTTATGTTATACTGCTGTCTGTTATTTATGTTGTGCTTTGCTTGATATGATGTAATTTAATAACAGTTTGTGGAAAAATGCGGATATGAAAAGCATTGTGCAAAATGTAAAATGTTTCAAAATGGCTCCTGTGTTTTAAAAAGGGTTTCCCAGAACTACACGTCCCAAACTTTAGTTGTCCGATAAAATAAGGTGATTATCCACATTACCCTTGTCTGTCAGATGTATGTCGATTAATTTTAAAGCTGAGGTTCCTGAAACTAAATGATTTTCAAAAAAAATTATATTTGTTAGTATTAAATTTTTTTTAAATATTTTTTTGTTCTCTGTGACATCATTGAATCCGATTTTTCAGACAGAAAAGGGAGAGCGAGAGAATCACCCTCAATCAGTTCTCAGCCCGAAGCATCAAATAGCAACTCAAAAATACTCACACCACAAAAATATAACATGTTTTTAACACAAGAAAGACAGAAATGTGAAGGCTTGCTTTGTTTACAAAATTGTATAGAATATTTCTCTTGAAGCAGAGCAAAATGAATTATTTATGGACAAAAAATAAGATTCCAAAACAGTATAAGACATCGTAGTGATTTTTTTGTTCAGACAATAACAACTTGCTTTTATCCGTGTCCGTATGTTCTTTACTTTACCAGCATTGTTGCGTCGTTAAGAGCCGATACAAGTTGGCAAAGAGACGCCTGAGACACAAAACAGAACGCCATCTTCTGTTGTGAGCTAATATTACATCAGCCGCCCGTCATTTAAATTCACAGTGATACAATGTAAAGAGCAGCGTGAAACGGCGTTGAATAATGTCCAACTGCATAATTCATGTGTCAACGGGACGCTCCGGAGCCGAACAGAGCGGAGGATTTTCGCCACAAATTATCCGATGAAAAGCAAGAGTAAAAGCACAGACAGAGGAGAGGATGAAATCAGACGGGTGGGTTTCTCAGCGAGGCGCACGCAACTTTCTGTTTAAAGTAGAATTCATGAATCGCTTGTTTTGCTTCTGGAGACACATCAAAAATCATCTCACAAACTGTGTATTATATTTCACAATTTTTTTTCTAACTGATGCAATCCTCTCTGTTTGTGAAAGCTTGAACGGCAATAGTATACTGACGTTTTAACAAAAGGGGCATACAAATTTAGATTCAACTTTTTGCATTATATCCCAACCCGAAGGTAAATAAGTAGTGCATATTACTGCTTTGCCTTTAATAGCACACAGCTCATGCCTGTTTGCTTCGTCTATTCCCTGCTGCTGCTGCTGCTGCTGCTGCTTCTGCTTCCCCACCAATGTGATGGTGAAGAAAACAAATTAGACAGAAGTTCAATAACCGGGCGAATTTTTTGTCCACACATTTTCCTGTGGGGCAAATGCGAGCATAAAAATCCTCTTTGTCCATGCCAGCAGACCACTAATAGCCAAACTGTTTGCTAATAAATCAAAAGCGTTTGTATGTCAGCCGGATGGTTAGACACTAAACATACACGCCATGAAAGCCAGTTGGTAGCTTCACACACAATTAGGGAGACCGCACCGCCATGCCTTTGGGTTAAAAAGCATCAACTGGCCCGTGTGTGAACTGTAGTTGAAAATTCCCCTTTTCTCCAAACGTCTACGGCAAAGTGAGCATGCTGTTTTGTTTCATGCATACGCTCGCATGTTTGTGTCTTGAGGGGAGAGCTCTTCAAAGCAAACTGCATGCACCTTTAAGGGATGCATGCCGAGCGCTCTGAACGTCAGTGTGAAACAATGGCAGGATGTACTTGATTGTATATGTGTGTGTGTCTTTATGATTCAAAAGGGACCAGGGAAAAAAGAAAAATTCCAGACTGATAGAACACGCTACAGGCAGAATGAGTAATGAGACACATTGTCTGTTGATTGGTGTAAGTGAGGAAGTAGTACAGCGTGGATGGAGATAGATATAAAGCAGAGAATATTGTATGTGCGCATGTATATCAATAAATGCACTGTTTTTCGTTGAGTAGATCCACAGGCAAATTCATAACGTGGTGAATAAAAACAGAGCCAATACATACAACATAGGGGGATATTTTATTTACAGCCACACCACGCGGATATCTTACAGTGGAATTTATAGACGGATTGAAGGACTGAGACAAAACAGACAGAGACACTGAAGGAACTGTTAGAAACTGGTGGAGCTCATTTTAACTCTTGGATTATCAAGCAGAGAAACAGTTCTAAAATCCTAATTCACAAGTGTATTGGTTTTATGTGAATTTCAAGGACGTTTTGGCATTCAAAACATATAAAATTGTCTTTTTCATTCTAAATCACTATATAAGGGAGAGGTGAAGGTTCGGAGAGTGTTTGGGTCTGTGTCTTGTCAGTGTGAGTGTGTGTGGAACCAAACAAGCTTCTGTTTTGTTTTTCAGGGCGACAGTAGTTCAGTTGGTAGAGCATTGGCCTTTGAGCCAGAAAGTTGTGGGTTCGAGCCCACCTCAAGACTTTCTCCTCTGACTCCACTGATGTCTGCTGTCGTTGTGTCCTTGGCAAGACACTTAACCTCTAGGAACATCAGCCACAGTGGGGCGGCTGTAAAGTGCCAAACTGCTGTTGTGTCCTTAGGCAAGACACTTCACCCCCATTGCCTAGAATGAGTCTGGTGTGTGTGTGGATGGTTGGTGGTTGTCGGAGGGGCCGATGGCGCATACTGCTTGCCTCGCTTCTGTCAGTGTGCCCCAGGGCAGCTGTGGCTACAGTAGTAGTTTATCACCACTGTGTATGGAGTTAATGAATAATGACTTTGAATGACTTTGAAAGCGCTGTATAAAACTGATGCATTATTATGCATCTCTTTTTCAAACTGGGTAATGTGATTCATAGATTCATTTATGTTTTTTATCTTTTATTTGTATTAATAAAAAAATACAAATCTATTACTATAACACTCCTCATTATTTGTCATTTTGAAAGTCATAGATAAAAACATGAAAATATCCGGTTTTGTCAACACAACTCTACTTCAAGGATATAGAAGTTGTAAAGTTTTTAATACACTGAAAGTCACAGGAGAATAATGAAAGTTTCTTGCTAGCAAACAAAAGAACTTGCGTGACATCAACCATTTTAACATTTGAGTATGTACAGTATGTGGTTTTGTGGAGGCAGCAGAATAAGAACAGTGGAGACATCCCAACTGTAGGTTAATTGGCAAACTATCACTGTAACATCTTTTCTCTTTTCTTTCTGGAGAAGCACCTTGAAGTAGGACTTAAAAGCTCCGCCAGCAGTCCTTTTGAAACTCCAGCTATTTCCCTCCAGTGTGTGGTGTGGTGATGGACTGGTTTTACAGGCAGCTCCTCTGAAGGCAGATCTGAGTGGGTCTTTGCCTGCAGCGAGAGCCGAGTCTGGTGCTCTGTTGGGATCCTGAGTCACTGCTGTGTAAGCCTCAGAATTAAACTCAAGTCTTTCTCAAGGCTTTAGTTCTAGTGTCCATGCATGGTCCACTCGTCGAGCTGTGCGTCCTTCACTACTGTAGCTGTTTCTATTTAATTAACACACTCTTTTGGCTAAAAGTGGAGTTTGAGATGTTTCTTTCTCAATGGAGCAACATGTAAAAATCTGACCAAATGTGGTGCTGCAACCTCTCCCACTCTCCCTGACTCAGGGTGCCAGATATGCAGACAAATCTAGCTGGGACCATAATATCTGAAAAGACAAGAGTTTTGTCAACAACAAATCTATAACCCACACCTTTTTTCACAAAAGCCCCAATAGAAATCCTGTTTGATTTGAGAATCTTAACGGGACCTTTTATCGTACTTCAACCGTGAGATACGCATGACACGATGACTTTTGGCAAACCGGACAACAGACTTTCTGATCAGTAAAACGGTAGAGGGTTGGATATCAAAATAAAAACGGTAATAAGATTTCGAAAAAATATTTGAAATTCAAACATCTTGGCTGAACTACTGTTATCAGTTAAGATGTATTTGAAATGATTTGTTAAGCCTTGACGGATTAGATGACGACATGAAAGTTGAATAATTATAATTTGATCTCTATTTATACGAATATATAAGTAAGAAACATGAGCTAAACATGGTCCATTGCAAATCTTTGCCTTAACGAGTTACAAGTGCAAATGCGAAAATCAAAAGGAATTATCAAATGATGCAAAGGGCGCAATAGTTGCTAAAACACTGCTTCTAAAGACTGCTCTGAAATGTTCTGTCTGCACTACTCCTTCAACAGTGGACTGAGAGCGCAACATTGTCACATATTACCAAGCAGAGCAAAGTATTGTAATTTAGGTGGTCTTGCCAATGAAAGTTATAGAATATAAAAATAAAAAATAAAAAAAATCCTAAAATATCCACATTGCTTCTGACACTTCATACCAGATTTTACTTTTATTTCCTAATTTACTAGAACGTTGTCAAATGTTCTTTGTTATAAAAATTTAAAACATTTGGTATTGGAATTACATGGAGTTTTTTCAAGATATTCAAAGATGGTTCAAAATGGAATTATGCCCTCAGGTGGCTCTAGGTGGCTGTAAGCTAATACTGTAGCCACAGCTGCCCTAGGACAGATGGAAGGACACCAGGCAACTAAAAGGTAAAGGTAAAACTTCATTCGTACTTCAGTAGGGAAATTTCAACTAATCTGTACCATCAGGCCGTCCAACCACCACCAGACATGTACACACTCACCAGACTCATTCTAGGCAATGAGGGTAAAGTGTCTTGCCTTGGGACACAACAACAGTTTGGCACTTTACAGTCGCAGCCGAGGTTTCATGTCACATTGCTAACCTGGCTTTCACATGCACATATGGCCACTGCAAATGTGCTTTTATGAACATATCCTTTGTTAGCTCCAATTAAGGCCGTCAAAGACATAAGGTCATGGGTTTGTGTTTTGTTGTTTTAATTATTAATTTATTTTTCCTTGCTGTATTCCTTGCCTTCCTACACTTCTGCATCCTACAGTTGCTTGGCATACAGACTATGATTAGGTACAATGACATTTAGATTGGTAAATGCCAGCGCTTAATGGGCAGAGTTAAAGACAGTTAATGATGTCTGGTGTGAAGCTTGGATGCCTCGGCTGTGACGCCTTAGCAACAAGACGGAGCTCCACCGGCACGCTCACAGACCAGCCACGATGTTCAATTCCATAAAACCCTCTAATGTTTACCACCTACTGTTCCCTACTGTTCTTACTGTTCTTCCTGCTGTACTTTTATGAATCCTGAATTTACAATAGTGACATTTCTGAAAATCGTTTGCATCCTTTTTATTCGGACTTCCTGTGCCCCTCCTTCCGTCCAATAATTTCCTCCCCCAGCCTTTGTAGGGCATAAATCACCTCGCCGCGATAGTTTTAATAGCTTTTTAATGAGCCTAATGTTTTCTGTTTTAATGAACTTCTTACGTCAGCTTTAATCATTTAAGCCGGATGAAAAATGATTGAGAAATGGCCTACATTAATTTAATTTACTGTTCAATCTGCGCAGGCCCATAGCTTTACAACCATCGGTGTAAAAAAAGGGGTCCAGGGCAAGTAGGAAGCACCGAGAGAATACATGAGATATATTGACGACTTATGGAGGGAACATTGTCCAACCGTCCAAGAACACTCCAACATTTTACACTGATGTGTCTGAGTTCAGATTCATGTGATTAGTCAGAGACACTTAAGTTTCAGTGAAGCAAATTGTTAAGAAAGAAAAAAGTTTTAATTTTGGCAGAGTTGCTCGACAAAAAACTATAAGAGCGTGTATCAGTGTTTTTGGTCGATAATTTGAGTAAACATTTTTGTGGATCTGCGATTTGGGCTTTCAAAACCCAAATTTTAAAGGTGTTTAGAGAGATGTTTGTACCCATTTAAATTGTAATGTGTAAAAAAAAAAAAAAAACATTTTGCTGCATAGGCTCTGTAGAAGAAGAAGAAGAAGAAGAAGTTGGGTTCCAGAGCCCAAGCTGTGTGTGGAGGTGAGGCCGACTATCTCTATAGTCGGTATCGCTCAACCTCCCCCACAAGCTCGGGCTCCTTCCCCCCCAGTGAGGTGACATTCCACGTCCCAAGAGCCAGATGTTGGGTGTGTGGACTGGGTCGTCGAGGTCTCCGCCTTCGACTGCTACCCAGTCCTCGCTGCACCACGCCACCACGGACCCCTCTGCAGGTGGTGGGCCCACAGGAGGGCCTGCCCACGTCATCCCTTCGGGCTGAGCCCGGCCGGGCCCCGTGGGCTAAGGCCCGGCCACCAGGCGCTCGCTTGCGAGCCCCGACCCCAGGCCTGGCTCCAGGGTGGGGCCCCGGCTGCGCCATGCCGGACGACGTCACGGTTTTCGTTATCGTGCTGTCCATGGTTGGCTTCGGACTGCGCTTCGTCTGACTCGTCACTTGAGACCTGTCTGCCATGGGAGACCCTACCAGGGGCCCCAGACAGCATAGCTCCCAGGATCATCCGAGTGCTCAAACTCCCCCACCACGTTAAGGTGGCAGTCCAAGGGGGAGATCTACAGAGAGGTCCTTCCTCAAGTGGAGGAGTTCAAGTATCTCGGGGTCTTGTTCACGAGTGAGGGAAGGATGGAGCGTGAGATTGACAGGCGGATCGGTGCAGCGTGCGCAGTGATGCGGTCTCTGTATCGGACCGTTGTGGTAAAGAGGGAGCTGAGCCGAAAGGCGAAGCTCTCGATTTACCGGTCAATCTTCGTTCCCTCCCTCACCTATGGTCATGAGCTGTGGGTAATGACCGAAAGAACGAGATCGCGGATACAAGCGGTCAAAATGAGCTTCCTCCGCAGAGTGGCTGGGCGCTCTCTTAGAGATAGGGTGAGGAGCTCAGTCACACGGGAGGAGCTCGGAGTAGAGCCGCTGCTTCTCCACGTCGAGAGGAACCAGTTGAGGTGGCTCGGGCATCTGTTCAGGATGCCTCCTGGACGCCTTCCTGGGGAGGTGTTCCGGGCACGTCCCACCGGGAGGAGGCCCCGGGGAAGACCCAGGACACGCTGGAGAGACTATGTCTCTCAGCTGGCCTGGGAACGCCTTGGGGTCCCCCCGGACGAGCTGGAGGAAGTGTGTGTGGATAGGGAAGTCTGGGCGTCTCTGCTTAGACTGCTGCCCCCGCGACCCGGCAACGGATAAAGCGGAAGAAAATGGATGGATGGATGGATGGCTCTGTAGATGGCAGTGTGTTGATCAGAATCAGAATCAGAATCAGAATCATTTTTATTGCCAACGTAAGTAACGGGAGGTCACAGACTTGGAAATTGCTTTGGCTCAGTGCAACAGTCAAAAAGAGATAATAAAAATAAGAATAAAAAACACTTCTAAAGAATAAATTTAAATTTAAAATAGAGTTACAGTTACTATTTACAATATACAAGTGCACATGGTGCACACAATGTAATGTATATACAGTAGCTGGTTAGCAACTTACACCTGTCTTTTTTATTTTAGTAAAAATGGGAGAGCAGCGAAAGCAAAAAACAGCTGTGTGAGTCGCTGAGAGAGTGGACTGGAATGGCCTTGTGGTAAAAGTATTCTTCCAACAAAGTCTCCCTGAATACCTTTGAGAGTTTGAAGACACAACAGAGGCTAGCTACCTGCTATATTCTATCCACCGTGAAGATTATTTCAGCCCAAAAACACTGTCGTAATGCAGCAAAATGGGTTCATTACTTTCCTGTTTGAAATGTATGACAACCATACTTTATACTTTATTCCTGCAAAGTTTGCTTTCAAAATAGCATTGGTCACCAGGTAGTCTGATGACGCCGCATTGTATTTCACTGCTCAGAAAAGCAAACAGTCTAAGCTCTGTGCAAATTTTCAAAGTGTAAAAAAACAGATTTGTATTGTTGAATAAAGAGGTCCTGCAAATTGACTGGGGGTGATCAAGTAATGAACGGGGCTATACTTTCGGCTTGTTGTTCTGCCTTATCTCCAATTAGGCCTATATTGTTGAGAGCTGCCAATACAGAGTTCTTACCACTCTGAGAGACAGGCAGATTCACATAGCCGTTAACACAGCGGGCCCTAAATAAATGAGCGCGATATTCTGCATCTGTTGCCCCATGTCTCCGCTTCCAATCTTCGTTTTTTCAAAGACATTTATTTTTTCTACCCGGTGAATCCATCTTTCTCATGAGTGACACTTAGACTTGTCATTTTGCCAACTTCAAATTAACACAGCCATAAAGCAGCTGGTGTAGGCTCTGGATCTAGAAGCAAAATAGCTTCCCGTGTGCGTTTTGTACACACTTCCACAACCCAAGGACACCGCACACCTTGCCAATGCCGCAAGAGTCAAATCCATCCATTTTGCAGTTCTTCATAGTGAAAAAAAAAAAAAGGAGGCTGCTAGGACGCCAAGGCTATAGCTGCCAAGATTACTTTTCACTACCTGAGCTAAGACGTCCTTTATGGTTCACATGTGCAGTCTGTCCTCAAGGCTGAGGCCATTATGCTCCCAAGATTGTGAGCGATTATGCAGGTCTGGCTGGGTACTGTATCGGGCGATTTACATAGCAAATGGCTAGCAATAGATATTATTTTTTACCATATTCGTTTAACACAATTTTGGTGAGATTGTTATTTAAAGCTGAACTTTTTTTTTGTTTTGTTTTGTTTTTGCTTTTGAATGCTGCTGCCTTGAAATTAAACGTAATACAATCTGATGTCAAAAAGCAATGGTGATTTCACATAATTGACAAATAATGGTCAATAATTTTTTTATAGGAACCATGAGTCGGTAAATGTTCGCCTTCCAGTTACTTGCCATTTGGAAATTGTCAAAGAGCCTAAAGACATTTTAGTCACTGTGCCAGAGTTTTTCAGCGTAATTGGCATCCAAAAAGTACATAATTAATAGCGTTTAATTGCTGAGAAGAGCCAAAGTGACCTGGTTAGTTTTTAGTTTTTTTCACTGTACAAATTACAAACGTTACAGTTAAAGCTGGCTAACTTTTTGTTCCTACATAATATCCTGTGATACATTATAATTTTACCATTTTCTTGGATTGTCTTTTTTTCTCTTTCCTTTCTGTGTGTTTTTCTAACATTTACTGTAAATATGTCTCATAAAACTGATCTAAAACCAAGGCCAAAAATGCATGCACATGAACACAGAGAGAATCACACAGTTTTGAGACAGAGAGGATGGATTTTATTACATAGCTAATTTGTGGTGGTTTGACAGTTATAGGCAAGAAATTTTGAGATGCAAATAGGAAAATTACTCATTGTGGCTAAACTCCCTGAGCTGAGGTTGTCCTTTACGGTTTGCCTGGGACCATTATCATGCCCCACTGATTATATGAAAAATCACAGATGTGGCCGGTTGCTACACAAGATGATGTGGGTAATGATGCAGGGCTGGATTTGTGTGAGGCTATGGACAAAGGTCTTGGTGGGTATAAAAACATTAAATGAAACGAAACACTCATATTATTCAATCTCAAACACACGACTCCCTCACATCCGTATGCGTTTCCCATAGTGACGGATGCGGCTGTTTTGGCCTCTGATGTGACTGAGTGATGAGACGTGGAGCCCTGCCCTGCCCATCAGGATATAGACTGACTGTTATGTCTCCTTGTCTGTTAAAGATACTCGACATGCAGATGCTCCACAGTTGGCTGCCTTCACTATGTTTGTATCTGCCTGTCTGCGCCTGACAATCATCGAGACTTGTTTTTCATTCTCTGTAAATGTCCGCACTTTAATCTCTCGTCCATCACTCCATCAGCTTGGCACAGATTTGCTACCCCTTCTTTAACGTTTTTTTTTTCCTCCCTCATGCAGGCTTTACCTTAAAACTCAATTCAACACCTGACAAGAAATGTATTTGTAACATGCCATAAAACTGTCCTAAAATTGTCCACAATTTATCATGTTGTCAAAGCGTTCAAGTTTCCCGAGACATCAACCTATTTTTTGAGCAAGGTGTTATAAGTGGCAATGCAAGTGGAGGAAATCAAATTAATGTGACCAACAAAAGCACTGGATATGAATACAGAAAACATATACAGTACTGTATGTTCAAACACGTGTTAAATAGATTTGACAGCCAGAAGTCTGTACACTCAGTGTCAAGGCTGTGCTTTAATTTGTGAGTTTAAAAGACTTATTCATTAGTAGTGTCTGTTGAAGGGAAAGTTAACGTTTGTGTAATCATCAATAAACTAATTAAATCAATGAATTAAAGGTTATTAAACTTTGTGGTACTTCAGGCATGGTCAGTACACCTACGCATGGCTTCTTTTGGCTCAGAGACTTTAAAGCAGCTCTGGTTGAACATTCTCTCTGTGGCCTTGCACCAAAGAGTCTGAGTTGGTTCATATGGCACTAACATGTCATGGATGTGCTGTGACATGTTAGTGCCATATGAACCAACTCAGACTCTGAGGAGCGCAGGGATTGGTCTCCTGCTGGGACTCAGAGGAGCACAAGGACTGGACTCCTGCTGGTGCCCAGAAAAAAGACCAAACATGGGGCATAGGCATTTCAGTCTGATGCAGCTAAAAGCTGGAACAGTCTTCCTGAACATGTGGGACTCTGACAATATTCAATTCAAGGTTAAAAACAGTTTTTTTTTATCTGTGCATACAACTGGAAGATATAAGTGTTCTTCCTTTATAGTTCTCTCCTTTTTAATGTATCTTGCACTAAAGGTTGCATTCAGGGTTGCCTTCATTATGAGCTGTGCTATATAAATACATGTTAATCGATTGATTCAATACTTAATAATTTACCTTGTATGAGTTCAAGGCTTTATCTCTTTTTATAAATACTTGTGCCTTGTGTATTAATACTCATATAAACTTGCCTACACCTCAAGTATCTCACAAAGACAAAAATCTTCTTAATAAGACACTCCAAACAGTAGCGTTTGTTTTGACCCCCCAAAAAAAATTTTTAAAAGCAAACTTATGTTTGCGGGCACCTATACTGTAGTAGCTCATTCATTTTTGATTTTATGACTAATTTACCACACAACATGTGGACACTGATAAAACAGGCATGGAGCCTCAACACCTGGCCTCCTGGGAATGATTCTATTAAAGTTTGGACAGAGGTGGTGCTGTTAGGACCGAAACAAAGTATCACTAACACTATTACGCATCTGACAGCTGCCTTAAAGCTGGCCTGAGTAGGAACTGTGGGGTAATTATTGGAAAAAGGGCATGATTATGAATAAAATAAAGTTTGTTTTTCAGTTAGATCACGATGCCTTTCAAGGACTGTTTCCCTTCTTGGTTTGAGCACAAGTCACTTTAGTCAGAGCATTCAGTCTACAAACTAAAGAAAAATTACAGCTCATGTTTCAGAGACAGAGGCGTTAGTTTTGGCAAAGCCTGAGCTCCACAGATGGCCCAGTGATAACAGAGTGTAACAGTGTGGACAGGGGGCTGCTCACTGTAATGCTGCCCAAGCCCAGACGGGTGACTTCAAAACTCAGAGGATTCCATTCAAGCCTTGGCTGGTCGTATCACAGCCGACCCCTCTCACCCTGCACATGGACTATTCCAACCACTCCCCTCAGGCAGGAGGCTGCGGTCCATCAGGACTAGAACCTCCCGCCACAAGAACAGTTTCTTCCCCTCTGCTGTTGGACTCTTGAACACTTCTTAACCTGTCCCCCCGCCCTTTATAAAGTCACTTTACTGCCCATCATACGTCACTTTACTTCACTGTACTGCTGTCACCTTACATTGTGTGCACCATGTGCACTTGTATATTGTAAATAGTAACTGTAACTCTATTTTAAATTTAAATTTATTCTTTAGAAGTGTTTTTTATTCTTATTTTTATTATCTCTTTTTGACTGTTGCACTGAGCCAAAGCAATTTCCAAGTCTGTGACCTCCCGTTACTTACGTTGGCAATAAAAATGATTCTGATTCTGATTCTGATTCTGATTTAGTCCAATTTAGTAAGTGAATTGTCAGTTCAATATGTATATTGTCAGCTAGTTGCCAAACTATTACAAGTATACAATCTTGTGGTATAAATATGTTTCCTGTTGGAAGTGATTACTTTTTGCTTGGTTCCTTAAAAATGTTGTTCGGTTTTGTTCAGCAGATGTTGTTCTGAATGTACAGCAATAATACACACTGGCCCAATAATGTGCCCAAGCAAAAAGGCCTGATAAGCATTATCCCATTGTGAGCTTTAGCATTCGATTTAGTACTATTCAAAGCGATGATCCCAAAGATACAAAGAATTCAGTGCGTGTGAATTCTTAGACAAAAATTAAATAATTTGATTACACGGAAACAGGACTAAAATCTTGTAAGTGAACAGCAACTCAAAACACATTCATAAAACAGAATTTGGAGGGATCCAACTTCAAAGAAAGTTAAGGTTGACTGTATTGTCCCTGAGGCCGCCCATCTCCAGACTTGAACCCGCAACTTTCTTCCTGTGAGGATAGAGTGCTTCCCACTCACAGCCAGAGTGACGTCAATGATAAAGGTATTCTGCCTATGACTGACAACTTAATAAACGTCACAAAAGAATAGATGATCCATCTCACATTTGCATTCACTGAAATGTCATATACCTCACAAAGCAGACCAGGAGAAAAGGGGAGCTTCACAGTGGTTTGATAAATTGCTTCTTAGTAACAATTACCACCTTTATTCTGTTACATACAGTATGTTGAACAGAGAATAGAAAGGGCAAAGTTAAATGTCCTGAATGGAAATCATTTGTTATTACCTTTGTTATGCACGGTATCTAAAAATTGCACTTTTTTGTTTAGCAAAGAAAATGCTATAGCTTGTCTCTTCTCAGTTGTGGGTCATGATATGTGGGTCCAGGCAAAGATTAGATCTGCTGGAGTTCAGTGTGAGTGAAAACATTACAGACTGTATTTAGGGGAGCTGTCAAAGTCGTCCCTCCTAGACCATGTTCAATTCCACCTCCGGCCCTTCGAGGGGTGGTGTCTGGGAATTAGAGCCGTCTCATTCTTTCTCTCTCCTCCCTCTGCCTCCCACACCTGGCACATAAATCTCCACGCAAACACCCTCGCCGGCCTTGACCCTTCTGGTTTTCCCCCTACCTCTGTCTGATAAGGCTGGTAGTAAAAGACAAAAATACATTCCATTATTCTCTGGCAATGCACCTTAGGTTTGCCCAGCTCGCCAGTCATGCAGCCTTCTCACCGAATGATCAGCCAAAAGACAGACTGACAAGACATATGTAACTGTCCTAAGGTTAGAGGCGTGTTTGCACAAAACTTTCTTTTTTGGTTCGATGTTGAAGGCTTGGCTTGGAGAATGGCGTGTCTCTTTACTTTAGCTTGTTAAGTCTACAGGGAGTAGATTGACTGCGATGTCTCTGCCGGCCCAGTCTATGCGGGGCTGGTTACATAAAGATACAGTCTGAGGGCTGATGGCTGGTTCAGAAGGTGGAGAGACGTGTAAGCAGTGTGTACAGAGATCTGGGCAAGTTTTACAGAAGTAGAAGTTTCAGTAAGTTTGTGTAGGCTGCCATATAACATTTCCATTGATTACAGTTGTGCAAAAGTCAAGTATTTTGCCAGCTTTGTTTGTGTGCAGCTATTATGCCATTAATTCCTAAGACCAGTTTGTTTTGTGTTAAATTTCCTTTTTTTCAGGTTCATTATAGATCCAGCTTTTCATGAGGTAGGGTATACAAATAATATGTTTCTTATTTATAAAGGAAATAGCATTCAGGGAACTGCAACTCTAACTACTTCACAGGGGCAATAAAGGAGTACCTAAGGGTAGGATAGACTGAAAAAGTGGGCCTCAGATTATTCAGGGTCAGAGCACATTTCAACTCTTCCATGCACGTCGCAAAACGAGAGAAAGTCGCTTCTCCCACCGTTAGCATCAAATGGAGCAAGAAAGTTGAGGCCTGAGGATCTGATTCATAATGGCAAAAACAGACCTGAAACATGTGACACCACCAGACTGTGGAGGGCTTAACAAAGACGTCTGAGGAAAGTAACGGTATACTTTATCGTCCTCTGCATTTTACCTGTGAGAGTAATGCCACTAAGACAACCCGTCAGGAGCAGTGGTGCCAAGGCGACAATTGTCATGCTAGTGTATAACTTGTAGGAGAGATGTTATTACAGTATATTGCTTTGACACTATGGCATTGAACTTTGGCAGCTTAATTCTAGGTTTTGGTCTTTTTAAATGATGTAAAAGTAAAAATAAAAAGGCCGGGTCAGAGAGTGGAGAGATGCAAGAAATAATAACTCAGAAACCAGGGATTCTTTGATGCATATCTTAAAAATGTAAAGCCTTGTTTACACACACAACCCAATTATCTGTGTTACACTTATATTACAGGGGCGACAGTAGCTCAGTTGGTAGAGCATTGGCCTTTGGGCCTGAAGGTCGTGGGTTCAAGCCCACCATAAGACCTACTTCACGACTCCCACTGATGACGGCTGTCGTTGTGTCCTTGGGCAAGACACTTAACCCCACTTTGCCTGAAGCTCCCACTGAAAGATCTCAGCTCCTGTGGACTCACCACCTGCAGGAGGATCAGTGAGGGGCTGGTGCTATGTGTACTGGGTGCAGCTCTGACTGCCACCCCCCCAACCCAGAAATGGATTAAGGGGAAGAAAATGGATGGATGGATGGCACTTATATTAATCGTGTTGGGTTTTTGTCAGGCACAAGAAATCTATAACGTAATTTCAATCTGAAGAGACCAAGACAGAAACATTAATGCATGAAAAAGATGTATTTGTTTGGTGCATTGACCCCGGCAGTGACACTTGCAGAAAGGAGATCATTTGCTGCTGTAGATGATCTCAGATCCCCTTGGGTCAAGCACTAGTGGTGGCTAGAGCAAGGTGTGAATGGGGCGTAGGCGGAGCTGGAGCCAGAGCAGGAGCCAGAGCAGGAACCAGGAGCTTGAGGAGGTGCTGGGGAGGCGGTGGGTGTTAAGAGCCTCATGAAGCGTTGTTTATCATGAAGTGGCTGCTTTTAAACTGCCCGCTTTGCTGTCAGTGGGTTGGCAAGAGGCAGGCTGGCAGAGCTGTGTGATTGGTGGAGGCTGAAGAGGCTGGCAGAGCTGTGTGATTGGCTGGCCCTGGACGGGTGAGAGCTGGGGCCGGTCTTTCAGTCTGAATTTGCGCTTCAGCTTCATATGAGTAATTGAACTTCCCTACTTTTAACAAATTAACTGTAATTTCCCCATTGTGGGACGAATAAAGGTATCATTCAAAATCTAACCTGAAAGTTAGTATATCCTTGAAAATAGTTGAATGCTTCGAAAAAACTATCGGCAAAGCTCTTACCAAAAGTACCATGGTTGAACCCATAAATGAAATTATTGCTTTAAAGTCATTATGTGAAAATGGAAAACATACTTTCCAAAAAGAGTGGAACAAAAATTATCCAGGTGCCTGCTCCAGACCATTTAAAAACCACTGACTTTGAAGATGATGTGAAAGCTATTGGAATTACACTCCATGATGTGATCAAAAATGGAACAGTTAAAATTGTACTACCCTGCTGACTTGGCAAAACCGCACAGTGAATTTCTGGAGGCAATCCATTTCGCTCATGACAAGCTTTAAGCATCAGTATTCATCCGTGTCTGTGTAAAGTTGATGGTGTGTAATTCATGTTTGTCCTTGAGTTTTTGTTTTGAAGCCGTGTGTGGTTACGAGATATCACTGGAAATAAGTCACAAACAGAACTCGAATGTATATTCACGTTATCTGCAGGAGCTGTGGTAATTTCAATGAATCAAGCCTCGAGTTCAGAACAACATTCATTCAGTCTATTGCAGTGGAGCTGTGGGACACGCAGCACGTTTACTATAAGGTTAAATAGATCAATATTTCACAGCACTGACAAACTAGTCCATGCATTTTAATTGCATATTTCAGCAGGGGCAAAAAGCTAATTTGTACTGTTGGAACTATCTCGCATTCGGTGCATATTTAATGGTAACCAGGGTTTCATTTGACTGGGGTTTATAATTTAGAAAGAAAAACTACCATTGTTTTCACTCTAATTCGACCAGTTTTACATTTAAATCGGTCGAATGATAATCTGTTATTGCTAGTGGACCGGATCTTCAGTAACCTTGGGAGCTCCCTGGGTTTCCCTATTCACGATGAGATTATCTTTACAAATAGCACACATGGATAATTTCTGGGTGATATATCTGGGTGTTCTCCTGCTTAGTTCTGTACATACATGCCGGTCAAGTTTGGCTAACTTTTGTATTTCATCTTTAAACACAGCAGGATCAGGTCCGGAGCACGTGGCCCAATAAGTGCTGATATTGTCACCGACGTTTTATGACCACATACAGTACCTTACGAAGATAGATAAAAGTGAAATAAAAGCATCCGGTGAAGGGCATCGCAGTTCCACCCGGAGGTTCTGCAGCTCTGTAGTTAACTCCACGGCCCTTAAGGATCTGGAAAAGACGGCGTTATTGTGCACAACAACCAGAGCTCCGGAATTTAGCCAGACTTGCACATTTGCAAATGGCTTAGTGGACACTGGCTCAACAAGCTGGAACTGTATCTGAAAATAAGTGTGTGTCAGTCCTAGACTCAATCACAAGGTCTGTTCATCCATGGGTTTGTTGGTCTCCTTTACCCTGGTTCTCCACGAGATTCCTCTTTTTTCCATTGGTTTTTTTTGTTAAGTTAAGTATGTATTGGTCAAAAGTGGAAGTTCTAGGAATGGAGGATACTCAAGGAATGTATTTGCTCAATGTATGTCATTTTTTTTCATTATTTCTTTCGTTTTTTTTGCAAATCATCTTTCATGACGACAGCTGTTGTGATTCAGCTGACTGACTTTACTGCATATAAAAGGGGTTAACATCATTTAAAACCACTCTTGCTTCTCAGAATTAAAGTTTGCTACCCCTAAAAACATGTTGAAAAGATCCAATCATCCAGCTCCTGTAGCCGCGCATCAACATCTGCAGACGGGACCCAGAGTGCTGCTGGATGGGTCAAATGCAGAGGACAGATTCCTTGACAGGGACAAGTAAGTATAGGTTCAAATGTGACTTGAACAACTTTAGAGGCATGGTTGATATTCTGCTCTGTAATTACTTCTACCATAAAATGATGCCACTTCATAAAAACCTTGTCACTTTTGCAGTATGTGATTTTTCCTAATTATTTACGGCAGAAGTTCTCCTAAAAGCTAACTTTATACCACTTTAAATCAGATTTACGCACTGAGGGTATTTACTGGACGCACATCAAAACACGCCCACACGAATGCTTCTGGCTCAAATGTGCAGAGAGCAGATTTGTGAGCGCCCTGATGCCGGAGCCAGACCTGAGTCTCACAGTGGCAGGACCAAAGCCATCGCTAATGCTGTTCTTAGAGACATTAATTAAAGACGTTGTGGAAATGATGCAGTTTTTGCCAAGCACTATTGATAGAGAATGTCCCCAGATGATACTGATATAAGCTCTTTGAGACGATCATTTACACAGGAGCTAATGGCATTTGACTCACTCTGCTGCCTTTGAACTTTTACACAACTTTGGGAATTATCATTTTAGAGAACATGAATCATAACTTGGCCCTGCAGTTTGTCACAAAAAACATAAACATAGCGAAGCATATTCTGAGTTATGACTTAGGATCTTCAGGCCAGCCTTGTAAACCAGAATTCCACAGTTTTTTTTCTTCTTTGTTTAAACTTAAATATAATTTGAGATCATATTGACTTACAGAAACAAAATTAAAGTTGTGGTTCAAATAATAAGTAATACCATTTAACTAACTAGTTCCTGGCTCTAAAATAGTTTGGTTCCGTCACTAGTTTTGGCCTTTGTCACTTTTCGATCAGCTTTTCCAGACAAAAATGGAAAAAAATTGGGAGTACCTTCATTCAGCCAATCATCTCTCAACCCAAAACGTGGAATAATTTCTTTCTTACCAGTTTGCATAATATAACAGGTTTTCTAATAACATAAAGAGGACATGTCTGATTATTTCACAACTCTGATTATTTTATGATTTGATCATCAACTCTTTCCCTATGTTTTGTGTGTGATCTCTGGATCTGGTCTTGGCCTCAGGAGAGGGACCCACATTGTGTTTGGAGGATTCATATTAATGGTTCTGACCCCAATCCCTCCTTTGCTCGAACTTTCTTCAATCCATCTCTCTTTTCTTCTCCTCTAACTCGCTCACTCCCTCTGCTGTCTGCTTACACCCTGAGGAGAGATGGAACGACACTTAACTTCACACAATTTAGCTTTCCAAGCCCACTAAAATAACGCGCGCCAGTTCGTTGTGTGTAGTTTTGCAGCGATGTGCCCACACAGACATTGTGTTCGGGCACAGGGTGCAGGTTGGCACACGGAGGGACAAGGGACTAAATGAAAGACGTATTTTCTTTACACGACTGACTGGTCAAATCTATGACGCTGCCTTGAGCTGGCTTGGCTCTCATCAAATAGAAAGGCCCATTTTCACAGTAATGGAGACAGAGTAGCTCCACTATATAAGCCAAAATAGTTTCAATGCTCTTGTTTGGTTGGCAATTCCCACGACCCACAAAAATAACTAATTGTGTTGAAAATACTTTAAAACATCTGAGATATTGGCAAACATTTCAGGCATCAATTTTGGCGCATAAATAGGGTGTGTTAATTAGGGATTATTGGCAAATACCACTCAATGTTAAAGACACTTTCTTGTATAAGGTGGGTTAAACTGTTCTTAAAATCAGTTCTGTCAAGCTCAGGAAGCGTAATGAAATGCCTGCAGGAAGACTGGGAAAAGATCACTAATGAAACCACAATAGATCAAATAAGATCTGCTGGTATCAACTACACAGCTAAAACTTTTTCAGTTGCTGATCTTAAAACGATGAAAGTGGCTGAAGTCTCTGTCTCTGTGATCTCAACCCTCATTGAAAGTTATGTACAAGAAAAACATAGAACATAATAAAACATATTCCTATAAACGGTCAAGTCATATATGTTTGTGTAAGATCTCAGTCGTACAGGGATTAGTAAAACCATCATCTGTACTTCAGTTAGCAGGTTTTCCGGCGGTTCGTTATTAATCCAAAGATCCAAATGGTGTTCTCAAGTTTGGTCCAAGAACATGGGATATCATTGTAATGGATATCTCCCGATAACTGCTCATGTAAGAAATATTATGAGTAAGTGGTTGAAGGCAGATGGCAGATTTGTACAAGTGACAGCTTGTACAAATGACCAACAAGTTTTCTGCAAATGAATGACAGACAAATTAGACTTCTAGTGAAAAAAAATGTAAAAAATGTGAAGTATTTAATTCATGGATGTTCTTTGATATTGTATGCTACTGGCACCTCAACATTCACCATATTTTTGTTTATGTTAAAAGTAGTATTCAATATTCTAAAGAAGCAACAGTCATTTACCAGCGCTCACGCCATTTATTCCAATTCACACGCTCGCACACAAACACACACACACACACATTACCCACTGAGATGCTGCACATTGGAGAAAGATACATCTCACACTTGTAAACATTGACTCTCTGATTGCAAACAATGCGATCCATGCTGGAGCACTCCTAGCAGCTCCTTCAAACCATGCTGGAGCCGGTGGCACACAGTAGCCGAGTGTAAACAGGAAGAGAAACGGAGACTTAACTCAGAAAACAAGGTAGTCGCTGAAGTTTGTATTAGCGCCACCAGCTGAACCGCCTTCACACTACTCCAAGTTCCTAATATTAGCCAGGATGGATCAGATAACTTTGAGGAACATGGATAAAAGCTAAAAAAAAGTTTGTATATGACTCCTTTAAATCCTTACAGAATGTTGGTCACAGTAAAATATTTGGTCGTGAAATATGGCCAAAGTAGATTTCAATGAACCTGCTGAATATTTGTTAATCAGGAATGACAAAGGAACTTTTAACGTTTGTATTTCAAAGGCATTTCAAAGGCTCTCTTTGTATAACACCCAGCGCCCCAGACTCATTCCCACCTTTCGGATTCAGCATCAAGTCCTTTACTAAGATAAAAGCGAAAGGACAACAATGGAGTAACTTCAGAGGACTAAGCCGTCTTTTGTTTGGTTGTAACAGGACGCTCCCCTCAGTATTGGGATGATGCCTGTGACTTTGATATTTGTCTTATGGTTGGCTCCACTAAAAAAGATGATGAAACTTCAGTGCAACTCCAGAGTGCGTACCCACACAAAGCCAAATTATCGCTGTCCCGACAACTCTTCTTTGACCCTGTTGTTTTGGTCACAAGTTCTGGTTGGAGACAGAAGAGGCTGAAATGAGTTTTTCTGCACTGAGCGATTGTCCTCAGTGTTCTTGACAGCACAAAGACTGCAGAGGCCTCGAGGTCACCGCCACTCGGCCCTTACTCTAATAGGAACAGGCAAGGTGGATCCAGAGCTGCTGGGATGGCTGCTTTTGGGACGCTGCTCCCCAGGCAGACGGGACACATGCTAGAGGCCAGCTGCTTTGGTCCTCCTGCTGTGTGTGATCGGATCCCGACAAAAATGAACAAGGATCACTGGATATATCCACTTCCCAAAGTAGAAACAGGTATAGTTCAGTCCAAAAATAGACCAATAGTATGTAAGTGTAAGTCTGCTTATTAGGTCTACTTACACAAATTGAGTCCACTTACACTTATTAGGGTGTAGTCTATGCTAGAGATGTATAAGAGTGTGAGATTAGATTTCTTTGACTTATAGAATCATATTTAGAATTTATTAAAACAACAATAATAATATATATCAACAATGAAGTTAACCCACACAAAATAAAACACTAAACAGGCTGCAAATTAAACAACAATACCAATCAAATTAGAAAGATATATCAATATTACCAGCTATGTACTCGTTTCATTTGCCTTTCTTTCTTTCTCATTACCTTATTTCATTGAATCATTTATATGTATTCATTTAATTATTTGATGTTAAAGGTTTCATTATCTTGATAAAGACTTTTGGCACATAGTACAGCTCCAACACTGCTTATACAAAACAAAAGTTCAAGAGAGATGAGCGCTACAGTGGGCCATTTTCGGTCAGGTGCTCATCAGGATCAGCAGTGGAAAACACACTGGTAACACTTGAGAAAAGAGGATACCCGAGGCACTCAAAAAAAAAATCCTTTAATGAACAGGGCCTTCTTCAGGGCATCTGATCAAATGATTTTTATTTGCTGTCAAGAGTGCCTCAGACTTCCTCCTTTCGCCTATGCATTTAGTCAATGTTATTTTGTTATTTTTATATAATGAATGTCCTGCGTCCTTGAAATCTACAAAATACATCTATACTCTCACCACAGTAATATATTCCTAATTTTTTCGTCCGATATCATATAGGAGCACGAGGCCCATCCCATGAGGAGCGAGCCGCACATGCTCGACACTAATGAGGAAATACAGTAGATGGATCAATGAATGATTTCTCAGCTCCAAGTCAATCCACATTAAGAGCCACATGACATTAAAACCTTACTCAGAGTCAATGTTTGTGTGTAAAAAACGATATAGCTTCATGGCTGGCTGGTCATTACACGATTGCGGCTCTGTAATACCCTTCTTATCAGACCAGTCCACTATTTGCTACAGACTCGAGAGCAGTAAATAGAATTCAAACGGCCCACACAGCTGAAACATGCACTTAATGATAGACCTGGACATTCCACACACAGACAGTTATCTGCAATCCCCCATCGGACGTAACCTTCCATGTATGAGTTTCACGAAAATGTATTACATAAACAACATCAACAATGCACTTGTTTTAAAAGTCACTCCAGCCATCCTGCTTATTCAGCTATATCCCTCAACTTTCATCATAGCAACCAATGTGGAGAGCTTATGTGATTTACCCTATCAGAAATACTATTTTGTTTTGTGTGAATTGAAACTAGTTGGATAACACATGTCCAAAACTACTGTATGTCTACTAAATAACAACAATATTGCTTCAGTGCAAACCAAAAGTTCCTAATTTGGCTAGTATGTGAGAGTACTGGAAAATGTCAACTTAAAAGCGTTTTTTTAGACATTCGTTGTCAGTGGGGAAATATCGCTGTGTGGAGGTAGTAAACGGGAGACGAAGAGCTGAGTCTTACTGAACTTTTTGTCTCCAACAGTAATCACCCACAGGGCAACGTTCCAACTCTTATCCGCTATCCCCAGAAACCCCTGCCCCTTCACAGTAATACTTTTGTGTGTGAATTCACCAAACAGTCACCAGAACTGGACATCTTTACCAAGCTGCTGCAGTTGCTAAATCGTGAGCAATAGTTAAAATGTGTATATGTTGTGGGCTTAATATTCATCTGAAACCAGAGATTTGATGTGTGTTGAGAGAGAACTGGTTTGATTTTAAAAGAGTTCCCTGTTTTAATTTCTATTATCTTTAAGCAGATGTCTGATGATTGTGGTCTGGACACTAGGGAGCCTTTTTTGAGTTCTGGGAAAGAATGCACCAAACACTGTATACTTTTGAGACAAGTGCAGGTGAAAACGCATGATCCAACGCACAAACAGGCACACGCCCAAGGCACCGCGAGCCAAACTTTTATTGAACAAGAATCCAATTACTTAACCCCGCTGCAGGTTCCACCGGCTCTCTGCTCTTCCACCTTGACAAGTCGGCACTAATATCTGCTGACAGCCTATGTCCAGCGTACATAGGAGTTTGATTTAATGAAAACTGTGATGCCCCTTCTCTCCATCTCAGGGTCAATGAATACCAATGAGAGTCCTCCTTAGCATGCTCACGACAGGTGGATGTGGGGATGGCAATCACAATGGCAATGGGCTTTTTCACCAGTGTAAATTTTTTTATTAAATAAAATTGTTTTGGAAATGACAACCTGAGCCACTTCATGGGCGTATACAATGAGGGCACTACTCCTGGGTTCAAACCTCGGTCGGAATAGGGTCTTTCTTAGTGGGGTTTGCATGTTCTCCCTGTGCCTGCGTAGGTTTCCTCCAGGTGCTCCGGTTTCCCCTACCACTAAAAACATGTACAATAGGTTAAATTCCTCTAGCTCTGGTCCTGACCAAGCTGAGCATCAACACGAAGAAGGGTTTCCGGGCGCAGTACTACGGCGACCACTGCTCCTGACGTGAGCCTCAGAGTCATCAGGATGGGCCAATTGCAGAGGACAAATTGCCCTATAGGGATAAATAAAGTGCACCTTTACCTTTAATGACATACAGAGTTGCAACAATTAAGTAGATCATGATTTTCACACTAATACCCAAATTTACACCACATATGACGTAGGCTCATTCTTTGTCTTTTTAACTTTGTCCTAGTTGAGATAGGTCAGGGTATGCAGTGCTGACCAGTAAAAAATTAGATTCTCTCTATCTACGCTCGTTATGTGCGGTTTTTTCACTGCTGAAATGCTAAATGATCAGGCTCATTATAATGAAAAGCTATTTTTGAACGTAAAGTCAAAGTCAAGTTTATTTATAGTGGATATTGCAACTACAAGAGCCCAAAGTAACTTGCACTTCTATGTTTTCCTGAAGACGATAGGTGTAAATTGGTGGTGATTTTTTTGTTTATTTCTTGCTCTAGTGAAATGTTTTTTCAAAGGTTTCACTCAAAACTCTCCTTTCATGCATCTCATCATCGTCTTCTGTTCGTACGTACGCCTGACATCTGGATCTTTCACAGTCCAGTCCATAGATCACTTATTAAGGCAAGTAATGAGGAGGTCATGCATAATTTCATTCGCTGTAGCGCTACCTGGGGACATTTTCTTTCTTCACTAAAATCTATGATAGTTTCCCTTTGAAAGGCCATAACTCTCCTTCAGTAGCAGGCGTTGGGGTCACAGATGCTAAATGGCCCATTTATAGATTCCTGTGGAAGAAGAATATTGTGTGCAGTCATTTCAGACCTCTTTTTCAGGCCATTTGAACCCACATGCTTTAATTCCTCCTTGTCATACATCAACTAAAGAATCCACCTTTCAAATCATCCTTTTCTGCAAAGCATCCAACGCACATTCCCCGTTCAATAGACGGAATCCCAGTCGTTGCATAGTGCGGATTATTCAATATTATGTCCAATACCAGAAATTGCTCTTTTGGGAACCACAACGATTACTGGTAAATACAATTATGTTCTAAGTCGCAGGATTCAGCGCCATTGGGGATTTTTAAGGTAGCCACCGTGCATCCGTTTTTGCAGCTTAGTAGCCGTGATCTAAATCAATTTTCATTTGCACGTGCTATCTTCGGGCATTACACTAAAGTATGTGTTTGGTCACCATCCATGGTAATGTTTACGGAGGAGCACCAAAGCTATTATGTCTTTGTTTGTTATTTTTTTGTTGGCTTGATTTCTCGTTTGTTTACGCCTAAATAATGCATGCCCTAGTCCCATGCTGATCACAAGATGCAACACCTGACTGGCCTTTCACATTGGGTGAACAAAACAGATTTACCAATAACAAAAGCAAAAATATGAATAGAATATGTGGGATGACATCACGTGTTTTTCAAGTGGAGGAAAGCGTTGCCATTGGTCAGTTTGCTGTCCTGCAGGGATGTTTGCCAAGCTCGTCGGCTGTTACAAATCAGGCAGAAAAATTGTGGCAAGAACATCTCCCCCTTTTCTGTGGATGCTCTCCTCGGCACCCAGAGCGCTCAAGGGAATTGAGGCGCAAAGAACACGGTACATCCGTACTTCCTGCTTTGAGTTTTCAGTTTTTCCTTCTATCTTATCCAATATGTTTCTGAGAAGTGCTATATACCTTTCTCTGGATGAATGGCATTATACAACAGTTGTTATAGCTTTTATGTTTGAAACACTGTTAAAGAATTATGATTGTGAAATTAGATAATTGATTAAGAGGAAGACAATATATTACTCTCAGAGATGTATTAGGATTCAACTATTACAATAGTCCAGGCGTTTCTATAATGAACTTGGTCCAGATGAGTTTTTTTAAACTTGTTCTGTGATGGATCCCTCCTGGATGAATGAGGAATTACAACTCTTTGTCAATTTACCGCAATCTACTTGTTTATTCCCCTTTAATTTTCTTATGTATGAAGCAGAAAGCAATAAGTTCATACAACCTAAAGACAATGATAAACTTCTGTTCTAGTCTGCTGGGACATGCTCTTATTTAATTATTATAATGATAATAATGCATACTACTTATCTGGCTCTTTTTTTGACATTCAAATGCACTTCACATTACATTATTCATTCACGCCATACACAATTAAGGCATTTTCCTATTATGACAATGCAGAAACAGCCAGTGTCTTTCCAAGTACACTTGGAAGACAACAAATTCATAACCCCACTACAATGTCTCTCTGCCAATGAAAAACACAACATGTAAACATTTTTAGTTTGTGAACTGAAACTGAAATGAAACAGTGAAAAGAATGCATCTCTCAGAGGAGTTTAGCTTTGTGCAATGAGTGTGGTGTGTGTG
Organism: Knipowitschia caucasica; assembly: GCA_964034765.1. Classification (NCBI taxonomy): domain Eukaryota; kingdom Metazoa; phylum Chordata; class Actinopteri; order Gobiiformes; family Gobiidae; genus Knipowitschia; species Knipowitschia caucasica. The sequence goes on along the minus strand of OZ035830.1, from coordinate 33,394,721 downwards.
TGTGTGGCATTCAAGTTATGTTCACTAGTTTTAGCATTTGTTAAGGGCAAAAAACTTTATATATTACTTAATTTTAGTAAAAGCCAAACTTAAAAATGTTTTGGGAGTTTCTGAGAACTCCTCTGATTTCAATAGGAGATGTCAAAATGACTGCTTTGGGAGTTCTAGTGTCAGAATTCTAATAGTCCTAGTGTGAAGTGGCTATTCTTCTATTGTACTTGTGTGTATAAAATCTGTATGGTTCCACCTGCACACTAGTATTTCTGATCACAATAATCATGTGTAAATAGTGAATAGACCAGCACTCACAATAGCAGCAGCAAACACACCCTGGTCCATCCTGGTGCCGTGTGTAATCTAACCGAGCGTGATACAGAGAGAGCTTAATGACTTCTGCAACTCTTTCATGCGCCTCAAAGACACATTTCAGTTTACATTTGTGATATTGAGTTCATAATTGCTTGTTGGCTATAAAGCTTCTTGTCTAATGAAATGCTTTCATAACAATCAATAAAGGAAATAGACCGGCTCCTTTTAAATGTTGTGGCGAAAGGGGAAAAACCCATCAAGCATGAACGCGTGCTATCAGTGTTGCAGCGTGTGGTGTGTGTTATCATAGAAGCACATGAAAGAGATACAGATACTAAAATCAACACTTTGCAATGCTATTTTGGTCAAACACTGATCACATTCTGCTGTAATGGAGAAGGCCCTGGGTCAATGGCTTTGGAGCTGATTTATTTTCTTATTAATGATGTATTGTGGATAGTTTCAATACATGCGCACATTAATTATTGTTCCTTCCTAAATAGACTTACTGTATATAGGATGCACACACTCACACACACACGCATCGTTAAAATTAAAGCAACACTAGCTATATAACGTTGAAACCACAAGAAATAAATGCAATGCTATGTAATGCAATCCTAGTAGTACTAATGAGGTACATGATTTTTCACAAGATGTTTCATTCCTCATACATCACATTTGGATTTGTTTGTTTGTTCATGTTACACAAAAACAGTATATACAATGTATGTGATATGACAACATGGGCAAATAGATTAATTAATAAAAATAATAAAAAATACAATAGGACCAGGCCTCACTCAGCCACCTTCTGTATGTACACAATATTTATTTCAATCAAGATAAAAACAGCAAGTTGTGGTATGATTTTTCTGTCACAAAATGTAACTGAGAAAGACTTTTTCTGTGATACGACAAATTAAATAATTATTCACGATACAAAACAAAAAGTTAGGAAGTCCAGTTTTAAGCATCAAGGACATAAAAGCAGTGAAAAAGAAATAAAAACAATCTGGGGTAATTGGCTGACACACTGACACAACTCATAACTTGCCCCTCAAACATAATGACATTATTAAAAACATTAGATGATTGTGAGAAGAGGAAGGTAATGATTTTGTGTTAGCTTAAAGGCATGGCGGTCTTGAAACTGGGCTCAAAATGGCAGAATAGAATATTGTTTATGGGTCAACGAGATAGATTTCTTCAACTTATCCAATGTGCGGGATCCACTATTTTCAGAATGATACACCACCCCTGGGTCAACAATTAAAAAAAATACATAGATACAGAACCTTGATTATTTACTTTAAACAAATTAATACAAGATATACATATATTTTTTTCTTAGCTTTTAACCATGTCACCCTCTTGTTCCTACTTCAAAAACAGACCTGCAGTTGTTTTTTTAGATACATCCACATTAATATCAGGGCCATGTAATGCTACCCCCTACATAAAAGTTCCTGTTGCTATAAAAGTATGACATTGTTGTGCCACTATGACATCACACTGAGAGATTAGTATTCCAGCCTTTTAAAAGAAAAGTACTTTCAGTAAATTATGTTGTTCACATGGCTTTGTTTGCAGTTGGTAGTTTTCAAATATAGAAAAAACATCTACACCTTCCTGTAACATAAAGATAGGACGGACCTTATATATCCGTGATTCTTGCTTCACCATATATTTTGACTGAAGATTTCACTAAAACATATAAATAACAAAGTAAATAGTGCCATTATCATATTTAACGGACGAAAATATTGTGTGATATTTTGGCTTTCTTCAAGTGGAATTGAGACATTTTTCACAACTGTCCGACCCTCTGTGTGTTTTGTCTCCCCTCACAATTGCGAGTCATGGTAAACTAGGATAGATGTGTGTTTGTGCCTTCGATGGGTCCTGGCCCTTGGCTGCCCTCTTGCGCAATATGTCGGACCACTCTAAAAGGGATTGTGCTTACTCTCGTTTAGCCTGGCCCATTTGTCTTAGCTCTCAAAACCTGCGCCGAAGATGTAATTCCATAAAAGCATGCAATCAATAGAGCTGAAACTGTACACCCATCTATCATTTTGAAGAAAAAAAGATAACACAAATAGAAAATGCATAGGTTGAGTAAGAATGTCTATGCAAATGAAAAAAATTGTTATGACAACGACTATGTATGTGACCTATACCTGCCCATGATACAGAATTGTTCAAGGATTTTGTTTTTTCTGCAACAATCAATTCATATGTGGGGTCTGGTGTCAAAAATAAAGAAATATTAAGATCTTTACTCCTGGAAATATCAACATTTCCAGTAAGGTATAAATACAATCTCAACGGAGACACTTAAACAGCCCACATACACAGTCTTCATTAATCTCCTCTGTAACAGGACTCTATCCCAGGCCTCAATATTACAGTAAACGCTGATGCTTATCTGAAAACAGCACTGCCCTTGAAATAGGTGCCGTTCCATTCCAGGCTAATTCCACTGCCATTAACTGCCCGGGCCATTTCTCACAGACGTATAAATTGCTCCAAGCCGTGGTTTACTTTTAGCACGTTGGAAATACAAACATGCGGATGTTCTCTTGCTTTTATCGCACTCTGCCCCTCCGTCTCCTTAATACCTTCCAAGTCCAATCCTTCTTCCAGCAGAGTGCCCCGCCTTTCCCACTGCCTCACAAGTGAAATGAATGCCACCAGCAAGGTTGAGGTAATAGCTTATTAGCGGCCAATAAGCATCAGTCATTTTCATTTAAGCCGACGGTACAATCTCGCTCATGATCACCAAGACCTGAAAATGGTCTGGAATCCATGGTTATTCCAAAAGTATGCTGTGTCTGAAGGTTAGGATCTAAAAGCACTTGGATCCTCTAAGACTGGTTTAGCAAAGAAAGGTTTTTAGAGGTTTCTCTGCTAAAACCTCTGTGCTATTCTTATCGCACCTTTGTTTAACCTAAATTGCCAACATAGATCAGAGAATCAAACAGTTCTAACACAAGAAATAGAACAGTAAACACATTGGCATTGGGAAACTAATAATAGATATATGTTTAAGAAAAACTGAAAACAACAATGCTTGAAAGAAGGTCTACGGTAGATGTGAATTTTTTGATTCAGTCTTGTGTTGATTTGTATTGTAAATGCTTTTTATACTGTATGTTTGAACTGTTTTATTAGTGAATTGATCCTTTGTGGACTTCAGGAAGACTAGCGACCACTTGTGTAAGCTAATGGGGATCCAAATATATGAATAAATGGATAAATTGGTTCATAACAGCCAGATGACCAATTTCCATAAGTGTTGATAAATGTCAATAAATGTTGTTGAGTGTTGAGTGTCTTGGATCATCACCGCTGTCCTTTTGCGTAGACCTTGTCCTTCTTTGTTGGCTGAAAAAATTCTCGATGGGACAACATCAATGGACGCCAAGCAAAGCGTATGGGAAACTCATGTTAGATATAGGTTGATATAGAATACAATTGGACTGCAAGGAAACCATTTTGGATCTCGGTCCAGGTTTGTTTTGTCTATTCACTTTTTAGCAATGGTCAGAGAACATTTTTAAGATAGAACTTTAGGGTCAAAACTGTTTGTTGTTTTATCATTGGGCACTTTGGAGTAACCCTACATTTAAGATACATATGCTGCCGGTCATGAAATCAATAACCTATCACATTTAAGCGCCCTCATTTTCTGAACATTATTTCTACGTAATGTTAAGTTTCCTTCATTGACAATATCTCATAACCATCATTGTCCACAGTTTTAATTAACAAGCCAATAAATCACTTTTCCAATTACATAAATAGCACTTGCAATTTATTCATCTCTTAATTCAAGAAAAGAGGCTATTCCATTCCGGGCATTGACATATTAAGGTCTCTTGAATAGGGCCGGGCATAATAATACTGTTTATGGAAATACCAATGTAATTTTGTGAGACGTTGCAAAAATTGAAAAAGTGCGTTAACATTAAGGCCGTCCTTGTACTACACATGTATACTCTTGTAGAAACAGTAAAGTATAGTGAGAAACATGGCAGCTGCAATTATGGCTGCGGCAAAGGAAAAGAACAGAACCAGACTAACGCTGCTTCTCTTCTAAGAGTACATTTAGCAACTTGTGCACAACTTCTAACAAGATTATTCAATATTAAAACCCTTTTTGGCTTAAGTGAAACTGCAGCACTCTCTTTAAGATACAGTGATATAAACACTCAGTAAAGTATACAAGTTTAAAGGCAGTTATTCAACAATTAACCCAATAATGTAAAAATAAGTAGCATTTCCCATATGTTTTTTCATCAATTACATTTGGTACAGTAATCTTTCTGGGCAATTTATTCTCTATTCATATTGTAGCTTTTGAACTGAAAAGATTTATGGTATTGATTGGTGATTTTTCTCCAATACATCTGCAACCTTGAGCTTTGAGATGCATTTGAACAATTAGAACATACATCTGGAGTGAGTCAGGTTATCAGTTTTGAAGAATTGTCTCAGCTCTATGTGTATGAGTTAAACCATTATCGTGTATTTCCTTCCCAAAGTGGCAGAGTGGTTAGCCCTTGTGCTTCAAAGCAAAAAGCGTTCAATTCTACCTCCAGATGAGACCTTTCTTTGTGGAGTTTGCATATTTGTCTCATCTCTGTTTTCCTCCGGGTGCTCCGGTATCTCCTATCACTAAAAACATGAATAAATTGTGATGGTCAGTAGCAGAGTGTGTGGAGTGAATGGAAAGTTTTACTTATTGTAAAACGATGTGTGTGATTTGTTCTGAGAAAATTGAGATTAAGAAATTCCTTATTTGTCCCACAGTGGGGAAATTTCAGTGTTGCATCACCAGTTACATAACAGTAGGAATGAGTGGGAATTATAAGATAAATAATAATAACTCTGTACTAAATAAAATAAAATCTCTAACTCTTGCGTGCAGAAGAAACAAGTATAAAATCTCTATCTTTAGCATAATTAGTACAAAAACTCTGACTTTAGAATAAATAAAAAGTAAAAAATCTCTACTTTTGGCATAATAAGAAGCAAGTATGAAGTACTGAGAAATGCGCTGTATATATAAACATTACTTACTTCCATATCGTGACATCATTTACATACAGCTATACTTTGGAATGAGTTACACAAAAGTTTCCTTCGATACACAGACTTTAGTCTTGAGCTCAGACATTCCCATCACACCTCAGTCTGTCCAGCTCTGACAGGAGGACACCGCCAGCCTCCCAGATGAGAGTCTGAAACCCCCCTCCCCTCTGTACACTCCCATTCTCTCATCCATCCATTTCCAACTCCACACTCCCCTCACTGTGCCCACAGAGCAGCAGCTGGCTAGTTATTTGTGACCTGCCAGTCTGCGGCTACAACAAGGTTTCCACGCAATTAAGAATACATTTCCCAGGTAGCATTGCAACAAATCACAGTCCGAGGTCTACGCCCGCTCGCCTCAGCTCATTACTCACAGGCATCAAATAGTATACAAATGTAAACGTGAAATAACTAATCATTGTTTGAGGAAAGAAAAGGCAACTATTAATCGATTGAATTTGCGTCGGCTGAAAGGGTTCACGCTTTGCCATTCTTTAGAGGAAATATTCGCAGTCCCTATGCCGCTTGGCCACCGTAATCACTACCTATTATGCGTGCTGATTTGAAAGTAAGAAGCAAAGTGGTCAAATGCATCACAGGCCGGCCATTACTGTGTCAATTCGCAGACGGAAAACAATCTATTGTAGTTGATGAATTAGAAATGTGTACACAAAGCCACGCCACTTCACCCACACATTGTTGATTTTTTGCCATCCTTGAGACTTTGGTTTAACAGAGAAATAGCATACTGTCATATTCGAATTATAGAGTAGGTATTTTCTGTCCAGTTAAATCAAGATGGGGTGTAAAGAAAACAAGCCCAGCGAGAGGATAATGTTTTTTCCTTGTGAATTATTTGAGAGAGTTTGACAGTTCTTCTCACTTTTATTTTACTCGAAATGAGAAAGTGTCTGGGCTTATGGCCGCGTTGTTTTGAATCCCAACCGGTTCATTTGCACGCAGTGGTCTGAATAGTTTTGCAGACATAGTGAGGCGTCATAAACCAGCCGATGTTTTGTGGTTTTGCCGAAACAGTTGGAAGACAAACAACATTTCAAGTCATAACAAAAGTGCTTTCATTTTGGTCAGTGGTTAAGAAGCTGCAAGTATGGGTCCATGGTCACACTAGCACATCCGAGAAAGCCTCACGAAGCCAACTATAGCATTAGAACTGAAACTTTTCTTTATATTATATGTTTTAATTAGGGTATTTTACAGATATTTAAAACTGGGGTACCTATTTTTTTAAATATATCATTGGGCGACATGGAGGCTGAATGGATAGCACTCTCGCCTCTCAGCAAGAAGGTCCTGGGTTCTTTCTGAGTTGAGTTAACATGTTCTCCCCCTGCCTGTGTAGGTTTCCTCCAGGTGCTCCGGTTACTCCTCCCACTAAAAAAACATATACAATATAGGTATAAATGTATTGAGTGAGTGAATATATGGTGTTGGTTGGGGCTTTGATGCAAACTCTGACCATTGTAAAGCGCTTTGGGTGACCTTGGTCTGTAAAAATTGTATATATAACAAAAGATTACTTACTATTACTATTAAAGAATTACTAAGTTTTGTATGTATCAGGTAAAATGTTGTGAACAAATCAGACCACAACATGCAGTCTTCAGCTTATTAGAAAGAACATAAAAGAACCCTGTGAGTCAGTATTTGCAGCTTTGGGTCACGGAGGTCCTCACTTTTTATCACTTTTCAGTCGAAAAAAGGTCCTATAAATGTGTGACAGACGCCAAAAATACATGCATGAGAAAACTAATTATAGCTTGTCTTTTATCTGAAAAGTTAGGTAATTGACCTTTAAAGTATTTGTATTATTGTGTTGATCTTGTTGAAATGACACAGGCATAACATTTGAATATTATTGATATTATTATGCATATTTGAACAGTTTCCAATTGTCATTTACCCACTAAAAGATTCAACAATTAGCAAACACTGTCTGGGCTTGACAGGAATGTTAAATGATCAGTGATGCCTGAGTGAATTTGCAGTTCCAGTTATTTTGCTAACGGTCCCTTGAAAACAGACATCTGAGAAACTTGGCGGAAGAGATTTTGTTATGGCAACTGAATGGATAAACATTGCTTTAGTCAGTGTCATAATAGGAACTACGTCAACAGTGCAAATTGTCAGTTTCATGAAATCGTCTCCAACATCACTTCGCTTCAGGATACACACGAAGTGACAGGTGCTAATGACACAGAGCCTCACGTTCACATGCGACATCACCACTGGATCCGCCGTTCTTTGTCTCCAGTCAAATAATAATTCCATGTTGGATGATTAAACCTTCCTTCGCTCGTGATAATTGCAGGATTGTTGATTTCCTTTTTACACTTCCATTTCGGAGTTGGCAATTTTCCTCAGTTAACTGAATCAAACTATTATAAGAACCAAGCACTTTATTGTTGTTAAGAAAAATGCACTCCAACAGGCTTTTAAATCCCACACCCTGCAGTGAAAGATCCCCTGATTACTGATTACACATTGTGCGTCATAATTGAAAAACAAAAATGTTCCCTGATTTTATTTTGTTTTTTTCTCGATGCTTTCGGTTTGAAATGTTGTCACGCTATTATAAGAAAGATGCAGCTAAGGCAAATCGGGGCGTACGCAAAGAGGGCTCATTGCTCAAGCCGTATATGTACCGGAAAGCACCTTCTCTCATTCCTCCTCCCTCTAACACAGTTATCTACCTGATGTGCTTTTGTATCGTACAGTAAGAGGCACATAATAGCAAAACGGGCGAGGTGCGTGTGTGCGTCTGTGTATGTGTGTGTGTGTGTGTGTGTGCCGCTCAGACAGAGGGGGGCTGCTTCCAACATCTGCAAATTGAATTCAGCCCAAATGTGACAGTGATGAAGTGTTGTTCATAGGAGCTCTGATTGTCTCTATCTTCGCTCGTGTCTGGGAGGATAACACCAGCAGGCCACAACCCGGGGCCTCGCCAGCTCATCTATTAATGACAGTATTGGAAAATCAAATTCATATGAGATACATGTTTTATCAGGCCCGGCGCTGAGAGCAGAGTGGATTGCTGTGGCTATATTCCTCCTTGCTGCGTAGGGTTTTGCTTTCTGTGTAGAGTCTGCCTTCTTAGCCCTCAGGCCAGCTTTTAATAATAGGATAAGGGTGCAGAAAATTGATCGTGCGTTACAGGCATGAGCTTTTAGGAATATGTCAATAATAAAACAAAGTTTGGCCTTTCCATGTTGTGAGTTTTTCTTCAGGCATGCTAAAGACCTCCACGTTGCCCTCTGGCTTCCCTCACGACTTTCAGCTTTCAGCCAAGAAGAAACAACAGAGAAGGTAGGCCCTAGCGGAGGAGGTGTGGTTACCTGGAGAGATGAAAGATTTTCTAAGAAGAAGAAGAAGAAAAAATAAAGCAGACTTTCTCCTACCAAGCGTAAAAGAGCAGCGGAAAATAAGGTGACTTAAGGCAAAACGCCCAAACAGGATGGAGGGCAGGTGCTGGAGCAAACAGTGCAAACCAGCCTGAAAAAAGACAACATTGATCAAACCACGGAAAAATGGCGGACGGCATTATCAACTCATGTCTGACAGAAGCGCTGGGAGCCCTAAAGCAGCGCCCGGAATAGAGAAGGCAGAGGAAGCATTTCAATGGCCGTGCCTCAAACAAACACTTGAAAAGGTAAAGAGTGGTGAAATATGGCTACCTGGATCCACTTTGTTAAAAATCGATTCGCTGTGATGTTTGGGCAACAGCAAATCACACAGCCGTCTATAAAGCATATGGGAGCTTCTTTAGTGTCCGCGCCAGGCTTTTCTCTATCTTTTTCAGAGGATTTTGCTTTTGGTATTCTGGACACTCACTGCCTCTTGTGATATGTTCGGCCCAACTCATGGCGCATCATTTCAAGAGAGGGATGCGGTCTCAACTAAATGGCAGGCTTACACAGGCTAGACACAGTCGGATGGCAGACTTCTTGGGGTGGTGGGTAACAGCAGGACGGAGAGAAAAAGCTGGCCATAAACTCAAATGTGTATTTCTGCCTCCGACTAGCCTGATCTTGTGCAGCCCGTCTGTTACTTTTTCTCACTTAGCCCGAAGTGGCGGTGCTGTCGAAAAGTGAGTGATGCAAAGGTGAACTCAAGCTGACCTCTTTTTCAGTAATAAGGACGGAGCGGCGGAGCCTTGGTTGTGACAATGAAGGGAAGAATGATAGACTTTTGTACATCAACCTGAGGAAGGAGTGGAAATTTGTTAGGGAATAGGTGAAGGGGCGGGTGGTGGTACTTGAAGATTTAACTTTGAATCTTTTCAAGCCGGGGTTCCTAACTTTCTCACAAGTATACTGCACAGTGTTTGAAGCAGAGAGGAAAGGTCCGAGGCGCTCTGACTTAACTTAAAGATCCTTTTTTGTGGAAGGGACACAGCGTTGGCCTTGATTGGCCTTTATGAAGAAATGACCACTAAATGACAACTGTTAACTGTCATCAAGACAATATAATAGATATTACATCAAACGATAAAAATAGGAAAGCCTTGAGGACGTCCGTTGTCATGGTGAAGTCTCACAAAAAATCTCAATATATTTAACTTGGCATAAGGACAAAGTGTTTGAAAGGAGCTAGAGAGTCAAGGAAGATTAACAAGTAATCTAATTTGTTGAGAGTTAACCTTTAACAACACATGCTCAAGAGTGAATACAGCTTAGCAAAAAAATTGTCTTTATTGCACACTTAACACAAGTTGTTAGATTTAATGGACATTGTGTTTCGACCACAAAGAGCTATACAAAGGGCTCAAAGCCTGTTAGATCGACAAGAGGTCTGAGCCTGACCTGATTTGTCCCTTCTTTAAGACTGCAGCAGGTCAAATGAGTTTTAAAGGCTCACTCGGGCTGCTATAAAGCCACTTTCACACAGACTTCCCTGACATCATGTAGACGCTGACCACAACTGTTACAGTTGACCGATGGGGTCAACCGTAACAAGAGAGCAGACCTTTCCGGCCGCTGCACTAAGTATCTGCTGTTGGCTCGTGGTGGCATACTTTTAAAATACATCCAACACAATAATAATAATAATAATGCATCGGTTTTATGTAGCGCTTATTTGGACACTCAAAGACACTTTACATTATTCATGTCATTACTCATACACGGTGGTGATAAACTACTACTGTAGCCACAGCTGCCCTGGGGCACACTGACAGAAGCGAGGCAACCACTTTGTGCCATCAAAGGCCAATACTCTACCAACTGAGCTACTGTCGCCCCACAATCGTTGAGTAGCATCATTTTAACTGTTTGAGCAGAACTGCTTCTTACTTTATACCAGTTTTACCAGTGTGCTGTGGTACGTTAGTGTGCCTGAGATATTGTTTGGTGTGCCTTAGGAAAAATATAGCAAGTCTGGTCAAAATAATGTGAAAAGATTTGAAAGACTTTGCGCCTGGTTGATACACTTTGATTCGAATGACTTTGCTTTCATAATAAAGGCTTCATTTTTGTATCAGTTTAAGCTGGTGGTGTGCCGCGAGATTTTTCAATGAAAAAATTTACCACGGCTCAAAAAATAATTGTGGATCACTGCTTTAGACAACAGGGCGACAGTAGCTCAGTTGGTAGAGCATTGGCCTTCAGGCCTGAAGGTTGTGGGTTCAATTCCCACCTCAACACCTTCTCCACCGACTTCCACTGATGACTGCTGTCGTTGTGTCCTTGGGCAAGACACTTAACCCCACTTTGCCCAAAAGCCCCCACTGAAAGATCAAGGATATGCTCACAGTCAGAGAGCAGCCGTCCTCCTGTGGACTCACCACCTGCAGAGGGTCAGTGAGGGGCTGGTGCTATGAGACTTGGGTGGCATCTCTGATTGCCACCCCCCTGACCCAGAAATGGATTAAAGGGTAGAAAAATGGATGGATGGATGGATGCTTTAGACAATGTTGACAAAAGGCGCTATCTTGTTCGTGGCAGCAGTCCTTTGACACCTCAAGCATTTAGGCACCTTGAGTTCATTGGCCACTTTTATTTGGATTTCATTTGGAAATGGAAATTTACCACTTTATTCATATATTTCCAGGTGTTTGAACACAGATCATGTAGTTCTAGTCACGGCTACATAGGACTAAGAAAAAGTAACAGTGTTACTCCGAAGAATCTTTGCTTTGTTGGAGTGTGTAATGTTTACGGAAAGACCTGCTAAAAGAAAGAACCGGTTGAAGTTTTTGTGAGAGTGGATACTTCTGAGGACTGCCCTGTCCGACCCGCCTGGGAGTTCTTCAGTCCTGCACCGGACCTGTCCACGTTCAACAGCCACTGGTCCACGTTCTACCATAGGTCCTGGATCTATAGCCCGTCCGTCCGTGTGGAGAGGATCCCTTTCTCAATTGTGGGTCTCCCAGAGGTTTCTCACTTTTCCCAATGGGTTTTCTTATGAGTTTTTCCTTGCCAATGCAGGAGGGTGTGTTGGACAGTTCGTGTCCAACTAGAAGGACTGTGGTGATGATCAGGACACTTGAACATTCTACAACATGTATGGACATTTATCAACATGTGTTCTATATTCTTTATGTGTTTTAACTGTTGATTGTCTGATCTGTTTTGGTGATTTCAATGGTTTTGTTAAGTCCTCTGAGACTTCTGTTGTGATTTATGGCTATACAAGAATAAATTGTATTGCATTGTATTGTATTGTAGCTGGAGACATGATAGGTAATGGGTTATACACATGAGTGCTCATGTTTACTTTGAAAACTAGAACTCAGATAGAGAGACTAACCCAGGTCTTAAATAGGTCTGAACCAGGACTGAACCAACTGAATGAGGGCCAGGAAAAAGAATCAATCATTTTGTTTGCTGAATGTTGTGCAATATTATCTATCTGTAATGCAAGGAATCTCTTTTGACAATCTTGCTGACATTCATTAACCGATTGGAAAAGGGCCAATGCATTACTGGTATGCTGGTAAAAATAAAAATGGCTTTTCACTTTTAAACATATGTTAATAGAACATTTAAACTACAAGCAAACTTGCTTTACATCCATAGGTCTTTTTATTAATTGACAGAACTTGTTGATTCATCTGAGCAGATTTTTGGCCCTCTGTTGACATAAATATGAGAATTTGCAAATATGTGTGCATGAGCCAAATAAGAAAGAGTTAAGCCGGTCGGAGAGAGGAGACTTTTCAGCAGCATGGAGTCATCACCACAAATCCACATCAAACCTAAAGCAGGCCGTCCTGATGTCAGAGACGACCTTTAGAAGATCACAGCTGCCACTTTAAGTACAGATCAGTCCAGAAAGAGCCTCTACCGCACTCAGCCAATGCCCTTTACCAGCGTCCCTGCATTTTACACTCCTCTTTACATGTTACTGCATTTACTTGAAGAAAGACAACAGAATTTGTGAAACCCTATGTTCTGGGTGCCAAATTTTGAGCTCACACACAAAAGTCTCCGTGCAATTTAGGCTGGATTCACAAGCAGAAAATAGTGTAGAAAATTTGGGGGGAAATAGACTTTAGTTCGATAAATAAGCATTCAAGACCACAATTTGAGCTGTAAGAAATCCGTCTTAAGGATGGATTGTTTTCCAGTTTTTGGCCCAAAGACGCATTTAGGTTATGCTGAACATGATCTTGAAATGAGACACTTGTGCAAATTAAAACAAAGTGGTTGGAAACAAAAGCACCTTTGTCCTGCTCAAAGCTATAACATGAACTTAAATTGTATGCAACCTCCTTGAAAAACAAGTTTGTGAAATGAAATAGATTTTTTCACACATTGACCTTTTGATTCTGTAAAACTCAGAACCATTACTTTTTCCTCACAGTGATGGTAACAACAAAACCAATAAAATCCCACACACACCAATTGGATATATTCTTGTCTATTTCAGATCTCATACTGTGATTTTGGAATTCATCAGGCGTGTATCAACATGGGGTAAGCATGGAGGTTATCTTGTATCTTTAGCGCCTCTAAATATTCTGGATCATGTTTTTCAAAGGTCCACGGCTCATTTGTGAGTTTACGTTGCACATACAGTGGAGAAAAAAACAATCCCGTGCATCACCGGAGCGCGTTGTAATAGGGAGAATAAGGCGCATAAATAAAAGGGACGGTTGCTTTTGCCTTAAACGCCTTTTTATCCAACATATTCCACTTCACTCGCAAAAGCTCCGTGCTGAGAGACGCAACACTTCTGAGGCGTCTTTTTGGGGGAGTTTTTCTGTGATGCTCTTCGGAGATATAAGTCAGAGATTGCTGTGTTGACTACAAGCTACGGTATATCTTCAACAAGTCCACCGACACCGGCAGCCTTCCGGAGGATGAATAAGAGGGGAGCGTAGATGAAAAGCAGCGGAAGTAAGAAGAAGAGAAAGAAAAAAAACCTCAAGTGTCTGAAAATAGTGCTGTGTTGTCGAGTGAGTGACGCAGCAAGTCTTTGAGATGAGCAGACATTCCCCCAGAGAGCGACGAGGAGGAGCAAAAGGCAGGAGTTTGTAAGGCAGGCTGCGGTTTTGACAGGTCATAGCCACTTTGCAAACAACTTCAGACTTCAAAGACTCGGCACAAGTCATAATTTTGGTTCTCTTCTTGCTAAAGGCGCTCTATTTCTTTTTCATAACTCGACATTTCACTTGAATCAACCAAAAGGCTTTAATTTACCATGGTAGAACTATGACTACCATTATCTTCAAAAACATGAAATTATGCACATTAAATTGTGACGACCAGCTTTTCATCATAAAGTTATGGTTCACATTATCACAAATTATCATGTTTTTGTATTCAATTTAAAAAACACAATTATTAGTGTGGTTAAAGTGTATATATTTAAAGCATGCTTAAAAACAAGGACAATTGCACTTTCTTTAGTCTGTCTTTTGTGTTTTGGATGCAACCCCTTTTTGAACCATATTCTTGTTTATCTGTGTCTGTTCTGTTGATCTATGTGAAAATGTGATCTGCAAGTTTGAAATAACATATGACATGTACTGTATGATGTTGTGCATACATTTTAAGTAAAGGATGAATCATAGGAGTTATAAGGCCGTATAAATTAGTTTAGATCAAAAGAGCCTCTGCAGCTTTCTGTGTGATGCTATGGGTGCTCGGAGCTTTCACATAGCCTGCCAACATACTAAACAAGAAGAAATTAAGCAATCTTAAGGAATTGATTTGGTACAATGCAGTATCAGCTTAGTCAAATGTGAATCTATATGGTAAAAAAAATTGTATGTCGGTCCATGGAAATGTCTGGTCATCTAATGTGGCCCTCTGACTCAAATGGCCTACACTCTTACTGGATGCAACTAAAAATGGCAACCTAAATGAAAGGCTTCTGCCAAAACCTTGATTAAAAAACGTTCCCCAAACTATTGAGTTAACCGAATTAAGTGCTGATTCTGGGCCAAAACCCAATGTAGCCTAATTGTACAGTGCACCTTTAAGAAGAAACTGAAACAACGGGGTAAGTAAAAAACAGTGGCCATGTGGTGAAAACAGGCCCATCCAAGTTTAATTTTGTATTGAGACATATTCCAGGCAAAACAGCTTGTAGTCTCCATGGAAACAACAAGCTACATAGTGCCTCAATTAGTTTCTGTGTATAACCATATTTCGTTTCCATCTTGAAACAGTTGTGTGTTGAAGAGTGATGTAGCAAGTCTTTGACGTGAGCATATATACCCACCTGAGAGGAAGGAAGGGGGAGGACGGATCAAAAAGCTGAAGTTGTATTTGGCTGTGATTTTTTAGTTGACAGGTCAAGCCATTTAAGCCTTATCACAAATATCCTGACAACCATTTTTTCCCCCACACTTTAAAAAGTCTTGTGAGAAAAACAAAAGGCTCATTTTCATTTTTATCTTTCGGGCTTTTTTCCACATCCCGAGCACCAACTAGAAAGAATCCTATTAACGCTGCCACAGCAAACTAAGTCAGGAAGAGCCATGCACGGAGAGAGGCTCAGTAATGATCTTCCATTGTAAAGTATTTAATCAAAATGATGAAAGATCTCCAAATTGTGTGAAGACAAAAAAACTTTCTGGTAGCATACTGCAGTAATTATGACTAGATACCAAAACAGCTACGAAGGCATAATAAAGCATTAGCATGTTTTCCTGTTGTTTAGAAGATGTTTTGATGGAGAGGTCCCTGGAGCCGTTTTTGTGTTATGAAAAGCCATAATCTGCTGCATAATTCAGTTGTGTAGATTGTTCTAACATAAAATCTCTTGTTTGAAATCTACAGTCATATCCCAAGGGCAACTTTATTGGGCGCCTGCACCACTGCTAATCACTTAACTAACCACCATAAAGAACATTATCGTGTAAGAACAATCACTCTCTCCCACTGCCACTCATTTCATCAGTCATTCGCAAAAGTTATGTACAATGCTGTTTACATTTATGACCGCAGTCCCGGCACTGCAAAAACTGATTGCCATTTTCCATTGAGTAGAGAGACCCAGTGGGCAATTTGTGAGCTTTTCTATGGGCTGATTTTGATGAAGTGCGAGCTGTCTGTAGTCTGAGATGACGAGTATACATTGACCTACAAGCCACTGTCTGCACGCACATGGAGATAAGATACACCTGTTTATCATGTGAGATGGAAACAACAGTGTGATATATGGGGTACCTCTTTTGGAATATTTGGATTTATTGACCAATCAAAAGAGGATAAAATATGTTGCAATTTACAACACTCAATATGAGAAAATATGTGCAAATGTAAATCATACATCGCCTGCAATTTATGAAGGTTGATAAATATATTGTCTCATGTCCCTGTGTGACCCTTCTTTAGATAGTTGAGGTATGTGACTCAACTACTTTTGGGATTTAAGGCTATACAAAAAATTAATTTAATTGACTGACTTTTTTCAGAAATAGTATGCATTGTTTCACAGCCAGAGTCTTGTAAAAGAGGGGTGAACATAGCAGAACACAACATACTGTCATGAAAACATAAATTTTATTGTTTGCATATTTGTAAGAGCTCTATGAGTCACTATTCGACACTTTAGGATGAGAGCCTCTCTTGTTCACTTTTCATAAGACCAAAGTGTACCAGGGGTGAAGCAAGTAATGCCACTGGATTTTAATACAAAGTTACATTTGTTGTGGTTTAAATGTTCAGTAGCAAGTAAGTTAGTGTAAATTGTGAAGGTTTCTGTACAAGGGGGAGGAAGCTTCAAGATAAAGTTGTGTTCACATTAGTTCATTGCTCGTTTGCAATGTTTCTTGGCTTAGTTTGGCCTGAAGGTCGTGGGTTCGAGCCCACCACAAGACCTACTTCACGACTCCCACTGATGACTGCTGTCGTTGTGTCCTTGGGCAAGACACTTAACCCCACTTTGCCTGAAGCCCCAGTTGAAAGATCAAGGCCCCTGCAGGAGGATCAGTGAGGGGCTGGTGCCATGTGTACTCTTACTGCCACCCCCCCGACCCAGAAATGGATTAAGGGGAAGAAGATGGATGGAGGATGGTTTAATTGCTTGGAGACAATCAACTATTTGAATCCTTCTCACAAATTATTTCCAATAAATGTCCTCATTATTGCTTAAAGCACGTCTTGTTTCACAGAAAGGTTGAGCAAGTGAAAAGTAGTGGATATGTTCTCAAATTAGTAATCAAAGCTAATATGTACCCTTTTTCATTATTTTTTGCTGTGCACCAGAAAAAACACATGCACATAAAATTGCATACAACATAATATGGAAAGATTTTCAGATGGCCTTTTCCATAAAGCGATTTCACGCTTGTTATGGGCGGCAATCTGTTTTCTCATTACAAAGTGAAAAGTTTGCCTCACTTTCTAAATCTTGTTTTGTGGCCCTCTCCCTTCATACATATTACTTAGCAGGGACAGAAACGTTTTCCACTGTTGTAGAAAGTCTAACTTGGGTTATAAATCACTATTAACTTGGGAGTAAATCAAAGAATGGATCATACACTTTGGCCTGGAAACCCAACTAATTTTCTGTTGTTCTGCATACGGGTCGAGACCAAGGAAAGAAGAGTGGCAATGTTACTTTCATATCTGGGTTGAAGAACGATGTGTCCAGGTCACACTGATTGTTCTTCGCAACATCACAGTTGTTTCAGAGTAAGAAAGCAGAGGGGAGGGGGTTTCAAAGATGGATATCGCTCAAACCCAGACCTTCTGACCTTCTAAATACAGTATAGATTTCTTGTATATGTATACATCTACTGAAATTAATAAACCACACTTGATTGAATTACAGCTCTGGTTGTTTATTTTCAATTTCATTATTCATGCCTCTCTGCACATAAATTCCACCACCCATAACAACACCCTCTATAAATGTCATTGAATCTGTAAAAGTAATTAACAACATTCTTTTCAACTCGTCTCATTCAACATTTGCTTTGGTGTGGATTTTTTACGAAACTGTTTTTTGATTTGTATGTTGGTATTTTGCCCTTTTTATTGAACTGTATTTAAATATGCATGATATATTATCGTTGTATTGTCAATTACTACAAATGGAAAGTAGCATCGTGCTAAATCTGGTGCAGCCATGTTTTTAATGTAACTGCACATTGTCCCTAATAAATTTAACTCTGAACTCTAAACTCTAACACTAGGACTTCCACAATTATGAAACGACAAGAAATCCCTGACCATTTTGACAGTTCTCATCCAAACCCATGGAATTCTGAGAAATTGCCCCAAAAATCTTAATTTTGTTTAATAGCAGCCCAATTCACAGAGCACCAGCCCCTCACTGATCCTCCTGTTTCAGGCAACGCTGGGTGAAGTGTCTTGACCAAGGACACAACGACAGCAGACATTAGTGGGAGTAGGTGGAGAACATGTGCGCATGCGTTAGCTGCCATGAGCCTGGACACATGCCATTCATTTAACAAGTGCATTCAAAAGTCTACAGCAGCTAAACTAGACTGGTCCAAAAATAAATTCTCCCTTTCGCATTGACACGCCTCTGAAATGTAGCGTAGAGCCAAGAGCCTTTTGGACCATGGCGTAAAATCGTTTTTGGGAGGAAAGAAGGCGTCATTAGAATGGATAATTCTGTTTCTGGGTACACCAACACCGGCAAGCAGTCAGATTACAGGCATGGCCCCCACTGGCTTGAACCCAAAACCTTCAGGTTCAAAGGCCAAAGCTCTACAGACTGAGACCCTCTCACCCCCAAAAACTTACAAAACTATAGGCGGTCAAATTGACTGCTCTGGGAGTTCTAGTGTTATTGTGCAAAAGCAAATGACCAGAACAAACCAGCAGCAGGACCACAAGGAGCACCACAGAGAGGAGCTGGGAGCAGGTAATTATGACACACTGGTGAAACACCATTATTCACTCATCTGCCCAGTGCTCCATCTGTCCCACTGAGCACCGGCCCATACGCAATCAGCACCTCACCAAGGACAACCCCACCTCCACACACAGCCATCCATCTCCCGCAGCATCTTATCGGACAGGTCTCAGCACTTCCCCTTCATTGCCCATATCGCCGGCTCCTCGTACAGCGGCCTGTCATATTTCCCCCCCTCACGTGATGTTTTAGCGGTTAGCCTGCCGCGCATTATGTAACTGAATCCAAGGCTGCAAAAGTGGAGATTCATCTGTTACTCGAATGCACATCAAAAGGAAAAGCTGTGTTCTTTTGTTAGTTATTTTAAAAAGAAGCCAACCACCCCACCAATCAATGTGGGAAATCTTTGGAGGATCATCAACTATTAGACTTCCATGAGAGAATACACCACATGCACATTATTCAGAGTTTACATGGGAGGAGAGAGAATCACAAACAAGAAAACTGACCTTTCCCAATTGCAGTTTATTGATCATTACCCCAGGGAGGTTGATTGAGGTATCACAAACTGTAGCCATGGATCTATAATAATAACTGGATAGGGTATTACTAGCTTACAGCTGTCCCACCTATGGGCACAGGGGGCGCCCGTGGTTCAACAGACTAAATTCACACGGGCTACCCAGAAAAAAGTCCCATAGATCTCAATGCATATTAAAACAGCACGACCTCAGCTGACAAAGAACCTACAGCTTTCATAAAGATCGGATTTTGTGGTGATTTTAGTGTCCCTTGTCATCCTGAACTTTTTTTCTCCTTAAATCCTTCAATTTTCTTTTAATCCACACTTTACTGCCACAAACTTTGCTCCTTACCTTCCCGCTCTGGCTCCGCTCTGACTCTGCTCTTCCGCTGCTCTGATGAGCAGCTCTGATTGGTCAGAGCGCAGACACACACGCGCGTTTAGCGCGACGCATCATGGGAGATAGCGCAACGCATCATGGGAGATAATCCACTGCGTAGAACCGGGAGGACCAGACGATGCCCAAATATAGGCGAGTTCAGCTAATCTCCCGGGCCTCCATGAAGTCCCATGCGCTACTGAGCACAAGCCATTCATTTGAATACGCCGCCATCTTGGATCACCGGGGCTTGACTGTAACACACTCCACTTTACCCAAATTGTGAAAGCATACATGGTCAGTACATAGAAAAATAAATAGATAGAGACTTTATTGAAATGCAGGTGTCCAGTAGCAGCAGAAACATCATTCTAAAAGTAGCTAACAATAGTAATAACATGAAACAGCTGTACTGTGTTGTCCTTGAATGCTTGCTTTACTAGATGAATGATAACAGTTTCATTTGCAGAGAGGCACAGTGGATGAGTAGGTAGCACTCATGGCACTCACAGAAAGAAAACTTGTATGTCCTTCTTTGAGGAGTATATCTGTTTCTTCCTTTCCATGTTTGAGCAACATGCAAGGATTTCCTCCAGCCCTCTGCTTTCACCCGATACTTTTCCTCCAGTTTCTATAGACTCCTGGCCAAGCATCTACATCACCATCTGGCGCTGTAGAGAGCACTACTGCACACACGTTCCCCTCTCGTGGCAATGGAAGAATGGATCAAATGCAGAAGATACTTTTAAGGGGGTAGCTTAAAGTTAAAAGTCTGTCTTAATTTAAATTGCAGTTCCAACATTTTAGTGCGAAGGCAAAGTTGTAAGATTCTTTTGAAAGTCTCACAAAGTACCTGTATGCTGTGCTCAATCGGACATGCTCACCACAAGAGAGAAAGAGTTCCCAGTTTATAGGAAAAGTTTGCTTATTGAGTTTTGTTATGTAGATAGTCCAAATTCTTTGCCTCTGAAAATGCAGTGAGTGTAGATTTGTTCAGTTTAAAAAGTGTAATATGCAAATTTAAAAGTTCAATGCATTGGCTAAAAAGTGAATTCTGTCTTGGGAAGTTAAAGGTGGAGGAAAGAGTCATTTGTCCAATTACTTCACGTTCCAAGTGTCCCAGAGTTTTCCACTCCATTCCAAATATAAGTATGCATATACAGGGCTGATAATTGTTTTGTAAAGGATACCAAACCCCAAACTCAGCACAATTTGCTCCAACAAAACCTTGACTTCAGACACGGAGAGGGGCGGCAAATCTCCACCACAACTCACACTGCTGGATATTCCGGCACATATGGAAAATTTGCGAGCTGGAGATAAAAGTATAAGATGACTAAATCCATTCTAATGATGTACCTTATAATGAGGGTCCATTACTCCACACTTGCACCCCATGCTCTAAAGGAAAAAGGGGGAACTTTAATAGCAATTTGCAGTAATGCACCATGCCATAATTCTGTGTCCGTCTGCTGGCTGCATCGATGTTGGGGTGTAATTGCCGTTTTACTCATAGCTGATGGATTAGAACATAAAGTAACAAGAGAGGAACAATCATGTCAAGGAGATGGATGGATAGGCCTGTAGGAGTGAGTGAGAGAGTGGATTTGTCTGGGAGTGCGCTGGGGGAAGTGGGGGAGATGCAGGCGGGACGCATCAGGCCAGAGATTTCAATGGCTTCTGGGAATTTAGTCCATTTCCGACCTCCCCCTTCGATGGTTTATACTGATGTATGATGGGAAGACCATGGTGTGCTGGAAGCAAGGCTGAAGCAGGCACGAGAGGAGAAGGATCTTGAGATGTTTACATTTTTCCTGACTAAAAGATGGAATATTTAGATGTTTAATTCATGAGAACTCACATTCATCACATTGATATTCAATTCAATTCACTTTACTCTTGTATAGCCTAACCCTAAACCCTATAGCCTAACCCTAAATCACCACAGTTGTCATCTCAGAGGACTTAACAAAACCGTTGAATTTGCCGACACAGATCAGAGAATCAAACAGTTCAAACACTTGGAATTCAATGATGACCAAAGTCCACATTTGTTGATAAAGAATGGCAAGGCAAGGCGAATTTATTTGTATAGAGTTCGTAAACACAAGGCAGCTCATAGTTCTTAACAAAACCAGATAGTAACAATCACACAAGGCATTTACAATCTTAAATGTATCAAAATCATAATACAATCATCAATGTATTCAAATCAGAATGTATGTCAATAGTTCAGGTACTTATGATTATAAACATGACATAGAATCTACACTGTAAACTTAGACTTATATACAGTCCAAGTTTACAGTGAGATGTTTTTACATGACGTGTCTAACGTATATATTTATTTGGATGAGTGAGAAACGGAAATCAATGTTTAGAGAATGGGGGACCCTATTTGGGATAGAGGAGGTGATTTACTTGATACAGGTCCCCAGGAAAGGTATTTGAAGTTATTTTTTTGCACAATATATTGTTATATCTCTAAACAGACAGTGCTTTAGGGGAAACTTCCTAATGTAGATCTCCTGGAAAATGATGTCATTTGTATAGTTGAGCTCCAGCTCAGTATAGAGACAGGTCATGCATCATTTCTACTGTCAAGCATGACTGATGCAAATGTATATAATGCGAGGACAAAAACATCATAATTACCTTGAACCGGTGAAATAGAAATCTCCAATCCAACTTGTATCTTCTTTTCTGCTGCTCTGAGACAGGTACAAGTACTTGCAGAAAGAGCTGTCTTAAGTTCTGGACTGCCACACCACTATTTAAAAGTGAAGACGAAAGGCACAAAGAGAAGTCTCAGCTCAAAGAGATTCAATAATTTTTCAATTATGCTCCTTATTTTTCAAAGACACTCTCGTCGGATAGATCAAGCAGATGACATTTTCCGAAAACACGTTTTCAGAGCGATTTGAGAGCCCTCCTCTCATCCCGCCCTAAAGCCTTGAGCCCCAAGCAGAACTTTTAAGTTGCTTTCTTGTCAGACAAATGTGATTACCAAGGCCTGACAGTTTCGATGCTGGTCAGAATAAGAGACAGCCGTAAATGTCACACTTTGGAGAACCAAGGCTACAATATTCAGGAAATTAACAAAAGTGTAGCTCAAAGCAGTAGTAATAGACTGATTGGAGTCACAAAACTCACATGATTATTGCAGCTATACAAAATTTCAATTAGCCCCTAAAGAGTCAGTTTTTAAGCCAGCTTTGACAGAATGATCAAATCTGTCATATTCAAGCCTGCACTTGACGAATAATTTGACATTTTATTTACAGCATATAACACTTTTCATACAGGACTGCAACTCAATGCGAGTTTGTGATCTATACGTTGCCAGAGCCTGTCTGGACCAACTCTGGACTTGTCAATCGCCCTTTGGCATCCAGACGACTAATGCTGCTCTGAAATCTATGTCGTGGTAAGTAAATAAGAAGCCAGGCTAAATTAAAACTCTGATGCAATTACACCACCACTTCCAGTTAACCCCCTGGCAATTAGTGAGCTGTCAGCTGGGATGGATCGGCGCGCGGTTGGCAGAATCAGGACGAGAGTATGTGCATGTTTGTGTAACCAGACGGCCATATAACACCTTACGTTGATGCAAACTCAATATGCGTAATTAAACTGTTCAGAAACTCTATCAGCATGCCGGGACAGGGTGACAAGGGTTGCAAAAGTGAAAAGCGTTCCCTTCAGGAGAGGTCTAAGTTCAAGCAGCTCTGGCATGTTCCTATTACTGACAACAACATATGACGCTCAACCTCAATATGGCTGACTTCTGTCTTCCACGGAAAGTTGCAATGGTGATGTCATAGTCTTGAATAAACTTGCTGGTGTTATTTCAGTGTTAGTGTGAACCAAGTGGCTAATATTTCTTGTTCCAATGCTGTAGAAGAAAAACACCATTTGCTATTAATAAAGATGAATTGAATTGTCTGGAAATAGCAAAAAAATTGTGACTCATATTATGCCAGTGGTCTTCAGGCATACATCAAACGCTGGAGCTGTTTGGCTGAGGAGAGTGAATGAGCCAAATAAGCAGAAAAAGGAAACGAAGGTCTTGGCTCATGGTACGGGGCCCCCTGCTGTCTGAGTGTGTCCATGCATTTTTGTGTGTGAGCCATTAAAAACTGGCCTGACCTCCACAGACGCTGAATGTGTTTGAATGCTCGCGGAGGGAAAGCCACATCCGTATTGGTATCGCAGCACTTTAATGAAAAAAGACTGCAAGGGAAATGTCCCATTGGCCCAAACAGACAGGAAGGATAGAGTGGACCGTTTAAGGGAATTGGAAAAAGCAGAGGCTCGCAGGGCAAAGTGATGACATAGGACAACAGCGGGTTCCTTAGGGACGTCCGGCACAATATTTGACCTCCTCTAGCCTAATGTTTAACACTGACAAAACCAATGTCAAATATCATTCGACTCCCACGCACACACACATACATACGCACACACACTAGGCCCATGCTATATAATCAATCATGAGGGTGACCATGCAGGAGGAGAGGATCAATGATGACCCACCCAAGCAGAGGTGTGCTTAAAGTCTTCTCAAATAAATACATGGCTGGCACATGCTTAAGACACACACAGCGCCCACTCCTGGTCCAATCAACACAAAGCTAATTACAGTATTTCAGCAGTGTTATTCCAGCGTGGAATTGGCCCGCCTGTTGATGGCGTCGAGGCTTAAATTACTGCTTTAATTACTGATGCTAATGTTTTCCCTGCTATTAAACATTTATGCAAAGTGGCATCCGTAGATGTGCAGTCCTTATCTGCAGATCCCCGGGGGCCAAAGGGCTGGAAGGTCTGTCGGGGACAACAGAGACTTGAGGTGGAAAGTGCCTTGTCTGCACTTCAATGCCGTCTCCGTGGAGGTTCACTGTAAAACACAGAATACTGCCTTTGGCCGCTGGCCCAGGCCGAGACATGACTTTATTGTTACTGAAGAAATTAATTTCCTCACAAGTAGGTCCACACACTATAGGACTAAAAAGAAAGAGGGCTGAAGTAAATTGAATTGAAATTTGCATACATTTGTTTCTGTTGCTGATGGCTTTAAATGTTACATCAAACTAGTAAAAAATATATATATTCAAAAATAGTGTAGTTTAATCTTTCATAAACAATACATTCTGTCCATCCCAAAACAAACACAATCAAATCAACAAATCATGATACATCTATCTTATTATGAAAAGAATAGCTTGTAAGTCACTATTCTACGCTTTGGGCAGAGAGTTGAGTGAGCGATATCTTCTCTTCTTTTTCACTGAAAAAGCTGCTCTAAAGATGTGACAGAGTCTAAACAATGTGCATGTGAAAACTAGCAGTCGAACCAAACATTTTGATGATTTGATCACATATAGGTTATTGTGTTGTGGTTCTAAAGCTAGGTACCCAAATGTTTAGTAAAATCCATAATCAATCTTTTCCCATTTCTATATTTTGCTTGTAACTCTTTCAAATCACACTTTTTGCAGCTTCACTTTTTGCACAACTTCAAAAACAAGAGAACGCGAAGCACAAAGTTAGTTGAAAAACAAGAGACATCCAAGAGATCTGTAAATTAAAGGGAAATTGTATAAAATTGCTGTAATTCTTGACAACGACCTGCTGGGATGCGCAAGATCATTCCCTGGAAATCTTAAGTAACAAGGCACACCTATAGCGAAATAAAAACATAATCAAAACGGGACTGCTATTAGCGCAGTGTATGCTAATCAGCGCTCCAGTGAAGAACCCATCTTTACCATAATCTCCTGTTGAGACACTTGTGCTAAATCAATAACTCAGAGATCCAATTACTGCCCCCTGCTGTTCACACCCTCGGCTCTTCGTCGCATGTCTTCCTATATTTTCAATCCTAAATAAACACCATAAAACTACACTTCTCTCTCTGTCAATCTTATCTATCGAGTGGGAGAGAAAACTCACAAGACTGCACTCCCAGAAGGAGAATTCTGCTCTGAAGTCAGGAAAACACTAGCAGTCACTGTTGTGTCTTGTGTTGAATAAGATATGACAACTCCCCTGGACTCGCAGTTCTTTAGGGTCGTCCGAACAAAGAACAAGAAAAGGCATATTTGAAGAGAACCATATTTGTCAGTGACACAAACATTAGATCAAAATGTTGTTCCCATACTATTCATGCTGTTTTCTGTAGGTTTCAAGAAATTCAACACGGTTTGCCAGTGGAAAATTTGTAAGTTAATCAATTAATCGCAAAAGAAAATCTATTATTATTGGAATAGTTGCTAACTGAGTATTTGATTCATTCTTTTTTTTAACCTTACATAGATTTAAACATGTTGAGACACGGTTTTATGACTCTAATAATTACTAAAGGACTGCAGAATGAAGATTAAGAATAAGCGATTCTTGTTGCAGAACAGTCGAAATGAGCTGCACACAAGACAAATTTACAATAACTTTAAATAGAATAAAAGAAACATAACTGTGGCGTAATTAGAAGCAGTATAAAATCTCTATATTTAGCAAAAAAGAGTACAAAAACTCTGACTTTAGCATAATGAAGAAGTAAAAAATATCTACCTTTGGCGTAGCAAGACGCAAGTATAAAGTACTGTGTATTCTAGTACAAGAAATATATATTTGCACTGAGTGTGTTTTTGAAGTATTTCCACTTGATACCTTTAGTACTTTTAGTGTAATAGGCAGACTGTTCCTTAGGAGTGGACTGAATGGTTAAAGAAGCTGATTTGAACATAAGTTAGCTGGACCCAATTTCCTTAAATGGGCTTTTGTTCCCACAGGGTTAGCTTGGGCAAGTGTTTGTCTCGCATCTGATTGGTCAATCCTTACTACTGGCTCATATCTGGATTTACAAAAACAATATCAAACTAAAAAAGCAGGATAATAGAGAGCGGCAAACTCTGGATGTTTTAAGCCCAAAATGATTACTGAGTTTTCTTTAGGAGCGAGTTGGAGTAAAACTTCATTCATGAGCACTTCTCTATTGAACTTCATTGAGCCATGGGGGTGGGCATTATCCATCTAGCTACAGTCTATGGTAACAAGTCATCTCTATGAAGATGTTTGTTTTGGTCAGATATATTGTAAAAAAAATACATATTCAGGGACATTTTGGGATGAACTAATCAATTCATATAAATAACACTGGACCAACTAATCGATTATGACAAAAAATCATTACTATAGCCCTAGACAAATGTAAAAGGAACTGTGTTATTTTTGCTTTAACAATTACTCTTTGCAACAATCCCTTATAAAAATGTGTTAAGGAAGTGTAGGACATGTTTATTTTTCACATGAACACTTAAAACTTGTCAAAAACACTCAAAAAAAAAACTCGAACCTAAAAGCATGGCAATTGCAGCAGATAGATTTTCAGAGCTGAATTTTGAAAAGAGCAGATTAGCACAGAAACGGGAATGTGTTTATTACAGAAAGCGAATATATTTGATGGATAATTTTCTAATTTGGTTGAATGAGCACTAACTGTAAAAGTATATGCAGTCAATACTTTAATACCTGTGGTAATTTGGGTCATGACTGCACCATGAATAGATTGGCTTCGACAGGATGAACGTCCTTGGGCTGCTTTCCAGAGTGTGCAAGGATCAGCCGAACACCACGATTTGGAAAACAACCAAAAATCTTCAACAAAATTACAAGCTAAATATACTGTGCCCCAATAAGCAGAGGTAAAAAACTCCAATCATGACCCAACTTCAAAAGTAATTTATGTTTTTGTGGCCTTTTGTCCTAATACTTTGCCTTCAGATAGAAAGTGAAGAGTATCAATCAGGGAAATGTGATGCCTAGACTTAAAAAAAAAAATCCCATCAGATCCAGTAATGGCAGAAACACGTCATTTTCGCTCACTCTTAAGCTTGATGCACCCAAATCTAATCACTCCTTGATATTCACTCAGTCAATGCCCAGACTTCATAAAGATTAATGCCTCCATTTGTGAGTCGTGTTATTCTGGCACACACACACAGAGAGAGAGACAAAGACACACACACACACACACAGGCACAGGCAGACATGAGTGGAAACAATAGACTGTTTCGATGGTGCGCAGGGTAATTATCCTCCCGAGCACCTCTCCCGACCCACGCTAATGCCCGTGCACCGCCCAAAAGCCCAAAATCTCCTGAGGTTTCCTGCTTGTTGTCTCTCAATGGAGAGTGCCCTTCTTATTTCCTCGCCGAAACACATTACTTGCCAGCAGTTCTTTGTATTCGCTTACAATGACACAGGCGCAAATGTAGTAGTAGCACTAGTAGTATATGCTATCATGACGGACAATGCGATTCAATTCCGCTGCGTGTCTGTTCCCAATTGAAGGTCTATACTCCCAAGCTACGGCACAAAACCAGGATTGTGCTGACAGGAAAGGAATCTCTTTTGTGCGGGACTAGAGCAAAAAAGTTTTACAACAAGCCGGGGAAAGTGCTGAGTAAAGACGAAGGACCCTGCCTATTCAGCCTGAGGAGGAGGCTTCTCTATCTGTCTATAATCCACCATTTCACACAATGCATGTGGAGTCACTCTCACAGAGCAAGAAGACGGATGTCCTTGGGCTGTGTTCGTGTGTGCAAAGCTTTGTGGAGTCTGGTGAACTGCTCGGACGGGCAAAACAAGCAATTAAACAAGGAATGTCCAAAGTCCAAACCAGGAGTGTCCATGATTTTTGGTATCATTATATGTGGCCTTCTTTCCTTTCAACCCAAATAGCCATTGGGATTAAAAAACTTAATGAAGCTATACCCGATTTTTTTGTAATGAGTTCATAAAAATGCTTATTACTACATACAAGTTGTATTATAATCTGTAATTTCATTGAAAACTTGAGCTCATTGATTCAGCTTGTGTATGAATTCAGGCCGTAAAAAGTGCTGAGTAGAAACTTAGCGTGACGCTCGCTCTCCTCCAATCACAGAACGAGGCTGCGTCCTCTAGCCTCTACAGCGCTGCTAAACACAGTAGCATGTTAGCAGAATTGGCTATAGCTCCTCTTGCTGTAACTGCATACACAGCAAAACAGCTTAAACGACACAACAGTGAGGAAGAGAAGAGGGAACTAAATCAAAAAATGATCAAAGAAGAAATCAAGCCCGGGTGAACATAGCTAGCTTACATCGTATCCTCCGGAGAGACTTGTCTATGGGAGAGACCTACTGGACTTCCTCGGACTATCTATGCTCGGACTACATTCGAACGCGGAACTAGCGGTAATCTTTCAGTTATATATTGTGTTAGCAGTGCGTTGCTTTTGTACCATTTCATCAGTGATTGTTGTACAGCTTACAAGAAGTTGCGCTCATGCTAATGTTTGCATATGTATCAGATCGCAAATAAAACTAGATGGTTCTGTGGAATGAGAGCGTAGGGGAAAGGAGAAGCCTGTGAGCGAGTTGAGGGGCCGTGCTAAACATTCAAACCTTGCAGAAATGGGTATAGCTCCTTTAAGTTCACGATGTGCATCCAGCCAACTTCATCTCAGCCAATATAGACGAATGGATGACTCAAATCAAATAAATTACTTTTGTAGCATCCAAAAAAGCTCAGACGTTCAAGACATACAAATGAACCGCTTGAATCCAGTTTCAAGCGGTTGAGGCACAAAATTCTTCATGTCGTGTTGATGAAGTGGAAATGTTGATTTTAAACTGCAGTTGAACCTGGATAAAACCACACACAGACAGACATAGTTCAGGCATTCTTTATACTTGGTTGCCGTCCAAGGAGAAATGCCTTCACAGAGACAGAGCACAGAGATTTCAAAGCAGATCTGACCCCAGAACAGCAGCAGGTGGTTTCACAGGAAAGAAGGAATGTTTAGCATGTAAAGTAACCCTCCTGTTTCCATGTAAATAGTAAACCAAAGACTCCAAACTTCGAACAGTGCCCATGCTTCCTCTTGGCAAAATGGATAAACGTACAACCCCCTTCGACCAGACATCCAGGCGCCAAAGGTGAATTGAAATGCAACCACCCAAATGTATTTCAGCCACATATGATTCAATAAAATGATAGCCTAAAAACAACATTCTAATGACATGTGGGTAAAAGTAAACATGTATCACTTAGCCAGCTTCAGCTCCATTGTTTAAAATACATGGACGTGTCATACCTAATTTTAAAGCTCAAAACCACATTCAGTAAAACATGTACAAGTCGACCTCCTACTATAACGACTTGTCTGCGTTAGGTCATAAAAGCCTCATGGAAGTTTATAAACTGTACGGTAAATTCAATACAATGTTAAAAAATGTTTTGTGTAATGCTTTGTTATAGGTATTTATCATTATTGTGTAGAGTGAAAGGAAATATTTTCAAGTAGGCCTGTTGAAAAGAGTGTTGTTACTCTCTGGCAGTGAATATATTGATATAAATAAAGATTACTAACTTACTTTCATGATTAATTATTAAAATAATTAAATGTATCAAATCCCATCATTATCATGGAATACTACATTTTACTTCAATGTATTTCTTTTAAACATGTCCAACACCACAAAAGCAGTGGTTAACAGTTACTTTAGTCCAATGTCAACATACTTTATCCGAGACAGATGTAGTAGTTTTGACATCTGGTGACTGAAAATATCCTTCTGCCGTCCGCTCGTGGCAAGGTCAGATTTACAATAGAGTCCAAATGGGCCCTGGTGAACGGCCAGATGGATGGAACACTCTATTCTTCAAATTGAGGGACATTTCACTTCTCGTGATCTGGAGGGTCACGGTTGTTCTGGGAATACTTCATGGATGACATTATGGCCCAGTGTGAGCCGAGTAATGAACGAGCAATCTGCACTATAGGAGTTTCCCATGCAACTGCTGTTGATTTACGGCTGCACTGTTTGTATGATGTCCAAACAGAAACATATTTATGATTTTAAAGCCCTATTTATGATTGTATCTATCTTTTTTTGTTAGGCACATTGACTTGCCTTGTGTATGAACTATGCTTTACAAATTAACTTGCCTTGCCAAACATGAGAAAAATTTAATTATTGATAAAAAAAATTAAATGATAATAAATGATAATAATAAAAAATAATTTCACAGATTTAAAAAACCAATATAGCAACCTTGTTTTTTAATAAATAAGAATATCTGCAGCATTTATGCATTCTAAATTTCAACTCTGCTTTAAAGCTGGGGCACCTCACTTTTTGTTTTCATAAATTAGACTTTTTGTGAGTCCCAACACAATGCTGTGAATAAATTAAACCACAACAGGCTGACTTCATCCTTTTAGAAAACATGATTTATAAGCAAACAGTATAATAATCAACATGTTTTCTTTTACATACTTGAAGAAAAGAGCCTTGTGAGTCAAATTATGACTCTTTGGACTGAGAGCTGGTTGGCTCTATGAGGCTGGTTTTCTCTTGTTTCACTTTTCTGTCAGAAAAAAGAACATTCAAAGATGTGACATAGGCCAAAAATACATGCGTGTGATAGAACTAAAATGTTTTGAGAGCTATAAAACATTTGCATGACTTTTTTTTTTTTTTTTTTTTTGTGAAGATAGACATAGACAAATACAAGTGCAGACGTACAAACAGATATACAGTTTCAGTAAGACAGACAAGATACAGTGTGTGTGTGCGAGATAGTGTGTGTGTGTGAGAGAGTGTGCGTAGTGTGGGTGTGTATGTGTGCGTGCGTGCGTTTTTTTAGCAATTTGATGCATCCACCCATCACCCTCATTGCTCCTTTGTCTGATGTGGTGCATTAAAAAGGACACTATGGGAGGTTGCTTACCTGGGGCAGGGGTACTGTTCCAAGGGCATCTCCCATGTGTCCTGTATCCCTACTAGATCTTTCTTTTCTTTTTTCTTTCTTTTTTTCTTCTTTCCTCTTTTAATAATGTGTATCATGTATCCATGTATACATATTCATGTTCTTGTGTATGACTTGTGGTGCATTAAAAACACAGAGGAGGGTGGTGGAAGGATTTGGGCAAGTTCCGACTGAGATATTAATATGGTGGGGTAAGGAAAATGATAAATTAATGTAAAAAAAATAAAAAATAAAATAAAATAAAAAAAAGTGTGTAGGATCTGAACAATGTGCTACTAAACAAAGGGAGAGAACAAATGGCAATAATTATTACAGTTGCAAATACAGAAAAGAGAGAGAGAAAAAAAAAGAATGGAATAGAGGATGGATATGGACATGGGGGGTTAATTTATTATGATTATTACCAACCAAAACATTTGCATGACTTATTTATGTTTGAATGTTAGGTTTGATATGAATAAAACAAACAAAAATCTCCTTTGTTCCTTAACTGTTTTTAACTGGCTGTTGAAGCTACATAAATGACCCCCTGGATGTGAAATTAAGGCTGATAGCGCAGGATTATTATTTATTCCATATTTAATTTATGTGAATAAATGTATGCTGAGCTTCTGTATCCACAAATAAAACCGCTCCCAAGTCTCCAGACAGGTTAGATAAGATGCCCTGGTAAAACGAAAAATATAAATAAATGTAGAGAAAGGAGCAAGTTACAGCAGTGGAACATGATCAGAATCCCAGTGCCCTCTCTGTCAGCCGGCTGTGAATGAACCAGTCAGAACCTGCCTTCTAATGAATGTGTTTGCATCGCCGAGCTGTAAAGGTGCTTTTCTTTTGATACAGAGACATATTTATTACTATGCATCGCAGCAAGCTCCAGCAAATCCCAAGTCAGAGGAGGAAGCAGTCGACTCACACATTGTGAGAAATCAAGCTTTCATCTATAGAATGTAAAAGAGGAGCGGGATATTAAATGATTTTGATTCTATGAGGAATTTAGAAAGAAAGTCTGGAATACAGCCGTGTGCATGAAAGCTAATTATTCACCTCAGTCCACTCTAAATCCCACCTCTTGCTTTCATTACCACTGCTGCATACATACAGTACAGCAGGTTTTGTTTGTGTATTTACCCTATGTTTGTGAACGCAGAGCTTAGATTTTTCCCATGCTATTCTCCAGAGCGGCCTTTTCATAGACAAGACTAAGGAGAGCTTAAAACTTCACCGCAAAACATTCCGGAATAAAGAGAGGAAGTATACTGACAGGATAGGAATAAAGGAGATAATAGCTATTCGTGAAACTAGCTATAATTTCAAGCAAAACAAACAAATAGTATGGGTTGGGTTCTAAACCCACAGAGGAAGAAGAGAGACAGGGGTGATCCTTCTTCCACTCAACTTAAAGTGACCTTAACTAATGACTGGTGTGACCCAGGTAAATGTCAGGGAGAGGGAGTGATGCTGGTGGCAGCTGGATCCTTGCCTGTGTCAAATGTCAAAAGCACCGGGGTGTGCTTGAATGTGTGTGTGTGTGTGTGTGTGTGTGTGTGTGTGTGTGTGTGTGTGTGTGTGTGTGTGTGTGTGTGTGTGTGTGTGTGTGTGTGTGTGTGTGTGTGTGTGTGTGTGTGTGTGTGTGTGTGTGTGTGTGCACGCTTGAGAGACAGTGACCTCCTGCAGCACCCTGCTCTGCACCATCAGCAGATCGAGAGAGCAGTGAGGAGCCGAGTCGGCAGAATGCTCATAGTTTACACACATACAGACATACACACGCTGCTGCATTAAACAACACACACTCATGCACAAGCATGTGCACGTGCACGTCTGGCATACACACCTCCTTAGCAACATTTATCCCTGTTTTATTTCAGGTGATAAAGCCCTCATATAACTCACAGGGAAAGAAAGGACACTCCCTCAAAGATTTGTTGCAGTGGTGAGAAACAAATGCAGAACTGATGCCTCTAAGGTCATCTCCTTAAAGCAAAACACATGCAATGTGTGGCCTACTATTATAGATCCTAAAAAAATTGTTAAGAGTATATATCAACAATGACTTTTGTGGACTCATTATTGCTGATAAATATTTAAAATAATCACATTTTCTTTATTATAATGAGTCCTACGGGTGACTACTCAGCGACAATAAATAAATATAATGTAAGATTATACAGCAAAAAGGGTCAGGCATTTTGCTCTCACCTGCAATGATCATTCAGCCCATCCCATCTGGAGCCACCTGGCGCGGGGACTCTCTCCTAGCTGCAGCTTATGTCACTTGGCCAAGTGAAAAATATAAAATGATGCAGCGGCTAGCTCATAAAGCGCTCCCACAGGTGTTCTATAAAGTTGTTGTTGCGAAGGCTGAGTGTTTTATACTCAGAGGTAACCTTCCATTCCACAGTCCCTCTGCGGACCACAAGGACGCAGAGCTGCATAAGGAGCCCGTAAACGCTGTCTTAGTTTCAGGTGAATGCTCAAATAAAACGTGTTTGGTGCTATAGGTTTTGTGATTTCATGAGGTTGTGACCCCAGCTGTTTATGCCTCTGAAAAGAGCGTTGTGTCCCTGCGTGGTTATAGACTCCAGCACTTTAAAGCATCCAATTATCTAGAAAGATTATGAGGGCTGCGTAATGCATCTATCGATAATAGCCACTGACTCAGATTTACTGAATCGACTGCAAAGTCACATAATGACAAAGCCCACAAAGATTATCAGCAGTTTTATGCACAGAACAGCAGCTGTATCTGTTTCCTCCAACACCTTGAGAGCTGCTTCTGCCTCCAGAATATAAGTGTATCCTCATATTTTGGGACAGACTTTGGAGATCTGGAGATCAGACATTCCAAACCTACCAGTGGACTTGGGACCTCCCTGTGACTGGGACACTGTTTGAGACACTGCTCCTCAAAAAAAAAAACATACACTTGAACGTTAAATAGTACTGAACATCACATAGACAATTCTCAAGAAAGTGTAAGCCCAATCAGACCTGTATTTGTGAGAAAGTAAGTAAAATGTATGTATATAGTGCATTTTACAGCCCGAGGTCACCCAAAGTGCTTGACAATGTTCAGAGTTCAGATATTTTTCCACTCTCTCCACACACGGATCAAAGCCCTGAACCAACACCATCCATTCACTCACTAACTCATTACATTTAGACCCATTGTATATGTTTTAGTGGTAGGGGAGCTCTAACCTGGTTCTTTTACTGAATAACAGTACTTCTCTGCACTCTTAAATCATATTTGAGTACTCCTTGTTAGCTACTGTCCTGCAAGGTGCAACATTGAGATCTCCCCTCTTTGTGGTGTTGAATGTCCAAAAAAGGTTCTGATGCAGTGTTTTTGTCTTCAGTGCAGCGTTCATGAGTGCCCCACCACTAGAGGAGTGAAGAAGCCTCACCACAACAGGCCCAGAAAATTGGAAAATTGGAGCCTTTGTCTTTTTGCTTTACTGCTTGGACCATAACAATCACAAGCTGAATACGTTGCAGTACAAAGCGTCGATCAGGAATCTCTAACCTGTAGCTCCAGGTAGCTCGCTAAAGGATTTAGAAATGAACTAATTAAATAGTATACTTTATATTTTAGATGTTATTATTCATAATCATTATTTATTTTTGTAGAAGCACTTTCCTTTGGCACTAGTACTACTTTGCTGCTGTGACCCGTCCTGCTCCACCCAGAGGCTACTCCACCTCTGCTGCTGTGACCCGTCCTGCTCCATCCAGAGGCTCCACCACCTCTGCTGCTGTGACCCGTCCTGCTCCACCCAGAGGCTACTCCACATCTGCTGCTGTGACCTGAAGGGCTGTGGCTGATTATTACTATTGTTATGTTTTTAGAATGATCCATTTTATTTTTATTTTTATTTTTGCTGCAACTGGACACCTGAATTTCTCTTACAGGGATCAATAAAGTATCTATATATCTATCTAGTATGTGCCATGATAAATAATGAATGTACCTAATTTCACAATTATTTGTACAGCGCCTTTCCTACATAAGAAAAAAATGCTCCTCAAGGAAGTGGCTCTCTGCCTTTATCGCCCTGGGAAAGTAGCTTTCTGGGTGAAAAAGGTCAGAGACACCAGGCATAGGTTTATTTGAATAGCACTTTTCATGACACCCAAAGATGTTTCATATGTATTAGTATTATTGATAGTATAAGTCACTCCATACAGGCTGTTGGTAACTTCTGTAACCATAGCTGCTCTGGGGAAGACTGCCTATGTCTGAGTTATCTTTATCAGCAACTCTTGGAAATTACCATTTATTTATATACATCTGCAGAATAATTATCTTATCTTATCTTCAAAGAGACAAATGTATCTTATCCAACAATAGCAGTTAGAGAGTACCACAATAGGACTCATGGAGTGATTTTATGACCAAGCTCATGCACTCTAACTAATTACTTTGTGTAACATTTTTTGCAAACAGATCCCTCCCAGGCTCGGCACTGCTCCCTTAATAAGTCAAGAGCCATTGATTTCAAAGGTAACATTAAAAGTTCAAATTCATCAAACATGTCCTTGGTTCACTTTCAAAGCAGCGCTAATAAAAGTCCCAATTACCAAATGCTAACACTTTAATGTTTCCTGTTGTTATTATGCGAAAATAGCCCCCCATATCCAATGAATGGGTATACAGTACTCTCAAGCAGGAGGGCTGCAGCTCCTGTGCAAAATGGCCTCATATTCTTTATTCATCTGTCAGGCTAATTGTCTACCGAGACAGCTAGAAGCATAATGCATCAAACGATGTTGTTCCCAGCGCAACATTACTTTGGCAAGTCCAACAGAGAAGACCAAATAAAAGTCACAAATTGCATTGATAGGAATATCAATGGTGTCCTTACTGAGTTTTAAAGCTCATTTGCCAGAGTTGATACCAGTCACAAATATAGTTTTATCACTGGCTTGTCAACATGTGGCACAAAGGAGAAAAGCTTTTTAAAATGCACAATGGAAAGGTTTCTCTTTAAAGGAATAGATATAAACCTATGTCTGAAGTTGATTAATACACAAGAGTTAGATCACAAAGTAACTTCCACAAACGATTTTCGATTATAACGCAGTGCGATAAAAGTGAGAAAGATTCTGAAATGTACCTCTTCTGGAGGACTTCCTGCACATCTCTATAGAAATCCAATAGTCTTAGTATTAAATATTTACAGTATGTTTGATTCCAGCCAGAATTTTATAATCTTAGGATTGTATTGCCTCATTAGTAATCACAACACTATTTAACAAAGCATTACAGTATGTATGATTTGCATGTCAAGTCATCATTAAATGGCCCTAGCATGTGTGGGAGAGACTGCAGTACCACTTTTGGCCACATTTTCACATATTATTCCATTAACAAATGCAAGGAAATTGGTTCAATAAGGTCATTCTTGATGTAAAGCATAAGGAAAGAACCCTTCAGCAGAGAAGGTACACAGTGTAACTGTAGCTTCTTTTTTCAAGACAAAGCTACAATGTTGCTTTTAATTATGGCATATATATTGTTTTTCAAAGTGATTTTTCCCATGTTGCCAAACAGGATTTGAGTCACTGTAAATAATGAGCCATCATCAGAAAAGGCTGGGTGCGTAATACACCACCTTTGTTTCTGATGAGAAATTAAACAGATTTAGCGCAAATTAGATCCACCATGAAAATCTGGCATTTTCTTTGAAGCAATATATTATGAAAACCCCTGTAGGAAAAAACAACTCCAAAATGAGATGTTTTGTTTGAGACCACTCTCTCTCTCTCTCTCTCTCTCTCTCTCTCTCTCTCTCTCTCTCTCTCTCTCTCTCTCTCTCTCTCTCTCTCTCTCTCTCTCTCTCTCTCTCTCTCTCTCTCTCTCTCTCTCTCTCTCTCTCTCTCTCTCTCTCTCTCTCTCTCTCTCTCTCTCTCTCTCTCTCTGCAGGTTGATGAGTCCTCCAGCCAAGTGCTGCTTTGGCATCTGCATTGTCCCACATTACCAGCATGCACCACACACTTACAATCACAAATTGCATCCTGAAATTACATCACTTCCCTGCCGCTGCATGAAAATTACCTCTGTCCCCCACCATTTCACCAATCACTCCCCAGGTTATGTTTTTTTTCACCCAATATTTTTGTTGCTTTGCTTTGCCTCAGTGTTTTAGTCACTTTCTCTTTGCCTTTAACCGGAGGCTTTCTAAATTGCCGGACTAGAATTGCCCTGTGAACAGCATGCGGTGTCCAGGGCCAGCGGGGAGGCATGTGTGTGAATGCGTGAGCTTTCTATGTTATCACCATCTCTTTTCATTTTCCTCTCCAAGTGGTGCTGTCAGGAGCCAAACAAGATATCAGCTGTACCCCGTGAACCCGCCAACAGGGAGCCATAACACAGGAAAGATGGAAGGAAAGAATGAAAGACAAAAAGGTAAACAAAATGGACGCCTTCACAGCCTTCCATCAAGTCTAACTGTAGCTGGCTAATCCGATCATTCCCTTTGTGCCCTAATCCCATCAGCCACCGGGGCCCATGCGTGGCTCCGTGGCGGCAGATAATGGCACCATGGAGCGAGTCTTGATGAAGTTCGGGACCTTATTAAAAACAGAATTCACACACGACTAAATGTGGGCGAAAGGAGATACAAAAGGGGAGAAAACACAGTCAAATCTCCGCATGTGCAGAACCTTTCGCAACATGACTCTTTAATAAGTATTTCAGTAAACGATAACAAGAAGTTTACTGTATCGGCTCATTTGTCAGCTTCAAGGTAACTTTCCCTTGAGTTGTGACCTTAGAGTTGTGTCTGAAAAGTTTTGATAGTTTTTGCACAAAGGCTGTGTCCAGTTTTGTTCAGTGGAAGCCATAGATTTCAAATGATAAAAGTTACCATTATCGGGATACAAAAAACTAAAACATTTCTTCCAATTCTATAAGTGCTTGAAGATGGAATAATGAATTATGTTGATTTGAGCATAAAACATTCAAATACATGTGTGGAGAACAAACTTTTGATTAGAATTCTAAAACTCTTCTGGTCCAAAGATCAACTGAGAAATGAATTCATTGGAAAATAATGTTCAAGTTCATTTAGTGTTTTTCTTCTCTAGTTAACGCATGTTTATTTTTCAGTTTCTGTTTTTCAGTTCAGTGTAAAATTACCATTATTCAAGATTCAAGCTAAATGTATTATGTTCCGTAGGAAATTTGTCTTGGACTCGACTTTGACTTGGACATTTAAAATACACATAAGACAGACACAGACATAAACCATCACCGTTCTGCTCGATGACCTACATTCAGGAGGTTCACAGATATGATATTGTTGATAAACTTTACACGCTGTAGTTGCAGCTCTGTTCATGGTTTTAACAAACTAAAATATAAAGGATTTATGTATAAATATATATGAATATAAAGGATTTCTTATCTTAAATATACTTATTTTGAGCTGTTATGTGTTTAATGCTTTCTTTCTGTAAGCACACCTATTGCCCTTGATAAATCATGATAAATAAAACTAAAAAATAAAATACAATATTTCTTCAGAAGTACAGTGTATTGCAGGAATATTAAAACCTGTTTTTAATTTAGACGCTATTAGATCTAAATAGTATTCAAAGACCATGGGACATAAATGTATTTGACAACATACCCAAAATATACCCAAAATATTCACAATTAGGATAAAAAAGAAAATATGCAGATGACGGGAAAATTTATATCTGCTTCCCAACCCTACTATGACTTGGGAGTCAAAATAATGTAACAAGATTAGTTAGAAAAATATATAATAAACATTGGATGCTCTAAAACAAAAATAAAAGTATACATCGCTAGTGAGGCCGCAGAGTACACAGAACTTGGGAAAAGTATTGGCTTATAGTAGGTACTCACATATTTTGGCTTACGGTTGATTTCAGAGGCGACAGTAGCTCAGTTGGTAGAGCATTGGCCTTTGGGCCTGAAGGTCGTGGGTTCGAGCCCACCGTAAGACCTACTTCACGACTCCCACTGATGACTGCTGTCGTTGTGTCCTTGGGCAAGACACTTAACCCCACTTTGCCTGAAGCCCCCGCTGAAAGATCTCAGCTCCTGTGGACTCACCACCTGCAGGAGGATCAGTGAGGGGCTGGTGCTGAGTGTACTGGGTGCAGCTCTGACTGCCACCCCCCCGACCCAGAAATGGATTAAGGGGAAGAAAATGGATGGATGGATGGATGGTTGATTTCAGAAATAATTTTAAGATTGTGTTGTTTTCAGACCCATCTTCTCCGGCTTTAACACAGCATGAGTTTAAAGTTTTCTGCTCTTCATTGATTTCACCGGTTGTGTTTGGATTTAGATGGCACAAGTTAACTTGGCATTTAATGTATCGACTTCATTCTTTGCGTCACGATAACTTTTCTCTATGCTGTGACCTCTGACTTGAAATG
This sequence comes from Knipowitschia caucasica, assembly GCA_964034765.1. NCBI lineage: Eukaryota > Metazoa > Chordata > Actinopteri > Gobiiformes > Gobiidae > Knipowitschia > Knipowitschia caucasica. The sequence goes on along the minus strand of OZ035830.1, from coordinate 33,354,879 downwards.
TGGCGTTTTATTGCTTGAATAAACTGCAGCCCGCGGTCAAGGAGAGATGTGACCCACAATCAACATGTTTAGTCCCCCGTGTCTTGTTGGAATAGGAGCGCGGGATAAAACAAGCCACCGCATGCATATAAAGTTGCCTCTAGCTTGCCTTTTTAAAAACCCAATCATGTGTAAAATTCGGAGATATTTACAGTAAGAACATTGAGGATAGAATAGGAGGGTCCAGGTGCGCGGTATAGGGAAATATAAAGAATGCCATCTTATTCATTCTTGTGTGAACAGAAGAGAGCGAGGTTATAAACGCCTGTGTGATTGAAGCCAGCTGCCACAGATATCAAGGTTGTGTGGCTTGGAGGATTGTAACTGCGGCCTTGCAGGATAAATGAGGGCGCATGGATCCACAAGCAAGGCAGGAGCTGTGGGCAAGTCTTCTGTGTAGGCCTTAACACAAAGGTATCTTTCAACAAACAAAGCAAGCTATTTCATAATGCCGAGAAATTGTCAGAGGAATACGTTTTTGAAGAAAGTTGGATTTACTGAAAGAACTATGCAAAAGTTTTACTTGTATAGGCAACTGTAAAGTGAAATAATCGGAAGCAGATATACACTGTGGAAGGAGACCGTACAAGACCAGTGTGCCGTGACATGTTAGTGTGCCTGAGATATAGTGCAAGGCTGGCAAATCATCTGCATATCGCTCCAAAAAGAAGATTTGTGTACACGATAAGGTATATAGTAAACAGTAATTTTCGGTTCTTAGAAATGATATGGATTATGTGTACTTTGGTATAGCATGGGTTAGAATGTTAAATAGTTTCGAAGGTATCTGGATAAACATGTGTCAAGAATTAAGGGTACTTAGGGAAGAGTGGGATTTCTTCTACTGTATGTATTTATTTTTTTCCAAATTCAGCCATGTGGTATTAAAGAAAGTAACGCAACTTGAGAAGAAAGAAAACACTTGATAGTGTAAGGATACATTATAGAGCACCAGGATTGAGACAGAAGCATTCCGACAGATGGAGAGGAGACTTTCCTGATATAAGCAACAAAAAATTGAAATATTTTTTTGATGAGGGAACAATGTTGTAACATTGTTAAAATCTTATTCACTTACTGTCATTTTGTTTTTGTTGTTTTTTTCATTGTTGTGTTGTCCCATTGTTCCTTATTGGCCCTGATGTATCAATCCAGGAAATGCTAATGTTTCTTTTGACTTTGTGGAAAAATAAGTCTAATGTACAATGCCCTAAATGTCAGCACTATTGTCATGTGTTCAGTGCTATAGATTCATCCTAAATGAAGAAGTCAACAGGTGAAATGAACATTCATTTGTTTAAATACAATGGGAGATATATACAGCTAATCAGATCATTATAATCAAGTCGATTTGAATTGAAAATATCTGAGTATCCATAATGACATAAACAAGAAAGGCATAATAATTTGTAAAACATAATTCATACAACAAGAAAAACAAAATCAACCAAAAAAGTAAAAATACTAACAATCCCAGTGCATTCGTTTAACATAATTTGCCATATTCCACATCTGAGTTGAGCAGATAAAGCGAAATATAACAAAATGATTTTTTAAGTAGTTGTAGATTGCATTTAAACATTATATCCTTGTTTTCTCCCCATACTCTATACTCCACCATATTTTCAGTAGTTGCAGATTATTTTCATATGTTTTCTACAGCCACCGCAAGTGTGTTATGAAGCATTTTTAGCCAAAGTTGTAACAGTGGCTGCATTGTAAACCTTGATGGACTTGTCACGCAGCCAGCCATGTTGGCGGGTATATTTTGAGAACAATGGTTTGAGAGTTGCCCAAAAGCCATCGGGAGGTTAAAAAACCTTACGTGAGGGGGTTTTAAACAGCTTGAGTGATGCAAAAATTAAAAGTTTACGGTAAAGAAAGCACTAGTTAATGTTTTAGACTTTCACATTGAAGAAAAAAACGTGTTATTCATATTGCACATTTCATATAGTACTGCTTCTCAATGTGCTTTACAAAGACGGTGTAACAATTATCAACATCAGACATTAATTAGGCATTCCATTTACAAGAGCATAATGGGAGCAAGCTGCTTACTGAGGTTCAACGCTCTGAGACTGCTCACGGGTTCATAAGACACAGGTAAGTAAGTAATTTATGCAGGACATTTAGGGACATTTATGGACAAATATTCATATTTATGGACATTAGTCATCCGCCCCCTATGGACCAATGGCTCCAATGTGTTTGGTAGTATTGCTAACCCTTTGGCTGTGTTCAAACTGTTTGATTCTCTGATTTGTTGTTGAGGAATTGTCAAACTTTGAGTCCTTTGAGATGTTGTGATTGAGTGCACTACAAAAAGGAATTACATTTAATTGAATATATGAAGGTGTTGGACTGTCGAGGGTTTATAAACAAGGACACAAGTCAACACAGGCCTGAACTGGGAGCCATTCATAATAATAATGCATTGGTTTTATATAGTGCTTTTCAGGACACTCAAAGACGCTTCACATGTCATTATTCTTTCACTCTATACACAGTGGTATTATGTGATCTTTTTCTAGTCCAAGTCAGATACTATATTTCAATGTTTATAGACATGCAGGTAACATGGATTTATTATATTACATTTTGAAGCTATAGTTGTGACCCTAGAGATGCACTAGAAAATATACTCACAGACACGCAGACAGAGAAGCTCGAAAAAGTAGCATCCATCTCCGTAAATCAGCGAGCTGGGGTTACCGAGGGGGCAACCCGCTCGTTATTGGAAGTGTTGTTAGCCACGTACATCAATTCATCACTACATACCAATTTATCTGTGACTCGCACTTCCTGCTGTTAAGAGAGTACATGTCAGAGAGTTTGTTAAGATAGTGTTATTGGCCTTAGCTTCATGTTGGATATGCTTTTTATACAGAATGAGCAATATAGACAACGCTACGCAAACAGACTCAGCTTTCACAAACATGGTCCAAACCAGTCATGGAGCTGTGTGCAGGACACTGGCACCATGACACCTTCACTCCAAAGGCACAGGGACACACAAAGCGTAAACCTGATTATAATGGCCATGTCACTGCCACCTACTGTTTAGACTTTAAAGGGGCACTGCATGTTAATTTTATCTTGTTAAATGTGACCATTCGAACCGGAAACGGTGTTGGCAAAGCACTGCTTCCCCCTCCTGAGGCGCCCGACGGTTTGCCAGAACCTCTTCAAGGCTGAGCAATAGTCATGCTCCATGGACTCTCCGAGCTCTTCCCAGTCTCGGGTTTTTGCCTCTGCAACAGCCCGGGCAGCGGCACGATAGGTCAGCCGGTACTGGACAGCTGCCTCAGGAGTCCAACGAACCATCATGGCTCACTCCTTCTTCAGCCTGCAGCATCCCTTACTACCGGTGTCCACCACCGGGTTCGGGGGTTGCCGCCGGGACCAGCACCAGAGACCTTGCGACCACAAGTACCAGCCACCGCATCGGCAAAAGAGGTGGAGAACATGGTCCACTCAGACTCAATATCCCCCTCCTCCGCCGGGACCTGGGAGAAGCTCTCCCGCTGGTGTGAGTTGAAAGTCTGTCTGCCAGGGGGCTCAGCGAGACTTTCCCAGCAGACCCTCACTACACTGCCAGGTCTGACCGGCTTCCTCCCCCGCCATCGGATCCAACTCACGACCAGGTGGTGATCAGTTGACAGCTCTGCCCCTCTCTTCTCCCAAATGACCTGATTGTTGATTGATTTCATTCATTTGAGCAGAATCCATACATTCAGTAGCATTTAGAATATTCACATTCCTTAGTTTACATGACCTTTTGTACATGTTGCCTGCTGCACTTACAGTTTATTACAAATGCAAAGATATAAACATAGATATACATAGAAATTGTCAACTTTAAATGGAGTGGGAAAAAAGTAAAAAAAAAGTTGTTGAGTATGTTGTCTTTTTGAATAATATAATCTGTGCATTTTTAAACAGGTTTGTATTTGTCTTATCTCAGATTACTGAAAAAGGTTTAAATTAGTAAAAATATTTGGGATGAATGTTTAAATTGTGATGTTTTCTTAGTTTATTTGGTCCTATGTTCTGTTGGTGGCTTGTAAGTGCAGACTGCTTAATGGCGGTCACTGCAGGACCTATGGCTGTGGGACTGTGAGGATATCCTTTATCAGGCTGATTAGAGAGGTTACAAGCAGCAGGTGAAAGAGGGAAAAGAAGGATGAGGAGGATCAGGCCTGTGCAGGTAAACACACCCCAGGCACTGTTCGATCCACACATTTAAGCACGCTCCTGCTCAAAGCCGCAATCCAATTATTCAGAACAAAACGCTGCTTTCAACAGGTGCTAACCCCATTTAGGAGGTCTGTTCACCCAAAGGATCCTCTTTAATAAACACAAGTCTAAGAGTTGACCAAACGGCAGGCATTCCCTGCTCTGCACCTTTTCTCCTTAACCAGTTAATTAATCAAGCACTTTGGACATGACAATCCCAGGTCCATTCTTCAAAGCAGTTATTTAAAGGTGTAGGTCTGGACAAGTAGCCGGGGAGAGATTGAGATAATACAATATAACTGTTTGGCAATGAAGCTTCGTAAACTTTGATCTAACAAGGCAGATGGGACAAATCTACCTCTTTATCTTGAATGTACTTATCGCTTTTACCATAATGGTCCTTAAACTCTCCACTGTTTATGTGAATAAAAAGCAGACCAAACCAACTCATTTCCATAAAACACTTAGCTTTTCATTCAGAGAGGAGCGCAGTCAGGCTAAAGTAGATTGACTCCCGTGTACCCATCTTATTAAACATTTATTAAACTGAGTTAAGAGCGGAGATGGTGCCCCATCATAAGGAAACACAGTTAAAAAGCCATAGAGACAAAGATGGGATAGACTTTTAAAAATAGACAGAGTTCTATTACTGTTGAGTACGGTTGGGCACTCACTCATAGCAGATATCAATAGACCAGAACCGTTCATCACATTTCTGAGGTTTGGGAAACAGAATATTGTCATTTATGAGGAAAGTGCTTTATAGTTTTGCACCCCACAATAAGATAGAAATCAGAGACATGTTTATTCAGAGGCAGAATTGCACTCTCTTGTACAGTGTCTAAACTAAATGTAGCAAATTAATTCTGTCTTCTTATGTTTATGGCTTTTAGGTTCTTCTAATAAGACAATTGTCTTATTAGAAGAACCTAAAAGCCAGTGTCTAAACTGATATTTCTTAAGATACTATGTACAGTACTCAAAGCCATATTTTAAGAAATTTCAAATGCATTGCTAAGATATCAGAATTCTGAGATCATAAACAAATATATACCAGGCATGGGCCAACACTACTTTTTACAAAACAAATACAAGTGCTTTGTTTTGAGAACTTATACGTGATACAGATACTGATGGAGCACTGTAAACGACTTTAGTGCAGGCTCCTCCCTGTACCTTCGTGACTCCTGATAAAGCTTTTAAGATGTCCTCTTCAGTCGCTGGGTTGGACTCGTTTTTCAATCCCAAAGCTCGCAATTCAAGCATGGGCTTATATTCAATGTGAATTGTGACACATTTAGGGCTGTTACACCTGATTTAGGCGACGTCTGAAAGCTGGGTGTAATACTATAAAATTCTCTGCTCACTATGAGAGCTGTGACATTAGATGCCTGCGGTGAGGGCTGGTATCGGTCCAAGTACCATGTCCATGCTAAATCGGTATCATTACAAATATCTGGTACGGCTGTCAGCCAGTGCTTACCATTGGAAACATGACAGGAGTGGACAACAGATATCTGATTTAAGTGTAATTTTCTTTTGAAATACTATTGAATACAAATGCCACCGTCTTCACCATCTGAAGTTGTCACATAATTACATTATATAATGCAACCATAAATGTTGCTGTTGCAGCACACATTCATGCATATAAAAGTATATATTAATGAATTGTTATGTACATATATATATATACATATGATTGCAGCGCTCTGCTGTATCGCACTGTTAAAGAAAAACAAAATACTATTTACAGATTAAATGATTTATACAGGCTCAACAGCTCACGTTGTACAGTCTGACAGCAGCAGGAAGGAAAGACCTTGCGAAGGAAAGACCTCCTTCACACTGAAAGGTTGGATCAGTCTGTCACTGAAGCTGCTCTCCAGAGCAGACAGAGTGTCCTGCAGTTGGATCACATGACAAGTCTCAAAAACTGCAAGTGCTCCAGACTCCCATTTTTGTTTTTATTTTTCCTCTAATGTCTCTTGCCTGCCAAAAGTTCTCCTGTAAACCATGGTTGTTGTGAGACAGGGCAAGAGGCCACCCCTCATCTTGTCATTATCTGATGGGAACACAGATAACTTCCCACTGGCTCCTTGTCAAAGACTCCAGGGTCGAGAAGTCGCCTTGTGTCAGAAATGGAAAACTGTAGCTCTTTAGGAATGCAATATTGATGCCATTGACATATGTAGCGAGCTGTGATTGGAATTTGTGAACGCTGATTACAGGCCTGGACCGTTTGAAGACAGCATTATTAACATAGAGAGAGACCCAAGCACACCCCTGTGAATACTAAAAGTCATGTTTGCCTTCTGAGGAGGATTTGCTCCAGAATCGATTAGAAAAATATGTACTCTGCATCAGTATGAGTTTGAGTACTTGCAATTATTGAAGTTAAGTCAGTCGTTTTCCCTTCTCAGCACATTTGCAGAAATGTTATACTCAAGGTTAACATATGCATACTGTCCATGTTTTTTCTCTGTGGATGATTTATCACCTAAAATTTTGATCAGTCTATTTTGATGCGTGCCCTGTCAAAGATCGCAATATTTTACCGCAAATGATGATCTCTGAGTTGACTCTCCGACGTCTGAGTCAGCTAAGTCTTACTCATCACTGTCTAATTTAGTGGGTAGCTGTTTTGCATGCACACACATGCACTCTTCCAGCCTTGTGATCTGCAGCTTTGGCTTGCTCTTGCTTTTTCTCACTGTTTGCAAACAGAGAGCTGCCCTGGAAGCCTCTGGCCGGCCTCTCCATCACTAATCAGAGCTACCACATAGAGAGGCCTGTCCAACACGGCTATGTGCGGCAAAACACTGCCAGTATCCAATATTGCTCACAGACAATATTCCTTTTGGAGGCGCAGTTGAAAAATGGGTCAATTCTGTCCACGTCTTCATCTTATAATAGAAGGATTATCCTTACACAATGCTTAAAGGCTTGAAGAGAAAACAAATGTAATTTACAGTGTATTATGACATTGTCTGTGTGCTTCAAATGATGTCATTATCAAGTTAGACTCAAGTGTGATTTAAGGCTCGGAAGCCAAACTTTCAATGCACAAAAATGGAACAATGTAATAAAAAGCAGTTTGGTTCTATCACTCAGCCATTAGCTCTCAGCCCAAAGCGTCAAATACTGACTCCCATGAATCTTTCAGTAACAAAGTAAGCAAAAGATAGTATGTTGTGGTTTATTTTGTTCAATGTTGTAAGCAAAAACAAAGTTAGATTTCTTTAATGAGAAATGTGACAATTTAATTTTTTTTACTGTGGGTGCTCAAGAGTTTTATAATTGAACTATTGAGCATGATGAAGGCCAGTTAGACCGAAACGTTGCATTAAAAGCTGATAAGAGTGAGCCTGTGCAGGAGCTTTTACAATAATCAGGCGTCTCTCTGATGCACCGGTCGCCTATAGGTGTGCAGCTAATAATGCATCTGTTTTATACAGCGATTCTTTCTTTAAACACTCACAAGACATTATTATTTCACTCTATACATAGTAAGTAAGTAATCTTTATTCATATAGCGCATTTTTACAGACTAAGGTCACCTGAAGTCCTTTACAATGTTCAGAGTTCAGATATTGATATTAATTATGTGTTTTCACTCCACATGGTGAGGACAGAAGCGAGACGGCGAACACACTGGCGCATCAAAGTCCCAACCAACACCATCCATTCACTCACTCATAACATTCAAACCTAATGTACATGTTTTCAGTGGTATGGGGATACAAAAGCACCCGGAGAGACCAGAGCAGACACAGGGAGAACATGCAAACTCCACTCAGAAAGGCCCTGTTTCGACCAGGATTCGAACCTAGGACCTTCTTGCTGAGAAGCGACCATGGTGGTGATAAACTACTACTCTAGCCACAGCTACACTGAGGCAGACTGGCAGAAGCTAGGGAACCAGACTGTGCCATTGGCCCCTCCCACCCCCACCAATCATTCATGTTCCAAGACGTCTCCCATCGCTGGCCCTGCACTGCTCAGCTTCAGAGGTCTTTTACATACATGCAGCTAGCACCAACTTCACATCTTTACTTGAACTTTGATGGTAAATCTAGACTTAAGTCATGTAATCAGTCAATATTAGTCAGACATATACTGCAAATGTTAGAATGATCCATGGAAATAAAAATAATACATAAAAATGGACCAAATTCACACAATATAATAATTTGCATCACACTAGACAGCAGGTCACTCAGCTGCAGCTTCACGATGTTGACCTGTGTCCAAACATGTAAGTCAGTCCAAGGAGACGGCTAAGCTTTTGTGCGTCTGTATCAGTACGAGCGAGAGGGTGTTTGCTGCATGCGAGTGTCGTCTCCCTGTGATCTTCTGCCCTCTGGCCTGTAATTAATTAGAAATGCAACAAGACCCGATTAGGATTCCGACGTGATTCACAACCTCTCTGACCTCTGCATGCAACCAGCCGAGCCATCGCACCCTCCTGCTCCTGATCCAAAAGCACCTGCCCACACACTCATGTTTACATCCCGGCAAGTCCACCTCAATTCTACTGATAAGTCACCTAAGTAAAAACAAAACTTGCCATACAGTTCAGAGTACATCTTGAGTTGCCTCGTAATAAATTATATAGTAATTATGATGTTGTAAATATCGCCCTGTGAGCCATAGCTATTATAAAGGGTCCATTAAAAGACACACAAACACATTTGACATGAACCTCTTTAACCCTTAAATGCATTCAGACATTGACTTAATAATAATAATAATAATAATCATTAGCATCCGTCACAGTCCATCCTAAGCACATGTTTGATAATATGAATGAAACACTATTTCTTAGCTGAATGCGTTGTGTTGATTTCTCCCCCTGTCAATCAGCTCCTGGAGGCGGGCTTCTCACGTCACAAGTTGGTGCCACGTCACAAATTGAATAAGACGTTCTGCTGCTTCTCAAGAATGAAAGAGAAAGGTCGCTCTCTAACTAAAGCTTGTGGGAATCAATGAAAAAACAATATGTCAGAGAAAGAAAGTTTCAGAGTCCAAATTGTGGTAATGTTACAGTTTCAGAGAAGGACCATTGTAACCATTCCACAGCTTTTTGTGAGGATGGGTTCCATGATGTCAGTACATGACAAATAACATATCATGGTGTGGACTTTTTGATTATTTTTGGACAAGACCATCAGGAAGTTCAGCTCTTTCCTGGGCTGTTCCCTGGACACAGTACATCAGGTGGGGGACTGGAGGGTCCTGGACAAACCAACATTTATGCTAATATCTGCTGCTATGGAGAGCAGTTTCAGTGACAGACTTATTCACCCTCACTGTGTGAAGGAGAAGTGACACAGGTTTTCCTTTCCTGCTGCTGTCACACTGTAAAATGAGAACTGCTGAGCCTGTACATATCATCAACTTATACATGAAAAGATATTTGGAAAGATCGATGTTGAAGCATTTACAGCTATAAGAAGCATAGCAGGTACTTATTGTGTACATGTTGTGTGCTCCCTGGGTGCTCTTACTACTGTTCTGTGTGTGCGCTGCAACATTTTCCCCACTGCGAGACGAATCAAGGATCTCTTATCTTATCTTGTCTTTACCTGGTATTATTATTGCTATGTATTGGATCTCTCGAGTATTGCTTTCTGTCTGACCTGTGGATTGTTTGCCCCGCCCCGATGTGTTTCACCTGTGTCTCCCTGTGTGTATTAATACCCTGAGCTTTCCCCACTTGTTGTCCGACCACTGTCTCTACCACGTTTGTTCCTGTCTATTTCTCAGTTCTGGAATTTGGTGGTTTTTATTAAATTGCATTTTGTTTTCTATCCTGCATTTTGGGTTTCTTTTTCTTTCTTTTCACGTGACACAACACCTATTACACGCCTGTTTTAAATACATTTGTTGTATTAATACATTGGGAATGGACTCTCTGGCATACAAGGAAAACATTGCTCTGTCCTTGGCAAACGGTGAATTCAAAAGTGACAAGAAATGAAGTTGAATAGACTATTTAAAAGCCTTTTATTAATCAGTGAATCCATCAGTCAAAGCTAGTGCCATTTGGTTTTGACGTGAACCTCCAGGAGTGACATTGCTGAATACATGATTGAAGAAAGGTGGAATGAAAGTAAATACAGAACATATCCCTTAATATCCCAACCTTAATGTGTTAAAGATATGCATATTTATTCGTTTACTGAACAGACAGCTCTTTAGACAGGGAACCACTAGATCACAAATAATTATGTTTATTTTTTTAATGATTGAATTAAATATTTCACATGTACTGTATATTGTGTACACTTGTCCCTTTCAATTAAATAAATAGAAAATAAAAAGGTATTGGATAGTTTTAGAGAACATTGATACATCCATGATACTATCCAGAGACAGTTAGGGCTCCATAAACAGACTCCATGGGAGGGAATCAGGAGCTAAGAAAGTAGCGTGAAAACTTGGTCGACAAGCACTTCACTCTTAGGCTTCATAGAGCAAGTATCGTCCATCTATATACAGGCCACGCTGCACCCCAGGGGTCAATTATGGGCCCCCTACAGTTCAATACACTACTACTGTCATTCGGAACATCGATAACTGACAGCAATGTGCCCGTCACAACTATGTGGATGATGCTCAGGTTTACAGTGTGTAGCACAAATAGAAGGGGACTTTCTCTTCCAACAATCAGGTATATTCTGAAAAGACTTAGGTCGTCGTTATCCCTCTTGAACTATATTCCCAGAAAATGAATTTTTTCATTAAGTAAAAATTAATAAATAACATTTTAGAGTATTGTTTTGGGTATTTTGTTTGGACTGTGGGTGAGGTTGGAGTAGATGGGCCTATTTTTTTATGTGTTTTAAGTATTGGTATGGGTTCTAAATGCAATATGGACTTAATCATGTTCCCCTTGAACCCTCATTAGACATTTGTGGCTGAAACGTAGAAACATTATTCAGAAAACTCCTCCGAAAAGTTTACCTTATTCAAAGAAGGACTTAGTCTATATTATTGTGGTATTAAAAATCAGCATTTAGCAGTGGTCCTCCAAGCCGCAGAGACGGTGACAACTCTAGGGCTCCTGGGAAAAGCCCTAGTGGAATCACAGAGAACATATTTTCCCATGAGAACAATAGAATATAAATGGATTGTAAAACTAGATATGTAGTTTTTTCCAATCAATGTGTTTTTAGAGTGTAGGCCTGACGTTATGCTTTTGGCCACTGAAATGTCTGTGTCCATTATAATTCTTTAGATTTACCCTAGATTTACCTTTCAATGACCACAATTGAATCCTTTCACTCCCATCCTTTTTCTGCTCCTGGGCCTTTCTAAATTAGGAGTTTAATTCATAGTATGAAAAATGTATTGTTGTTTGATTTTTAAAGAACAACTCTATGTTTAGATCCAGGGTGTTGGAGAAGTCGAAGATGGCTGTCCGTTTCCTTTATTGTGTAATCTTGAATTAGTGTTGGCCTTGATGGCGTGACGCTGTATATTCTCAAGTTTGCATGCTGAGATTTCAAATGGTGCTTCAGCGATACCAAGAAGTCCCTGGGAACAGGGAAACATATACAGACGGGCTCCCCTACTGTTACACTGAACGAGGGGTTTTATATATGAAATTGTATAGCGTGTTGAAAGTAAACACTGTCATAGTATCTGTCATTTTTATCCCCCTCTTGAATGGGGATAAACTCAGCAGCCCATCTTGCTTTCTGAATCTTAACATCTTCGTACGTCTGAGAGGAAGAACACGGCTTACATAAACTCACGAGGTGTCAGATTGCCTCCTGTGCTGTAAACAGAAATATTCATGCATTCATTAACTATTTATGAACTTCCTCACAGACAGAATTTTATCTAAAAATATGGGCCTATTAATGTCAGCGTCACATGTAAAAAGAATGTGAACACATGTTGCTCTATGCAGGTGCGTAACTCGGTAAATCATGTATTCTCTGAGAGGGTGAGATCTGTGTCTGGTTTAACTCACATATTTGAATAGTTATTGTATCAAACATTACTTAAACTGTGATGCTTCAGATTAGATGAATAATTTAGAGACGGCCGTCTCTTTAGAGTCCAAAACGTTAAGTTCAATTCACTAATACAAAGAGAAAATAGTGGACAAAATAATAAAGAGCTATATAGTCTGTAGAATGGGACACTCAATAGGGCTTAACAGAAAGGAGCCATAGAAAGCACACACGATGTGAGCCCAAAGACATCTGCAGCAGGGAATGACTCAGACCACGACGGTCAGGCCCGTCCTAAGGGCTGTGCGACCTGTGCCGTCGCACAGGGCCTCGCACCACACAGGGGCCTCGCAATCTTCCTTCCTTTTATTTTATTTTATAAATACACTAGTTCAAGGGTCCCCAAAGGGCAGACTGCACTCCAAATTTGGAACCCTAAACCCCTTTCTCTGGACCTCTTTGATTTCGTTTGATCAAAAGAACATTTTTACAAGTAAAGTCAAATTTTCACCAAAAGCGATTTGTAAACAGGCAGGCGCGCGGGCAGCTATGTATGCAACGGGTCCTCCGAAAAAACTGTCAGATAACTTTAGCAGTGTCTGAGTGAGATACAAAGAAAGTAACGGGAATGATCGCAGTGTAGGAGAGATGGATACTCGCGGAGGAGGAGCAGTGAGACAGGTGTGAGCAGAGGAGCAGACCCCTTTGTGTGAGCAGAGGAGGAGGAGGAGGAGGAGGAGGAGGAGCAGTGATACAGGTGTGAGCAGAGGAGCAGACCCCTTTGTGTGAGCAGAGGAGGAGGAAGAGGATCAGCGGTGTGACAGGTGTGTGAGCGCTGCTATTGCCAATGTTTAGTCCGAATATCCACATCAAAAACATATTTTTAAAAGCATTAGCAAACACACTGTATGTCTAGCTTTAGCTAGCTGGAGTGTTTTTGTTGTGGTCAGAGTGTGTGGAGGAGGAGGTGAAGAGTATTTTGTTGTTGTCAGTGTGGAGGAGGAGGAGTGTATGTTGTCAGAGTGTGTGGAGGCATGGCAAAAACGTTATTTGATGAGAAAAAAATAATATTGACTCCGCCTCATAGCCATTTTTGGCGCATTTTGCCAAAATCTAACTATTAGAAGAAAAAGACTCCTTTTGGTTCAATCTTTTGAGTTGCTCTACCATTTTGCCACAGGACGAAAGAGACATGTCAGCTAAAAAGACCGCGACCAATATTGCACGTAGAGTGTGTGTGCGTGTGTACGTGCGCGCGCCAAACGCTGCATAGGAGCGAAGACACTCGGTTACACGCGTGCTGATCTCGTCAAGCACCGCGCGAGGTGGTGCTGAATTCATGTCAAAGATTATAACAGGAAAAACTTTCCTCAGATCTGGGAAAAAAGTGTCAGGGCAGGGCCTCGCGTTTCGAGTTCGCACAGGGCCTCGCACCCCTCTTGGGACGGGCCTGACGACGGTCAACACGGCTGTCCATCACAGCAGGAGGCTGTTTGCAGCATGAGGAATATGAGCGTGTCAGTGTAACCTGTTAAAATTACCAACTGTCTCAACCAAATATCGGCAATAACAACTCACTCATGTCCGTCTTCTCCTGGGCTTAAAAGTTCACGTACAGGAATTATTGTGACTTGGATAAAACTGGGTTTTTAAAGCTTGTTTATGTAAAACAAACACTTACTCAAATAAACACTTGAACTATGAATAATGAGCCTTTGTTTCAGCTGAAGAGCTTGGCTACTGTAGCACGGTTTTACCCTTCACTGTATCCTTCACACCAGCCCCTTACTGTTCTTCCAAATGAACGATGTTTCTCTTTTATTTCATTTAGACGACAAATTAAGTGCTGTTCAGTCGCGACTGATTGCCAAGTATTTAACTCCTTTGTCTATTTCAATGAGCGATATTTAGGAATGTAATTAATTTCTTTTGGTGGAAACACAATTGATTCATTAAAAAGAGGATTCGGCTTATCATTTTCCCCAAGGGTTTGCACCCACTATTTCTCTGCTCTATTTCAGGCATATAAAGTCCTCAATAACGCCAATCCCAATCAGGACACTTTTAATGATAATAGCGGACCTGCACTAAGCCGTTCAAAGTTATTTGACCTTAAGAAATTCTAATGAAAGGAAATTAATTTTCATTGAAATTAACAATACGCTTTAACACCAATAGCAATTTAGCAAAGCTTAGAAGACTTTCATTTGTGAGTACCTCTGACACACAAGGGGATCCTTTTTTCTATTATTTGCATGATAGACAAAACTGTTTGGTAAGAATAATGGTGCATTCTTTAATCGTATCATTTTCCAGTGTAGTATTGTGCTACACTAGTTGAAAACCGAATTTAAATTCTGTTTCAAGGCCAATAATAGACAAAAGATACAGTATTGATTGAAATAGCTTTGAAAGACTTATATATGACAATCCATGTATCTGTTAATTGCTCTGATACCAGAAGTGGAGAGCAAATGCACAAAATTCTGCACGTTTTAAACTGATTAACCATTTCTTATTTTCAGCAGGAACAAAAGTCATTATGCAGCAACCACAGAGCAACACTGCCACCTACTGGACATGTGAGGCCCTACTCACCGTGAAAGTGATGGGAGGCTCTGGCAACAAAACTGGTTTGAAGATGAGGGACCGGCCGTGCCAAACGCTGTCATATTGTGTTTTCTGGGTAAAAGAGACGACCACACATTCAGCTGTTGTGAAGCTTAGGGAGAAGGACATATGGTCACTGTTACTATCATAAGACTGGCCAACCAAGTTAATTAAAATTTACACATTTAATAGAGATGGAGAGTTTGGCTGGAGCCATGTTCAAGGTTAGAAGGCTGAAAACGTGGATCTCACTCTGCTCCATATCAAATAAATACCAGTGTCCATTGCCCACAACAAAAATCTGTCTAAGGATTGTATGTGGAAAGATTGTTTATAGCGCAAATTGCACACAAGACTGCAAATTCAACATATACATCTCTAGTGCACAAACAATTACACAATTCCAATTAGTTTCTTGTGTTTCGCATGATGAGAAAAATGGGCTTTTAGTAAATTAATTCAATTAGTATATAAGTGTATAAGGATCATTTACATATTCTAATTGTTTCATTACATACATGCACCTGAATCTACATTACACTTATTATAGATCCATGACATTACATTGTATTTGGTACTAGGCCCAGCATTCAACTGAATAGGTCAGAAATGGTAAAATCAATCAATCGACCTTTATTTATAGAGCGCTTTTCCTACTCAGGGCAACACAAAACGCCTCACAATCCACACCACACAAGGCACAAATATCACCTTTAAAATTACAAATAAAAACACACAGGTAATTAGAAAAAAACATTAAAATCACACAGGTAATATATGTTTTAACCTTTAATATATGTTTTAACCTATTTTCTTTCTCTCTGGGCATTCAAAACTATCTGCCCAAAGCAATAATTGTTTTTTTTGGACATCACAAAAATAAATCTCTCTTTAGACCTCAGCCAGGAACTGAAATATCGATGCAAGTGGGTGTCATCAATTCCTCAGTGTCCTCTGTATTTGCTGCATGCTTACGTGGGATAAATCGATTACAAGATCTGAGAAAACTTTGCATCTTTGAGAGAGAGAGGAACTTTCACAAATGTCATGCATCTTTATCAACAGCGCTGATATGATTACCTCCACAGCCCCTGAGCGCTTGTTGACGTTTGCCGCCGTGTGTCATCATAAACCCAATAAAGCATGAAAAATAAGTTGCCAACTTTGTCTTGATTTGCCAGTTGACAAAGATGAATCCATTTGTGCATGTTTCTTTTTGAAGTTCACTTGGAGATTGTCTTATATAATATGGCAAATCAGAATCAGAATCAGAATCAGAATCATTTTTATTGCCACGTGAGTAACAAAGTTATCACTTGGAAATTGTCTTGGCAGAGAGCGTGCCACTTCGCCATTTGCGGCGCTGTGTGCAGCAAGAAACAGCAGAGAGCAATAACATTCAGGTAACAACAGACAGTTGGATAGAAAACATTGTGCTTTGTATAAACCACGGATTTTTTTCACGGGATGAGCACCTCCGGCCTGCCGGTCCAATGTGGCTGTCAGAGGGGGGCGGGGGCAGGGAGGGGGTGAGTCGGAAACACAGTAAGGAGGGGAGGGGAGGGAGAGATCAGAGGGAGGCGGGGGGAGCGGGATCCAAACTGGAAGACTGAAAGAGTGTGAAATTTGTGTAGAGACCAGATTTATTATGATGGCCTTGGCCCGAGGAATGTGAGATAAGAGAGGAGGGAAGACACAATAGGGAGAGAACACATCTCCTGTAACGAGGGACAATATTGTATGCAGTTTAGCAGTCAAAAACAGGCAGATATTCTATTAAATCCAATTAGACCAATTAGACAAAGCAGTGCCACTGACAATGCGCATGTCTAACCTATTACAAATGTTTCAAAAAAGGGCTTTTATTTTCATTTCAATTGCATATTAATTGATTAGAAAAGCACATCATACACTCAGACAAACAGTAGCACAACGAAAATAAGTGTGAAATGAAGGGCAAGACACTTCACCAACAATGCCTTGTAAGAGTCTGTGTGTGCGTGTGTGTGTGAAAGAAAAGCGTCAGACTGGTTGCCTCAGGGCATATGTGGCTACAGTAGGAGTTTATCCACATAGTTATGGAGTGAATAAATAATGCAGGTGAAGTGTCCTTGAGTGGCCAAAAAAAGCGCTAAATAAAACCAATGATTATTATTTTTGTGATATTCTTGTGGATCCCTCCTGGCCATTCCAAAAACAAAATCCCTCACACAATTGATGAGAATATCTGGATGTGAATCGCGAAGATCCAACATCAGTGCTTCAGTGCCCCTGTTTGCAGTTTACAGTTGAAGTAATCAGTCATTCAAAACAGTCTACTGGATCATTCCTGCTCGGCCTCTGTGGGTGAAACCATCTCGACAAAGTGCCATGATTATTTTTTTTTGTAACAACTAACCAAGGGTGACATTAGCTCAGTTGGTAGAGCACTAGTCTTTGGACCCAATGGTCGTGCGGGTTTGATCCTACCGTGACGCGTGCCACCTTCTCCCACTGTTATCTGCTGTTGTTGTGTCCCTGGGCAAGACACTTAATCCCACTTTGTCTGAAGCCATCTGAGCAGCCATCTTCCTGTGGACCCACCATCTGCAGGAGGTTCAGTGAGGGACTGGTGCTGTGTGAATTGGGTGGCAGCTCTGTTTGCCACCCCCCTGTCCCAGAAATGGATGATTAAAGGGATGAAAATGTAATGTTACCAACCATTTACCCACTAAGCACATTAAGTGCACAATTGTAAGTTTCAGGAGTATTGTCATCTTTTCACTGTCCAAATTGGCAGCTACAGGGACGCAGCTCGCTTGTGGCTAACGTCATGTCAACACTGTTTTAATATAACCAGCCTCTAAGTTTAAACAAAACATACATTTAAGTAGCTGACAGTCTAATGGTAGATGTTTTGACGATACTTAAGTCAAACAGGACTGTGAGTCAGAGCAGCCTTTTTACCAGGGATGTGAGAGAGCCACTTAGAGCCAGATGACGGATGGTCTGAAACCCCCTGCCTCCTGCATGTTTTGGGGGGAGGTTTTTCCGTCTGATTTTGATGTGAAAGGATGGTTATTAGCATTTCTAAATTGCGTCAAAGCCTCAAATTAGGAGAAAGTGGTTCACCCCGTACCTGTGACATTTTCAAACTTACGCAATTGCTTTTTCAGTCGTGCACAGCACAAATGTAGACATTCCAGCACAGTAAGCAATCTGCACCTGATTTGAAGTTTTCTGAAATATTTGTTTGAATATATAAATTAGGAGCAAATGCTTACTATAGTGAGCAAGATCCACATGAATGTATGTATGTATTGTCTGCATTTGCAAAGGGGAGAGGACGTGAGGGAGAGTATAAATGTGAAGAGTGATCCCGCATTTTTTGGATTTAAGCAGACACGAGAAGGTCCTTAAACCAAAAAAATTTTTTGGCTCAAACTCATATAATCCAGTAGCACTCCAACTGTGTCAAACTCAAATGAAGGATTAAATTCAGTTGTCATTATCCCAATGATTGCTCTGCAGATGTCTCTGAAACGTTTTGATTAACCGGAATTCGTTAAAATTCTTCATATATAGTTCTAATATTGTATGAAACACTTTTCATGGTGCTTTTGTATTTTAGCTATCTTTAAATGTACTTTTTACTTGTTAATCAAGGCGACCTCTAGAGTATCTAGAAAGGTGCCTACGAAAATAAAATGTGTTATGATTATTACTATTATTGACAATTTCCCCACTGTGGGATGATAAAGTGTCTCATCACTCACTGGAGATGTAACAACCTCAAAACCTGTGTTTTATACAGATTGAGCTAAATGACATATGATAATAACAATATTTAATCAGTTTAAACAAATCAATTGAACAGTTGATCACCTACTGTGTAGCCACAGCTGCCCTGGGACACACTGACATAAGAAAAACAACCAGTCCCATTGGCCCCTCTGACCATCGCCAATCATTCATGCTCACATTTTACACAATGATTCAGCTGTTATTTGAGTTTGTATTCATGTGTGTTTGTTGACAGGACAGTGAGCCTTCATGAACAGCAGTTGTAAATACACCAGATTATAGCTATGTAGCTCATTTGCATCTGTTGTGTCACTCAAACACACACTCATCCAACCCTCACCATATTGTACATCTTTTTAGTGGTGAGGGAAAAGAAAAACAAACAAACACCACACAGAAAGCCCTGGTGCTATCCACTGCCCAGTGTGCCACGTGATATTACAGGACTACTATCCTGTATGTGCGCTGCAACATCGAAATTTTCCCACTGTGGGACAAACTAAGGAACTCTTATCTTATCGTATATATTCCCAGATGTGTCCCATCACAGTACTAACCAGGCCCTGCCCTGCTTAGTTCAGAGGTCTGACAGGAACTGGCTTTCACATGCCGGTGGCACCACGTAATATGTCTCACCCCAAACGTTAAGGACACAAAATCCTCCGTCACGTCCTTTTTACGAGTTAGACCATGAAGGATACACTGTCGAGAACAAGGCTTGACTTTCGCTACCAAAGCATCTGACGTATAGCTTTAAAGCCAGAGACAGATGACCAATGGGATTACACATCTTTCAGTTTTTGGGTTATATGCATTGATTTTTCTGAAGAAACAAACAGAAAGGAACAAAGCGCTCCCAAAATAACCCAACCTCTCGTTCGCAGCGGCTCAAAGACCTTGATCAAATGAGCACAAACAGACTTCAGAACGCAGTCGATGTCCATTAGGAAACTTCACTAACCATATATAACTCTACTGCTTCACGCGGCCTGAAATTAGCTTTTTTTTGCGTACAAAAAATAACACTTGGATTGGAATTCATCACAAAATTGTTTTTAAGGTTTTAATTGTCATAATCCTAAATATTGAGGGGGCTACACAAAAAACTCAACTTTCAGATAAATGTGTATTACTTATTGGCATTTTGCACTTATGATTGCTTCAAATCAAGATTTTAATGTAGCACTTGCAATTCCTGTTTTGAGCTGAATGTCCCATTGCAATTTACAGTCTACTTTTTTTCCAATATGGGCTGTCTTTCTTGAAACAAGAAAACTTGAACCTTTTCCAAAAAAAAATTCAGTTGAAAAATTATAGCTAGAAATTTGCTCATAAAGCTTGACCATGTTGCAGGGCTACGATCAAAAAAACCTCATTGACTTGGTAAGTTTACAATGTATATTTCTGACATGTACAGTAAGTATTTTTCAACAATAATATATTTGAAATAGTCCCTCCCCTTGGCATACTGTAACTACAACCATTGAGATGTGCTGGGGAGAACAGTTAAACCTCATGCCTGCTTCTCAAATGTCCAATGCGATTCTTTGTGTTAAATGTTTTTCTAGCACTCCCCCGTCTTGAAATCTCACTGGAACACGAATTGCAAACTAAATAACGCTGATATTTTCCAATACTGTGAAATATTGCCACACGACCGTCGCCATCTTCTTTGTTTCTTCTACTGAGGAAAGTGCACGGACGCCCTCTACCAGAATCGGCGAATGTCATTTTTATTTGCAGATGGCCGATGGTAGTTAACAAGGCAAACATCGGCCGATACATCCCTAATTTATAATATTTTTGCGCAATCAGGAAGCTGCAGGGGTTAGCATATTTATGGTCAGCAATGAAGAGTATAATGGAAATTGAACATATAAATATCACGAGGAAATAGTTATATTCAGGGATGATCTTTCACACCATTAAAGTACAGTATGCCTCTTCATTTTAAATAATAAACATGTCCAGATAATAGGTTATCAGTTTATTAAAAGTAGGATCTCTTGCTGTGGACCGCTCCAAATGGGAAATGTCAACAAATGTACGGCCTGATTATCAAAGTCGTCGAAAGGCAATAGATCTGACTAGGACTGAACGAGATGGAGCGGACTGGGGGAAGGGAGGTGTTGCCATCAGGAAAATGAGCAATAGGAAAAGCGCGGAGGTGGAGGAAGATCTGACAGTGATGGATGAGGTGAGGAGCACTCAGAGATGCCACTTCACCGGGAGCAGCTCTCTAGGGTCAAACCTGCTACGGACAGCTCTTTCTATAGTGAGAAAAACTATAACATTGGGCTGTAATGAATGCTTATTAATGATCACTAATGATGATTAATGATTATTCAGGGCCTTTATTCCATCTATTCATTGATGTTAACTTTATATCATGAAAAGCCAATGAATGTGGCTTCTAAATGAATACGTTTGACCAAAACAAAACTAAAGTGATGTCCTCAGGAACCCAGGACCCAGCAAGGATGTCCCAGGTTCGAATCTGAGAAACTCTGAGTCAATGTTGCATGTTCTCCCAGTGTCTGCTCCGGTTTACTTCAAGTACAATAGGTAACATCCACCAGCTCCAGACCCGACCAAGCAAGAAACAAATAGTAGGCACAAACACAAATTCAGCTTTCTCTGATAAAAAACTTGGTACTTTGGATTTTAATATATGCCGAAGTGAAGGGACTGAAAAGGTTTTTCTCCTCAAATCATTTTTTCTGCAAGTAACCACTGAACGACTTAAAACAATTAACAGTTAGAATTGATGATGGCTTAATATCAGCCAATAATTGATCTTATCACATTCAGTCAAAGGTCCAATAGGTCACCGTTAGCCTATCTACAACAACAAATAGCTTTTCGTCTACATTTTTGCCAACATCCAAGATGGTATCATGTGTGGATAGCTCAAAACAAGATATAATAAATTGTTATAGCAAGAAAAAACATTGATAAAAATATTGAGCCCTGAATATTGTTGATCGGTTCATCAATAATACAATAATTACTTTTATATTATTGTCCACTTTCTCTCTAGATGCAGTAATAATAATTCAAGTGAAACACACACACATTATATAAACATAACTGTAATGTGTTGCTATTATTACCAGCCATGTTTTTCCACCAATCAATGTCATATTGAAAACAATTGATATAGATTTATTTCAAAATGAAAAATTGCAATAGAGAGTTGTGTCATGGTGTGGATTTTATTTTTGTATTCGGTTTTATTTTGACAGTTGCTTCATGCCCTGTTGATCGTCTGCCCCGCCCTGATGTGTTTCACCTGTGTCTGTGTGTGTCTATATGTACCCTGTGCTTCTCTCCCCTTGTTGCTGGTTCATTGTCTTGTTCTTGTCTTGTTCATGTCCTGTTCTGGTTTCTTTGGATTTTCGAGTTTATTTTTATGCCTTGGACTTTGTTTTATTAAAACCTTTATTTTTGCATTCCTGCGTTTGAGTCCTCCATTATCTCTCACCACGTGACAGAGTTGTATGGGCTAAAACCACCAATCAGCCTCCATGAACTGAATATGCCAGAGAATTTGACTTAAAAGAACAAGACGACGTTATCCTCTTTTCAGTGATTGATTAGACATCAACAAACACGATTATCATGAATATAACATGAAATACACCAGATTAAAACAAAATCCTTGGATAAAATTTTTAAGATATTTAATAATTGATACTCAAAAGTGAATCATCTTTTATTTGATCTCATGAAAGTTATTTACGATTCTGTCTTTACGTTTCGTTCTGCCGACTGACCTTACAACACCCCTAACTCAGTCTTCGAGCGGCACTAAAACAGTCTTCAGAATCGAACAATTCCTGTCAATAACCTTCGAAAAAGATTAACTGTGGACTTTATAGCGTTGGCATAGAACATGTTTGAAATGCCACGCTGCTTGTCCGAGAGCAGAGGATTTACAGGCATTGATTCAAAGTTATGTTTGGGGCATAAAATACAGCTTTAGTGAAAGGGAATCGGAAGCATGTGCCCAACACAACTTTTGTGGCCGTAAAAAAAGCTATACGTGTGACTCTTTAGCACGGATTACTGATCAAAACGACTTGGTGAGGTTCAGCTAGAAACAGTACAAACTTTGTGTATTATGTATGATTTTGTATTGCTTTAAATGGTGCTATTTTTGATTTTTTTTTTTTAAAGAAAGGGGAATAAAATGGAGACAAAACCAGCTAAAAACTGGCGACCCAAATGAGTGCCTCTTTTATGTATTATTTGATTGGGATACTGCCAAGGTTCTGGGTTTGAATCCCGGTCGGAACAGGGCCTTTCTGAGTGAAGTTTGCATGTTCTCCCCGTGTCTGCGTAGGTTTCCTCCGGGTACTCCAGTTTCCCCTACCACTAAAAACATGTGCAATAGTTTAGGGTGAAGGGTGAATGAGTTTGTGAGTGCGAATGTGGGGCAACGGATGGAAAATAGCCCATGACTACAATCCGGAGTGATGTGTTCATTAACATGTACTGTCCCAACCAAATAAAAAGTTCATAAATACATTATTATCATCATCATCATCCCTTTATTATCCATTTCTGGGTCGGGGGAGGGTGGCAATCAGAGCCGCCACCCAAGTCTCATAGCACCGGGCCCTCGCTGATCCTCTGCAGGTTGGTGAGTCCACAGGATGATGGTAAATTAAAAAATTTCCATCCATTACCCACAGTCACAAACACTACTGGAAAATGCAATTGCGGCCTGTAAAAGTACAAAATTCAATTCATTAAAAAAAAATGATAGTCTGCAGCTTATAATCAGGTGCACCTTATAGTCCGGTAAACAGGGTACTCATTCAACCTGAACTATTGTACATGTTTATCGTGGTTGGGGAAACAGGAGCACCCGGAGGAAACTTGCGCAGAAACAGGGATAGCATGAAAACACCACACAGAAAGGTTCCGTCTAAAGTTGGCATTGAATCCAGGCCCTAATGTATGGATGTACTACCTCCTAGATTCCTGAAGTCTGTCATGTGTAGTCTATTACCCTCATTGACACAAATAGTAAACATGTCTTTTTTATCTGGAACATTTCCAATGGCCCTGAAAAAGGCAGTCATCAGGCCCCTCCTAAAAAAGAGCAGTTTGGATGCTGCGGTACTTGAAAATTACCGTCCCATCTCAAATCTGCCATTCATGGGAAAAATTCTTGAAAAAGTTGCCTACCAACAACTTACTGAATTTTTAATATCTAATGACTCATTTGACATGTTTCAGTCTGGCTTTAGACCACACCACAGTACTGAGACCGCTCTAGTCAAGGTAACAAATGATTTTCGGCTTAACACTGATGCAGGAAAAGTCTCTGTTTTAGTCATGTTAGATCTGAGTGCCGCTTTCGACACCGTTGACCATGAGATTCTCATGCAGAGACTGGAGGACTGGGTTGGTGTTGCTGGTACTGCCCTAAGCTGGTTTAGGTCCTATCTAGAAGAAAGGAAGTATTGTGTGGAGATTGGAGACTATGTCTCAGATAATATGGCCCTGACCTGCGGAGTGCCACAGGGGTCGATTCTGGGACCTCTCCTGTTCAATATTTACATGCTGCCATTAGGTCAGTTAATTCAAAGTATGAAAGTGTCCTACCACAATTACGCTGATGACACTCAGATCTATGTCTCACTGACTGCAGGAGAGCATGGACCGGTGGACTCACTCCTTCACTGTATCCAGCGGATCAGTGAGTGGATGCAATGCAATTTTCTCCAGCTAAATGCGGACAAAACCGAAATGATTGTCTTTGGTCCCGAGAAACAAAGAGAGACCGTCATTTGTCACCTTCAGTCTCTCTCCCTAAGGCCTTTAAATAAGGTCAGAAATCTGGGAGTAATAATGGACTCTGACTTAAACTTCAATAGCCACATTGGATCGGTAACATCAGCAGCTTTTTATCATCTGAAAAATATTGCCAAAATTAAAAATATTGTGTCCAGGGCAGACTTGGAGATTCTTATCCATTCTTTTGTTTCCAGTAGGCTGGATTACTGCAATGGCCTGCTCACAGGTATCTCCAAACATGCAGTAAAACAGCTGCAGTATATTCAAAATGCTGCAGCCCGAGTCCTGACTAGAACCAGGAAGTACGACCACATTAGTCCGGTCCTCAGGTCTCTGCACTGGCTTCCTGTGGCCCAGAGGATAGACTTTAAAGCAGCTCTCCTGGTGTACAAGTCTCTCCATGGCCTTGCACCAAAGTACATCCATGATATGCTAGTCCCATATGAACCAGCCCGGACTCTGAGGAGCGCAGGGACGGGACTCTTGTTAGTGCCCAGAGTCAGGACTAGACAGGGGGAGGCTGCTTTTCAGATCTATGCAGCTAAAGTCTGGAACAGTCTTCCTGAGGATGTGAGACTGGCTGCCTCTCTGTCAATGTTCAAATCCATGTTAAAGACTTTTCTTTTTTCCTGTGCATACAACTAGAGAATTTTATCTTTTTAACACACCTTGTTATTTATTGTTGTAACTTTTTGTGTTTTTAACTATTTTATTGTTTTTAATTACTTGTGTGATTCTTATGTTTTTAAATTACTTATGTGATTTTAATGCTTTTTAATTACATATGTGTTTTTAATTGTATTTTAATGGTGATGATTTGTGCATTGTGTGGTGTGGACTGTGAGGCGCTTTGTGTTGCCCTGTGCAGGAAAAGCGCCCTATAAATAAAGATTGATTGATTGATTGATTGATAACCACTGTGCCACCATAAAGTGAGAATTTACTATATCAAGACCAAGACCAAATAGTGTAAACATAAATATCATAGACATCTTATCCATTGCCATTTTAATGAAGAGTACGTTTGGTTGAGAAAGGGTCAAAAATGATTAGTGTATGTTGACCTATTATTTGGAGACACCTATAAAAAAAATTATGGAAATATTTCACACTGACCCTTTAATTGTGTCAATGATTATCCCTGAGCACAACACTTTCCTTCTAATATTTATAGGTCTGTCCAACTTCCATTATACTCTTCATTACTGAGCATAAATAACTTCCGGAGATGTGCCCGTTGCCAAGCCGTATCCATCTTGTCCAAAGTCATTTCGGGTGAATGATGTCTATTAGCGCGCACGTGCAGCTCCACCCTCTCCATCAGCAAAGCAGACTGGAAATGACAGCATTAACTTTTTAAGGTTTTATGGCATCTTTACCCAACGCGTGCCATTAATCCACTTAACTGGCGACGTGACCCCTTTCATGGCGTTTCATAAAACACAAAATATGAATAACGGCCATTAAGGTCTCTATTGTAGAAAGTCTGAAGATGTCAATCACAGTGGTTCTTTGAGAGTTGACAGGTTTGCTTGGTTTTTTGTAACGTCCAGCTCAAATTTGCAGCAAAGAGAAGTTTTTTGAGTGTGTTTAAGCAGATTGTTGTTGCACATATAGTAATGAAACTTTGGCCCCGCCTCCATAAAATTCAGAACTGTATGTAGGCGGGGCTAAAGTTCAGATGGAGCCAGGATAGTGCTGTAAAAATTGAAATGTCTGAAGATTGTCATTTTCAAAGACACCAATCGCTGACATGCTAACAATACCACCCCGGGCCGATGGGGGTGGACCCGGAATAAGAATTAGCCAATGCTAACATATAGCATCTTTTTACCTCTAAAATTTGTCTTTAAAGGATGGTCCAAAAGTTGGCCCTTGGCCCAGAGCTCCATTCCACATGTGTGTCAATGCTGAGGGGGGTGAATATTTTTGGACCAGTCTGGTTTACTCGCTGTGAATTTTTGAAGTCACTCGTTTAACTGAATGGGGCTCGTGACGGCTGACGCATGCACAGATGCGTTTGTGGCTACTGGATCCGTCCTGGAAACTGGATTCGTCCGGAAGTTCAGTTAATAAGTCCTTAAGTGGTGACTGGTTAAGTTTTAGGTGTCTAAGTAAGATGGTTAAGGTTAGGGTTAAGGCTGGGTTGGGGTTATTTTATGGGAATGGCTGGTTAACTTTAGGCATGAGTAGGTAGTTTGTTATATTTACTTCCGCTTCCATCCAGATTCTGTGACGTAATCTACTGCTGCGTATGATCAATGGATCAACTTCCGGACAAATCAGGTTTCCGGGACGAATCCGGGAGTGACACGTTTTTTCACATTTTCCAGCCCCCTCGGCCTTTTTGAATCACTCCAGTACAGCCCAATTTTTGGCCCATTAATTAGAACGGTGGAAATAGGCGTGACTACGTCCGTTAATATATACAGTCTATGATTGTGACTGACAATGTTAAAAAATGTACAAACAGCACTGGTAATTTATAGAGGCAAGGATACATAGGATGAGGGTGTCAAAAGGAAACAGAAAAACAAATTAAAACTTCCACTTCGATCAAAGTTGTGATAATGATATGATAATAATACATCTTTTCATTAGTATAGCACTTTTCAAAAACAAAGTTGAAGATGAAGGAGACCAGTTGACTTCCATCATGTCCCTTATGGTCAGTGTAGTAGGGGAAGCTGCAAGCTAAAATTACAATATATTATATACATTGTAAAATATTCCCATTTCCCATCCACGAATAAACCAGGCCCAGCCCTTAAAGCTTGTGAGATCTGTTGAGATTTGATTATTATTCCTTTCCATATCCAAGTCCTTTCCGTGAAACGCATTATTCTACATTCTAATTACTACTCTAAATTCTTTTCTAGGAAAACCTCATTCAAGCGACAGGTAGTTGTCCACATGCAATTAAAGAAAGCATGAAGAATGTGAAAGCCAACTGCCCTCTTATAACATCATAATGAACTGCAGCCTTTATTATCATTAGAGAGCTATAGAATAAAAAGTGGGCTGAAAAGAAAGTTCCTCTGACCTCATTCCGAAGCACAAACCCCTTTAAGTGCGTGTGCGTTGTGTTACGGTCGTGTTTTATGTCATTGTGCATTCAGAGCAGCTCCCGCCTCTTCAGCGTGAGGTTAAAGGTGAACTCGGACCGTGGTGGAAACGAGTCTCAGTACTGTTGAATAGTAAAGCAAGGTCTGACTGAAGACATACAGAGAGAAGGAATAGGAAGGAGTGGGTAAGAAATGCACAGCTGGTCTCCTGCACGTGGGGACCAAATGTCAAAGTTAACCAGTTTGATTCTTGTTTTAGGTCCAAACAATAATCAACTTTTTTTACAATGTAATCACAAAACTGGTAATACTTTAGGCATTGTCTTCATGGTTTAACTCTTCTACTGTACATGGTTATTTACATTCACTCAGTTGGTTAAAGCTGGAGTGACTGGCTTTTGTGTTTGTTTCATAAATACTTTTACTTTGTTCCAACAAGAACATGAACAAATCACATTTCAAAATGCTTTCTTCATTTAACCAAAATAAACTAGCTGATTGGCTGAGAGAGCACTGATAGTTTTGAGAGCTAACTTACATGGACAGCCGGTTGATGTAAACAAAACCTAGGTACAAGTAAGTGGTTATCGTTCAAGAGAAATACTCTGAAGGCACATGCACTAAATAAAAGTTGGCATTTGTTTTTTATGCAATTACAATGGATGCTTGGCACCTGCCTGTGTATGTGAAAGCTGTTCACAGGGGAAGACAGAAAACTGGTGTTTAATTAGACACTGTAGAAATATTCTGGCAGGTGAAAATCTGGTGAGAAGTGACTCAACCAACAGTCAAGTTATTTCAGCCATTTCTGGTAAACAAACAGAACAGGAAAAGAAACTATAGAGCTGGACTATGTTGTCAAAATGAAGGAGTATCTTGTTGATTAGTATCAAAGGCAAATTATCTCTTAGCTTCATTTTGAGTTTGCACTTAAAAGATTATATCACACATTATACTGCTGCATTATAAACTCATTCTATCACTAAAGGGAAAACACAAGGCAAAGATAATGAAGGAAATAAAATTAAAAAGTACCCTGAACAGGGACACAGTAAAACCATTCAGAAATTGTGAGAATCACTTGAAATTGGTACATTGTTATAGACTGTATTTTTCTTAAAAGAACTGAAATACATGATATATAAAACTGGAGACCAGACTGAAGACACAATTAATTAGTACAGTTCTGAAAAATGTCATTAGTTGATGAGAAATGACAAAACCCAGCCCCTAACACTGTTGCATTACTGTCAAAATACACACTAGTTTGGACTCAAAGTCAATAAGCAATTTGAAGTGAATTGCCAAAGAACATTGAAATGATTGATTCTGACCTTTTACTTGACAGTGGCTGCTGTACAATACAACAGCCAAATAATGAAAAGTGAAGAAATTCCACTATCTTTGGCTTTCTTCTTCCAAATAAGCACCCGTTGTTAATCCCAGCCTTTCAAATGTCTGGCTGTAGCTTTATCTCTGAGAGCGAGGGGGGTGGGGGGGGACACCAAGATCAATGTGTACCTCACAGACATAAGGGCATAGTCACCTGCTGCAAACTGGTGATGTCACATCCTCAGCATAATGTTTGGTCCATTCTAAAACAATAGCATTTATCGTTTACACATGTGTACATCTCATAAGGGGGACATGGTGTCTTGAATAAATCCCTTATGCGAGTTATAGAACGTCCAAATAAAAAATTCTCACTTTTTGTATATCAACCTGGACAGGGGTATGGTTATTGTTATTATTAGTATTTATTTATCTTTATTTTATTTTTTGATTAATTACTCTGTTTAGATCTTTTTTCATTAATTTAAACTATTCATTTTTTGAGCTTCTCTGCCCATCCCAAGGGAAAAGGGGATGTGGGGAACAAAAAGTAAAGTGTGATGCATGCACAATGTAACACTAGAATAAAAATGGATCACAAAAAAGAATGTCCATACAAAAATACCTTCTTTTGTGGAGTCAATGTGCATGCCCCCACATTGTCACTGTAATTCATACTTTACTGATTGTCGCTCTATATTTGACCTTCACAGTCTAGACTCTAAAACATGGAACAATGGTCACCCAAATGCAAGAGCAATCTCCGGATGTTGATTCTCTTGGTCAGAACTAGCCTGGTCGTACCACACTATAGTACAAATTACATTTTGTACTAAGGTCTGGAGGTGCTCCATTGAGCTCCGTTAACAGGTGGGAGGGGTTAACTCCTTATGAAACAATTGGATCTGAGTTTACCGTCACATATGTAATGCGCCCGTGTGAGTTAGCATTTAGCCTAGCCATCAATAGCGCCACAATTTTTGCCAACAATTACATTTGCTAAACATTCCTCTTGCACCGGCTTCAATTTCTTGATAGAACCAGATCGGATTACTTTACTATCGCATTTTTTGCCATTGCCAAACTACAACCAGCCCGTTCAATGCAAACTCTTGACATCACCCACAACCAACTACAACACACACCTCCCGTGCTCGCTGGTTTGTCAGATGGAATTCAACCAATTGTAAATCGCAAACACAGGGACCAGACCCAGATGTTATATGTAGGGAAATGATCATTGAGCGGAGTGTACGGATGGATAAGGCCAGGCTAGGTCAAGACTAGAGCTGGAGGATTTTTACCTATAAAGTATGTTTTGGGTGGTAGGGGAAACCGGAGCTCCAGGAGGAAACCCGCCCAGACACAGGGACAAACAATATAAAGGCCTGGTTTGACAAGGGATCAAACCACAACTCACAACTTCTTGCTGTGACGAGTACACCCCATGCTACCCGTCTTTCTTTCCCTTCCTTATAAAAGACAAGTAAGTGCCATCGCTGCTAGATTACAGCCAAACGCCCACTGAGCACTGACCCTACCCAGCCAAGCTTCCCTGGCTGTCTCCACACCTGTCCTGGAGAGGCAGTCCCCCTCCTCCTGTCCCACCATCCATGTCCACTCTAATTTTCCTCATAGATCCATGTGTCTTCTCCATGAGCCAGTGACAACAGGCGCTGTTCACTGTACCTGATCATGTGAAGCACAGAAAATCTGATTTTATTGCACAATTTAATTTTTGAAAGACAGTTGTAAAAAAAAACAGTGAGGGAGAAAGAACATGGAATTCTCAAAGGAAGCGTTACATGAGGATTTAAATAGAAATCAATTTTCTGGCCTAGAAATCAAACTAGCCATCATTCTGTCCTGCCTCCCTTCTCTCTTGGGAACTTGTCACACTTGTAGTCATTTTCTCAGCTGTCAAGCCTGCTCCCCATAGGTCTACCCCATTCTCTCCAAACTTGTCAATGTCCACTAATAGGCTATAGCCGATGTGTCTGTGTGTGAGTATGATAACGCATCTTTAAGCAGCACTTGACCCTTTAATGTATTATTAATTCATAAGTGCCACATGCAAAGGTCCAGACCGCGGTGGCCAATCAAAGCAGATGAAGAGAGGGGTTAGTTTAGTATTAGCACCTGCCATGATTTGGACAGGAAGGAGCAGACAGGGCAGGTTACTGTTTTAGTCAGGAGTGATGTTCAGTAAGAATTTTTTTCTGCTTTAAATTGCTGTTTACAGGTCAAACAGGTTAAACTAATATATGACAGACTAGACTCTCTACACACATAGTGAGATACATCAAACCTTTATTTGTATCATGTAGTCAGAAAAAAGAGGTACATGATTTGAAAAAACCAACCCAAGCTCGGTCTATGCCTACGTTTCTGTAACGATCAATCAACACATTTAAATGTTAATCGGAGAACACATTATACATACACATTATTAATACACATGCACAGAGGTTTTCAGAATCATTTGTTAACGTTTTCATGACAAAAATTATGTTTTAACCCCTTAAGGATCACCCTCCCTGTACAGGGAGGATTCAGATATTTTTCATTTAACTGCATCAGTATTATAACTTAACTTGTGTCAATATAGTCAAGCTATACCTCTTTTGAAAGCTTATTCCCACCTCTAAATACATATTATGTTCAAATAAACATTAAATATCAACAAAAGTAAGTATTTGTAGTCAAACTGTATACATATAAAAAATATATATTGTCCTTTCTTACCTTTTCATGCTAATATTCTGGGCCAAATCACGTCTAATCCACACATGTGTCCATTCATTTTGTCCGGGAGGGTCTAGAGAATAATTATATCCAGTTGTTTTTTCTTCAAAGTCATCCTTATAGTAGATATCCACTTGTAACGACACATTTGAGTTTTGAAAGTTGCCCGAACAAAAATAAAACCGCGTCTTTGCGCACTGTCTGAAGACGCCATTGTTTTTTTTACCCAGAATCACTGGGTATGTTCGTCTTCCTCTCAGTCTTCCCTTCAAAACAAGCCCTCACTCGGACTTCTCAGTGCTATGGCTTGGAAGGTAGAGTAAGTTGAGTAAAACAAGCGCACCTAGCTTTAGCGCTCCAGTCATATAGATATCTGTGCGTCACGACAGCATTGTCTTGAGTACCATTGGCTGATTTGGATGTCAATCAAATCATCGTGTAGCCAATAATCTCAGGTTTCAGGCGATGTGTCGGACTTCAAGGTTCCTCCCACAGTTCCAGTCATATTTGAATGCGTAAGAGAGGAAGACGGAGCATTTTCACGGAGAACACGCGCTATAACTATATAAATAATAGCTTTTCTGCAAACATTTCAATATCTGGAAAAAAATGCTATCTATAGCAAGAGTAATAGCCAAAAAATGATATAATTAGATTTTTGGTGTAAAAACATTGATAATTTGCATGTAAAACACTTTGGCACAGTTGGCACAAAAATTGACCACTTGTGCCGAATGTGCCCATTAGTTACAAAAAAGCCCCAAGCATCAAAACGGTTCCACCTAAAGGTCTAAAATTTCATACAGTTGTTGCCAACACCACAGACATCTGCTCTGGTGAGTTTGAACAACACATCATAAAGTATGTCTTCAGGAGAACCTTTTGAAATTGCCTTTTTTTTTTCGAGACAAAAAAAAATATTTTACTCATGTTTGAGAAGGTGTAGTGCAGACTGTGTCCTTCCTAACAAACTGCAACATACATTTCCAGAAACTAGAAGGTGTTACCTTTCAAATGAGGTCTCATAACACAAGATCAGACACAAGATGTCCACACAGTAAGCATTTCTATTTGGGTATCATAATTCGAGAAGAAACAGGCGAAATTAGGTGATCCTTAAGGGGTTAATGCACAAAAAAGCGGTAAACCCAGAAGTAGCTATTATTAATTGAACATTATAGGACTGCAGAGGATATGATTATGGATATAGGTTCAGTATATAAATCAGAATCAGAATCAGAATCATTTTTATTGCCACGTAAGTAACAGGAAGTCACAGACTTGGAAATTGCTTTGGCTCAGTGCAACAATCAGCAAAAAGATAATAAAAATAAAGAATAAAAAACACTTCTAAGGAATAGATTTAAATTTAAAATAGAGTTACAGTTACTATTTACAATATACAAGTGCACATGGTGGGTGAGTGCAAATGGGTACACACACACACACACACACACACACACACACACACACACATTAGACTTTTAACACATCTTACAACACATATGAAGATTGTTGCTCTTTTGTCATTTGTATAACATTGACTACCGATTGATAAAATACAGAAATGTGGTTTACTTGTAAGAATAGCTGATGTATAGCCAGATTTAACGTCTGATGGTTACTTGCACTGCTTCTGATGACCCTATTTCTCACTTAACGTTCTCTCATTCACCCATTCATCACTTTTGTATCATTAAATCTGACTTCATGCTTTTTCCCTCAGTGATGAAAACAATGATCCAAGCTTGTTTTTGTTGCCTGTGCTTTGAAGTGTCTCCTCTCCAAAAGTCAGGGGTAAATATAGAAGAATCACACTAGATTAAGACCATTTCATCACCAGGCAGAGCAGCTTATCCTGACTTTTAGCTCCTCAAATGCAGAAGAAGAGAAGAAACATTATGCAACTCTAAACCTATGGGACCCCTCTGACTTTCAACGCAAGTTCTGGCTGTCGGTTTGATGGTACGGGCGTTTGATGTATTTGAAGACCGTGTGCTATCAGGGTGAAAAGGGGGATGTGCATGTTATTCCGAGTGTGTGACAATCCCAGGAGCAGCCAGTTTCAAAGAGAGGCAAACTTGGACCTTTCTTGGGTATACATTTAGCAGCGCCTCAAATCACAGAGGCAAAGGCACCGGGAGAGCCCTCTTCTCACCTTTTTCTTTTTAGAATCTCTCCCAAGGCAGTTACTAGAGGACAGAATTTTCTTTTTTTTTTTAAAAGGCACATGTTTCCTTGTGTATATTTCAATGTAAAATTCTAGCAAAGAATTAAAATGTTTCAAAATAGTAATTACTGAGTTGCTGAATAATTGATAGTGAGGCCGTAGTATTTAACAGTATAATTGAATAGCTCATCTGCAAAAACAGTTTAGTGCCATTAGAAAAAGATTTTAAAAGGCTTACAATTTGCTCTTTTTTGAAAAGCCAATAACAAAACATTGAAGATTGTTGAAGTTGAAGATTGTAGCTCGAGGAAATCAACTGATTTGCTTTTGTAAATGAACCAAAATGGCAAAAATGATGTGCGATGACATGCTTGCAATACCACCCCGGGCCGATGGGTGTGGACCCAGAAGTAGAATTAGCCAATGCTAACATATAGCATTGGCAGACCTCTCAAAAACGTCTTTACAGGATGGACCAAAAGTTGGCTCTTGGCCCAAAGCTCCGTTCCACATGTGTGTCAATGCTGAGGGGAGTGAATTATTTTGGACCACTCTAGTTTACTTGCTGTGAATTTTTGAAGGCACTCGTTCAAATGAATGGAGCTCTCGTCAGCTGATGCGCAGATGCGTTTTTTCACAATTTTCTTGTGGGCGGGACCACTCACGGGCCATTTTGGATAGCTCCAGTAGAGCCCAATTTTTTGGCCCATTAGTTAGAACGGCGGAGATAGGCGTGACTCTGTCCGTTAATATATACAGTCTATGGGGGATACAGAGTAATTCATTGAGTAAACAGCAGGGGCCCCAGAATGGAGCCTTGTGGCACACCCATACTGCATGGTCCCAAAGGTATACGGGCAACGATCTGTTGTCTGTCACTAAGGCAGTCCTTTTTAAATAGCGGGGCTGGCATCCTTAGGGAGAAGAGTGTGACAACAGGGAACATGCAGTTTTTGCTGTACATACTAGAACGGGATTACACATCCTCCGTCACTGCTCCAGTTTCCTAATTAAACTCATTAAAATTAAAGCTGGACCTAACTTTTTTCTTCATGAACAGGTCAGACAGCAGGTCATCATCTCATTAATATATTTTGAACGCTTTTAAGAAGGAGCCCTTTGAGTCACCATTTGACTCTTTTTTCTGATCTGATCTAAAGATGTGACGAGGCTGCAAAATCTTTTCCTCTTCTCCTGGCAGAAAATAATTTAGAAGCAATTCACTTATGTAGGACTGATTCGGCGCTTTTGTACTTGTGTCAAGAGAAAACATGATAGCTTAGGAGCTGGTGGCTAACTGTATAGAAGGTCTTTTGCAAATGAAGACAGACCACCCCTCCCACTCCATTATAAAGACTGGATGTTGCTACTTATTAGAGGACACTAAATCCAGACTGCATATTGTGTGAGTGAGGAAGGTGTTCCAAATCTCTGAGCCCCTCCCACTAATTCCTCAATTATGCCTCAGCTGTGGAAGTGGGAAGGGAAAGGAAAGAATACATTTTGGCAGAGCTACTTTATGGCTTTTTATTGGAGCAGTCTATGCCACACTACAGTAATTGAGTTACATTTTTTTGCATACACAACTTTGAGTTGTATGCACAAATGAACCAGACGTTAGAGTGTCCAAAAAAGCACTATTTAGTATGATATATATATTTTTTTAAAGGATATCATTTGTAACAATAGACAGGAGTATAATCCTAAATAAAACCCAAAGATATGTTGGTGGGGTTTCAAGAGAGCAAATCCTTCTACTGCACTAGCAGACATTGCAAAGCCAGTTTCCATATCTGCTCTGGAGATTTGAACTTTCAGAAGTGATGTATATAAATCCAGGATTAAAGTAAAAAGCAGCGTGAGCCTGATCCATAATTCAGCCAATCTTCTCTGCCAAGGAGCCTGGACCACCGCCAAGAGAGAAGAGAAGATACTGTCTGACACTTGCCAACATTGTAAGGCCTCGCACTGGTGTATTGTTAAAGACCGTTAAAATGATTCATCTACAATCCGATATTCTGCAACTCAGTGCAAAGTGTCCACCATGAGTCTATATCGTTACTAAATGACTGCTAAATGTGTTTTTCACCTTGAAAGCAAGTGGATGGAAGAAAATCCATCACTGAATTGAGTGAAAGTAACAAAGAGCTGACATTGAAGGCCAGATTTCTCTCTATTGAGAACTCTTTCATTATGCGCTCACACACATCCAACTGATGATCTATCAAACTTTCCTGACTTATGATTGTGTGAAGATGTTCCAGTGTACGTTATGTTGGCTAAAAAGAACTGGAAAACTGCATTGTCAAAATTGTCTCCATCAAATTATATATTAGTATTTATGGACATGTGCCATTCTACTGCCTATGGACCAATTAATGATATATATTTGTTATTGCATCTCCAGTGTTTGAAGTTTGATTCGCTGATCCCTAATCTGTTGAGAAAATCAATAACCTTGGAAAGTCCCCAGAGATGACTACTGTTGTCATTTAGGGCTGAACAAAAATAAACGTTTTATCGTCTTGATGAATTGTTTCAAAAATAGTTAAAGTGAGTGGTATGTTGTCCTTTTTGAATACGGGAAAGTATATTCGAACATATTTTAATACATTCCATATCACTCGGCCCTTTTTAGTTTTCTGTTGAAGTTATTCGACACAGGCACTTTACACAAGAGTTTTCTGTGTATTATCCATGCCTTTGATGTTTTCTTTAAGAACAAATGAATTATTCAGTCTCCCTCACTCTTTAAAGCCCTTATTTAGAGTTGGCCAGTTGGTTCAGTTTGCAATTTCATTCTTATGGTAAAGTTGTGCATCAGCGACGGCTTTAGATCAGCCTGACTTCACCCTAATGCCATTAGGAATCACATAAGCTCTTTTATAATAGTTATTGATGAGTGGATTTATCTTTGCTTTAAGTGCAAAGTGAGTAAAGTGCGTCAGTCTGAGAAGTTTGTTTTTCGGTGTTAGGTTTAAAATGGTGAAGGAAGGCAGCTCAAAAATGTCCAACTTCTAGTCTTAGTTTATTCCAATGGTTTTTCATTCTTGGACCAATCTACGCTGGATGACACCAGACTAAATGTGGCATGTGGCACCAGCTCAACGTGCCCGATTCCACCTGCAGGTGGATCACTGACTTCTTGACAGACAGGAAGCAGCGAGTGAGTCTGGGGAAGAATATAATCCGAGAGTCCGAGACAAATACAGGAGCCCCACAGGGCTGTGTTCTTTCTCCCCTGCTCTTCTCCCTGTACACCAACCACTGCACCTCCAGCCACGACTCCGTGAAGCTGATCAAGTTTGCGAACGACACCACCATCATTGGACTCATCTCCAACAACGATGAGTCCGCCTACAGGAGGGAGGTGGACCGGCTGGTGTCCTGGTGCAGTGGTAACAACCTGGAGCTGAACGCCCAGAAGACAGTGGAGATGATTGTGGACTTCAGGAAGAGCACTGTCCCCCCGCCCCCACCCTCCGTGATGGACTCCCCCATCACCTCTGTGGAGTCCTTCCGTTTCCTGGGCACCACCATCACCCAGGACCTCAAGTTGGAGCCGACCATCAGCTCCCTCATCAAGAAGACCCAGCTCAGGAAAGCCAAGCTGCCTGCACAGATGTTGGTGCAGTTCTACACGGCCATCATCAAGTCCATCCTCACCTCCTCCGTCACCGTGTGGTTCGCTGGAGCCACAGTCAGGGACAAACAGAGACTACAGCGCATTGTGCGCTCTGCAGAGGAAGTGATCGGCCGCAGCCTTCCATCGCTGCAGGACCTATACGTCGCTCGAGCTCGAGGCCGGGCTGGTCGTACCACAGCCGACCCCTCTCACCCTGCACATGGACTATTCCAACCACTCCCCTCAGGCAGGAGGCTGCGGTCCATCAGGACTAGAACCTCCCGCCACAAGAACAGTTTCTTCCCCTCTGCTGTTGGACTCTTGAACACTTCTTAACCTGTCCCCCTGCCCTTTATAAAGTCACTTTACTGCCCATCATACGTCACTTTACTTCACTGTACTGCTGTCACCTTACATTGTGTGCACCATGTGCACTTGTCTATTGTAAATAGTAACTATTTTAAATTAAAATGTATTCCTTACAAGTGTTTTTTATTCTCTCTTTCTGACTGTTGCACTGAGCCAAAGCAATTTCCAAGTCTGTGACCTCCTGTTACCTACGTGGCAATAAAAATGATTCTGATTCTGACCTGCATGTGAAAGCCTGATTCAGCAGACTTCAGAGGCTGAGCAGGACAGGGCCTGGTTAGTATAGTGATGGGAGATTTGTAGGCACACCAGGAGACACAGTATTATTATTTTTTTTGTCCTTTGGCAAGACACTTCACCCATATTACCTAGTACGAGTCTGATGTGTCAGTGAATGATTGGTGATGCAGCAACTGGTTGCCTCACTTCTGTCAGTCTGTCTCAGGGCAGCAGTGGCTAGTTGTAATTAACCATTGTGTACAGAACGAATGAATAGTGCCCAGAAATGCACCTTTCTGGGCAATGTTCAATTATAGCTAAAAATTCATTCAAATAATTTTTTGGCATGTCCATTTTCAACATTTCAGAATCAGAATCATTTTTATCGCCACGTAAGTAACAGGTCACAGACTTTGAAATTGCTTTGGCTAGGTGCAACAGTCAGAGAGAGAGAATAAAATAATATAAAATAAAAAAACACTAAGGAATAAATTTAAAATTAAAATAGAGTTACAATTACTATATACTATTTATTTGAAAAACTAACAGAATTCAAGAACATGAACAAAAACTATTGTTAGAAGAGGCCTAGGCCAAATAAACTAACATCTAATGGATTTTTTTCCCCAGTCCCAAAATGGATACTTCTACATAGACTTACCTGTTGACATGCAGGCCTTACCCCTGGCTAGAGATTAAAAGGCAATAGTGTGTCATTCCCACCTCTGCCCCTGGCTCCGAGTGGCCCCTGTAGGGGTCTACGCCATGGTTGCCCTGCTCTCAGTGTGTGGTCCTCGGGGCTTTTACTTCACTCCAAAATAAGTTAAGAGGAAAGTCAACAGCACCTGCTCAGTAAGGCCAAAATAGCTCAAACTAGGAAGCCCTTTGACTGCCTTCTAAAATTGGTTCAAAATGGGGCTTTGTGTGAACTTTTGTGCTTAGAGTGCTGCTGCAAATGAGTTTATGTAATGGGCACCAGTCATTTTCAATACAGCACAAAGGGGAAAGGCCTATAATTCAAAGTTGAGTAAGGCATGAGCTTTGGAGTAAATGTACCACAGAACTAAACTAGGGAAAATGCACATGTGCCGTTTTATTTGGCATGTGCTGATAAATATAATACACCTCCATTTACAGTCATTCAAGACACGTTTTGTGCATTAAATATTCTCCTATAAAGAAATATACCATGCTGTGTAGAAAGTCATTGATTTTCGTTCCAGAGTACACACATAAATAAAAATTAGAACTATTATTTCAGATTTTTTTTTAAAGAATCACTATTTGAGGTGCCAAAGCAGACGACCAGACTCTGCTAAAACCATTTGTCGCAACTATTTTGCATCAGTGTCGGGAGGGGATTTGTAGGAGTTTCAAATAAAATCAAGATGGACTCAGAGTGCTCTCTGGTGGCCGACCCATAAAACACCAGGAGAAATCTCAACCTTTATATTGAAGTTCAATTAATTTACGCAACAACTAAGTTCACAAGCACAGGATTAAACAAACACTTTTTTTTTTTTTTTTTTACTAGTTTTGTCTGTCATTTAAAATTATCTTTATTTGCAGGTACAATGTTACAGCAGTTTCTTTCATGGACAGCCAAATAAAAAATGTACAGCAAATAAGAAGAGTAAAAATGTTATATCACACAACTATACACTTAATATAAAAACATTACAACATTTCTACTGTATTACGGATTTAGTTATTTGAGAGGCTCCTCTTGCTTTTACCATTACCTATAAAATAAGAAGGGAAATGTCTCTGAATGGTTTATGTCATGGTGTTGGGCCTGTTCAGAGGTGGCCGTGTCTGGCTACATACCTTCTCTCAGTGGTGTGGGGGCCTCCATGTTTTCCTTGTCGTGTTGAAATGCTTTGCTGGGATCAAACCTGCGCTGAGCCCCGGGGAGCTTCAACTTCAGCTGCTCCATCTCACTCTTTTGCCGAGACGTCAGCGTGCGAAGCTTAGACACCTCCTGAACAAATACCCGACCAGAGAAAAACCATTACAACACGCCCTGGTGACTGCGACCACTAGACCAGTACCTGTTTGAGAGTCAGATTTTCCTCTTTGATCTTCACAATGTGTTTGATTTTCTGTCTCTGGTTTTGATGACCGAGCAGACGGGCGTAAGCGTCGGATAGTTTGTTGAGTTCCTCTTGATTGGCTCCCTTCTCATTCAGGAGCGTGTTCTTCTCGGCGGCAAAAGCGTTAAGCTGTTCCTACAATCACAAAATACTTGAATTGCCTGATAATTTGAACAAATGGGTAAAGTATTAACTTTCTGACCAAAAATTAAGAGATCCTTTTTTCGTCCCACAGTGGGGAAATGTCAGTGTTGCATCAAAAGTTACAGAATCATAAGAATGCACTTTTTTCTGTGACCACAAAGATGTAAACTAACCTGAAAAGGCCCCACTTTGGAAAGCAGCTCCTCGTACAGCCTCCTCCAATGCTCTACCTCCGCAGCACTTCAAGAGAAAAGACGTCCATGTACAACTTCCAAGCACTTGACAGATTTAAAATTGACTTTACCTTTGCTCTTGTGCTTCAGAAATCTGCCGGTTGAACTCCCGCCTCTGCTCCTCCATCTCCCACTGCAATGTCACCTTCTCCTGCGTCAGAACCTCCGCCTGCTCCTTTAGAGCCCGTCCATCCTGCTTATGCTCTTCCAACTCCCTCTGTAGCCCTTGCACAGCCTCCTCCAACCCGGCCACCTGACTCTGGAAGACCTCTCCCGTTTCCGCCTCTTCTAACCGGGCCTCGAGCTCATTTTTATCTTGTTCTGCTGCTTTTAGCCTGTTTTCAAGGTCAAGCTGCGTGTCTTCAGAGTGCTTCAGTTGAGATAAAATGCGTGTTTTGTCCTCGTTGACTTGTTGTATTTCCGTCTTAAGCTGGGCCACTTCTGCCTTGACAAAATCGCGATCCGTCCTCACTTCCTCTAGAGCGCACCTTTCCACGCTTAGCTCCATTTCCATTTCCTTTCCGCGCTCTCTCTCTCGTTCGACCTGCTTTAGGATCTCCTCGTTTTCCCGCGTGGCGTCCTGCAGCAGTTTGTAGGCGCTTTCTTTCTCGTTTTGGAGCAGAGCGATCGTCTGGCCCGTCTGCGCCTCAAATATCCCCAGTGCGTCCTCCTTCTCTTTCAGCTGCTCGAGCTCCAGCTGAAGCCGGCTGATCAGAGCCGCGTGACTCTCCATCATCGCCTTCATCTCGTCTTCTTTTTGAACGAGACAGGTCCGCACCTCCAGCAACTTCCTATCAAGTCGAGAAGAAAGAGTTTAGAGTAAAAAGTGGCGGAGGCTTTCAGCAGCGTAAAATTGGGTTTGACACTCTTGCCTTGCGTTTTCATCCTTGGCTTGCTCCTCGCGCGCCAGTCTCTCCAGGTGTTCCTTTAAACTGGCGCTCAATCCTGTAATCTCATCTTCCTTCTCTTGTATCACCTTGTCCATCGCTTCCAGTTTACAGGTCACGCTCTGCAACTCGCCTTCTAGCTCTTGTTGTCTTTTAATCAGGCCCTCTTTGGTGCTGAGTGCAGAGACAGAGTGAAGCCTTAAACATATGCACAGTTAGAGGGCATGAAACAAAATGCACAAAAGAAAGCCTGCTCTCACCTCTGGAGCTCGGAGACGGCGGCCTCCATCTTGTTCAACGAATCTGTGTGTTCTTCCTTCAGCTCCGTCATGGCTGCCAAATGTTCCTCTTTCAAAGCATCTTCGTTAATGGTGTTGCTGCAAATATAACATGAAGAGTAGCAAACAAGTGTAAAAATGAATAGATAATACGATATAGAAGGTAAACGAGCAATGCTCTAAAATGATGTGTGAAGCATAACTTATCCACGACTTTTATACCAGACTGGAGGTGTGTAATTTATAAACATTAAGGAAGATATCACGAAAATCTACAAATGCATTGACCATGATATTTAGTATAACAAATATTATAAAAAGAGTAGACTTAAATCATAACTTGCATGAGGTGTGCATATGCAGGAGTTATATTTTTTTGACTATAATAGTCTAGTCAAAAAATCTATTAATTGAATTGATTTATTTCCTACAGACTTAATGAATAATTGGGGGGGGCCAATGGTACTTGCCTCGCTTCTGTCAGTTTGCCCCATGGCAGCTGTGGCTACAGTAGTGTATAGCACATATAAATAATTAAATTTCAGTGTCCAAAAAAAAAGCCCCCCCCAATCAACTTCATAAAGTAATCTCAATCCTATGTTCACATACTGAGACATGGATTTTGCCACTGCATGTCATTATTTCACACCTAAGCATTTGCTCCCTCGTGTCACTGAGCAGTTTCTCCAGCTCCACGTTGTCCGTCTGGAGCTTCATAATTTCTTCCTGGTTTTGCATGATGACGTCGCGTCTCCTCAGGTCCTCTTCCTCCATGACAGCAACCTCCCCCAGGACCTCCTCCATCTCCTCTTTCAGCTGTCCCATCTTCTGCTCAGACTCCTCCCTCTCCTGCATCAGCAGCACCGTCAGAGAGTCCACAAGTGCCTGTTGACATCCCAGGAAGAGAAATAAGCAGCTGATTAACAAGTAGTGTCAGAACATTTCTGTGGGGTGAATGCTCATAAATGATGAGACAACAGTTAGATCACTTTTTTAATTAAGCAGAGATGTAAATATTTATTTCCACAAAAAACAGAAATGTCACACTAAAGTCATATAACCTTCTCTTTGCCCAGCTCCTCTGAGGTGGCCGCATGTTCTTCTTGAAGTTGAATGAGTCTCATTTCCTCTTCTTTTTTAGCCTCTTTGAGAGAGTTAAGCTCCGCTTTCAGCTCCTCCACTCGTCTAAGGCCTTCTTTCTGAGTCTTGCCTATGAACAATAATCAGGTTACAAGAAGCACAAAACACAATAACGTCAAGTTGCAAATGTAACATGCTTCAACATGAAAGTCTTTACCAGTAAAATACTTCATCTATTTATGTAGACGATTACACAAAATAAAGGTAGTATTTAACTAAACTGAGAGAAATTACTTTATCATTGATAGATGATAACGCATAAATTTTACAATAAGTGGATAAAGTTTACATGTATTATGACTGAGTGAAACTTACTTCTGTCCTCCTCAGCAAAGAGGCATCTTTGTTCCAGATGTTCCACGCGCTCATCCAGTTCGTTCTCCGTTCGCCTTAGCACTTCTCTGAGCCGGGAGAGCTCCGCCTCCTGCTGGCGGACTGTGGCATGTGACGCCTGGAGCTCTTTATTCACAGCCATCATTTGCTCTTCCAAGTCTTTCACACACTTCTGAGAGGACTTCAACTCCGCTTCTTGGATTTCCAGTGTCCTTTCCATTTCCCGTAAAATATCCTTTGACAAATCCAAATCCTGCTGGTAATGCAGCGCATCCTTCTCCCTTTGTCTTAGCTCCTCTTTGGCAGCTTCTAGCTGTGCAATCTGCTGCTCCTTTTCTAACTCGAGCTGTCTGCAAGGTTGACAAACAAGTGTTTCAATCCTTGTTCAAGAAATGAGTTGAGCAGAAGCCATTAAAACTTACTTTACTGTTTCCTTACAATCTGTCTGCTCCAGTTTCAAGCGAAGATCCTATTAAAATCAAACAATAAAATTTATTAAAAAATGGTCAGTTATAAAAATAAAAAAAATCAAATATTTTGAAGATCACAAGTTTTACCAGAATTTGCTCATTTGCGGTATCAAGATATCTCTGCAGCACCTGAATTTCCTCTCGAAGTTCTCTGATGACAACTACATAAAAAACCATTTTGTAACATTTGTTAAACTGTTGATTCTCTGGTTTTGTTAAGTCCTCTGAGATGACGACTGGGGGTGATTTAGGGCTATACAAGAATAAATTGTATTGTATTGTACTTGAGTGAAAGTCTATTAGTGTGTACTGTATATAACATGGACTGGTAATGGTCTTTCCCACCTCGTGAAGAAGGGCACGTGGACTGGCCGGTAAATTAAAATATTATAGATGCATTTGCATTACGGTTATGGAGAGCTTAACCTTAATTGAACTATTTTTCTTGATTTATGTGTGAAAATGTATATAAAAAAAATAAACTCACTCTGCAGTTTTTCATTTTCGTTTTCAGCTTCTTCAAACTGCCTGCTTGTAACTTGATGGAGCTTGTCTACATTTCGAAATAAGACATAACACATTAATGATCAGCCTGGATTCACACTAAAATAATTTTGACTTACCCAATTCCACATTCCTCTCCTTTAGAGACCTTACAGTTTCCTTTGCTGATTTCAGATCAGTTTCTAACGCCTTCACTTGGCCTTCAGCGCTGACACGCAAGACATTTAGCTCCTGGTGAACATGCAACATAAATTGTTAACTATGACAAAAAACTAATGTACCGGTAATGTAAATACAACAATACCTTATTTTTTGCATCTAAATTGTTTCTGGCCTCCATTAGGTCCATTGTGAGAGAATTGATTCTCTTTTTCGATGCATCAGCAGAAACCTTATGATTAGAAAACAAATAAAAATTAGACAAATTTAATATAAATCACATTGAATTAGAGAACACACCTTATTCTTTAAAAACTCATTGACTTTTTTAAGTTCAGCTCTTTGTCTTTCAAGGGTGGCAACATTAGCATTGAGTGCAGTCTTCTCTCTGACCGCAGCCAATAGTTTAGCCTCTGCTTTCTTCAAGTCTTCTTCGAGAGCCAGTATGCTCTTGTCCTGCTCACCCAGCTGCTGCACCAAGATTCTGACCTGAAATGTGAGCATATTAGACTGATTAGAGCTTATTAGAACGTTTTTTAACGTTACAACTGCGATTGATGATTACATTATTATTGATTATATTATTGCACTTTTAACTATACCTCTTTTTCCAAGAGTTTCTGTTGTTTCAGATTGACACTCATCTTTTCTTTCTTTGTACTTGC
Organism: Knipowitschia caucasica; assembly: GCA_964034765.1. Classification (NCBI taxonomy): domain Eukaryota; kingdom Metazoa; phylum Chordata; class Actinopteri; order Gobiiformes; family Gobiidae; genus Knipowitschia; species Knipowitschia caucasica. Next base: position 33,310,005 of record OZ035830.1, on the reverse strand, counting down.
ACCATCAGCCTATTCAGTATAAATAGGGAGGGTAAAGTAGTAATGATCAACACAAAGACTTTCACAAAAATAGTAGATTTGTTTCATTAAGCAATCATTGCCTATCAAAAAGTACTTACCAGGGCGTCCACAGACATGGTCCTACGGACAGGGGACATGAAGGCCGCCCTGGAAGGGGATGGAGGCAGCAGAAGGGTGGTGGCAGCTGCTGCTGAGAACGACGTGCATTAGTAAAATAAGTAGAGGGTTTATTTTCCTCTTATCGTGTGGTCCGTGTATAGATCCTCACCATGTTTAACTGGTCTGAATCGCTCAGACTTATCAAAGGACGCAGCTCCTTTGAGTTCCTCACGTTTGACATCATACGTCCCCGGTGGAGGAGCACAGCCTAAAGAGGAAACAGACTGTTTCAGATGAATTCCCTCTTTACAAACATTGACATTCTAGTTAACAGATTGGTCTAAAACAATATGCAGATTCCAGCGACAGGCTGACACCATAACAGATCCATGGCTAACACTAGATGCAAACAACCAACGCTAGCGTAAAACGTTGACATCCCTCACAAAACGTGTTAGTAACGTTACATGAACGTACACGTACCCACGTGGTCGTTGAATCTCTTCAGCGGAGCTTTTGAGAAAGACATCTATGATGAAAATATGATGAACAATTATACAATGTCTTCAAAAGCAACGAACAGACCAAGCCGCTGCTCAGCTTCTCGTTGACAACAGCCCCGCTGAAAATTCAAACTACGTCATACGCAATTTTACGTAGAGCTGACCAATCACAAACGCTCAGATGATCCCTTCCCAACAGTGAGTTATTCCAGTCTTCCATAGATCTGTTATAAAACGTGTTGTGCTCTTCATTTTTACAGTTATGGTTGTGCTACTGTTTATTCATGACCAATAACTGTATGCACTAATCACGCTAGCAGAATTATTTTCGGGTGAAGAGGGGGAAGATTGAAACGACGCTACAGTCGTGAGACGATACACGTACAGAGACATTAATGTTGTTCATGGATGCATTATTGTTCCGTCACAAGGGCAAAAATGTGCAAATCATATCTAAGTAAGTAAGTAAGTAAGTACCATCAGCCCCCAATCAACACCATCCATTCACTCTCTCATCTACATTCATACGTGTTGTGCATGTTTTTAGTGGTAGGGGAAACCGGAGCACTCGGAGGAAACGCAGACACGGGGAGAACATGCAAGCTCCACTCAGAAAGGCCCTGTTCTGACTGGGATTTAAACCCAGGACCTTCTTGCTGAGAAGCGAGAGTGCTATCCACTCAGCCACCGTCCCGCCCATTATATGCTTGTAATCATAGACTTGTAATGGAGTACTCTTCTGGAGGTGAGGTGCATACACACCTCTATGATTCAAACATGCATCTTTTATGCATTAATGTTCAGAATTTAGTTGTAATGCAATAATTGATCAATTACAATTACATAATAACAGTTGACACAACTACTTATTACATCAGTTAAACCATTTTATTTCATGGAAATACAACATAGTTGTGTATCCTTTTCAGGACCATTGTTGTACATTTTATATTTCATAATTTTCTGTACTTCAAAACATAGTCACTTGTACAACAATATCATAAACAAAGCTTCATGTCACAAATGGAGCCATTGATGACAATAAATTACACTTGCCATGCTTCAATAGTTTCAAGAGGATACATCTGTACCTTCATTTTTACTAGATTAATATCTTTAAATGAAAAGTAAACCGGACTTGAATAAATATGATAAAAACACTGGAGTTACAAAAGAAACCATTGTCATTCAAACAAGAGCAAAACAAAAATCACAGGGCTGTTTTATATGAGTCATATTTCAATTCCTTTTCACAAGGATAGTTTGCATATTTCAATAACACTGCTAAATCTTAAAGAAAACAATACTGGCTATATTTAGTAAATTGCCCTTTAATTATAACTGACATTTTAGTTATTGTTTTTTTCTTACCATTGAACATAATGTGCAGAGTATTTCAAACGTCACACAGACCAATAAGCTATATTTCATTCACACTCAAACAGCTTCTAATACAGCATTGTCTTTATACAACTAGAGGTATTCTCTAATTACATGTCTCTATTCTTTTCTCAATGAAAAAGACACAATGAACTAAATTAATGAATGTAAATCCCAGTATTTTAAATAAGAGCACTGTTTCCATATACAGAATATAAAATCTTTTAAACAATGAAAGAAAAGGAGATTGATGAGGTTTCAGTCAGTGGGAGGCAGATGTACCAAATGCGCAAAAAAAATTATTAAGAATTAAAAACAATAACAATTACAACACTCAACACTTCACTTAGTTCAATAGTGAAATTTACAGTGGACCTGATACGAATTAAAATGTTTAAAGAAATAAAAGCTTGTGAAAGTGTGTGAAAAAGAAATCTATTAATTCATTTAACAGGAAGCAAGCAGGAGTAAAGCGTGAAGCATTTATCAAGGCATACATGATGGGGTGGGATGATTATTTTACCAAAAGAGGATATGAAATGAGAGTTGTGGATTACCAGCACAGGTGTACTAGTGTCGCGGCACGGGCTGTAAGAAGCATGTGTTGAACGAAACAGCTAATAATGTAGTGTTCATTTCATAAGCTCTTTTTAGTACAATATCTATACTTTAATACTATGTCCAAAACTTAGAATTTCTTTTGTATTTCATGGTTTACACCACTGTTGTGCAAAGGAAGAGGGGGGGGGGGGGGGAAGCATGCATGAGTTTGAAAACGTCAGTGTTTGAGTAAATAAAATGAAAATAAAAAAGGTGTATGGAGAGATTCTAGCTCTTCGCTTGTTGACGTTAAGGGAAAAGCTTTATAAAGACAGTCCTTTACAGAGAAAGGGACCGTTTGAGAAGATTTGTCTTTGGATTAATTTCCCATTATAGAGCCTATCCCATAAGATCAACCAGACCGAAGTCAGGGGCATAGATAAGGGAGCGTGTGTGTGTGTGTGTGTGTGTGTGTGTGTGCGTGTGTGTGAGAGAGAGTGTTTGTGTGTGCATGTGTGGAGAGTCTATTCTCAACAGGTGGTGGCCAGAGACTGGTGAATAGGCGGCTGGAAGCAACGCACATGCTCCACGGTGGAACTGTCTGTCTCCACAGCCTTCATGTACTTGTTCAGGATGGCAAATATTTCATTGTTCAAGATCTGGTACTTCCTGATGCGATCTGCCATCTTCTTTAAGGGCTATGAAGAGAAAAAATGGCGTAATGAACACAATATCAAATATATACGTATCTCAAAAGCACATCTCAGAAATGTGAATATTGTGAAATTAACAGTATGTCAGCCATTTCAGAAAGTGAAAGGCTTGAAATATTTTATAGATAAGATAAGATATAGTCCATATAATATAAGGGTATAAATTGTACACACTGGGGTAGTCTTGCACAGTTTTTCCAAGGTGGTTTTGTATCTTGTGTTCTAGTTTGATGATCTCGACTCATATAAAGCTGAACTTAATCTTTGGTTATGCCACATGAGTTGATTCATTTAATATTTCTGACAACTTACAACATTCTTTATAATTTCATCTTTTCCATCTTGTCTCTGGACTTTGAGCAGATGGTAACAGAAGTCAAAGAGGTCAAAGCGACGCTGTTGTCCCAAAAGCACTATGATGGCACAGCCGGCCCAGTTCAGCCCATCTCCAAAGCACTGCCTGAAACAAACACATATATAAAATCACATCAACAGCTTACAACTCGACAGAGGTGTTAAAAGTCCTGTCATGCTTACTCTGCTGTGAACTCGTGCGTGCCCACAGGGATGCAGTACACAAACTGCATGGCGCTCCACAGACGGTGGAACTCCATGCACTCGTCCACGTGCATCACTCCGTTGGTGGGAGGAGGGCCGCGCCACACCCCGTCTTGAAGGAAACTGCGGATTCGGGTCAAAATCACCTCAAACATGGACAGGCCGCAGCACAGACGCTCTTTGGTCAGCAGGTCTCCTTCTCGGGCAATTGCAATTTGCTGTTTGAGTGTAGTTGTAGGTGTTAGGAGGAAATAGAATATGGACAACACTACTATAATAAATATAAGATGGTACCAGACCTGTGGCGTGCCCAGTCGCTCGATTAGCGGCACAAGATGGAGCGGCGCATACTTGGCCTCCAACCTCTTCATCCTCACCTCCAGCCGCTCTCCCTCTGTGATGCAAGCAAAACATAGTTAATGAACTCGCACAGGAATGACAATATTGAAAAAAGGGAAAAAAATGAAAACGTATATAACGCTACCTTTGATGTAAACTCTTGGCAAAATGTTTTGGAACGGAGCAGCATGTAACAGATCACACACCTCTTCCTGGGACTAGAATAAAGCAAAACACATCAATTTGGGCAGTCTATGATGAACAGTAGGGCTGTAGCACTGTCCTCGATTAAACGGTTGCTGGAATCAACCAAAAGTTGTGTTAGTTGACTAAATACTTTGACTCATAAAGATTCACTTGAAACAAAGGCAAAAATTCAAAGGAGCTGGACATTTTTGGTTGACATTCAGGACATACAGGTGATACTCGAATAGAATATCGTTCAAAAGTTTCGATACATTATAATTTTCAAATTCTAACTTTATTGAGGTTTTTACAACCTTTGAGCCATAATTATCAACATTATGACAAATAAAGTAATGAGTCTGTCTTACATTAGTTTCACATTGTAAGTTACATTTACAGTAAATTTACAGAAGTACGGTAAATAGACTTTTTATTCTAATCTACTGAATTTAATCTATTCTAATCTAATTGTTCCACATAGCTCTACTGTTTTCTAGTCTGAATAATATCTATGTGCAATCTTGTAAATGTGGTGTGAGCTGGATAAAGGCAAGTAATGTATACTTTATCCAGAAGATGAAATCCAAATATTCCCTTTTTAGTTGAATAATCCGTTGACATCCCATATCACTGGTCAACCAAACATGTCTGTGGTCATTCACAGCCCTATTGAACAGTGTAACACATCTATGTTAATGAAAACCATGATGAAGCATGCATGTAGCCATGAGATGATGTTGTAGGCGATCTCTTTCTGCAAGATTCCATTATTTTCTAATATAAAGCTTACATTTATGCTGTATGCATTAAACTGCTCATATGCAAAGGATCATGTTATGTTATGCCAAAGCATGTGATGAGACACTAGTTATGGAGGTTAGATATAATTGTAATAATCTCAATTAGAAGCAAAGAAATACAAAAGATGAGGATTTACTTTTGTAACGTCTTATTGAATTGAGATATCATTGTATTAGCAGATTCGCACAGCAGGACACTCATGTGATTTAAGCAATGGTGATCCAAATAATCAGATAAAGAGTGAATAAAGCAGAGAAGGAACGTCTTGAACCTTTGGCTAAATGTGATGAATGAGAAAAGGAGCCATGCAATGTTAAACGAGAGAAATGGATGATCACACAAAACACAACAGGCATCACAAACTTCTAAAGACTAATGTAAAGACTGGACACTCCAAAAAGATAAGTACAACCACTTCTCCCATGGAAGACAAGGGTGAGTTTGGATTTTCTCTCCAAATAAATGCAGGAGAAGTCAGGTTTTGTCAGTCATTTGGAGAACTATTTTAATGTGAAATATGTAGAACTATTTTAATGTGAAATATGTAGAACAATTCATGAATTTCATTCTACTGTCTCTTGCTTCCAGGGTGAAAGGGCACTGTACAGAGTGAAAAAAAGAATATTGGGTAAAAACTCATAGCAATAAGAGCAATCCACTGATTACTGAAAACAAAACCCTAAATTCTTACCACCTGTTGTAGTTTCCAGCGTGAAATGAAAAATAAGACATTGTTTTAGAAAATAACCTCTAAATATAAGTCATAATTCAATAGACCATTTACATATTGTTGTAACCTATTGTTACATATCTAAATATAATACATCTCTATATAGTGCTTTACAATTTTGGTGTAATTTTCTATTCACACACGGTGATGACATATGCAAGGCGTCGAACACCTGGGGAGGGGGATCCTCCAATCATAATCATCCATTCACCCCAACCCTAACCCTCGTACATTCATACCTGCTGTACAAGATATAGTGTTAAGGTGAATGTAGTCTGGCCGAGGAATCAAACCCATGACCTGCTAACTGCTGCGTCACTGTGCTGTTCATTATAGTACAAGTTAAAAATTCAGCAACAATATTTATTTAAGCTTTAAATTGGATATTTTATGAGACTAGCTCTAGGTGTGGCCAAGTGAAATATAAGAAGTTTTTAATGCCACTTCTGTTGATCGAATTGAGCAGGAAGGAGCAGTAAATTAGGCGTTTTTTTAATGAATTTGCATGTAGCCGAGGTCTATTGCCTAATTACACTTATACTGTTTGCTAGTACAGTTAATTACAGGATAAAGCCAGTATGATTCTGTTGAAACGTCTCACCAGAGCCTGTTCGATGAGCAGGCAGAAGAGGATGGCGTTGCCCACCTCCCTCAGACTCTGGAACACATCGGTCTTCAGCTCTGCGTACTCAATGATGTCCTTGAGCTGGTGATGGAAAAACTCCAGAATACCTGTCAGAGAGAGCGGAGAGCCAGTTAATGGAGCCGCCATCTGCTGCAGATATTACAAAACCAGACACATTACAAATAGCTCTTTTATTGTAGCCGTCACTTACACAGCCCCAAGACATGGCACCTCCTAATACTCATATTATCTCAGTCATAATCTATTGTCGCCAGGATGGATGAGCTCTGACAGACGCCCTGACCCACATTCGGTACAGACATCAAGCAAACGCATCAGAAACGGCTAACACTAGGCCTGCAGCCAATAGGCCACGTATAGACAAAAAAATATACAATGTGATGATGCAATGATGATCAAACGCCAGTGCTAAGGTTTACATCAAGGAAACACCACCCATGCTTTTTTCTTAATAATAATAATAATAATACAAATTTGTATTATATTTCTTGGGTGCTTTTCTTGACACCCAAGGCTGCCTTACATTAGAAGTAAAAACAGTGCAAATACAAATAAAAAATTAAAACCGATGAGTTTTGAGGATCTTCATTTAGATCACTGTATCACTAGATTTTCTTTTGTTTTTCTTCCCACAATACAGTGGGGGGAAAATGTGGTTCACCTTTTATGGTCTTGCTGTTTCGCAGATGTTTTTTTTGTGCAGTTTTGTGTGCTTTTTCACAGCATGCTTCTCATAACCACTAATGTAGCATGACAATTAACTTTATTTAGAGTCAGAAGAAAAACTTTGTGTCTTGTTAATTCTCAGCCAGCTCTAAGCCTCAAGTGTCAAATAGTGACTCACAAGGCTCATGCTTACAAATGCAAAAAAAAAATCTAATAAGATGGTCTGATTTTTCACAACATTTTACCTTTACAAGACTGATTATTAAGTGATTATTAAAGAAAACAAAAAAATGTAGATTACGTATTTCATTCACAAGATATGAAATGTTAAGTAATGTAGTCACCAGACTGTTTATCCGGTATGTCCTCAACTGACTCGTTAAATCTACCAATGTTTTCACACGCAGTTTGTCTCTGTCCAGATAATATAGAGGTTTGCATGTCATCAGCAGTTTCCTATTGCAGGAGCAGGCAGCAAATATTTTCACTGCTCCCTCGTGTGGACCTGTCTATTCCATTTGCTACATATGGAACTGTGCTCACTGAAATACAGGAGAGGCTGAAGTAGAGCACTAAAGGTTATTAAAATGTAGATAAGTCAGTCTCTATATTATTGCTTTGTGTGGCTATTCCAGAGAATGTACCGGTATATTAAAGATGTTTTTGAATGTGAAATAATATTTCGTAGAAAATATATGGTGAAAAAAAGTGTTCTGGCTGTAACTCCCTATGCTGCCACCAGAGGGAGGGGATGCATTTGTTTTGGTATTTCCTCAAATAAAAAAAAATCCTAGCAATGATCTCCCCTGAGAAAATGCCAAAAACTTAAACGTAAGAAAACTGCTCTGAGCGTGATGTCATAGAGACGTCACAATGACATCATCCTATTACAGGACTGAGACAGGAGGTGTTAGACAGAAGGGGCGGAGTTACATTTTTGTGCTAGAGGTTACTGATATTAGCGTGTATGGATCTTTTTGATGAGAGAACAATAGAGTTTAGATTTTCCAGACTTTATCTACCTTAAACATTGTAAATCAAGTTAATCGAAACACGCAGGAGGCCAACATCTCATCAGAAATTGCATTTAAAAGTAAGAATTCATAGGTCGTTCTCTTTTGATGTGACTATATTTCTAAATAATTATAATAAAATGTAAAGAGAAAGAGTCCTCTTTATATCAAGACACAAAGAAGATGGTTTTCTCACCTGGGGAGCCGTATTCGTGGCGAGGCAAGCGGCAAATCTTGGGCATAACTTCTATCAGCGTTTTCACATATTGGAGAATGGTCCCTTGTAACTATCATACAAAATAGAGGTGAAATTAGATAGAAAGTACAGAAAGATCTAGATAAAATAGCAAGATAATATGGATTATGAGGGAAAAAATATTAGAATTAATAATAAAATACAAAAAAAGACATTTGCAGACATTAACTGAATATAGAAAAACTGGATAAAGATTTTTATTACTTTGCAAATAGTAAATTCAAGCGAAATTTTAGTGCATTGGGTGGATGTAACGCACTGCCAACTAAAATATTAGCCAAATATGAGTACATACCAGGCTTTTGACAATTTTTAGCAGTTCCTCCATCACCACAGCGATGCCCTGGTAACCAAGGAGACGGCAGATGGTCTTGAAATGAGGCGGGCCCACAAAGTTTCTGTACGAGCTGTATATGTGGGAGTAGGCGATGTTCAGAGGCTGTAAGAAGAAGGGACAGACGCGTGGTCATCTGGGACGGCTATTTTAGAATAGTTAAAGGAAAAAATATAAAACTAGGTCAAAATATAGCTCTGTCCTAGATTCATTGTGGTGTAGCTTTTCATTGTTGTGGTTTTGTTTGATTTTTGATTATTATTTGCTTACTTACTTTAAAGTTGAGGAATGGTAAAGTTTTTGTTTGGTTAATAATAGTGTTTGATCCAACAGAAGTTAAGAGTAAAAAGTTGTAAAAACAAATCGGACCACAACTGTTATCTTTAGCATATGTGTATGAAAGAACCATGTAAGTTACTATATGATGCTTCGGGCTGAAAGCTGATTGGCTGAATGGGTGTGGTCACTTCACTTTTAAGTCTGAGAAAGAATGTACGTCATATTGTCTGAGAAACAAAAGAATCGAGGTGCTACCTTTGAACCGTAAAGGTAATAAGGCTGCACGTTGGCTGGCTTATCTCTCTGAGGCTCCTGTGTGAAGGGGATGGCTGTGCGCACAAAACTGAAAATGACAATTAACGGTAAACAAAAAAAGCACACAAGAGTGAATTCAAAAACAGTAGCGACGAGACCAATCCTCTGACCGGTTTGTGGAGCCATTGTAGCAGTAGTTTGGGAGGAAATCAAAGTTGAGCTCCCAGAAGACATGCAGAGTTATTCTACCATAGGGAGCGGACACATTGTGGTTGGCTTCGCGGAACATGGCGTCGAAGCTGTCCAGGGTCAAGTGCTTGCAAAGTAGCCGATGAGTCAGCCGGTTGATTTCCAGCAACCATTCCAACTCCTTTGAAAAGAAAAAACACACAATAGATGTAAAGAGATGCTTTTAAGTGCTTACAGTATGTGTTGGAGATTAACATTTTAAAGAAGCAAATGTACAAAGCATTTATCTTGTGTTGTGTACTCCTCATTCATACAGTTCTGTAAGCGTTGATGCAACACTGAAATTTCAATTACAATACATAGCGTGCGTAATTTTCCATTAAGAATTATACAAAGACTTTATTGCTTTGTCATTTAATAATTTAGAATGTGAAATAATATCTGAAGAATAAAATAAAAACATGCTTTCCTATACAACCACCAGAGGGAGAAGTAGATTTTTTTTTTTTTTTTTTTTTGGAAAATTACCAGCTGTAACAGTAATAATAAAAATAAATAAAAATAAATCTTTATTTGTAAAGCACTTTTCAAAAACAATGTTTACAAAGTGCTGCACAGTCAGTAATAAAGTTAAAACAATAAGATAGAATACAAGAGGACAAAACAAACAGAGGAAACACAAGAAGACAAAACAAAGACAGGACAGACCGTAAAATACGACATTATAAGTTTAAAGCTGACAATTAAAAGTAATGCGTTTGTGAAGAACGTCATAGTATTTCCCAAAAATAAGACTAGAAAAAAGCCTGTTGTCAGGCCTGATGTCATCATGGTACAATAACATCACACTATAAAACGTGCATGTGATCTCAGGGAGTCTGAAAAAGCTACGTAATCTTTCGACTTCCCAAAATCAGAGCGTTCATCAGGAGCTGGTGACACTGATGACACACGCGGGCATTCAAAAACATGCAGAAATTAAACTGGATTATTTTTGTTCATTTATTTCAAAGGTCAGTTTTTGATGTGGGCCATGTCATGTTCAAAAGCAAAGACTTTACCACTATAGAGGTGAGGTCCTCGCTCTCAAAGCGGCTAATTGCGTGGTCCAAAGATTTGTACATGGCTGCAGAGATTCTTTGTGTAATGAGTCGATTCAAGTCAATGGAACGACCCAGCAACTGAAAAAACATACAGACTTGTCATTTTCTTCTAATAACTAATGAGGAAGAATTACAGTAGAGAAGGTGAAACTGTACTTTACCTGTACATGCCTCTGTTTGAGCAGTGTTTCGTAGCGGTTCGAAGGTGGATAAGGAATAATTACACCATAGTTTTTACACTCAGCCCTGAAACGCTTGTCTAAGAGCACACTGTGGGACACAAACTCGACTTTATCTCAAGAGGCAAATAAATGATTAAATATTTAGTGGAAACGCAGCTACCCCTACCTTCCGGCCATTGCTTTGTAATAAGCAAATATCTGATCCGCTAACTTGTAAACAAACTGATCAAAGCAGAGATTGACCTGGAAGCAAAAAGGAATTGAAAACGATTTATATATTCAAATAAGTTGTTGATTATTTTAGGTTTTGTAGAGAATCTTTATTTTGTTTGAACTCACCTCAGCTTCAATCTCATCGTACAAGAATTGTTTCTTGAATTTTGTGAGAGCGTAGTAGCCACTGTCATTGTATAAGTCTAAAGGGTAGAGTACATATCTAGAGAGAGGAGAATATAGTTGAATTATTGTATACATGGAAATATCATGAGAATAAACGCATATTAGATTTAGGGCCTCACTCCATCATAGAAGGCTCTTTTGTCTCCAGGATGTGATCTGTGAGGATCCAGGGCATGGACATCTCGATGGGAAACTGGATTCTGCGGCCCATGGTCAGCTCTAAGAAGAACTCTCTGAACCAGAGCTGGGACAGATCACAGCACTGCTGCAAGGCCTCTGTGTGAGGAGGGTTACACAGAGACAGGAGCAGATCAATACAAAATGTGTTCAAAGCATTGAGCTTTGAGCTTGTGCTTGTACTATGGATTCACCGCTGAAATTGAGCAGGTGTGTGTAGAAAAAGGAGTGTTTGTGGAAGTCTTCAATCGCCACCACTATGGGTCCATCCAAACTACTGCGGAGAGTCTTCTTGGAGCCACTCTTGTCGGCTATCAACGACTCCAGCATGGTACGCACCATGTACAGCTACAATCACAGAAGATCAGAGGCTTATTAAACACACCTACTGTGAAAAACAACTGATGTTTACATGTTACAAAATCCAGACCTGCGTGCTGGAGGGTCCCACAGCTCTGCGCGGAACTTTGATGTCGAATCCTCCTTTAGGGTCTTTCTCTCCTCTGAGACAGGGGTCGTTGGGAGGTTCCCTTGCTCCCTCCCAGTCACACACGGTCTTTCGAATAGCTTGAAGAACACTGGTCAGAAGAAAACAAGTCAAATATGAATGTGGAACTTTCACACAATAGTCTCTTAAAAGACAAATGCACATCCTGCTCTTAAGAGAATGTACCTAATTAAGACGTTTTTCTTCTTGCGGACAGCCTGCCTCAGGGGCTCTCTAAGGGTCACTTGGGCAAAGTCCTGTAGAGCAGCATAAATGGTGTTTCTGATGGCCTGATTAAACACAGACTCCATTCGACCCATTAGAACCTGGAGAGGAATAAGCAAACACATAGTTATCATTAATAAGTTGTCAATACATTGGAATTTCTTTTATGGCTTAACAAAGAATCTATTGTTTTCTTTTATCAATGGCGATTGATGGACATGTTTTACCTGCAGCCCCTTAATCATAGCAATGACCTCCACCAAGGCAAACTTCTCCTCACTGGTGTAGTTGTAACGTGTGGCTCGCTCGTACTCCTCAGCTGTCCCGGGGCAGTCCTTATTGCAGAACTTATCTGTGGGATGGACAAGCTTCCACGAGTACTGATGGGAAGAAAGCAGGATAATGGTTATGGTAAAAAATAATCAATGTCTTTTTTTTGGTTTGATTCTTATTTAAAGGCACACCGCGGACTTTGTGACCTAAAGAGTTGACACATATGAGTTATTTTATATGAATACTTGGGCCAATATACAGCGCTTGACACTTGCAATGCTCCGAGCGGGGCTGCCCTCTTGAAATACCGCCCATGTAAGTTTCGAGCAGACGGACCGTCTGCCACCAGGTCACGTGACTTGGAAGAAAGACTTGCTTTACGGCTACAGGCGCTGATATACTCATGGAGCTAAGGCTTTTGCTACTCATTTTTCACCTGCTCGACTCCTGGTCATGGCTGAGGCAAGGAAAAATTTTAAACCTTCGGAGGAGGCTAAAAAGAGGAAACGCGAAAGGGATCGTGCTGTAAGCTGCATGTCTGTATGAGCGCTGCTGTTCACCTGGTTCCTGGATGTCATCGACCGCAAAGATGTCATTCCACGCAGCACGAGCTAGACGCAGAACTCCCTCATCCAGGATATAGAAGTCCATGTGTGGTAGATTACTAATGCAGCGGGCTGGAGGCTGACCACAGCAGAGTCTCTCAATATCTGTAGGCATGTCTCTACAGTTTGAACACACACACCAGTGCATGCTGTCTGAATACACACTCAAAAGACACCGGCTGACTGTTTGTTGACTTTTGCGACAGTGCTGAGTTGCTTGTGGCCACTAGGGGCGCTAAACGTGAAAGTTGCAGGTCTAGCGCCCCTAGTGGCCAAGAGTTACACGGTGTGCCTTTAAGGATCCTTTTTAAAGGAGTACGTGAAATTGTGCATTTTGAATTCTAAATATACAGATGCTCTTCCAGTTCAAACACATCAATTTCCAATTCAGTACAATAGGTTGCGGTCACGAGACATCACAATATTCCAAGCCTAAAATATAAAATTGTCAGACTTTTAGTTTATTGTTAATTTATTTGTAATAAAGTCCATATGAAATTAAAACTGCTGCAACTGTCCACAAATATGCTAAATTATTATTTCATTAGAAAAGGTGTCTAGTGGCAAATAAAAAAATAATAATTATACAGTGGGAAGACTTTTATGTTCAATTTGTTATTGAATTGGATTGAAAAAAACATATGCACAATGTTAAAAAGTAAAAAGGACTTTTGGACACAGGAATAACTATGTCGAATCACTATGAAATAATAGTTATTATCCGTTTTTCTTGTGTTTTAACAGTTTGATTTACTGATCTGTGTTGACGAATAAACCGGTTGTGTAAAGTCCTCCGAGAAAACTATTGTTGTGATTTAGGGCTATAGATAGATAGATACTTTATTGATCCCCCGTACGAGAATTTCAGGTGTCCAGCAGCAGAAGACTCATCCAGGTTTGTTGTACAGTCTGACAGCCGAAGGAACAAAGGATCTCTTGAAACGTTCCCGTTTCCTGTTGCTTTGATTACCCCTCTGAGCGGCCATAGTGTCATGCAGAGGGTGTCTGGAGTTACCAGGAGGCCAGACACAAGAATATATTGAATTGAAATTAATTGATTTGAATTGAATTGATTGTAAAGGGCCAGATTCTATTGTTCAGGAGTCATATATGTGCTGTACAAGTAAATGTCCTCCACGCACCACTTCCATGACGTGTGTGCTCCACTTGGACAGCAGCTGCAGCCCCCTCAGCGCCAGGTCGAACAACTCCCTGTACTCCTCGTCAGACTTCTGGGAGTCCAGTCCGGAGCCCGTCACCACCTCGCTGTTGCTGTAGCGAGCCAGCTCCGAGATGAAGCGGATGTGGTCCTCTCTGATCTGCACCATCTGCTCACACAGGTTGTACTGCGGAGAGATGCTGCTCTGCGTGCACGTCCACCTGGAGCAAAGGAGACGGTCAAGTGACTGAAGGGTTCGCCGCTTTAGGAGTGGTCAGTGATGTAACCCAGCTCAACCAGCTCTGTGTATGATACAACTGCAACAAGCTATGATTTTTACATATTAAAATATCAAGTTTAACTTTGTCAACAGCAATGGAAAATTCCATCTGCTGATTATTGAGGTGACTATGTATTTTTTAATCCGAATAAAAGGCTAAAATATTCTACCCAATGCCTTCAGTATAGAATAAAAAAAACACTTTTTAACTAATATTATACTTAATGTTTACATACTTCAATCTCTTTTGATTGATTAATACATAAATACAGCTCTGTTTTAAACTTTGCTTTGCAGAGAACTTGACCATTTCGAAATTATTAATTGACAAGGCATGTACATAGCACGTAATAAAAATGTAACAGTGTAGTTAATCGAAAAGTGGTATGAGATTGTAAATACAAAGTAGCAGATCTGTAAGATTATTCACTGAGGTGCTTAACATGTACAGTAGAATAGATATTGTTGAATAGATATTGTCCGAAGAGTCTTGTAAAAGTAAAAGGTGTGTGAAAAAAATCAGATATTTCACATTCAGATGCCGTTTTCATCTTAGTAGAAAACATATTATCTTAAACAAGTGAGCTGATTGGCCAAAAAACCTTATCTAAATATGAAACAGAGGCCAAACTGCACATGGGCAAACTAGTGATATAAAATATGTTACGAGAGTGAGGTACCAGTTACATGGATTCTAATTATATAGTTACATTTTTGCATGACTTTAAAGTTAGGTACCTCATCTTTAAAATGTTATTTGTACAATGAATAATGGGAACAAAAAAACATAAGACAATCTATGTTGCATGCTCACTGTTATTTTTTGGGTTTTATAGTTTTTTTCGTAAGATTGTGTTTTGTATAAGTATATTTTATAGGTGGCATTTTTGATAACGTTTTTGTATCTTATTTTGTATATTTTGCAGCTCGGGTCGGGAGTATAAGAAGCGCTGTCCTGGTGCGCTCTGCTCTCAGCCTTTTGCAAACACCTGCTGAGGTGAGCGTGCACGCGCTGCGCGCTCCCTCCTAGTCCTGGTTTGCGGCCTCCCCAGACGCCGCATGGTTTGGTTGTTTCTTTAGCCATTTGGTTAGCATTTTATCCTTGTATTTATTTTTGTTTGATCTGGTGGGTCCGGTGGTTACATTTTCGTTTGAGGGTGTAGCTAGTTGGGTTTTGTTTATTCTTTAGTTAGGGTGCCGGCATCGGATCCGGACGGCCCTGTATAGGGTTGGTTCGGTGTCGGCCCATTTTTGTTTGTTTTGGCTGGCCCACCAGGTCCACCTTAAATTTGATTACTTTGGGTTTTTGTATTCTGGACACGGGGTTGGTTTGATTTAATATTCATATTAATTAATAACAAACTAGAGTTCAGTTAAAAGAACATGTATAAATAAAATCATTATTTTTGAACTCTAAACCTGTCTCTGTGTCCTTAAAATATGTTTTGTCCTTCGGGTCGTAACACTCACAGGCAACTCAAAGTAGTAAATATTGAACTATTTTGCCAACACACTCACTCATACACACACATACACACATACAAAGATACATAGATACAGATACACACACACACACACACACACACACACGCACACATAACTGGTGAAAAAACGGCTCCTCTAGCACTGCATCATAAAGTATTATCTGTCTGGTATGTCTTGTATGCTGTAAAGTCTGTATTTGGCTGCTTAGGGCTACAAAAGAAAACAAGCTTTGTAGCTATAATGCGGGATATTTACATTTGTTTTATACTTGTTTTCATTACTGTGCATTGTCTCCATCAATTAAACAAAAGAATAAATAAATAATTCAATCAGTACAGTAATAAGTTCAATCATTGTCTTACTTGGACTTGTTCTCCTCATAGTGAGCGCTGGTCTCGATGTAGCGCGACAGTTCTATCTGCATATCTCCAAATAAGGGAACCACTTGAAGCTGCGGCAGACGTTTAAAACGGCGTCAGTCACATCCTCGGGTCAGACACAAACAGCTCGTTGGATAAAAGACATGCAAAACAAGACGGCGCCTCACTTTGAAAAACTTGTCAATCTTGCTCAGGTTGATCCTCTTTTTGGCGTCGAGTTTGTAGATGTTGCTTACATTACCATCCATCAAATAGAGACCGAAGCCCATTACCTGCCACACACAGAGTAAAGTGTTTTATAACGAGGAGACAGACGGGCAGGCAATAATGAAGGGAGATTTCCGTACTTTTAGCAGCATGTGTTTCTCGCTGGGGGTCAGGTACATTTTGTTTTCGTAATAGTCCACGCAGATGTTGACGATGTCGGCCAAGAGCTCCTCGTAGCCAGGGATCACCTCCAATTGTTGGTGCAGGCACTGTGCAGCGAGAGAGCAGATAGCATGACACCGGATCATAGTCTATGTTCAAAGACAACATGAGCAGGTTGTTAAGGCTGACAGAAGAAATTTAAAATGGCACGGAATTGTAAGTGACAAAATAATTGTATTGCATTTCACAGACCAAGGGCACACAAATCACTTTACTATGTTTTTGAAGAAACAATGTTGTCCATTCACACACGGTGATGACAGGTGTGAAACGCCTAACACTCTCAGATCTATTGTACATGTTTTTAGTATTAGGGCAAACTGGAGCACCTGGAGGGAACCTACACACTCACAAGGAGAACATGCAAACGCCATGTTCTCGGTCCCCGTCTGGAGGGTGAAATCAAAACCATATCTGCTAAGCAGTGAGCCACCGGCCAACAGCACATTCTAAACCGTTCTTTATTTTAGTGGTATATTTATCAATGTTCTGTGAGTAAAAGGACACAACTTTACATTGGGGAAAACTGATTTATGTCCAATTGAACTAAACCACAAAAAAAACGCATACAGTATTTTATCGGATTTTGCACCTAGATTGGCTACTAAATCTAAATTAAGCAATAAATAGCCATAAAAGTCACTTTTTCAGCTAAAATGAAAATGTATCACAAAGAAAATAGAAAATCTCAAGATTGGAAAGAGAGTGTTACAGTATAAATTCTTTACCATATTTGTATCGTTCTTGATATTTTAAAGCCTCCTTTATGAGCAGCATTCTTATTTAATTTAAGATATCTTGTATGCGTTTCAAAATACTATACTGGAAACGTGGTTCTTATTCCCAATCATTCTGAGGCCCATAGACACTTGGGAAGAGCCTTTTGAGTCATTCCATGACACCTTGGGCTGTGAGCTCATGAGGTGATGCAGGGATAGTCCGCCCTGAGTCTGCAGCTGTGTGTAAAGGCTGCTATAATTATCTGATTTATTTCATTAGACTTGACTTAAATATGGAATTATTATTTATTAAACCACAAACATGTAACTATGTAATCTATCTCATAAGTTACCATTTCACAAAACAGTTCTAACACTAGTTTTCACATACAGTGCATGTTTTTCTGCACCCATCTTTAGATCAGATTTTCAAAAGTGAAAATGAGAGGACCTCCTACACTCTCAGTCAAACGTGTCAAATAATGACAACAAAAAATCTAACAAAATGTGTGCAAAAGATTAAATGTTTTCTACTTAGATGAAGAAAGCTAGTTTAGGTTTGATTTTTTGAAAAATGTTTGTTGAATGTATTTATAAAAAATAACAATAAAAAAAACATTAGGTACAAATAATTTGCCAAAGGCTTTGTCACGGATTTAAAATGATTATTTATAATAACAAATAAAACTCCTCAAAAGTCATGAAGTCAAGAAATCTTGTGGAAAAACGCTTCAAACCTGTGTGATCCTGTTGTGGTTCGCTAAAAACATGGACAGATTCTGGGACTCCTGAATGGACTGAGGGTCGGCCATTTTCCTTAGAAACTGAGCAGCTCTAAAAAGATCAAAAACCTATGTTAGTATTTGTGTGTAAACAGCTAAACATTTTTTAATGAACGCGGACAAGTACCTCTTATAGGCAGAGTGGTCATTCTTAACGCTACATTTCATGTTCTTTAATTCGTCCAACACCGCAAACATGTTGATGAACTTTCCGAGCGTGAGCAAATATGCTTCTGAAACAAAGTCCTTCCTTCTCTCAGCGTGGCACAGACGCTTCACTTCACTACAGAATCGCTCTATCGCTTTCCGCTACGGGGACAAAACATACAAAAATCAGTAAACAGAACAAAACAAATAAACCATATACCTAATGCATGTAAAATTAAGAAAATGGCATGGTTCAGAATAGATCAGTCTTACTTGAAAGTACATGAACTTCATGAGTTTGGTGACTTCAGGCTCCAACACTTCGACAGTTTTCTCATAGATCTCCACTCTGTTGGGTTGTTCGTTGCATTTTACCTTTGGAACACAAGAGGGCGCCATTTCAACACTCTTTTATGCAACGCTGTTTATAAGCCTTTGGGGAATACATATAACCGTAAATACATCTAAAAAATACTTGGATTCACTGTAATACAATATAATCAGTCAATTTTTTTTTTTGGAGAACAAAAACACATGCATAGTACAAGATATGGTGTTTGTGAAGGCTTCCCATTGCTCCCCCATGTTTTTAGACACATGTTGAAATGTTTTGAGTGGGACAAAACATTCTAGGCATTATAATGGCCTAGAACAAGCATACTATCCATTCGGAGCAATGAAAACCAATTTTTTTTTACAGAGATAACTTTATAAAAGAATAGAGCAGCGTGTGCAAAACCACAGACTTTGATGGTAAGAGCTCTTGTTACTTTACACTAACTTACAACCTTGATCACATGACACACATGCAAGCAACAGACTATAGAACAGTTTGGCTTTATTGCCTTCTAAATTACTGCTATATACAGCCTCGACAATAGGAATAGGTTGTGAGGTGGGTTAAACACAGAGCAGATTTGACACCAGCTCACGTAACTCGTGTGTGTAAGGAAAAGCCGCCCTGGGGTTTTTTGTCAAAATATCTGTGTTTTGGCGCAGTGGAAATGAGGCTTTAGATACCACTTGAAGGTGAAAAATATTGTTTTGGGGATAGTTTTTTTTTTCTTTTAAAGCATAATAATCAAAGCATAAGATTAGTTAGTTTGTTAGTAATACGTTATTTTCCTCATAAGGAAATTTGTTCTCTACGTTTGACCCATCCATCATTGGCGCCAGGGCCTCTGTCAGGAGCAGTGGTCGCCGTAGAACAGCGCCCGGGGACCAATCTCCAGATGTTGATGCTCGGATTGGTCAGGACTATTGGAGCGGAGGATTTTTTTCCTATTGTACGTATGTATTTAGCGGTAGGGGAAACCAGATGGACGTATAATATTTACCTGTGGAATGGCTCTCGAGCAGCTCCTCCAGGTGTAAAGCATCACAGCATACTCATGTCCCTCCTCCAGCATCTCATTCTACAAACACAAAAGCTCAAATCTTAAATAATTCTTCATCTACCATTACGCTGCCTGTTCGGTTCTCCATCATCGTCTAAAATGACCAACCAACCATTACTGCATTATTGTATTCATGTATTATCAAACTATTATTGCTATCACTGCTAGTTCTCATTGTTATTACTGCTGGCTGCCTCTGAATTGCCCCTGTATGAAGTAATCTTATCCAATTGTTGCTGTTACTCATTTCCTAACGTTTGGTTTTGGAATCATTATCCATAATACATTGAATCACTCAATACGGCCTTTTCGATTCTGGACGCAAATATATTTGAAATGGATCGAATGGATTTGGAAGCATCCATACTTTATTTGTGAGTTTGGGAATAAACTATCCTGTACAGTCTGGATCAATAAATTTCACAAATACAAATACAGATCAGAGAAAAAGTACGGCAGGACATGTGATTTTGTTTCTTCTCACACACAACTATTGTTCACAGACTGTCAGTGAGACATCGCTCAGAGAGAGGGGTGTCCTCAAATAGACTGGGCCTCCGTGGGACTTCCTCTTTAGCCCGGGTTAAATAAAGCTCCACTTCCCCTCTTTACCAGTCCAATCACACTCTCCATTCATTCAGCATCACGGGAGAGGAGAGCTTTAGACGTGCCATGATTCACCCTTAACTGAATGTGCCAGTCTTGCCATAGGCTTGAATAACAAAAGCCTTCAATGATAATCAATGCCACTGAAACTATACTCTTTGAATGCAAGGACTGGATTCCCACAGCGTACTTTGTCTAAGCTAAAAAAAATAAAAGAGGTAATAAATGCAGTTCACATAAGGAAAACATGTCCTGGCTAATCACAGTATTGATGCTGCGTCTCACCATGCTGGAGTGGACCGTGGCCTGCTCAATGTACCGCGCAATCCCAGTCACAAACGCATTCCTGTCTTCAAAGTTGGTGTCGAAATTGGCCTGGAGAAACACAGGGGAGATGAAAGAGTATGGTTAAGAAGCAGGCCTTGTTGGAACTGTACAACACATTAGCTACACATGGTAACGTGGGGAAAAAAAAAAAACTCTTTGGTTCTATATTTGAAGGTTTTAAAAAGAAATCAGAGCTCAAATGTGTTCATTATATTGAAAGCTACACTTTCCTGGTGAAGGGTCAACCACCATTCTGTCTCCATGGGAACTTATAACTTGCTTTGGAATGTCTCACAGCATGACATGAAAAAAGTCTTTTTCATTACAGGAAAGTCCTCACAGATTTATCAAACCTGTGTAATGTGTAATGGTTTTAGGGGTGATATAAGTTACTTCAGAATCAATAATTGATTTAAGAAAATAAACATACGACCGAAATTGCTAATACAAGACAGAAATCTCTTGCATTATGCTGTAATTACTCTCTGGTCAAATGTAACTGGACATGAATGGATAATTAAAACAATTTTTTAGTCGAAACTCATTTTAATACAAATCACTAGCAGGGGTCAGAGAGTGTTTGGGCCGGTGTCGGAGTGCGTGCGCCTGCCTTGTTTTGACTGTGGTAGTTTCATGTCATAACAACACAATACAGTATGAACTGTTGTATCATGTTGTCTTCTGGCTTCTGTGAGATTGGAGTAATGTGTTTATTCATTTAAAATGGATTAGCCCTTAAAATGAATCATCACTTTTTTGAGGTGGTCCTTACTGATATGTAAGTCACACTCTGACAATGTTTAAAACCAGGTTAAAAACAGTTCTGTTTAGCTGTGCACACAACTGAGGGATTTTATATTTTTATCTTTCTTCTTTATATACTGTAATTAATTAGCATTATTTTAATGCTATCATATTTTGTTCAGCACTTTGCGTTGCTTTGTGTATGAATTGTGCTATACAAATAAACTTGCCTTGTCTTGCCATAAGGGTCTGCATCATTCAACCCCTTTTTAAAGCATGCACTTGTCTATTAGCGTTGATTTATGTGAAAACAGGTTGATCAGGATTTATATAAATCATCTAAAAAGTACTTTTTAAAAACACCATTATCATCCACGCACCAAAGACACATCGAGTTTGACACAAAATTAGAATGAATTCTGATGCTGAAGACAAAAACTGAAACGTTTGACAGTGCAAATAGTCTAACTAGGGGGGCAGAGCCTGGCTTCACCTGGTACATGATGGAGGAGGGCGGTGGCTCGATGCATGGCTGCTGATCGGGGAGAGGCAGCTCCTCCAGCAGGTCCACGTTGGACAGAGCATCCTCCAGCGTCACGTGGGTCGTCATGGCAACAGGGCGTCAGTCACACAGCAGCGAGGTCTGTGAGAGAGGAAGAGGAATGTAAAATATCTGCAAAAGATGAAGGAACATTGAGGGGAAAAGAGGGACTACAGTTGGACCAATAAATGCAGTAATAACAATTCAATTATTGTTTTATTAAAATCACCAACGCTCAGCTAAATATGAAGCCAAGATGTATTTGACAATTCAAGCACATTATTAATTTATTAACAAATATTGTGTCATTATTTTTGGTTTACTTCAAATTTGCACCCATCATTTTAACAGAATCTGAATTATTCACTTGTTGATTACATACTATATTTATTTTAGCAATTGAGCAACAAGTTGAAATACACAAACACATACAAAAGGAAAGCTTGATATTAAGGCTGTAAAGATGAATCACACACGTATCGTAACTGTCAGACATTTTAGTTACTAAGAAGTCTTTGTTCTGCATACAGACTCCGACAGATGTGCTGTGAGTGAGATGTATGACTCACACAGAGCAGACATTACATACGAAAATCAGGAATTGACTAAAAATATAATTATGCCAAGCCGCTACACACGTGCCTCATCGGGCTCAAATTTAGATAAACACATTTTTCAATTAAATGATTATACCACAATGAATTGATTACCAAAATAGCTGCAGCCTTAGTATCATATTGGATGTTTTTTCAGTGCACCTGCTCTTGCACACTGCACATCACATTACATTGCACCACAGTTACACTCCTGGAGAACTCAAGGACACAGAAGGAAGTAGAATTTATACTTTTAATTATCTGGAGGCTTTTAATTCTTCAAATACCAAGATGAAGATCTGCAAGTCATCTCTACTTGTGGGAAGGTGCAGCATCAACAAACATTTGAATAAGTCAAAATATGCCATTGGAGAGTCAGACTGTTTAGTCCAGTGTATGGGAGGGAATGAATATTGTGAAGCCACTTCGTGTAATATAAAAAATCAATCAATCAATTATAGAGCTGCAACTAACAATTATTTTGTAATCGATTAATCTATCGATTATTTTTACGATTAATCGAGTAATCGCTTGGCTGTGAATTGTGTAGAAAAAAAATATTTTTTCATCACAAAAAGCTAAAGTGGCAACACTCGAGGACGTATTGATGGCGTAAACTCAAAGTAAATGTTTGTAACAGGCTCTTTGTGTCGGTTTTAATCAAAAATACTACATTTTCATGTCATTTTTGCTCTGTTTGAGTCCGTGTGAAACAGAAAACGATTAATCGATTACTAAAATAGTTGTCGACTATTTCAATAATCGATTAGTCGTCGATTAATCGATTAGTTGTTTCAGCCCTAATCAATTAAATTACATTTTATTTTTGTATGTCCCTAAATGGCAACGTTTCAATTATCCAATAACAAATCAGAAAATTAAACACAGGAAATGCAATAATAACAAACACATAAGAGGGTTATAGGGAGCGGGATGACCAATAAATATTGTCCATAAACGTCCATAAATGTTTTGTTTTTTTCAAACTTTAGTACTACATAGAACTAGAAAGAAATATTGTTGCAAATTGTAGGTGCAGATTCTTTACACATAAATATGAACTTAAAATCATTCCACAGAAACACTTCTTTGTCTCATAAGGATACATCAAAAGCATTGTGATTTTGCTTTCTTTATGAGCTGTGACTCTAAATACCATTGTTTAGTCAAGCAAAGTTGAAACACACAAACCGGTTTAAAGTTGTCGCTACGGGAAGGCAAGGCTGAACCAGACAAACAAGATCCACCTGCTATTACAACAATGCCCAGAAGAGCTGCCAGCCACAAAGGGGCCGTTTTACTGTAAGAAATTGTCACTGGCTTTGAAATAATTGCCCCACGAGGATCTAATAATGTGAAGTCCAAGAGCGAGAACGAGAGGACAACCACATTTCATTACAAAACAACACAAAAATCCATCAATATCGTATTCAGAGGTTGTATTTAAAGAAGCTATACCAGTTTCTGCAAGGTTTGAATGTTTAGCCCCGCCCCTCGACTCGCTCACAGGCTTCTCATTTCCCCTACGCTCTCATTCCACGGAGCCTTCTAGTTTTATTTGCGATCTGATATGTGTGCAAACATTAGCATGAGCGCAACTTCTTGTAAGTTGTACAACAATCACTGATGAAATGGTACAAAAGCAACGCACTGTTAACAAAATATATAGCTGAAAGATTACCGCTAGTTCCGCCTCCGATCATAGATAGTCCGAGGCGGTCCCGCAGGTCTCTCCCATAGACAAGTCTCTCCAGAGGATACGATGTAAGCTAGCTATGTTCACCCGGGCTTGATTTCTTCTTTGATAATTTTTTCGCTTTAGTGCCCTCTTCTCTTCCTCACTGTTGTGTCGTTTGGGCTACTTTGCTGTGTCTGCAGTTACAGCAAGAGGAGTTATAGCCAATTCTGCTAACATGCTACTGTGTTTAGCAGCGCTGTAGAGGCTAGAGGACGCAGACTCGTTCTGTGATTGGAGGAGAGCGGGCATTTCTACTCTGCACTATGCAATTAAATTACGGATTATTATACAACTTGTATGTAGTAATAAGCATTTGTATGAACTCATAAAAATAAAAAATAAATCGGGTATAGCTTCTTTGAAGTGTAAATTGGCCATGTCCAAAATAATTCATTTGAGTTTCATGAAAATCAAAATAGCACAGTCTACTATGACATCACAAACAAACAACAGCATTTGGAGATGTGTCAAAGAAAGATAAGAGGTATGTTACTAAATTATATATATCTAAACCTCCAGGTTGATTACGAGATCGTCAAAGATAAAACTATCGTCCCATCTCAAATCTGCCATTTAAGGGGAAAGTCCTTGAAAAAGTTGTCTACCTACAGCTTACTAGATTTCTTATAATCAACAACTCATTTGATATGTTTCAGTCCGGGTTTAGACCCCACCACAGCACTGAGACTGCTCTCGTCAAGGTTACAAACGATATCCGGCTGAACACTGACGCAGGCAAAGTCTCAATCTTAATCCTGTTAGATCTGAGTGCAGCTTTTGACACTGTCGACCATGAGATCCTCTTACAGAGATCTCATGGTCGACAGTGTCAAACAGCAAGAATGGGTCGTTTAAACAACAAAACAAAAAACAATGTCTTGCACTTGTATTGAAACTTTTTTTGTTGACTTTTTGTTGATTTCACAGTGAACATTCTTTCCTGCCCTTTTCCTGCACTTAGTTTGTTTTCTGCCTGTTATTTTTTACCTTGTTTTATTTATGCTCTTGTCTGGTACGCACTGGGGACTTTTGCAAATGTATTCCAATGTGGTTTTGCTGCAACTGGCAAATGAATCGGATCTGAATCTGAAATAAGGGGATTTTCTTGATATTTGGATATATTGCGATATCAATTCATCTTAAATTAACAACCTAAATGTACCAATAGCGTATTTTTGTTGAAATGGAGAAGAGCACTGGATAAGGGGCCGAAAATGCTCTATTTTTTACAGAGTGGTATTGAATCATTTAGAAATATATTGTATAATACTGAATTGAAAGCCCCCTCTATTGAGATATTGTACTGGCAGTCTCTGAGAGAAACCCATCCCTACATACTGTACAGTAATGGCTGACTATAACAACATGTATGAACTTACAATGACAGACAGACAAAAGTTATGTGATTGATAAACTGTTGCAATACCATGCACGTACCACATTCCCTTTCTACTCTCTTGTTGGTATGTTAATGTTATGAGAAGCATTTAAACGCTAAACAAACAGCATAACAAAAACTATACTGTTAATACATCCTTCTAATAACACGTTCAAACCAAATTATTTAAATGTTTTGTCGTTTTTTTATTGACACCATAAACTCACCATCAGGAGGGTAGAGTTTCCGCTCAGTTCACAGTTACAGTACAACAATGATATAAACCACAAGCCTCAAAACATTAAGCAACCAAATACTTCACTCTGGGGTCTGCTCAAAAATTGACTGCTGTCTACTTTTACACTCAGAGAGGCTACAATAAGTGGTACCACAGCTCTTCTTTGAGTATGTGAACTTGCATAGGCACAATTAAGTAATACATTATGCATTATTCCATACTGCATAATGTAAGATAGTCCAAAGCAAAGCCTGAGGACCAATCACAGCCCTCCGTGTCATTTTATGTGGCCCTTTGTGGAATAGTAAACATTTGTTATTAAGCCAACTTCAGCACTGTCAAAAGTAAATCAAAATGGGCATGTCATATAACGTGTTAAAGCTAAGAACAACCTTGAATCCCATCAAAAAAGTTGTACAATCGGCTCCACAGCCCCTGGACAAGTCTGGTGAACTAGTGTGACCTTCTTACTAAAAAGCATCACACTGAAGACCTCTGTTCTTGGGAGACAGACATGCATAGAGACTTGGATAAACTTTCCCAGTTTATTCAGGACTTGTTTCAACAGAACTTGGTGTGTGTTTGCGTGTGTGTGTATGTGTGTGTCTGTGTGGGTGTGCGTAGGTTTGTGGCCAGGCGTTTCACAAAGCAAAGAGCCCCTTTATTCCCTTCTGGACGCTATTATATGGCTTTTAAACAAGCGGAACAACTGAGATGGCACCAGACAACTAGTCCTTTTATGAAAGGCATATCGGGGCCAAATATGGACTTCAATGTCCGGACACCATCATTACTGAGAGCCTATGATTTATAGAAACTTACCCACAACTGGAATAATGCATTGCACAACCAAATAGTCGAATTTAAATGAGCAAAAAGAAGAATAGAGTAATAACAAATAGTCAACATAGTGATCAATGGCATGATCTTTCCATCTACAGCAATTACTTTTTCTAAGATTAAGAGCTAAAACATCCCACAGATATTGACTCTCAATAATAATAAAGAATATATACTTTATTTATATAAGGCAAAAGTACAAACTACATTTTATTTGCTATACTTCTCTAAAAAAGGAAAGATTGAAAGGGATTTTAACAAACAGCTTGAAAAACGACTCCATGGACAGTTGACTGTACTAATTACTAATTTAACCAACGTCAAGAGAGGGAGAGCGACTTTCTCAGGGCTAAAATAGAAGTGAGCTACTCCTTTAAAGGTATATAGGAGGATTTTCCCAATTTTTAGGAAAGTTCTGCCTTATCCACTTTTTGAACGAAACTCTCTGGTCTTATTGGACGAGGCCGTATCAGCAGAATGATTGACAGTTGGGAGGACCAATAGTCTTGACGATCCACCCGGAAGTAGAAAATCCTCCTATATACCTTTAACTCATTGACTTCCATTGACGTATTTGGCTGGTGATTTCTGTCAAACTTCTCTCTATTTGATTGAAGATCACAGCAGAACAAAACTAGCGAGATTAGAGATACCAACAGAGTTTTGCTGATAAAAATAGACGGTCCGTTCTTTTGGAATCTGGTTTCATATTTTACATAGTCAAAGCACACAATATTCTGTGGGTTTTGAAAGTCAGTAAAATCATCAAAAACGGCTGGCAGTCGTGAGTTAAGGGGGATGTCCATTTACTGATGAGAGCTAGCCTCATGGGGACCAGTCACTATTCACAATATTTAACATTTATTACAATGTATTTCATATAGCTGTATATGAGTGATACAGTTTCAGATATTTCAGCATTCTAAATCCTTTAGTTCCTGTAGCTCCCGAGCGGCTGTGCATAGGGGAACTTTCCTTGTTTTAATAATATTTCAGAATTTCTTCACATGAATCTTGCTGAAGCTATCAAATAATTATTGTGTTTCGATGCAGGACTAATTGCTCAGGAGACAACTCAGGCCACAATGCATAAAAAGTGTGTCAAATCCAAAGCCACGACTTGTGAATGTGTTTCTTCCCCCAAGGCAAGGTTGGAGTACGCAAGAATATTCCCCCTACAATAGGATGTGACCCGATCAGCGTGGAAGAGGAGCATTTAGTCACAAACACACACTAAGCCAAGACATAGACACCAGTATCACATGTGGTAAGGAATGCGTCATTTTAGGCTGGACCAAGGACGCCGCCTGAAGTATTTTACAAGCTAATTGTGAATATGTGCGTCCCTAAAAGCTGCATTTGACTCCTGATCTCGATGATGTAACGCACGCTGCTTTCAAAGTGTCAACAATGCACATTATGGGGATGCAGGCTGCAGCTCACATGACAGACGAAACCCTACGAGACAATAAGAATACATGATACACAATCGCAAAGCATCGGTTTAATACACAAAAACAACTCTACTAAGCAACACATACAACATCAATACAATATTAATCTGGTCTTTCCCACTTTAACCCAGTTCCAGGGGCTTCATAAATAATTTGTATTGAAATGTGACCAAAAAAGTGGAAGAAAATGTATTTGCAATATGATTATCTCCTGTATTAGGAATTCTGTTTTTCAACACAGAGTTACATTTTACATTTTTAACTGCATATTTAATATATTTTAGGAAAACTGTTTGAT
Organism: Knipowitschia caucasica; assembly: GCA_964034765.1. Taxonomy (NCBI): domain Eukaryota; kingdom Metazoa; phylum Chordata; class Actinopteri; order Gobiiformes; family Gobiidae; genus Knipowitschia; species Knipowitschia caucasica. Next base: position 33,281,508 of record OZ035830.1, on the reverse strand, counting down.
TAAAATGTTAAGCCTAAAATATTATTTTACTTAGAAAATTCTTCAGATCAGTGTGAAGAAACGCAGAAACATTCTGTGTGAAACAAGTGCTAAAACGAGTCAAGTTTCAGATCTGGTCAGGGACTACTGTTGTGAAAGAACCTACAATGAACACATTAAAACTGGTGAGTATTAAAAGAAAGTGTATAAAAAGTGAGTATAGAAAAAACCCTCAAAACTATTACGAACTAGACCTAAATTGTCCCCAACCATGCTCAAACAACTGATTAGGCACACCATCACATATTTAGCTTTTGTTGAAAAAGATGAAAAGACAAGGTAATTTGGAATTGTATCTGGCTTGAATGATTGAGCAAAATGATTGATGGTTTTTTATTTTATTTTGTTCATTAAATCAACAACGATACAGTTTTATATATAATGAATTGCAACCAAAAGAAGAATGGGCAAAAGCAGTGATTAGTTGAACCAATCCTAACCATCTTTTTATGTTTTGTATACCATTCAACATCATACGTACAAAAGGTTTTATACAAACTTTTCATATTCTTTAAATATTTTAGTCTTAAGATAAGTTTTAGACTGTGACAAAGAGATTTGAGTCTAGCTTTAGCACATTTAAAATAAAATACACAAATAAATAATCTCGAACGTTTTTACTTTTACAATATGACTTAGTTATGAAAAGATTATTGGTAAGGGTTAGGGTTACACACTATTGGTTCACACTATTCCAAAAGATTGTATTGGTCTTTCTGTACAAAATCTAGACATGTTTTTTTTCTAAAATCTCTGCACATTATGACGAATAGGGCAGCACTAAGAACAATGCATTAATATAATTTCAAAAAATCCCAAAATAATCAGAAAACTCGCTTCGTGCCTTCTCGTTATTGCAGAAATCGATGTAAATGAAGCTAAATACCACACATTTTAAATCGACGAAAAAGACATCAACTGATTAATCAACAACACAACGAAAGACACACAGCCCTAATCACCTCATGCATCAATCAAAACAGTTAACAATTATTATTACTGCAAGAAGGGATGGATGGATCACAGAACTGAGCGAGCGGAAGTAGGTGAACCTGTCAGATGCAGGCCGTCTACCGCTGCGAGAGACGCGAGGGAAAACGCTGTGAATTAAAAAAGATATTGATATAAAATTGCAAGATAAAAATATACAAAAAACCTCAATGGGATATCATGAAAGAAACGCGACGTAAAAAAAAGAAGAATAGTATAGATCCATCAGAGAACTCGCTCGGTGTGGATGGTGGCTCTCTTCACCCCACCCATCTCAGCGTGAGCTACGATGGAAGCTAACGGGACTCCCATTCATGCAAAATAGCCAAACGCCAAAAAAAATAAAAAATACACAAAAATGATCACCTCGCTCTACATGCACGCATCTTTTTGCAACCTCCAAAACCGATCCATATGCCTCCCTAAACCGATCGCGATGCACGATAGTAAAATAACGTGATGTAGCCTCTCCAGTCTCCAGCCATCATCACTACCCACCTCACATCAGCAGCGCAGCCCTTGCTTCATCTCTCCCTAGACCCCGTTACTCTGACTCGCACGTACCTGTGAATCGCATGTCCGTCTGAAGAGGCGACTGGACTGGGCCGTGATCAGCGGCAGCGGTCCTCCCGTTTGTGCCGATGGGGCTTGGTTGTATTTTTTTTTCTCTCCTCTCGTTTTCACCGCCGACTGATGCTCTAGTTTCACCCAGTGCCGACCGAGTGCTAATCCGCCCCACACAAAGAGCAGAAAATGGCTGCAAGTGCATTCTCTTAAAGGGACAGGCACCACGGCGTCCAGAGCTGAGATGGGTGATGGTGGTCTCGCCGTATACAGAAGTCATTGCATTTGTCACAATATATTATGTGTAAAGCTGCTGTACCCAACTTTCAAACTAACTAGGTCGTGACCCTAAAACAGTTTGGTTCTATAGTGTCCACACGCATGTGCTTTGTTGATTTACAAAAGTCATGTTGAATTTGTTTTATTTACACACAATTAAAGGCAGTTAATGACAGTTATTGACAACAGGTGCAATATGTGTGTTGTTGTAAATTAATACATGAATGAAAAAGAGTTTTTGTTTAAAACAAAGACCAAGTATATTAGTAAAACTTTCAGGCTTTCAAGTCCTGACTCTATACATACATGTTATGTTTAACATAGGTTCATATGCAGCAGCTGTTACTTGCTTTAAAAAACAAATGTTATGTACAATCATATATATATCAATCAATATATCAATCTGATGCCTTCATTTTGCTCCTTTTACGGCACAGAGCTAATGCCGTCTGAAAAAATGTCCATATCATGAAACTGGCTTCAGCGAGCTATGTTAAAATTGAGGCTCCCAACACTATGTCAGCACTCGGTTCGTCCGCTCCTTATATACAATCTTTGTGTGCAATGCATCAGGGGAAGTACAAAAAGGAGTGTAGGCAGAAGTTTAAAGAGCGTGTAGTGCAATGTATAAAGATACATCCATATAAACAAAATTCATACAGTATGCTTAATTATTTTAAAACAAAGATAGTAGGCTAATCACTTTTGGGCTGTCATCATACAATAAGAAATACAACAAAAAAACAACACAAAAATCACATGGTTATGTAAACTCAACAGTGATGCTCATTATAATGTAGGGCTGAAACAACTAATCGATTAATCGACGACTAATCGAGTATTGAAATAGTCGACAACTATTTTAGTAATCGATTAATTGTTTTCTGGTTCACACGGACTCAAACAGAGCAAAAATGACATGAAAATGTAGTATTTTTGATTAAAACCGACTTTGTTTTTATAATTTCATGAATATCTGTCTGTCTCATCCAATCAGATAGCAGAATTAGCACAAAGAGCCTGTTACAAACATTTACTTTAAGTGTACGCCATCAATACGTCCTCGAGTGTTGCCACTTTAGCTTTTTGTGATGAAAAAATTAATTTTTCTACACAATTCACAGCCAAGCAATTACTCGATTAATCGTAAAAATAATCGATAGATTAATCGATTTACAAAATAATCGTTAGTTGCAGCTCTATTATAATGCTTTCTATTTGGACGTATTTGACTCTAATTGATGTAGCAGCAGAGCAAATGTTGGACGATCTTCTGGTTTCTGAAAAGGAAAACAGAGTCTTAACAGTATTTTGATTATATTGTATATAGTTAAGTTGAATTCAACACTTACTTCCTTCCAGCACCACTCCATGAGTGCGTGCACATCATCAGGAGCTAATTCTGGCTTTGAGAGTCTCTCCCCTCTTTTCACCAAGTTTACCACATCAAAATTATTTTTTTTTTCATAAGGGAGAATGCCTTCACTGTACACCTCCCACATGAGTATACCTGGACACAATGTCAATTCAGCTTTAAAACCATCTCATAAAACCCGAGCTTTTCTTTCTGTTTATGCAGCAGTTTCATATTTTTTTCTAAATCTGATAATTTGGGCATAAAAAAACTATATTTTCCAACTTTCTAATGGCCTACTTATAATGGATAGGGGTTTTTTATAGCACTTTTCAGGACATTCAAAGACGCTTCACATGTCATTATTCTTTCTCAGAGGTCTCCCATCACAGTACTAACCAGGCCCTGCCCTGCACAAGTACAGAAGTCTGACGGGATCTGGCTTTCGCATGCAAGTACTGCCACATAAGGCCAAAGACTAAGCTCAGGTTGTGCCAATGCGCCTCGAGACAAGAGTGGCGCTCACCGGCACACGCTCCAGATGGTCAGGGTCAGATCCACATCACATACACGAGCCTGTAGCAGTGTGAGATTTCATAACACTTTGAAGCAACTTTTGTTAAAGTTAAACTCATCATTCTATCAATGTGCAGAAGCCAGTACTTTTCCCTTGTTTTGTCTATCTGAAGGCCAAGCTACAAGCACACCGTGGCAGCTGCTGATTGGAGGTCTCCATGCCTCCGCTCTGTATAATACACTTGCATTCTGTTGTATCTGTTGATCGTGCTGTCTCTACCATTGACAATAAAACATGTCTTCTGTCTGAATGAAAGACGCGATCCCAGACTATGTCATCTTCTTCAGCAGGAAACGTTTGTGATGGTGTTCTCTATGAGTGCGGCCATGTTTCAAGGTGTACTGGCACAATGTAAAAGTTAATTTATTCAATTTTCCTATAGACCCAAAGTTGAATTATATCTATGCCTTTATACCTGACTTCAAGCTCATCCTAAAAAGTGACTATATTCAGTATAACGCATAACTTAGTAAAATATGAAATAATAATAATTGCTAATAATGAAGGTTTTTAAGTTGTAATAAAGCCTTAATAATATGCTTTCTGCATTCATGAGAAGTTCATAAAATAATGTTTGACATAAGGCATAAAGGGAAAAGAAATTAACATACCAAACGACCAGACATCAGCTTTGCTACTGTGCCTCCCAAATTGAATGACCTCAGGGGCAGACCACCTTACAGGGAACTTTGATCCTTGAGACGTTGTATACTCATTATCTAGAACAAATCTATTATTTTGCACATTAGTACATTATTATTATTATTATTACAAGAATTAAGCTTATGGTGAAATACCTTGCCATTCCAAAATCGGCCACTTTGACCACATTATCGTGTGAAACAAGGCAATTTCTAGCTGCCTGCACATGAAAAAAAATATTATTATAGTTATTTTTGTTGATCATGTAAATCACATACAGGTTTTACAGTCCTACCAAATCCCTGTGTATGAAGTTGGAGCGCTCCAAGAAACACATTCCTTCACAAACATCCAAACACATCCCAAGTAGTCTCTCTTGTGACAGGGAGTGAGAGCCCTTTCTGGCCTTCAGAAAGTCCAGCAGAGCGCCCTGCTCCATGAACTCAAACACTATACACAGGGGCGAGCGCTGCGTGCACACTCCATACAACTGCACCAGCTTACAGTGGGACAATTTCCTGAAGAAGACATAAATTAACCTGTGTAAATTGTTTGATTGTATATTTCTGCCTGCCTGTCTGTCTGTCTGTCTGTCTGTCTGTCTGTCTGTCTGTCTGTCCGTCTGTGTCTCTCTGTCTGTCTCTATCTCTGGGGATTATGCAAAATACTTACATCATTGTTTTGGCTTCATCTTTAAATTCTTCCTCAGACATGGCTCCCTTGTTAATCATCTTCACGGCCACTTTCTTGTCCCTCCATGTTCCTTTCATCACCAAACCAAACTGTCCATTTCCTAATTTTCTATCCAAAGTCAACTCTAGAGGGTCCAACTGCCATTGCTCTGCAAACAAAATGTAGCCTTTGATTAGTAGATTGTATTTCAGAACCATTAATGTGGACCACTGTAAATCATGATAAATTAATTCATGAACTGTCAGTAGATGTAAGAATCAGAAACCTTCAAGATGTGGACCATTGTCCATGGTACGCCGTCGAGGGCTGGGACGAGAAACAGGGTGCCGAAGTCGAGTTACCATCCCTGAAAAATTCCAAATCCTTGACTCATGAAGCACTTTCAATATCCATCCATCCTTTTTCTTCCCCTTAATCCATTTCTGAGGTGTACCCAATTCACAGAGCACCAGCCCCCTACTGATCCTCCACCAGGTGGTGATTCCACAGGAGGATGGCTTCAAGGATCTTTCAGTGGGGGCTTCAGGCAAAGTGGGGTTAAGACACAATGGCAGCAGATATCAGTGGGAGTCGGTGGACAAGGTCTAATTTGGGGATTGAACCCATGACCTTAGGGCTCTACCAATGCTCTACCAACTGAACCACTGTCGCCCCCACTTTCAATGTTAAGTGATTAGAAACTATCAATGTTATTTGTATATGTTTAATATGATTTACCATCACAATCATGTTGATGATAGTGCACTAGCTCAGGAATGGTGGCGAACGACTTGTTCTTCACGTAAAATGGTGCTTCACTGTTTGGTTTCTTGTTGATCATGTAATGAGCCACATTTGGCCCCTTCTCTGTATTACTGAAAAAGTTGCACAAGGAAGAAAAAGTCTAAATACGTACTAGAAGGAAGCACATGATATATTGCTCAATCGATAAAATCTATACCTTTTGGAGAAGACAGACAAGGAAAATTGACCTGATTTTCTTGATCTACGCACCATGAATGCGCCTTCTCTGTCCTAATGCAAGCTCATGGTTGATGATCTGTGTTACAGTAAATGCAGATAATGCATGAACTATAAAGTGTACCTACCTGTTGCGACAATAAATGTGTTGCTTTCTCACGTGTCATTTCATTATCGTACCAACTACAATAGAAAGGAAATTCAAATTTTCAATTGTGGACCAAAAGAACCAGGCGGTTATTCAAACCTACTCAAATCGATCAAAGTTTGTTTCAAATTCTCCAGCAACATATATACTAGGCACGTAACCAGTATTTCTAAGACACAAAAAGTAAAAGGTGAAGGTATATTATTAACATAGTACAACATAGGACATTAAAAAACAAACAGCAAAGAATGTTATACTCCTCGGAGTCTTGCACCAGCCACCGGTCTGAATTTGAGTCGTCTAATAAAATGTACTTCTTGTCCTTGTGAATCGCCAAATCTCCACTTTCAACTGGAGAATAGTCTTGGACAGCTATGACCACCCTTTTGTCGACATGGATCAACCTCTGTTTGTTGCAAAAAAGTAACAGTAAAACTAGCACACAAAAACATATGGCACACAGATACTGTATTACCTCTGGGTTTTGCACAGGGACAACAGCTTTTTTCGGCTCTGCAAAAGACAACACTGATATTGTGCCAAAGCCGTTATCAAAATGATCTCACATTTTTCTATTTCTCTGACCTAAATCCACTGGGTGATACTCTGTACATCCGGCTGTCAATTTCTGTGTCTTTTGACAGCATCTCCATTTGCCTTTTGTCCACATATCTGGGTGGTATGTGGTAACAACATCATTATGTCGTGTCTCTAAAGAAAATTAAAAAATGTATGTGTTATGTCATTATGGTTTTTCATGTGCGTATAGAACTATTGTTATTTACTTTCTTTCAAAGCTGTTATCCATTTTTGTCGACTGAATTGGTCAGGAGTGAAAATATACAGGTAATATTGGTCATAGAATACCTAAAAGGACAACGATAATGATATCCATCCTTGTCAATGATCATAATACTGTACATACCTGAAAGGGGAATTGGTATTTGCATGGTATTGGTTGTTGAGTCTCCACAATCTCAACACACTTAATTTTACAAAGTTCGATAGATCCTTTCCAAACCTCTTTCTAAAACAAAACACAACACAGCAACAAAAATAGCCATCAGTTAATTTGGAATTTTAAAGAATCAATGTAGAGTCAGAATTCTTACCCCTGAACGACAGTCAAAGTATGTCAGTTCATTAGTGTTCAATACAAAAAATCTCTCTTTGTAATTTTCTTGAACTTATCCTTTTCTTTTGTTGAGATTTCTTGAAGAATGTTCCATTCAAAATAATGCTCGGGTTCATGGCTACACCTCTAACAGAAACAAAAGCCACACATACGTATCCAAAGTGCTGACGGTAGTTCACTTGACTTATCTGTCAGTGGGCGTTCAACCTATTTTGAGCCATGCCCCAACGTCATTTCAGTTAAAGAAGAATATGGGGTCAGGTGTATGCAGGACACCTCCACAGTAAATAGTGGGGACTCCACAGACAACTTAGGCCAGTCGGTGTTTGATAGAGCAGAGTCAGATGATAAAATTGGACTGTCTATTGATGACAAAACATTCTTAACACTTATGGACAATGCAGTCAGCCAGAGCGAAGAGAATACGTGGGTCGCTCCCTTGCCGTTCCGCTCTCCAAGAAGGAGACTCCCAAGCAATAGAGATCAAGCACTCAAACGCCTCTTCTCACTTAAAAAGACTTTAGAGAAGAAACCTAAAATGAAAGAACACTACATTCAGTTCATGCAGAAAATGCTGGATAACGATCAGGCTGAACTTGCTCCTCCTCTGCCAGAAGATAAAGAACACTGGTACTTGCCGACGTTTGGTGTATACCACCCGCAGAAACCAGATCAAATAAGAGTTGTTTTTGATTCTAGTGCAGAGTGTGACGGCACATCACTAAATCAAGTACTTCTTAGTGGACCTGATCTGAACAACTCCCTGTTAGGAGTGCTGTTGCGTTTTAGAAAAGAACCAGTTGCCCTGATAGCCGACGTGCAGCAAATGTTTTATTGCTTTGAGGTGCGTGAAGATCACAGAGACTATCTCCGCTATCTCTGGTTTGAGGACAATGACACCACAAAGAATGTGATTGAATATAGGATGAAAGTGCATGTTTTTGGTAACAGCCCATCACCCGCTGTTGCTATATATTGCATGCGCCGCGCAGCCATAGAAGGTGAGCGAGAGCATGGCACAGATGCTAAACAGTTTGTTGAAAGACAGTTTTATATGGACGATGGGTTGACATCTGTAGCCACTCCACAGCAAGCAGTCGATCTGTTAACAAGGACAAAAACCATGTTGGCAGAGTCCAATCTCAGGCTTCATAAAGTGGCCTCGAACTGTAACCTCGTCATGGAAGCGTTCCCTGTTGAAGACCGCGCAAAGGACGTGAAAGACTTAGACCTCGGGGTAGATCCGCTCCCGGTGCAGAGGAGCTTAGGACTTTGCTGGGACTTACAGACTGATAGTTTCACTTTCCTTGTGTCCAAAGAGAGCAAACCATTCACACGCAGGGGAGTATTGTCGACTGTTAATAGCCTGTATGATCCGTTAGGATTTGTTGCTCCTGTAATCATGCAGGGGAAAACACTACTCCGAGAGCTGTCATCAGAGGAGAAAGAATGGGATGCGCCCCTTTCTACAGAAAAAGAAAAGGCGTGGTTCTCATGGAAAGACTCGTTAAAGGCCCTTGAAGATCTACAGATCGGAAGGTGCTATAGCCCAGTGTCATTAAGTGCAATGAAAAGTAATGTATTGTGTATTTTCTCAGATGCATCGACAATAGCGATAGGAGCCGTGGCTTACCTGCGCTCATTAGACAATGAAGGTCAGTACCATGTAGGTTTTGTCATGGGAAAATCTAAACTTGCTCCTCGTCCTGCACACACAGTACCCCGGCTAGAGCTTTGTGCAGCCGTACTTGCAGTAGAAATGTACGAGTTAATCAGAGATGAGTTAGACATCAAGTTTGATAGTGTTAAGTTTTACACCGGCAGTCGTATTGTATTAGGATACATACACAACTCCACTAAGAGATTCTACATGTATGTAGCCAATCGTGTCACACGCATTAGGTTATCCACACAACCTGAGCAATGGCAGTACGTGCCATCTGAGTTAAATCCAGCCGATCACGCTACTCGAGTCATCCCAGCCGCTGAACTCAAAAGTAGTAGCTGGTTCAGTGGGCCACGCTTTTTGCATGTGGATAAGCATAGTGACTCACTCAAAGACAATCTATTCTCACTTGTTGAGCCTGAAAGTGATAGAGAGATACTCTCAGAAGTAAAAACACTCAAAACTGCAGTGTCAGAGTCACAGCTAGGTTCAGAACGTTTCACAAATTACTCTAGTTGGACAGCGGCCTACAAAGCAGTGGCCAAACTTATGCATGTTGTTGCTTCATTCCAGCAAAAGGGATGGAAAAGTATAAACGAATCTACTAACACAGATGAGCTTGCTCAAGCCAAAATTGTTATCTTACGTGCAGTTCAAAATGATGCATATAAACAGACATTGAAAAACATGAAAGAGGGACGCAAAATAGACTCTAAGAATGACACACTCAAAAAGCTCAATCCAGTCATGGACACAGAAGGTCTTCTTCGTGTTGGTGGGCGTCTTTCCTCTTCTGACCTTACAGAAGATGAAAAGCATCCTCTACTCATCCCTTCGAACAGCCACGTCGCCACCCTGCTCGTCAGACATTTCCACGAACTGTCAGCTCATCAAGGGCGTCACATAACGGAAGGAGCTGTCCGTGGTGCTGGTTTCTGGATCGTTGGGGGTAAGCGGCTTGTGTCCTCCGTCATACACCACTGTGTTACCTGTCGCAAGTTACGAGGCAAAATGCAGACCCAAAAAATGGCAGATTTACCTGCAGATCGAGTGACACCTGAGCCGCCCTTTACCACAGTAGGTTTGGATGTGTTTGGGCCGTGGTCTGTAGTAACACGCCGCACAAGGGGTGGCAGCGCACATAACAAACGATGGGCTGTCATTTTCTCTTGCATGTCAACAAGAGCTGTACACATCGAACTTATTGAGACTATGTCCACAGACAGCTTTATTAATGCGCTCAGAAGATTTTTCTCTATTCGTGGACCAGCTAAACTTTTACGCTCTGACCGAGGAACTAATTTTGTGGGAGCGTGTAAAGAACTTGGTTTAGACACAGACAAGTCCGCAGTGGGAAAGTACCTCCAAGAAAAGGGGTGCTCATGGACATTCAATCCCCCACATGCGTCCCACATGGGTGGGTCCTGGGAACGTCTCATAGGAGTTGCTAGGCGTATCCTAGATGCATTGTTATTAAAAAATTTTCAAATATGTCTCACACATGAGGTTTTAAGCACATTCATGTCTGAGGTAATGGCTATTATGAATGCTAGACCTCTTGTCCCAGTATCAACAGACCCAGACTGTCCTACGATACTCACACCAGCTATGTTGTTAACACAAAAGTCAAGCGCAGTTTCTGCACCGTCTGGAAACTTTTCCTCCAGTCAGTTGTATGGAAAGCAATGGAAACATGTACAACAACTTGCGGACACGTTTTGGAAAAGGTGGAAAGGTGAATACCTGTCTACGCTGCAGAAACGTACAAAATGGACTGAAAACCAACCAAATGTCAAAGAAAGAGACATCGTCCTGTTAAAAGACACACAAGCTCACAGGAATGAATGGCCGATGGGACTAATAGTAAAGACTTTAGCCGGCAGTGACAAAAAGGTCCGCAAGGTGGAAGTGCGGATAGTGAAAGACGGGACTGCAAAAGTGTTCTTACGACCAATTTCAGAGATGATTGTTTTACTTTCAGAGACTGAGTAATATGCAATGCAGTATTCGTTTCATTTGATGTGTTTTTTGGTATTTGTGGTGATATAATGTGATTATATCAAGCGGGGAGTGTCATGTCTTCAAGTTTAAAGACATAATTCATTCATTTAAAAGTTTGTTTAATAATACAACACGTTCTTAAATGCTAAAGCAATAAGCTAAATTTGTTAAAATATAAGGGGAAAACAAAAGTGAGACTTCCTCTCTAGAACACATCAGTTTCCTGTCCGCGCAGAGTAAGCGCTCTTGTTTTTCTGTAACAATCTTTGTTCCCTTGGTAACTGGTACAAGCACGTAATCTAACGTCTCATTTAACGCAGAGAGCTTTCTTGTGTTGAGCCTTGGCAAACTTTCGTCTTTGTAAGTATTATTTAATGTCACAAGCACAATGTTCGGACCACAAAAGTGTTAAGTGTGAAGTGTTAAGTTTGTGCTATTTTGATTAGCTAGCGCTGTATGTAAATTCGTGTGTACAGCCGTTGATAGTGACACACTTTTTCCTGTTGTTTCAGTTACGGTGATTTTGGTGATTTTTGTAACATTGAATTGACCAAATACAAGATTCTCTATAAAACAAGAAAAGCAAGCCTTGTCTACAGAGTTTCTTTCCCATTCGCTGGCTGTCTAGCTTCACATGGTCACGTGTTGTGAGGACAGCACAAACAGCATCAACAAAAAACTAGACAATCGATGGGGGCAAAAGGTTTGCTTGTCCCACTGGAAAATCTTGTTTTAAAGGTGACACAAGAAACTAAACCTTCCTTTTTAAGGTCATGTTTAAATCTAAAGTTCTAAAGTCTAAAGACATGTTTTGGACAGTGGTCATCTCACCTCCTATGTACCAATGGCTCCCATGTGTTTGTTATTAAATAAGTAAAGTAAAGTATATTCACATCGCGCCTTTCAAAAACCCAGAATCACAAAGCGCTTCAAAATTAAAAACATAGGGCGAAAAACAGTACACATACGTCAAATAAGTTCACATAAGTCAAAACAAATATACAAAAGAGTCGTGAAGACATTCAGACATAGGCCTGCGTACAGTGAGGCGAGAAAGCCCAAACAAATTGGTCTGACTCTAACATGCGCAGAGATGCATTTCCCATGAAGTCTGTAAAGTCTTCTGTGACGACTGCTGTTGTGATAAGTAGTAGTAGCAGTTGTTTATTTCAGTCAGCCAAACAGAAGAAGCATTGACATGAATTCACTGACTTTTGTCCACTTAATTGAAGCCAAACCTTCTTTAAAAAATAACCCTCAAATCTCCAAGAAAACAGCAAAGAAGAAAATAACAAAGCAAACATGGAATTTTTTTTAAACTCTTTTTTTTATATCTTAAATTGTATTAATTATTAGCTCTACATTATTAGCATGTTATTTTGGACATTTTTTGAGGATTAGTGATCATGATTTAGGACTATAAAAAAAAATAAAAAAAATAATTGAGCTTATGTTCAAATCGGCTTCTTCCGCGTTCGGCAAACACTACAGGTGATGTCAGCACACGCTCAGTCTCTGGTCCCGACAGAGGTCCCAGTCTGTTTCACTTACTTCTTTCAGTCTCTTCCTGTGGCCTGGACATCGCCAAAAACCGGCTCCAAATGACCTCACGGTGTACGGGCTGACAGCCAGACAGCGCAGCGTTTAAATAGCTGGAGTGTGTTATAAAAAGACGGAGAGCACCTGGTAAAAGTCTATTAATCTGCAGGTGCTTGGAGGAGACATTCGTTATCAGGCTTTGCGAATTAAACATGAGCATGAATTCTTCAGAGGCACAATATAAAAGAGTCTTGATAATTTTAGAAGGGATCACTCCACCTGTAATTTTAGCTCCCCTCTCTGTCTCTGCCGTTTAGGACTAATCCCTTTTGGATTTTCAAAGCTGTGTTCTTCAATATGTATTTGCAAAGTGGATTAGAGGGACTCAATAGTTCAGCGTTTTTGTTTTTTCTTTCTCCAGTGATTAAGTGAAACCTGGGAGAGCGATTAGATTTGTTTCTTGTTGTGAAAGGCCGTAAACAACATGCTGTAAAGGCTGTTGTGCCGCATACACACACGCACACACACACACACACACATACACACATCTGCAAAAGAGGCTGTTTTTTTACGAGATGAAGATGTTACTGGAAAAAAAGATGGCAGCACCAATCTGTTCTGTTGAATTTTTTTGCTTTTAAATCACTGCCATTACCCAATAATATAGAAAAGTAATTTAAGGGCGGAATGGTGGTGCACTACTTAGCGCAAGGTCAAACCCAAGACCTTAGTTCGCAGCCAGGTCCTGGGTTCGATTCCTCCTCCAGACAAAACTATCACAATAGTTTTGGCATGCATGTATTTTTTTTGTCTCTTAACCCTTTTACATTCACTCCTTGATTGAAGGAATGTCTTTTTTTTCTTTTTTGGATTGTCTAAGATGTAGCTATCTTAGCCTCTTATTTATAGTCCTTTACCAAATGGTTGAGATTCAGATTGATGGCAAAAGTGCCTAAAACCAAGTGAGATTCCCCAGAGAGGCCTATTTCAGTTCCAAGCTTCAAGTAGATATATTGACTCAAAAGGTGATCTACCAAATGATTGAGGAAACCATTAAAGGGTTACAACAGAAATGTGAACAAGAGAGGACCATTCCTACCATTTCTCAACCCATAGTGTCAAAAAGTGATTCTGCAAAAGATACCATCACAGTAGGCAGACAGATGTGGGCTAATGTGTTCATAATAATTCACAATTAAATATGATTGTTATTGGGAAAGACAAACCCACTATGTCTGACACACAAAAAACAAATTAGTTCCCCCAGATTTGAGGACATCTTTTCCGCAGCTCTGTATTCTTTCACATAAATAATATAATAAAGCTGTGCATTTGTGATTTTACACTCTAGAATCTTGAGTATTGGTATGTTGATGGGACAAGAAGGCAGCAGGTGGATCTTAAAGTGTCTGTGATGTTCTTGTGATTGATTACGGTGACCGCGCCTCAGACTGAGCTACACCCATTAACCTTCAACCTCCGAAGGGGAAAGATCACGTCAGCTCCTCAGACAGTGATCGAAGGGAAGCCGGACGAAGCTAAATTACCGACACATTATGTCCATGTGACAGGGAGGACAGGAGGAGGGACCACCGGTCTGTGTCAAAACATCACGCTGCAATAATGAAAGCCTAATGATGACTTAATGCTGAGGGTTTTATCACAGCTGGCAGGTGTGTCCCATACTTAACCTTCATTCTTGGTCATTATTTATAAGCATCTTTAGTTCCCATTTTTTATCCCTAGAAAAAAAGTTCAAATTATGATAATGCATAAGTAATTTCTCAATGCTGTTTTTTGTTGTGTCCATCTTACAATACAATACATAATACACAATTTATTCTTGTATAGCCCTAGGTCACAACAAAAGTCATCTCAGAGGACTTGAACAAAACCATTGAAATCACCAACACAGGTCAGAGAATTAATAGTTACCTAATGTAACTTAAGTTCTACGAATAGGTACTCTAATTGATGTAGCAGCAGAGCAAATGTTGGACGATCTTCTGGTTTCTGAAAAGGAAAACAGAGTCTTAACAGTATTTTGATTATATTGTATATAGTTAAGTTGAATTCAACACTTACTTCCTTCCAGCACCACTCCATGAGTGCGTGCACATCATCAGGAGCTAATTCTGGCTTTGAGAGTCTCTCCCCTCTTTTGACCAATTTTACCACATCAAAAGTATTATTTTTTTCATAAGGGAGAATGCCTTCACTGTACACCTCCCACATGAGTATACCTGGACACAATGTCAATTCAGCTTTAAAACCATCTCATGAAACCCCAGCTTTTCTTTCTGTTTATGCAGCAGTTTCATATTTTTTTCTAAATCTGATAATTTGGGCATAAAAAACTATATTTTCCAACTTTCTAATGGCCTACTTATAATGGATAGGGGTTTTTTATAGCACTTTTCAGGACATTCAAAGACGCTTCACATGTCATTATTCTTTCTCAGAGGTCTCCCATCACAGTACTAACCAGACGGGATCTGGCTTTCGCATGCAAGTACTGCCACATAAGGCCAAAGACTAAGCTCAGGTTGTGCCAATGCGCCTCGAGACAAGAGTGGCGCTCACCGGCACACGCTCCAGATGGTCAGGGTCAGATCCACATCACATACACGAGCCTGTAGCAGGAAACGTTTGTGATGTTGTTCTCTATGAGTGCGGCCATGTTTCAAGATGTACTGGCACAATGTAAAAGTTAATTTATTTAATTTTCCTATTGATCCAAAGTTGAATTATATCTATGCCTTTATACCTTTAACCATGAGGTGTAGAGCATAGACTTCAAGCTCATCTGCTTAAAAAGTGACTATATTCAGTATAACGCATAACTTAGTAAAATATGAAATAATAATAATCGCTAATAATGAAGGTTATTAAGTTGTAATAAAGCCATAATAATATACTTTCTGCATTCATGAGAAGTTCATAAAATAATGTTTGACATAAGGCATAAAGGGAAAAGAAATTAACATACCAAACGACCAGACATCAGCTTTGCTACTGTGCCTCCCAAATAGAATGACCTCAGGGGCAGACCACCTTACAGGGAACTTTGATCCTTGAGACGTTGTATACTCATTATCTAGAACAAATCTATTATTTTGCACATTAGTACATTATTATTATTATTATTACAAGAATTAAGCTTATGGTGAAATACCTTGCCATTCCAAAATCGGCCACTTTGACCACATTATCGTGTGAAACAAGGCAATTTCTAGCTGCCTGCACATGAAAAAAAATATTATTATAGTTATTTTTGTTGATCATGTAAATCACATACATGTTTTACAGTCCTACCAAATCCCTGTGTATGAAGTTGGAGCGCTCCAAGAAACACATTCCTTCACAAACATCCAAACACATCCCAAATAGTCTCTCTTGTGACAGGGAGTGAGAGCCCTTTCTGGCCTTCAGAAAGTCCAGCAGAGCGCCCTGCTCCATGAACTCAAACACTATACACAGGGGCGAGCGCTGCGTGCACACTCCATACAACTGCACCAGCTTACAGTGGGACAATTTCCTGAAGAAGACACAAATTCGCCTGTGTAAATTGTTTGATTGTATATTTACCTTGCCAACAGGTGGAGCGTGTTGCAATTGTGTGTGTGTATGTGTGTGTGTCTGTCTGTCTGTCTGTGTGTCTGTTTATGTGTCTGTGTGTCTGTCTGTCTGTCTGCCTGCCTGTCTGTCTGTCTGTCTGTCTGTCTGTCTGCCTGCCTGTCTGTCTGTCTGCCTGTCTGTCTGTCTGTCTGTCTGTCTGTCTGTCTGTCTGCCTGCCTGTGTGTCTGTCTGTCTGTCCGTCTGTGTCTCTCTGTCTGTCTCTATCTCTGGGGATTATGCAAAATACTTACATCATTGTTTTGGCTTCATCTTTAAATTCTTCCTCAGACATAGCTCCCTTGTTAATCATCTTCACGGCCACTTTCTTGTCCCTCCATGTTCCTTTCATCACCAAACCAAACTGTCCATTTCCTAATTTTCTATCCAAAGTCAACTCTAGAGGGTCCAACTGCCATTGCTCTGCAAACAAAATGTAGCCTTTGATTAGTAGATTGTATTTCAGAACCATTAATGTGGACCACTGTAAATTATGATAAATTAATTCGTGAACTGTCAGTAGATGTAAGAATCAGAAACCTTCAAGATGTGGACCATTGTCCACGGTACGCCGTCGAGGGCTGGGACGAGAAACAGGGTGCCGAAGTCGAGTTACCATCCCTGAAAAATTCCAAATACCTGACTCATGAAGCACTTTCAATATCCATCCATCCTTTTTCTTCCACTTAATCCATTTCTGAGGTGTACCCAATTCACAGAGCACCAGCCCCCTACTGATCCTCCACCAGGTAGTGATTCCACAGGAGGATGGCTTCAAGGATCTTTCAGTGGGGGCTTCAGGCAAAGTGGGGTTAAGACACAATGGCAGCAGATATCAGTGGGAGTCGGTGGGCAAGGTCTAATTGGGGGATTGAACCCATGACCTTAGGGCTCTACCAATGCTCTACCAACTGAACCACTGTCGCCCCCACTTTCAATGTTAAGTGATTAGAAACTATCAATGTTATTTGTATTTGTTTGAAATGATTTACCATCACAATCATGTTGATGATAGTGCACTAGCTCAGGAATGGTGGCGAACGACTTGTTCTTCACGTAAAATGGTGCTTCACTGTTTGGTTTTGTGTTGATCATGTAATGAGCCACAGTTGGCTCCTCTGGATTACTGAAAAAGTTGCACAAGGAAGAAAAAGTCTAAATACATACCAGAAGGAAGCACATGATATATTGCTCAATCGATAAAATCTATACCTTTTGGAGAAGACAGACAAGTAAAATTGACCTGATTTACTTGATCTCCGCACCATGAATGCGCCTTCTCTGTCCTAATGCAAGCTCATGGTTGATGATCTGTGTTAAATGCAGATAATGCATGAACTATAAAGTGTACCTACCTGTTGTAACAATAAATTTGTTGCTTTCTCACGTGTCATTTCATTATCGTACCAACTACAATAGAAAGGAAATTCAAATATTCAATTGTGGACCAAAAGAACCAGGCGGTTATTCAAACCTACTCAAATCGATCAAAGTTTGTTTCAAATTTTCCAGCAACATATATACTAGGCACGTAACCAGTATTTCTAAGACACAAAAAGTAAAAGGTGAAGGTATATTATTAACATAGTACAACATAGGACATTAAAAAACAAACAGCAAAGAATGTTATACTCCTCGGAGTCTTGCACCAGCCACCGGTCTGAATTTGAGTCGTCTAATAAAATGTACTTCTTGTCCTTGTGAATCGCCAAATCCCCACTTTCAACTGGAGAATAGTCTTGGACAGCTATGACCACCCTTTTGTCGACAGGGATCAACCTCTGTTTGTTGCAAAAAGTAACATTAAAACTAGCACACAAAAACATATGGCACACAGATACTGTATTACCTCTGGGTTTTGCACAGGGACAACAGCTTTTTTCGGCTCTGCAAAAGACAACACTGATATTGTGCCAAAGCCGTTATCAAAATGATCTCACATTTTTCTATTTCTCTGACCTAAATCCACTGGGTGATACTCTGTACATCCAGCTGTCAGTTTCTGTGTCTTTTGACAGCATCTCCATTTGCCTTTTGTCCACATATCTGGGTGGTATGTGGTAACAACATCATTATGTCGTGTCTCTAAAGAAAATTCAAAAATGTATGTGTTATGTCATTATGGTTTTTCATGTGCGTATATAACTATTGTTATTTACTTTCTTTCAAAGCTGTTATCCATTTTTGTCGACTGAATTGGTCAGGAGTGAAAATATACAGGTAATATTGGTCATAGAATACCTAAAAGGACAACGATAATGATATCCATCCTTGTCAATGATCATAATACTGTACATACCTGAAAGGGGAATTGGTATTTGCATGGTATTGGTTGTTGAGTCTCCACAATCTCAACACACTTAATTTTACAAAGTTCGATAGATCCTTTCCGAACCTCTTTCTAAAACAAAACACAACACAGCAACAAAAATAGCCATCAGTTAATTTTGGAATTTTAAAGAATCAATGTAGAGTCAAAATTCTTACCCCTGAACGACAGTCAAAGTATGTCAGTTCATTAGTGTTCAATACAAAAAATCTCTCTTTGTAATTTTCTTGACTTATCCTTTTCTTTTGTTGAGATTTCTTGAAGAATGTTCCATTCAAAATAATGCTCGGGTTCATGGCTACACCTCTAACAGAAACAAAAGCCACACATACGTATCCAAAGTGCTGACGGTAGTTCACTTGACTTATCTGTCAGAAGATGCAGACAAACTTGTTTAAAACTCTCAAAAGCTTCCTGCATAGTTGTTGCACCTACTAAACCACATCCTTCAGCCTTTATGTTTACAATGCACTGGAGCTGCACCTGTTGGTCATTGGGTCTTACTGGTTATTGTTGTTTTTTTTTTGCTTTTTATATTTATATAGCATAAAGTTACTTTTAATAACTATATCTTTATCATACACAAGTTGCATATCACTATGTTTTATTTTGTTTTTCTTCAAATTAGTTATATATAATTAAGTTACCTTTATTCATAAAGTGCTTTCCATGCCCACTTAGTTTTGATGGTCTTAAATTAAGGTTTTTTCCTTAAATATCAAGGCAATTCAATTACTTGCATATATAATGAATTACTTGAATATTACTGTTAAAATGTTTCTTTTTTTGGTAATGAGTTTCTCCCATACAACCATGCTCCCAATCAATGAGTACTTCTCTAATAGACCCACGGTACATCCATGCTCCTAACCATAGATACTATATAAATAAATTATAATCCTAACACCGTTCATAAAGCAGAGCCTTTGGCGCCACCATCTGGAAAAGATTGTTCATTGCAGACAGGAAAAGTTAAAACAATTTCCCCACAAAACTTTTCTAATCTAGGTTATTGTGTTCCCTATTTACCTTGTGTTATGTACGTTTGCCTTTTATTTTACTGGCTAAGAATTAAAACACACACAAATCACTTTGTATTAAAAAGAATACGGGAATAAGGTACATTTTGGTGTGTCAATCCCATAGACTGTAAATCCATTTGATTTACACACCAAATTGTAATTCGCATGGATGTAATGGCAGAAAGACACCATTAAACAGATCATGTTCTCATTGCGATTTGTGGTCACAGATGTATGGTTTGTGATACACAATAACCAATCAACAGCTTGACTACTTGTATGTCAAGAGCAACCAGCCAATAAGCATCAAGCTTGTATTATGCATCGAGAGTCGTACATGTAGCGAGCTAGCGATGACCTAGTTTGTTAATGTTGTGAAGTGTAGGGTGTTTGAGATTTTACTTCTGTTTTTAATCTGTTAGTCGACTATAAGGTCAGTATACGCTGTTTTTGTTATGCTGTCGTAGATCTAGCTAACTGACATGCTAACGTTGCTAACTGACATGCTAACGTTGCTTACTTTGTGTTAATGCTAGCCGCCACCTGACTGGCGTTTAAACTTGCACCTCTACAGCCTATCGAGGAACACAATTATTATTGCACCGCAAAGTCGTGTTGGGATCAGCCCCTGCCTATTCTGGACATGCTTTTGAAATACTTGTGATAAACTTATTAGTGTGACCCTCTTCCTTCATGTATGGGTATAATGGGGATAGCGCTTAGTTCTCGGACTGTGATCAAATAACACATGACATCCATCCATCCATCCATTTTCTTCCGCTTTATCCGTTGCCGGGTCGCGGGGGCAACAGTCTAAGCAGAGACGCCCAGACTTCCCTATCCACACACACTTCCTCCAGCTCGTCCGGGGGGACCCCAAGGCGTTCCCAGGCCAGCTGAGAGACATAGTCTCTCCAGCGTGTCCTGGGTCTTCCCCGGGGCCTCCTCCCGGTGGGGCGTGCCCGGAACACCTCCCCAGGAAGGCGTCCAGGAGGCATCCTGAACAGATGCCCGAGCCACCTCAACTGGTTCCTCTTGACGTGGAGAAGCAGCGGTTCTACTCCGAGCTCCTCCCGTGTGACCGAGCTCCTCACCCTATCTCTAAGGGAGCGCCCAGCCACTCTGCGGAGGAAAGTCATTTCGACCGCTTGTATCCGCGATCTCGTTCTTTCGGTCATTACCCAAAGCTCATGACCATAGGTGAGGGAGGGAACGAAGATTGACCGGTAAATCGAGAGCTTCGCCTTTCGGCTCAGCTCCCTCTTTACCACGACGGTCCGATATAGAGACCGCATCACTGCGCACGCTGCACCGATCCGCCTGTCAATCTCACGCTCCATCCTCCCCTCACTCGTGAACAAGACCCCGAGATACTTGAACTCCTTCACTTGAGGAAGGACCTCTCCACCCACCTGGAGAGGGCAAGGCACCTTTTTCCGGTCGAGCACCATGGCCTCGGATTTGGAGGTGCTGATTCTCATCCCAGCCGCTTCGCACTCGGCTGCAAACCGTCCCAGTGCATGCTGCAGGTCCTGGTTCGTTGGAGCCAGCAGGACGACATCATCCGCAAAAAGTAGAGATGAAATCCTGTGGTTCCCGAACCGGACCCCCTCCGGCCCCTGGCTGCGCCTAGAAATTCTGTCCATAAATACAGTGAACAGAACCGGTGACAAAGGGCAGCCTTGGCGGAGGCCAACATGCACCGGGAACAGGTCTGACTTACTGCCGGCAATGCGAACACAGCTCTGACTCCGGTCATACAGGGACCGGACGGCCCTCAGCAGAGGACCCCGGACCCCGTACTCCCGGAGGACCCCCCAAAGGACACCCCGGGGAACACGGTCGAACGCCTTCTCCAAATCCACAAAGCACATGTGGACAGGTTGGGCGAACTCCCATGAACCCTCGAGTATCCGAGAGTATAGAGCTGGTCCAGTGTTCCGCGACCGGGACGAAAACCACACTGCTCCTCCTGGATCCGAGATTCGACCATCGGACGTAGCCTCCTCTCCAGTACCTTGGAGTAGACCTTACCGGGGAGGCTGAGGAGTGTGATCCCACGATAATTGGAACACACCCTCCGGTCCCCCTTCTTGTAGAGAGGGACCACCACCCCGGTCTGCCACTCCATTGGCACCGCCCCCGATCGCCACGCGATGCTGCAGAGACGTGTTAGCCAAGACAGTCCTACAACATCCAGAGACTTTAGATAGTCAGGACGGATCTCATCCACTCCCGGCGCCTTGCCACCATGGAGTCTGCCAACCACCTTGGTGACCTCGGCCAGGGAGATGGAAGTGTCCGCCCCAACATCCTCAGCCTCTGCCTCCTGGACGGAGGACGTGACGGGGGGATTGAGGAGAACCTCGAAGTATTCCTTCCACCGCCCGACAATATCCCCAGTCGAGGTCAGCAGCCCTCCACCCGCACCACACGGTGTTGGCAAAGAACTGCTTCCCCCTCCTGAGGCGCCGGACGGTTTGCCAGAACCTCTTCGAGGCCGACCGATAGTCATGCTCCATGGACTCTCCGAACTCCTCCCAGTCCCGGGTTTTTGCCTCTGCAACAGCCCGGGCCGCGGCACGTTTGGCCTGCCGGTACTGGACAGCTGCCTCAGGAGTCCCACGAACCATCATTGCTCGATAGGACTCCTTCTTCAGCCTGACGGCATCCCTTACTGCCGGTGTCCACCACCGGGTTCGGGGATTGCCGCCGGGACCAGCACCAGAGACCTTGCGACCACAGTTACGAGCCGCCGCATTGGCGATAGAGGAAGAGAACATGGTCCACTCGGACTCGATGTCCCCCTCCTCTGCCGGGACCTGGGAGAAGCTCTCCCGGAGGTGTGAGTTGAAAGTCCGTCTGACAGGGGGCTCAGCAAGACGTTCCCAGAAAACCCTCACTACACGCTTGGGCCTGCCAGGTCTGACCGGCCTCCTGCCCTGCCAGCGGATCCAACTCACGACCAGGTGATGATCGGTTGACAGCTCCGCCCCTCTCTTCACCCGAGTGTCCGAGACACGCGGTCGAAGGTCAGATGATACAACAACAAAGTCGATCACCGACCTCCGGCCTAGGGTGTCCTGGTGCCACGTGCACTGATGGACACCCTTGTGCTCGAACATGGTGTTCGTGATGGACAGGCCGTGACTGGCACAGAAGTCCAACAACTGAACACCGCTCGGGTTCAGATCAGGGGGGCCGTTCTTCCCGATCACCCCTCTCCAAGTGTCACTGGCATTTCCCACATTGGGCGTTGAAGTCCCCCAGGAGAATAACGGAGTCCCCGGGCGGTGCACTGTCCAGTACCCCTCCCAAGGACTCCAAGAAGGCTGGGTACTCTGCACTACCGTTAGGCCTGTAGGCCGTCACAACAGTGAGAGACTTGTCCCCCACCCGGAGGCGGAGGGACGCGACCCTCTCATTCACCGGGGAGAACTCCAACACGTGGCGGCTGAGATGGGGGGCAATGAGTATGGCCACCCCAGCTCGCCGCCTCTCCCCACGGGAAACACCAGAAAAGTGGAGCGTCCAACCCCTCTCAAGGAGTTGGGTTCC
Organism: Knipowitschia caucasica; assembly: GCA_964034765.1. NCBI lineage: Eukaryota > Metazoa > Chordata > Actinopteri > Gobiiformes > Gobiidae > Knipowitschia > Knipowitschia caucasica. The sequence goes on along the minus strand of OZ035830.1, from coordinate 33,258,397 downwards.
AGAGCCCAAGCTGTGTGTGGAGGTGAGGCCGACTATCTCTAGTCGGTATCGCTCAACCTCCCCCACAAGCTCGGGCTCCTTCCCCCCCAGTGAGGTGACGTTCCACGTCCCAAGAGCCAGATGTTGGGTGTGTGGACTGGGTCGTCGAGGTCTCCGCCTTCGACTGCTACCCAGTCCTCGCTGCACCTCGCCACCACGGACCCCTCTGCAGGTGGTGGGCCCACAGGAGGGTCCATGACAACACATGACACATGACATGTCCATGCCAAATATGAATGTGTGGATTACTCGAATTTCTGATACTATGTACTGTGAGGTATCTGAAGATTCAAACAGTTTATTTCCACAACTAGGTGGCGACACCAGTGTAAGGTTCCAAATTAATAGAGCTAGCTACCATGCAAAAAAAAAAACAAGCAGGTGGCATATCCGTCATATCACCATGCGTGATGAAAACAAAAATGACGATCCCAGCATCCATCCATCCATCCATCCATTTTCTTCCGCTTTATCCGTTGCCGGGTCGCGGGGGCAGCAGTCTAAGCAGAGACGCCCAGACTTCCCTATCCACACACACCTCCTCAAGCTCGTCCGGGGGGACCCCTAGGCGTTCCCAGGCCAGCTGAGAGACATAGTCTCTCCAGCGTGTCCTGGGTCTTCCCCGGGGCCTAGAAGCAGCGGGCTCTACTCCGAGCTCCTCCCGTGTGACCGAGCTCCTCACCCTATCTCTAAGGGAGCGCCCAGCCACTCTGCGGAGGAAGCTTAAACTTGTTTAATATAATGTAAGCCTTTTTTTATTTTTCAGAAAAGAATCATGGGTGAACCACAGCAGGTCAGTGCCCTTCTGCCCCTACCCATGCAATACATCAAAGAATACACAGATGAAAACATCCGAAAAGGTCTGGCTCCTAAACCGCCTCCACCTATCACAGACAGCTATATGATGTTTGGGAACCAGTTCCAGTGTGATGATCTAATCATTCGCCCTTTGGAGAGTCAAGGCATCGAAAGACTGCACCCAGTACAGTTTGATCACAAACGTGAACTCAAGAAACTCAACATGTCTATACTCATAAACTTCCTAGACTTATTGGACATTCTCATTAAAAGCCCTGGCAGTATAAAGCGTGAGGAAAAGATGGAAGACATAAAACTATTGTTTGTTCATATGCATCACTTGATAAATGAATACAGACCACATCAAGCTCGGGAGACGCTGAGGGTCATGATGGAGGTCCAGAAGAGACAGAGGCTAGAAACAGCTGAGCGCTTTCAGAAGCACCTGGAGAGAGTTGTGGAGATGATCCAGGGCTGCCTTGCCTCGCTGCCTGACGACTTACCACAAATTGATGGATCAGAAAACACTGGGGATACTGTGAGGAGCGCACCCACTACCACAACTCCCAGAATGAAGACTGAGCCTATGGATGTAGAAGAGGCAGGAGCCAGCTGTATGGCATCTACGCAGCCAGACAAACAAACAACTAGTCAAAAACGGGATAAAATCTGGGACAAAGACGCTGCCATGTGTAGTATTATTGATGAAATTGCTTAGTTTCCAAAAACATTATATTTTGATTGTTTTTTACAATTGTAAAACAGGATTGCATTAGAGAATTTTGGGTGGAACTCTTTTTCAAGTAACACGAGTGAGCCCTGGGGAAACTGCTACATGGGAAACTAGACCCAGATACTGTGTAACGTAACCAACAATAACACTGTCCTTTGTTGCTATAAATGTTCAAATGTGATGGTTTTCATGAACACAAACACACACAGCCTAAATAAATAAACAGGAATATACAGCTATAATGATTTGAAACGAGCACATTTACCCAAAAAGACTAACTCATCAAATTAATATAGTATCATCTTGTTATTCGCCTTGGTTTCATTACAATCCATTCATTAGAAATCCCATATCGACCTGTTAGATTCATGTTATCAACCGATAGACCTGCTGAAAGCTAGCGCCAGTCTTTACCTCAGTAAAATGACGCATGCGCAGACCAACTAACAGAGCACATACCTGTAACTCGTCAGAACACCGGATGTGTCATGTACATTTTTCACCATTGAATTTTTTCTCGTTGAATTTTGACTGTTGAATTTCGACTGTTGAATTTTGACTGTTGAATTTGACATTATGAAATTGATAATCAGTGACTGAAATTCACAGAAAAAAATATTCAAGATGTTAAAAACATTCAAATAGATGAATTCAGGTCCATTTAAAATTCAATTTCTGATGGAACAAATAATCAGTCTGTTTTTTTTACATTGAAAAATAAAATATATTGAATATTTTGAGGGTGAATATGTCATTTTGAAATTTTAATCACATTTAAATTTGTAAACTGAATTTTTAGTGACTGAAAAGTAAAGATAAAAATATTCAAACTTGCTTTTTCAGGGTTGAAAATTTCAAACGGAAAAATTCAAGCTAAAAAAATTCAAAATCTGACGACACATAAAATCTTCCATTTTACAGAAGTCATTGCATTTGTCACTATATATTATGTGTAAAGCTGCTGTACCCAACTTTCAAACTAACTAGGTCGTGACCCTAAAACACAGTGTCCACACGCATGTGCTTTGTTGATTTTCAAAAGTCATGTTGAATTTGTTTTATTTACACACAATTAAAGGCAGTTATTGACAGTTATTGACAACAGGTGCAATATGTGTGTTGCTGTAAATTAATACATGAATGAAAAAGAGTTTTTGTTTAAAACAAAGACCAAGTATATTAGTAAAACTTTCAGGCTTTCAAGTCCTGACTCTATACATACTACAGACTATACAGTGTGTATTGCCCAAAATTATGCCACTTATTAAGTTAATAAAATTATAACTTATCTTTTTCACTTTTACTAACTTGTATGTAATGGATATTCAAACATCAATTCCTCCAGATCGAGAGCGTCTTGACAGCCTACAGTTGAATTAGAATTATTCCTGCACACCATCTTACTTGCAAAGTGAAACATTTATTGGCTATAGGGCTGCGCAATATATTGAAAAAATAGTGTCATGGCAGAATTTGTAACAAATGTATAAAAACCATTTCGAAAATTGGGTGGCAGCCCTTATTGTCACCCCCCCCCCCCCCCCCCCCACCCCCCCCCCCCCCCACCCCCCCCCCCTCCCCCCCACCCGTCCCCACGACCCAGAAATGGACTAACCCCCCCCCCCCCCCGCCCCACCCCCTAAAGGGGGTTGAAAATGAATGAATGAATAAATGAAAGTCCAGTCTCCTTATAAGAAAACTTCAAATCTCTAATTTCCAATATTGTGCAGCCCTAATTGGATATATGCAACGTTTCAGCGTTAACCCTCCATCATATTTGCTTGACGAAGGCTTAATGCTAAAACATTGCATTTCCAATGTATTTTTTGCAAGGAAGGCTGTCCTTTTACTAACTTGAGATTACCTTTTAGCTGGGTACCATTTTTTTGTTTCTCCTAACAGAGTCTAATTTAGTCACATTGTCAACAAGTCAGATCACACCATTCTGGCAATATTTTTATTTATTAGAATAGTGGCAGATAGACTTAAACTGGTTTTAGAGCTAGGAGCAAGTTGAATCTGTTCTTTTTGTGGTGACACACACCCACAACTTATGTAGTTTTACAAGGTTCAACAGAAGAACTGTTACATATTGTAACAGCATAACAAAGCAGATCAATCTTTTCTTGAAGGTTTTGTTTCACAGCATTTCATTACGAAACAAAGAGGGAGACAGACCATTTTATTGGCGTGAATATGAGTTGTAAAGTGACACCTAATGAGACGCATTTATCAATCTTTTCCCCTCCAGCAAGTGTCACTCGATACACGTGACATGTCCTCGTCTAATGCGAAAAACCTTTGAATCTGCCCCTCTGACCTGAAAAATAACTTGTGTAATCCACCATTTATGACATTAATACCTCGTTTCGAAACCAACGCTGAAGTTATATATTCAAATATAATATAACACGATACTGAATGTGCTTTTGTGGAATGCAGTGAGACAAATGTGTTGAGGCGAGAAGAACAGAAGCATATTTACTGTCTCTGATCGATCCGCCCCCCTCCCCCTCCCCCTCCCCCTCCCCCTCCTCCTCCCCCTCCTCCTCCCGCTGCTGTACGGGATTCCCTTCTCCGTGACTCGGATTGCCCTTTGCAAAAGCATGGATTAAAAAGGCAATGTCTGCTTCAGTTTTCGCTGTGCACTAATGTAATCCACGTTTATGACGTTGTTATGGTTTAATGGCTCATAACGGGACTTTTGTAGGAGAAATTATGTTACGAAACTCTACATCCTCTCGTTTCACAACAGGGCGGAGAACCCTCCTCTCCTCCAATCGCGTGGCTCGTAGCAGGTCACATGATTTTTTATTTATGTAATGCATTTGTGTTAGTAACCTCTTTTGTGGCTATCGTCGCTGCTGGAGGTAAAAGCGGACACGGAGTGGCTCCATAACTTCTTCCCAACGCGGACCTATGTTGTAATAGTCCACGTTTGCAGCGACACAACTTGATGCACTTGAATTTCTATGTATTCTACTCACACCCGTGGAGCAACCGATTCTGGACAGCTATCAGGTAATGCCAACGCAAAATAGTGAGCAAAAGTGTGTAGTTTGTGTAGGGATCGATCGCTTTCAGTTACGACACAGTTTGTAGTTTTATTTTGAAGTAGGGACAACAGAAGGACACGTCGCAGCCGCCTGATACTGAAAAGCAGCGAGCTCAGCCTTATTCATTACTTTTCATTTTTTACAATATTTTTTTTACGTTTTAATCTACGTCATTCAGCATGGATCTGCTCGAATGCCCGCTCTGCTGTTTCCTGATGTGCGAGCCGGTCACTGTGCCTTGTGGTCACACGTTTTGCCGGAGATGCATCAGTTATCTCCCGTCCAAATGCCCCAAGTGCGAGGAGACTCTGAAACCGAGAGACGTGAACGCGACGAAAAACAACGTGCTGCTGATCAGTGCGGTGGAAAAGTGTTGTCCCAAAGAGGTGAAGACCAGACACCGCATCCAGGAGAAGATGAAAGCTGGTCACTTCATGGAGGCTTTACGCATCATCGATGACGGCCTCGACTTGGGTAAGAGCGACGCAAGACGCAAAACAAGTGACGCTCACCACTTTGGTAACAACATTCACAAGAGCACATTCTGCAGCTGAGGACAAAGCAAACAGTCTATTAGTCTTGTCGCGATACTTTAAGATCTATTTCCATGCAAGGAAGAATAATAATATTCCACAGCTATGTGTTATTATAAATACATAATGAATTCCAATCAAAAATATTAAAATAAAATACTTTAAATAGTCATGAAGCTACACGGTTGTATTGAAGGCCATCTGATCTACTTTATATATTCATCAAAACGTGCTCAAGAAATGTCAAATGTTCTCTTGTTTATGTAATTCGTGTCTATACTTGCACGGATTAGGATCTTGTTTCTGTACTAGTTTTAGTATCAATTCATGATTTTCGTTTATTTGACAATCCTACTGTTGCTTCTTTAATATTGTAGGACTGAATTCTTAAGAACTGTTATAATCTTGACCCAGATATTATGTTAACGTATCTTTTTAGCATTCATTTGACCTCATTTTATGGATGTGATAGTCATTAACTAAATGGGTTGTGTAGTTTAAGAATGACAAATTTCACAACATTCCAAATACCAAATAGGCTATTCTCTTGTAGTCTATGTGTGAAAGGATTGTAGATTTAAATGCTAGGCTAATTCCATGAATGCAGAGACAATGATCACATTCTCAACTTTGTGTTTTATGGTGAAGGATGTATGGCTCTTTTTTTCCCCACAGTCCCAGAAGACCCCAGTCTTAAGTTGTACAGAGCTGAAGCCAACGTGGGCCTTTTACAACTACCAGAAGCACTGCACGACCTCGACTACCTTAGCGGCCTCCGACCCCACTGGACTGAGGTAAATATGCGTGATGACTATCTTTTAATTCACAAAATGATACATTGCTTACATATGATCAACATTGAGAAGCCATAATGACGCAGTCGGGAACTGGCGTATCGCAAGGCAAGGTTGTATACTATTCAATAATGTTTTTATTGCTGTTACGTCAGTTTGGCTTGGCAAGCTGCGTCCTATCTATGAGTAGCTTTACAACATTAACAAAGATTAATGTCTGCTGAGCTCTGATTTTGTGTTTTTCCCCCTCGATTTAGCAAATATAAAAACATGTCACTATTGTTTGTGCAGGGGCAGTTTTGTAAAGGGAATGTACTGCTGGAAATGGGTCGACAGACACAAGCGCTTTTCCACTTTCACCGATGCCTAAAAATCCAAGCCGACTTCCTCCCTGCAAAGAGCCAGATAAAAAAGGTAGGTTCACTATCTAATCATATGTCTTGGATTCATGTAAATACAGTCATGGGTCAAAGAGAGTTCAGTAGTTTTACAGTACAACCTTTAAGTGACCACTTAAATTAGTTGTTCAATACATATACACAGTTAGACACAGTTAGAAATCACCGATGCACAACATAAAGCAGTTTATTTCATTATTTTTTGTACAAGAATCAAAACATTTTCTGTCCTTCTTTCTCATATATATTGTTCATGTTTTGGTTGTTTTTTACGTACAAGACAATAACACTCACATACAAAAACAAACATAGAATACACACAAAAAAAGTAGTTTTTTACTTCGAGACATCATGTTTTGGATATTTCATGACATTTTATAGCAACCGTGGCTGAATGAATCGTTTTAAGCTGAATGAATCGTTTTAACATATGACACTGGAACTGGTACTTTTCCACTTGTTTTGGTTAAGTGTTACCTCAAGGCCAAAGCCACTGGCTTTGTGGCAAATGCTGATTGGACTATCTGCTATAATATCACTTACATTCTGTAGCATTTCTGTTTGTGCCTGTCTCTACCATCATCAGTAAAACTTGTCTTCTGTCTGTCCAATACCATCTCAAACGTTTGTCCTTTTCTTAAACGTTACTTTCAAATCTTTCTGGTCTAAGCCATGTGAAATGATGGCTGAAAAGGGGAGTACATTTCTTTCGATCAGAAACTAATAATAATAATAAAAGAAAAATATAATCCACAATAAGATAAATACAAATTATGTGGCATGATGTCCTTTTTATATATCCATCCATCCATCCATTTTTTCTTCCCCATAATCCATTTCTGGGTCGGGGGGGTGGCAGTCAGAGCTGCACCCAGTACACAGAGCACCAGCCCCTCACTGATCCTCCTGCAGGTGGTGAGTCCACAGGAGGTGAGATCTTTCAGTGGGAGCTTCAGGCAAAGTGGAGTTAAGTGTCTTGCCCAAGGACACAACGACAGCAGTCATCAGCGGGAGTCGTGAATGCTCTACCAACTGAGCTACTGTCGCCCTAACCCTAACCTTAACCCAGGGAAATTGCAGAAGTTTGTTATTTTATTCAAGTCATTTTAAAAGCTATGTTATTTCTTTAGTTAATTATTTATCAGTAGCCTCTTCTCTTTAAATACCGGACTGTCTGTTCCCAATTTGGCAAGACAATCAATCACTTTTGTCGAAGAGGTCACCGTTTCTCATCTTATTTTGAATGTTTATTTCTGGAGTGCACTCTTGCTAAAGCCACGATCATCTGACAGATCCTGGAGGCCGAGGGTGTGTTGGTGCCGGAGGAGATGCCCGCTTTCCTGCAGGTCGTGTCTGAGTTTTTGAAAGAGCCGTTTTCCCTCAGCAGTATGGAGCTGTCCGTCCACGAGCCCCCAAGAGGTGCGGAGGGCGAGGACGGGTCATATCCTCTGCAGGTGACCACCACGATGTCCACATATTGTTCATACACTCAAATGACAAATGATGCAGAGGTCTGGGAGTGAGTCTCAACAGGAGATGAGTTTTTTTGTTTTGTTTTTTGTTGCACAGTATTAGCACGTTTTGTAAAGCATTTACATGTTTTATACCCACGCAGGCAAAACACAGCATCTGCCACATCACCTATACAGTAGATGCACTGCTGTGACAGACTCAAATAATGATTCAGAGACCCATGTTGCAGATTCTGCCTCGTTCTCATCACTGTTGGTGTGAATCAGAAAGTCTGGGATCTGGGTTGCCAGAACTTACCGCGTTGAGCTTATCTCACTGGTGAAGTCCAATGTGGCCGCAGTACTAAAAAGGTGTTGTTTTGATTCTAAAATCATGAATGAAAAAACAAGCAATATTTTTGAGGATTACTATCGGGGCCTTTGTGAAAAAAGGTGTTGGTTATAGATTTGTTGTCGACAAAACTCTTGTACATACAGATATTATGTTCCCTGCTGGATTCGTCTGCATATCTGGCAACCTGAGTCAGGGAGAGTGGGAGAGGTAACAGTACCACTTTTGGCCAGATTTTTACATACTGCTCCTTTAAACATTGAGTAAACTGTAACAACAATATTTTAGTGCAGTGTCTCCCAAAGTGGGGTCCGCGGCCCCCTGGTGGGCCGCGAGGGTACTGCAGGGGGGCCGCGGGAAGTCATAAAAAAAAATATATATATATTTAATGTTAAATTTATAATGTTTTGTTTGTAATATTAAAATATTTGTGTTCATTATTTGACTTGAATAATCCACTGTAATCATTTTTGTATTACAATGTTTGTAGCAGAGGCTATTTCCCCAAAATAAAATAACCAGAAGAGCCTATTCTTAATGTTGTCTTCTTGGTTATTATTTTGGGGGGCCACGCAGACCCGTCAGATTTTTAAGGGGGCCTCGGTGTTACTGAGTTTGGGAATGGCTGTTTTAGTGAATACAATGAACAGCGCTCTTAATCTCTGAATGTTCCAAAGGTGGACGAGGATGTTGGGGAGGCCAGCGTCACCGCGAGCCCAGCTGCAGCAGACGAAGAGCAGATGAGAGGGATCGAGCCGTGCACAGGTATCCAGACGTCTGATAAGGAGCATTTCACAAGAATTTCTGAAGTTAAACAATTCTATAATAGCATCTTGAGTAAAAAATATAAATAAATAAAAAGCAATGGCAATACCTCCATTTTATATCAAATGTTTAAACTGTGGAAGAAATAGTAACTTGTATCAAAGTAACTAAACTCAATCAATTGAAGTGAAATTCACTTTTTTCATTTATTTTCATTTTTCATTTATTCATTTATTTCAGGCGATGGCACAGGTGAGTAAATAAGGTAATTAAATGCAGTTAAATAATATAAATCATATAGTGCAAAAAAACAAACAAAACTCGATAAACAAAAACACATAATACACAAACATTTTTATAAACAATAAATGCACGGTATAAACTTGGCCAATATAATTCTGCCTGAAAAGGAGCGGGAAGAAGAAAAAACGTATTTAATCCCACCCCTTTATCCCCATTCAGTGATTAAATGATCAACTTCACTGTTGTTCAAGCATTATTTACAGTGTTATATCATGATGGCGTTACCATGGGCAACAAGGAAATGTACAACAATTAATACCAACAATGGTAATAGATAACATACCAACAATGGTAATGAACAAAAAAGAAAAGCAACAACAGCAAGATTCGATATATCAACAATGGTAAAGGGACATTGAGCACATGCTACACTATGAGACAGAGAAAATCTGATTAAATTAAAGACCCTCATCTCTATATTGTATATTAACCTTATGTTTATAGAACAGTTTAAATTGATGAATAGTTTTACATTGCTTATGTTGTGAGTCCAGTTCGTTCCAAAGTTTTACTCCACATACAGACAGACAAAAACATTTACGAGTGGTTTTTGATCTTGGCAGTGAAAAATATCCAAAAACTCTCAAGTTATGAGCTCGCTCAGGAGTCGTAAAGAAACGCTGCAGATTAGACGGTAATAATTTGTTGAATGCTTTATATAAGAAATGCTTTTATTAGTTTTACTGTAGTTATTTTATGTATTTATTCATTCACATTTAGGTGTCCTGCCCCATGTTCTCCACTATACCGATGCTATTGTTAAATCCAGTTAGACCCAGTTTAAGCCACTGTTGAATGCGCTCAAGGGCTGCATGGGCTGTTTCTCTAGTAATGGGTAGAAGGGGATAATAGTCAGTACTGTTATGTAAAAGCACTAATTCTGACATGCGTAACCATTTGTTAAGAAAACTGGTGTGAACAAATTAAGTAAATGTATAAGTGCATTGAAACACTGAATATTAACCTGAAGTTAATATTCTAAAATACAAGAAAATTAAAATGATTTGCAAAATAAAAATTAAACTCTTGTCATTTGCCAGATTCAGTTTATTTTTTCCATTTGCAATAAAAACCCGCTTGTGGTAATGAGAATTAGTCATTAGTCAGATTTTACTTGTTACACTCTGGGCCTGATTTACCTCATTTATCATGCACTCGTCCTTTAGAACTAAACCAGGGAAATTGCACACATTATCTTACTTTGCACCTCCATTGATTTTTGTGAACCTTGTATTTCTTGGAATTTGTTTACGTTATGAAATTAGTTGTGTAAAAAGTTATGCATTTCTGAATCTGTCTACAGTGTTCAATGATTGCCCCGACATGCGTTTTTCAGTATGAATGTACAGTATATGGTTGGATTCCTCTTGTAACAATCTTTTTTCCGTCTTGTTTTAGCCAAATGCAGCGCGAGCCGAGAAAACACCCTGAGCCTCCTCGATGTCGGCGATGTTGAGTGCCCACTCTGCATCAGGTCAGTGCTTCTGCAGCTGTGGTCTTAGGACAAAAATACTGTTTCATGGTCAGTATAGGACTAAAGATACACAAGTGTTCAAGCTTTGTGTGTTACTTTGGATATTTTCCTAATTGCCATTGAGAGCTTGTGCATGAGTGTGTACTTTAGAGTCTAACTTTTACTACTATAAATCTACTTTGTATGTTTTATACTTTTATACTAATCAGATAGGCTTAATAAAAAGAGAATCATTTTGATCGGAGTCACATAATCTTGGACAGTTTTTGGACAGTACATTTTGGTAGCCTTATATATCAGCATCTGTACTTATTTTCACAGCCTCTGTCTAAATGGAGTTCCACACGGCTGATAAACATGTTTATTCACGTCGTGTGTTATTGGGTTTTCAAGGTTGTTCTTTGAGCCCGTCACGACACCTTGTGGTCACACCTTCTGTAAAAACTGCCTGGAAAGAAGTTTGGACCACAACCTTCGCTGCCCGCTTTGCAAGCAGCCACTGCAGGAGGTACCCACATGCTAACACGAGATAACACAATGATTACAAGGGGATTTTTAGGTTGTTGCTCATAGCGCTATTTGTCCTTTAGTATTTCAGAAGCAGGAAGTTCAATGTGACAGCTGTGCTCCAGGACATGTTGACACTCTTGTTCCCATCCCAACTGGCAGAAAGGAAAGAAATCCACAACCTAGGGATGGCCGAGCTCTCAAAGTAAGTGACATAATCCCAGTTTAAGCAAGTTAAAGTGATAGTCTGGAACTCTAAAAGAATTACACATTTTAGGAATTGTATTAAATGGACTTACTGGCCTTAAATGTTGATATAAAATAAGTCATTTTATGAATTCTAATATTACGGGTAAATCCTGCCTTCCCTTCTCTTGGCTATAGATAAAAAACACGATGCCGTCCAGTTTAACCAATCAAGTGATGCCAAGGGCTGTCAATTATCGGTGCTCGTTCTTGCAGCTGCGCGCATGCTCAGTTGTTTTTCACAGTGCCTCCAAATCAAGCCTCCATTAGTCTCTGTAACTACATGAAAACTGAAAAAAGAATTCTGAACATCTGCGCTGAGTCACCCATTTATAAACTGAACCTATATAATCAATTATATACTGAACCTATATCCATAATCATTTATATACTGAACCTATATCCATAATCATTTATATACTGAACCTATATCCATAATTTGTCCTATAATGTTCAATTAACGATAATAGTTACTTCCGGGTTTACCGCGATCGCTTTTTTGTGCATTAAAACATTATTTTTGTCATGAAAACGTTAACAAATAATTCTGAAAACCTCCGTGCATGTGCATTAATAATGTGTATGTATAATGTGTTCTCCGATTAACATTTAAATGTGTTGATTGATTGTTACAGAAATGTAGGCGTAGACCAATCAGAACGGAAGGGGGAGGGAGCTTGGTCATTTTTAAATCATGTACCGCTTTCTCTTTTTTCTGACAAACTCCAGACAATCACTTAAATATACATCAGAAGTTAAGTTTAGAAATAATAATAATGAGCATAAATACTACCTGCTGTTTCCTGAACCTTTTGCTTACTTAAGTATTTATATACTGTAGCACATTTTACAGACAAAGGTCACCCAGAGCGCTTTACAATGTTCAGATATCAGATAGTTTTACGTTCACACATGATGATTACAGAAGCGAGACGTCGACCACATTGGCGCATCAAAGCCTCGACCAACACCATCCATTCTATCACTCATTACATTCATACCTATTGTACATATTTTTAGTGGTAGGGGAAAGTGGAGCACCCGGAGGAAACCTACGCAGACACGAGAACGTGTAAACTCCACTCAGAAAGGCCCTGTTCCGACCGGGATTTGAACCCAGGACCTTCTTGCTGAGAAGCAAGAGTGCTTTCCACTCAGCCACCGTGCCGCCGGTGACGCCACTTAAAATGACGTGACGCCAGTAAATGTTCTTATTACATACTAAAGACAAAAAAAAAGGTTTAACCAGGAAATATGATGAACCACTATCACCAGGCAGAGATTAAATCATTGAACATGCATTAAATTTCACTTTGCTCAAGGTCTTCAAATCTACTTTATATTGGACATTACATTTGAGGGCACACTAAACAAAATATAAATATGCTCCAACTGGTGAGTGAGAGAAATGTTTGGCTTATCGAAGGTACATTATGATTTAGACATTCCAGGGGCCAGAAGGTTTTTCAGTTAAATTGTATGATCAGACTTTTCTTCACTATACATAACAATGTCGCTGTCCTAATAATAATCTTTTGGGAGCTTTGGAGGGAGGATTTCACTCAAAATATTACAATTCAATATCACAATACTGTCATTCTTTCATTTACACTGATCTAGCGTCCTCGTCCCTTTGCAGAAAAACAGCCCCAAATAATGTTTCCACCCCCATGCAAATGTTTTGTGAAATGTACTCAGCTATGAGCTGTCCTTCTGTCCTTTCCAGCCTGACTAAGGACATCCCGATCTTTGTGTGCACGGTGGCGTACCCGGGGATTGCCTGCCCCTTGCACATCTTCGAGCCACGCTATCGGCTCATGATGCGCCGCTGCATAGAGACGGGAACAAAGAAGTTTGGCATGTGCTCCTACCAGCAAGACACAGGGTGAGATGCACGAACCTTTTCAATACAGTATTTTGATGGTCAGTCTGGCAAGTAACAGGAAGTCAACTGGGAATTTTCTATGGCTCATGGAGCAAACAAGTTATAAAAAAGTAGAAAATAAAATAAAATAGATATACTGTATAGGCAGGCATACAAATCTTTAAAGTGTAAGTGATAGTTACACCTCATGAGACGCTTAAGATACACTGTGTAACATTTGGCAGAGATACGCCATCTGAGGGAAGGGGTTTTTGTTTTCCCTTGAATGTTACAAAATCAATTCTTGCATTCTTTATAAAGTTTTATCAGATTGTGCTACTACTACTGCTCTCACGTGTATTCTGCATTCTGGCTGTTATTTTTATATAATACTCCAAAATCGTTATGCAACACATTACACAATGCAAATAGAAGCAGTTGTGATTCTTGCCGCTTTGGCAGACTTCACGTGGCAAACAGCTTGTACTGACATGACGTAACATCTTATTCAAGTAGTTTCAATGCTCAGTGCAGTCGTGTTAATGTTGTCTCACAAATTGTACGCTTCATCGTTGTGCAGTGTTATGTTCCCCTTGGCTCACGGGGAGGCAACAAAAAGGAGGGAGGACACGGCATAGACTTGGAAGGCTCACTGGCAGTTTTATTCAAACAATAATATGGAATTGGTGGAAATGGTCTGGGGTGTGCTGTGGTGCGTGTGTGCGAATGAGTGTCAGTGGGATAATCTTATGTGTGAAAGTGTAGAGCGGCCTGAATGGCGGCGTGGTATGCAGGCCCAGCCCCTTTGGACAGGTCCAGGTGTCTGCAATCGGGGAGAGAGAGCGAGAGTGCTGTCTGGGACGCCCCTCTTAAAGTCTCAGCGCAGATCCTCAGCCAATCCAACCCTGCACACTGTAATGTTAGAGCAAGGGGAGGAGTGCACGCAATCCCATACCTGGGCGCGTAACATGCAGATACATTTCCTCAATTGCACCGATATGGTCTTGCCTTTTCTTTTAGGTTTTCTGAATATGGATGCATGCTGGAAATTCTTCGTTCTGAGATATTACCTGACGGACGCTCATATGTGGAAACAATGGGAGGAAAGCGGTTCAAAGTGTTGAGAAGAAGTCAAAGAGACGGATACCACACTGCAGATATTGAGTACATTGAAGACACAAAGGTAATGTGGAGTCCGTGAGCATACCTGAAATGAGATGGTTGATTGTTAGTGGTTTTAAGTGTATATGTTTGGATGCAAAGGTTGAAGCGAGTGGTGAGCTAGAGCTGCTGCAGAGGATGCATGATCATACTTACACGCAGGCACAGAACTGGTGCGAGCGGCTGAGCCCACAGCTCCGAGCTCAGGTCATCCGACAGTACGGGGAACTGCCCCAAAAGGAGGACGACATTCAGGTAAACACCTCTCTCTCCTGTTCTGTTAGGTCGTGTAAAGTTATGAGCCCAACTGAATGTTTGGATCATAGCATGTTTCATAAACTCCGATCTCTAATAGTGCTTTCACACCGGATCATGCGTTGTGTCGACTTTCAATGCAAAGTCAATGGTGACCCGCGTTCAATTGTCGAACTGCATGTGCGACTCGGGAGGCACGCACGGATTGCGCGGCAGAGGCACAGGAGCAGAATATCGATGCACGCAGGACATACATGTTGCTGAACTTTCCTCGGGACGCTTGTACAGCGACCAATCAGAGTCGCAAAGTGGTCACGGGGACATTAGTGGTCTGAGCGAGCAGACTGAACATACTGTAAACAGCCAAAACAGAAGCTACACCAGGACTAAACCAGGGTTGACAATGGGGGACATAGTGCTTGTGAAAATGCAGTATGCGCTTTCATGCTCCCGTGACTTTATGCAACTGCTTCGAGCGTGTTCGCCGATGCGGAAGTAACATGATGATAACTAATGATAAAATAAACGTATGGTGCACCTCCGTGAACACTTACTATTGTTCTATAAAGTCTGTGGAAGGTCTCTGGACACAGAGACGCTGCAAATCTGCATTATTGGAGAAGAACTTTACACTAAAAGCCACTAGCTTAACTCTGTTAGCATCAAAGTCTGCCCGCTACTTCCGCCACTTCCGGCGGGCGCTACTGCTGGCCAGGACTTCTGGTCTGAAGACCCCTGCGTCTGAAAATTAGAGAATGTGCGTCTGGTGCACAAGGCGTCAGTGTTCCAGCATCGGCGGTGTGAAAGCAACTTATGGGAGCGTCCAGCCACTCTGCGGAGGAAGCATTTCAACCGCTTGTGTCTGCTTTCCCATCCTTTTTGGGCCTTACCCAAAGCTCATGACTATAGGTGAGGGAGGGAATGAAGATTGACCGGTAAATTGAGTGCCTTTTGCCTCAGCTCCCCTTTTAACACAACGGTCCGATACAGCGACCGCATCACTGCGCACGCTGCACCGATCCTTCTGTCAATCTCACACTCCCTCCTTCCCTCACTCGTGAACAAGTCCCCAAGATACTTGAACTCCTCCACTTGAGGAAGGACCTCTACACTTTCTGACTTACTGCCTGGTCATACATGGAACGGATGGCCCTCAGCGGTGGACCCCTGACCCCGAACTCCCTGGAACCCCCCAAAGGACACCCCGAGGAACACGGTCGAATGCCTTCTCCAAATCCACAAAGCATATGTGGACAGGTTGGGCGAACTCCCATGATCCCACGAGTATCCAATGGAGAGTATAGCTCTATATTCTCCAGTGTTCCTCGGCCGGGACGAAAACCACACTGCTTTTCCTGCATCTGAATTCGATTATCGGTCGAAATCTCCTCTCCAGTACCTTGGAGTAGACCTTACGAGGGAGGCTGAGGTCTGAGGTTGTGATAACACAAACACTTAATATTAATTCTTAAAATTTAAAATCACCCATTGTCTTTGTAGCAAATTAATTAAATTTATATTCAAGTTTTTTTTCCCATGCCTTACTTTAGGTTGTTATATATTTGTATCGTTTATTTGTGTTCACTCAAAACAATCGGACATCCAGCCTGAAATCTCTGTATGAGATTTAAGCTGTGGTCTGACGGCTGATGCATGGATGTGCATAGATGAAGGCATGGATGCACGTTTACTAAATATCAGCTGCATGAGTTCAGTTCAATCTCACGTTCTGCCCTGCGTTGGGGAAAAACTTCTGCATTGACGAACACGTTGACAGCGCTTGCTTACAGTCACAGTAGAATGTCAACTCAGGGTGAAGACATAGCAAGTTCACAAGCACCGCATCCCCCATTGTCAGTCCTGGTTCAGCTCATGTTTTGGTTGTTTTCGAAGGATTTGACCAGCGCGAGTCCTTGTGACCACTTTGTTGCTCTCCGATTGGTTGCCACATGTGTGTGAAGCGAGGACGTTCATCTGCAGCTTTCGCTGCCTGCATCTAGCCGCTGTACCCAGTGCCTCTACTGCGCCTGCTGTGCGGGAGAAACGTGCGTGCATTGAAACTTGTCGCAACGCATGATCCGGTGTTATGTCAAGTTGTGCCGCTTGTCGAGTTGAGCTGCCTCAGATGTTTATGATGTAATGCAAACCTGCGCTTGTGCGTTTCACAGCAGCCGAAGCAATCCAAGATGGCGGACATAAAGTCGGTGAGTTGTGTAAAAAGTTTGGATACGAACGAATTAAGACACTTAATGGAATTTGAGGCGAGATGTTGATGGTTTCATGTTGTGATATGTGGGTTTTAAGAGTCAAAATGTTGTGTAAAGTTTGGTTTAAGCAGTCAACTGCTACTGTGAAACCACACTGCTGCTGTATGATAGCAGCATAGCGGTCCCTTTCTTGTCTTTTCTTGAGTTGCGGCATACATCATTTTACTGACGTAGCCTGATGACGCGTCCTGTGGCTAACTCGTTAGCTGTCGCGTTAGCCACAGGCCGTGTCATCGGCCTACGTCAGTAAAATGATGTATGCCGCAGCTCAACTCGACAGGAAAGGTACTGCTATCACACTGTACCGTAGCAGTGTGGTTTCACAGGAGCAGTTGACTTAACTTTACAAGAAACTTTGACTCCTAGAACCCACATATCACAACATGAAACCATCTCGCCTACAATTGCATTAAATGTGACATTTGTGTCTTAATTTGTTCGTATTTAAACTTTTTACACAACTCAGACTTTATATCTACCATCTTGGTTTGCTTCGGCTGCCGTGAAACGCGCATGCGCAGGTTTGCATTACATCATAAACATCTGAGGCAGCTCAACTCGACAAGCAGAACACCGGTCTGGACACAGATTTACACCGGTACTTCACATCAAGTTTAGTTTCACGGAGCAGCTCAGTGAGATTTGTTTGAAGTTATTGGTCCTTTGTTATTTTCAACATCACCTCATATTAAGGTAGTTCTTTGCTCTACTTTTACTCTAGTTGACAAAACCTCACTAGTAACTGTAAATTATTATTTCCAAACTTCCAGGCTTCTCCCGATGGTCCCAAGTGGTGCTGGTGGGTGCTGTCCGTCCTCCAGTTGGACCCTGCCTATCAGACCACGGTCATGTCGCTGACCACACTCAAAGAACGACTGGGACAGCTGCGTACCATCCTGGATTACTTCTCAGACTCCCACTCACACATCTAAACGGCACAAGCGGGTACAAAATCAGCTCCAAATCAAGTGTATTGATGTTTGAATTTGTTCTTGGGCTACTTTTTGATTTTTGTTATATCAACACCGCCAAATGAACGGCGCCTTCATAACCTTTTCCGTATACAATTGAGATTATGGGATGATATTATGAGATTAAGAATGACTATGCACATGATATCAGTCGTTCGCGCTCAGTGGGTGGGCTAGTATACAGCTTTTACTATTTCCCTTGAAACCAATGTATTTAGGGACATTTTTTACTGGTATTATTTTTTTGTATTTAGAACACTAGAAATCTTGCAATAATAGTAGTCATAGAGTGTGCTACCCAGTTGGGTTTTTTAATGAATAAAAGTCTCAATTTCTTCGTAAATTGAATGGTCACTATGAAATGTTCAGTGAAGCTTCGAATGTGAGTGCACGTGTATGACTGAAGGTATGTTAGTCTGATACCGACACATACAAACATGTGGAAAAGATCCTTTCAGAGTGAAAGTAATATATTTCAAGATTTTATTTCTTGTGAATGTTTTACTTTCTAAGATGACTGGTTCTTTAATATTGAACTTTTTAATCATAGTTTGAGTATGTCTGTATTTAGTTAACTTTTCACTCATCACTTAACAGCAGTTCATGCTGGTCACCTTGCTGCTATTGTTTCTCAGGTCTGTCAATATATTAGAATACTGTGGGGGACAATCCCCCTGTTTATTATTCAAATTACAAATGATATTGTATTGCGTGTAATGTTTCACAGTAAAACATTATATATAAAGTCATACTGTGAACGTGTCACCTCTCCACAGACCTAGTCTTTTTGCATTGTTTGCATATACTGTGGAGTATTTCAATTACAGCTCCTACATCAAGACAAACGACAAATTCTCCTTGAGTTAAGTTACATGTGCACTGCAAGTCACCAGAGCCATAATACTGAAAGGACTTGGATTTATGTAACTGATTTGTCCTGTTTAAATCAATTATCTTGTTAATATTACCCTGATTTGTGGCTAAAACCTTAATCTTTTCCATAATCTAATACTGTAGTTGTATTGTAATTTATTGACATGCGCCTGTTTGTGTTTAAGCTATATCTCTTTAAAAACCATATTGCATCCGCTGTTAAGCAACCCCTATTTTTGTTGTACAGATGGAGCCATGAGTAACAGAATGACCCTCTTTGCTGAGAGGTGAGAGAGTCCAACTTAACTTTTCTGTTCCTCGGTTCCTTCATTCTCGGTTTGTACTCCGGTCTCCCACTGTTAACTAGCTGTCAATAATTCATGTGCAATATCATTAATTTATTCATAGGTCATTATATAGCTTTTTGAAGTACACATAACAATGCTAAGTCTTAGCATACTCTGACTCCACACCAAATTATACCATCAGCATAATTTGCTACATTCCATTGATTCTATAATCAAGATAAAGTGAATGACACAAATGTTTACTTTGCCCGTATGTGCCATACTTACTCTTACTAACGTTGTCTTTACATCCATTGCCTGTGCACTGTTTTTATTATAACTCATACATCAATTTAACAGCTGAATGAGAGAGTATACTTCTTTTCAGCGCCACTACTCAAGATAAACGCACAAAATGTCAGTTTGAAGATTTAAGAATGTGCCAGTTTTTGTTTTCAATGGTTTTACAGAAAATGGAATTATACACATGTAATTGTCGTCACTAAAAATAAACTTATGTAAAGGGAGTTTTTGTATTCTAGTTATATGTCTGTAGCACGTATGGACTGTTCTGAATGGAAATGCCAAACTCACTCCGTTGTCTCTCTATCAGGAGTTGTTGCTTGTTGTACAAAGTGTTTTCTAAAGTATGAACTATTGTGCGTGGCATTTAATAAAGCAAAAATGGCCAAAAAGTCTTGAGTTGTGGTGTACACACAATTAGGAAAAAAAACCCTAAATGAATTCTGGTACATCTTTGGACAGAGACCACAGTAAAAAAAATAGTTAAATGACCTGCTGAGGATCAGACACTGAGGATTATAAATAAGTACTAAGATTTGTGTGTAATACTATATTTTGAATGACTGAGGCCAGATAAACTGCACCAGTGATGGAGTAACTATTATATTATTTGTTTTAAAAGTCAGTATAGTAACAAAAAGGAGAATTGGTTAAAGCACCTGTTTTCCCTGGCCAACAGACGTGGGATGCATCTGTTTGATTCTCTGACCTGTGTTGAAGAATTGACAACTTTGTAAAGTCCTGAGAGGACTTCTGTTGTGATGTAGGGCTATCCAAAAATAAATGTAATCGAAATAAAAGTAAGTAACTTATACAGCTCAGCACAGAAGTCCATTTGGAGAATATTCCCCAGAGTGCCTTGCTGCCGCAGCTGCATGGTAACGTGTCTGTCACCAGCAGCGTCCAAGAGCGTTGTTATTCACTTCAGCCTCGGTCTCAACCAACACACACTGACAAACTAACCGAACACACACCTTGTTCTTTGGAGAACAGTAGTTTCATTTCACCAGCTCCACCTGTGCACAATTATGGTTTAAAATTATCAATAATTGTACATTTCCAAATGGCCCTGTAGATTTATAGGTGGGTCATGTTTTTCTCCCATACTTTTACAAAATGAAAAAAAAAGTGGTTTCACAGAATTTGCATACTGTAGCTGCCTGGAGGATGTTTGGAGCTAAATGTGTCCCACACAAAGAGAAATAATGCAACCCAAACACGCCTTATTGACATGAGGATCTCAAACAGGCAGAACCGGTACAAGAGCCTTTATTTTATTTCAGACTGATTGAAGGGTCAAACATTAGCTTCCATGACTTGACAGTTTATTGTGAATGATTTTTTGCCTCAAACTGATTTATAATCCAACCTTCTGTATTTACTTCAGGAGTTCTGACACTTGCATGGACTCGAGTGAACGATTATAAGGACTGATGGAGGCCTCTTTGTTGCAACCCTCGCACTTTGATCATGTCTGAAGAATAAACTGTTTTTAAAGGTTATCAAAGAAATACTAATTATTGATATAACAATGATTTTCTGTTATGGATTTCAGCTAAATTTATTTTTACTATTACTATACCACTTCAATATTCTTTATTAGAGAACAAGTAGTGTCTGTCTGTTTAGTTATGTGTCAATAGAGCCTAATAAGGATTGCAACGTGTTTAGTAGCCTATTTGAATACATGTGAGTGTGAAATAGAGTATTTTGTATTCATATAGGTCAGCATTATAGGCCCACATCATTAACTCCACTAGAGGTCAGTATGCACATGCACAAGAAATGCCAAAACGGATTTGCCCTCCCATAAAAGTCTAATAAAATAAGAAATGGATGAGGAGATGAAGTGTGGTATTGATTTCATAATATGCAAAATACCCATCAACAAAAACAAGTCTTCAAAGAAGAGTTTAGAATGCAGTATTCACACCCCAAACACTTTCTCATTTTGTCTCATTAAGACCACAAACATAAGAGTTTTTTTTCTTTGGGGCAATACCAAAGTGCCAGACAATTGTGAAACTAGTGTAGGTGCAAAAGTGTTCAAAGAAAAAATCAATTACTTTGTGGGTATTTATCTACCAATATTGTACATTAAGAGATTTAAATTGTTTCCTGTTCTTCTAAACGTTACATGTACTTACAAATGAATAAAGATTACTGACTTACTTTCTTACTTATGTAGAGTTCTTGACAACAGTAGTTTCTAAATATTGCTTCGTTGATCATTTGAAAACAGAGACTTCAGACTCCGACAGATTTTCTTCCAAGATTGTCCTGTATTTTGTTCGATCCACGTTCCCATCAACTCTTGACACTCTTACCTGTCCCAGTTGAAGAAAAGTAGGTCCACAGTATGATGCTGCCACCACCAGATTTCTTTTAGTTGTAAGTAATTATTTCAAAATGTTGTTTTTCATACACCATCCTCACAAGGAGCATAGTAGAGATTAAAAAGAACCTGGAATAGTTCAAATTTGGGAATATGCAGTGAGTTTCCAGTATAGTTTCTATCACAAGAGGAATCATGTTTTTTATCTATAAGCTGTGTACTGTTTATATCAATCAATCAATCAAATTTTATTTATAAAGCGCTTTTCATACAAAAGATGCAACACAAAGTGCTTTACAGTTTGGTTAAAAACAATCCCGCCGACCCAAGACCCCTCCCCCAGACCACCCAACAGACCCACCCCAAACCACAGACAAACACACACACGCGCTCATGAACACTCATACACACACACACACACACACACACACACACACACACACACACACACACACACACATACACACACACCAGTAAAACAATAAAACCATGATGAGAGACTTGGCAGGGTTCAGATGCAACCAGCTGAAAAAGCGTCATCCAAGGAGCCGTCTGCACCAGGAGCAGAGAGCCGCCCGTAGCCACAGGGGACGACACAGGACCCAGAGGAGACCCGAAACCGAGGCCCCAGGCCCCCACCAGGCCCAAGAGTCCGACCCCCACAGCCATGCCGACCACTGCTCCCAGTGCAGAGGGCTCCTCCAGAGGAAACACTGGGTACACTAAAAACAATACAATAAGTAAAACACTAAAATGTGAGACTAAAAGGAACACACAATACATGAATAATAGCAATAGCAATATAATAAATAATAAATTAGTCTGAGGTCATCAGTGCTTCCTCAGACTGATGACCACAGGTAGCCATTAGTAAAAGTTAAAACAGATAATAAGTATGTCTGCCTACATATCACAATACATTATTTTGCTATTTCCTCAAAAAATCCAATAAAAATTTCTACCTGGTTAAAAAAATTAGGAAAAATATATCATTGGGTAATAACTCTTTTTAAAAACTCTATACCCCAATGTCACCCCACACTTAAAGATATAATCTATGTATAATTATGTGCACAAGATGAAGAGGAATAGCGCAAACGCACGTGCACAAGATGAAAAGAGGCCTCATGTAACGCAGCAGCTCAGCGTCAACATCAAAGCACGTAGCACTTGATGAATGCCACCGCCTCCTCTGTGCTGAATTGATCCATCGGCTTTCACCGACTCCCCGCTTGCGAACTACTGAGCACGGATGACAGGCGTTTTGTAGGAGTTATCGCGCAAAAAAGAGGAAACCGACTGCGCTCTTGGTGTGCGCTTGGATGTACTTTGCGCGTGTCTTAAATATTTCTGCAGTAAGAGAGTACTTTTGCTCAGAGGACCAGGGTAGATTAGCATAAGCCTTTCAAGCGGCGAGTAGGATATTCTTGGCCTGTAGAAATAAAGATTTTGAAATATGTTGGGTTATTCGCTTATTTCAGCCGCCAAAGATGTCAAAGTTCAAGAGAGATAACCGAGACAAACACTTCATACCAACCATCCATCAATTTTCTTCCGCTTTATCCGGTGCCAGGTCAGCCATCTAAGCAGAGATGCCCAGGCTTACCTATTCACACACTCTTCCTTCAGATCATCCAGGAAATCCCAACCTCATGTAATCTACCAAAACCAATGAATAAACTTACTACTTTTATCTTGACGTTGTGCTTATCCCATTGGCTTATACAAATAGATAGATTCACACAAACACACACACGCACACACACTACAATACATTAAACAAGATCAGTCCTACTTCCTACTTTCTTTTACCCCTTATGAATCTCATGTAAATATTGATTTGCATTGTCTCTGTAATTCTGTAATTTCTGAATTAATATTGATAATAATAGATAGATGATGGATGGATACATACTTCACTGAAACAGGAAACAGCTTCAATATTGGTGTTTTAGACATATATAGCATTTGCTGTTGTATGCAAAGTAAGTAATCTTTTATTTATAAACCACCTTTTCACTGCAAATCTGAGTCTTAAAGCGGTTTACAATTGTTAATTTTGGGCATTTGTCCACTCACTCCACACAGAGATAGGAGCGGGGTTGCCAGTCCTATTGTACATATTTCTAGTGGTAGGGGAAACCGGAGTACCTGGAGGAAACCTACGCAGACACGGGGAGAACATGCAAACTCCACTCAGAAAGGCCCTGGTCCAACCAGGATTCGAACCCAGGACCTTCTTGCTGAGAGGCGAGAGTGCTATTCACTCAGCTACCGTGCCGCCCAAAGCAACATATATTTGGCTTTAAATAAGAGGTCAATAATAATACCATGGGATGTAGTAGTGATTTACTCAGCTTATCCAAACTCTGGCTATTCAATTCAAATAATTTTCATAAAGCCTGATTTCACAACAGCGGCTGTCTCGGAGGTTGTCGATTCACCAACAACCGATCGGAGAATCAAACAATTGGAACTCAGGAAATGAAATAATTATAAACTCAGCTGCGGCATAGACATTGGAGCAATTATCCCTATATCAGGCCAATGGCTCCCATGGCTCTAACTCTGCTATGTATAAAACAACAGTATGGGCTTGCTAAGCTCCCTGCTAAAGCGTGTCTTGATTTAACAGGCTCGGTGCGCTATTTTTCTATTTTTCATTAATGTTAGCGCTGTTGTTTTCCCGCACCACCCCTGCACTGTTGATAGATGTGTGTCATGTTTGTCTATAGACAGAAGAAAACCAGAGAGCAGGTGTGTATTTTTCTTTCATGAAACCTTGGTGAGTAAAAGTAGGTAATCTGTTACAGGAGCACTGGTTGGCCATGGAACACACTGAACATAGACTGATCCCTGATTTTCATGTGTTCTTGAATCTCTTACGTCAGAAAACTTCATTATACTGTAAATACTTACATGTCAAAGCAGGGGGACTTTTATTTTTACCCCCATGTCATAATTCAGTTTAACACCTGAGGCTAAAGGTAAACAGTAGAGAAAGGACACTAAGGTTTGATGTTAATGTATGTTTTTGTAGAAGTTAATCAAGGAATAGAAATCTTTCCTTACAAACATATACATTTCCATACACTTATGGTCAAGTCTGAAAGCCCCGATGCATTGGGGAATAAAAAAAAAACAACAACTTAGAAATTGCTAATTTCAAGACACTGTATATACGTGAATATGATACAAAAAGTTGCATTGCGGATAATATTGTATTGCAAAGAGACACAGTGTCATTCCTTGACAATATTCATACATATCCTGTGCCAATATTTGTTTGATCTGAACCAAAAGCAGCCACGTGTGCATCAGCTGCAAGTACGTATGTTCAATCCATCCACACTGCATGGAGAGATGCAACGTATTTGAATAATACAATAAAAGGCCTAAATCCAGACAATTATTCGGATTATCACCTTTGAAAAGATGATAATCCAATTGAATCATTTCTTTATTGGGTCATAGTGCTTGTTTCTTGATGATTCCATTCAAATCCTCTGACTCCTGTAACTTTTTGAGACAAGAAATTAGCTTTTTGCATCTCACCTTGAAGCTGAAGAGTTGTGTTGTTTTCAAATGTACTGTATATATGAATTGTGTGTATGTTGTGTGTGTGTGTGTAGTCATATCAGACATGGCGAGCTCTAATGGCTTCAATAGTTTTTCTCCATAAGTGCAAACCAATGCAATATATCGCCATAGAAACAGCACGTAGCTCGATGTCAAGGGCTGGATTATCAATTATGAAAATTAGAAAGTTTGTCTTTGAAGTGAGAAGCGTTTTGTTTATTTCTCGAGACACAAAAGACTCCACGGCGAAAGCTAATTTGTGAATGTGTGGTGGGGATTTCACGTGAAGTGGCAGCTGATATGGCACAAAGAAAGGTAAATCTTCGAATGTGTACGTTTTCTTTGAAGGATTAGAAGAGAGGGACTAGTGTGTGTGCGTGTGTGTGTGTGTGTGTGTGTGTGTGTGTGTGTGTGAGAGCTGATAAAATGTGCTTGTTTGTCTGTTGTGTTGTATAAACCCCCAAAGTGCCAACACATGATAAACCTGTGCTTTGGTTTGACAGTGTACGTCTCAGAGCCACCTGCAAATGTGGAAAGATGAAAAATGTCTGTTCTGAACGGAGGTGGATAACGTATGAGAACAAGGCAAGACACATTTACGGTAAGTCCAAATCAAGCCGTTGTTCTCGCACTCTTAACTTTTTTAACCATAATTATATTGGTTGTGGCGCCACCTGCATGTGAAAGCCAGATTTTGTTAGACCTCTGAAGCAAAGCTGGGCAGGGCCTGGTTAGCACTGTGATGGGAGACCTCTGTGAACACCAGGTACCACAGTGGGGCGGCTACGATTGTTGATGCGTCCTCAGCAAGAACATTTTACCCACACTGCCTAGTATGAGTCCGGTATATGCCTGATGATTGGTGGTGGTCAGAGGGGGAGTTGATAGCACATACTGGTTGCCTTACTTCTGTCAGTGTGCCCCAGGGCAACTGCGGCTACAATGAATGAAGACATGTGAAGGGTATTTGAGTGTCCAAAAAATTGCTATTAGGAAAAATGCATACTTTATTGAAACAATCTTCCAAAAACTGAAAATAACAACAGATGTTACAAGATTTAATATGGTGTTGCCTCAGTCACTCCAAACTAATGCTCCTTAAAGAAACCTACAACCTGGAAAACCTGGAAAATAACGTTGCCTGAATGACCCACTACTTCTGAATAGCACGAGGGACATCGATCCAGAGAAATGAGCACGATAAGAACTAATGAACATGTGCAAAGTGATTATTGGAGGTGAACGGAAAACCTTATTAGCAACCCTAGAGCAGAGCTAACCAGGAAGTGCAGAGAGGATGCCACATAACAACAAATGAAAACGGCAAAACACAGGTGAGTAGTGAAGAAGATATTAGCTACTCTTACGTACAGGTACTACTCTGAAATGTATAAATGTTCCAGTAACATGCATTTTTTCACTTCTCTTTTGCAGAACACCTCCACATGCTGCTGCTTGTCTGGGTGCTGTTTATAACTGTCAACTGTGCAATCCAAGTCAAGCATTAAAGTTCTTTCTTAATAGTAGCGCATCACTGTACACACACACACTTGGTTCTTCTGGAACACACTCTGACATTGATGTTCATACAGTCAGTCCGGTAATTCCTATTGGTGAAAATAAAAACATCTCAGAGTTCAACTATCCCTAAATATTAACTAAAACGTGGGCACATGCATTCAGAAGTCGATTTATTTTCTACCTGCATGGTGTACATTTTGACTGTCCCCATTCAAAACAACAGAAGTCTGATAAATTTCCCTATAAAGTGTGTTTGTTTACAAGGGTATTTCCTTCACTCACTTATTAGCAAGTGCAAAAACACTGGTGAATATAAGTAAACAGTGTGTTGCTATGGTAATTAGCACGCAATCTGTTCTGGTGGTAAACCAAGCCGACATTTCACCTCGGTAAGACTACTTACATTTCAAAAGTAAAAGATAATTTCACAACAGATATAATACAGGTAAATACAGAAAAAGTTACACAGTTATGAAGACACAAATGTAAATGCAGCATACATGCAAATGTCAAGTCATTGTCTTCTCCTTTATTATTCCATTTCTGGGTCAGGGGTCAAGTCTCATAGCACCAGTCCCTCACTGATCCTCCTGCAGGTGCTGGGTCCACGGGAAGATGGCTTCTCTGTCATAGAGGAGTTGGCCTTGGTCTTTCAGCGGGGGCTTCAGGCAATGTGGGGTTAAGTGTCTAGCTCAGGGACACAACGACCAACTGAGCTACTGTCCCCCCCCACAAATGTAAATACGCCCAATAACTACACTTTTTAACCTGAACTTCATCATCGGCTTCAAAATATGGAGAAAAATGATGTAGTGCCCTCCTTGATGTTCTCAACTTGGACATAAAAAAATCTAATTCACATCTGAGTCCTTTGCATAGCTCTGCCTACACATGTGCAAAATACAAATCCTTCATGATTGATACCATGAAACTTTGCAAGTGAAGAACCATTTAATCATGTTGAGGCTGTATAGGCCAACATTTATCACATTGATTATTTTCTCCCAAAACCACAATATAAATAACTTTAAAACATCCCCACCACTGCTTCTACCTGGCCTTGCAGCAAGGCATTGGTCAGAATTTTTTCTCTCATAAAAAATCCTCCCTTTTGCCATTTTTAATAAGTCAAACCTTGTGATTTGTGAGCCCATCCTCAGCGTCCGACCTTCACATGATTGACAGAAATCATGCCGAGAAAGACCGATGCGTCCATACCTCCCCCGTAAACCGCTCCTCTCTCTAAACGGGTTAAAAGCACGCTGGCTATTTTATATTCCACCACACACTTGTAGCAAAAAATACACCCAACACGTGCATCAGATCGCGACGGCCTGCTGTGTATTGAAGGACGGCAGAAACAGGAAGTATAGGAGCGCG
The DNA here is from genome assembly GCA_964034765.1 of Knipowitschia caucasica. NCBI lineage: Eukaryota > Metazoa > Chordata > Actinopteri > Gobiiformes > Gobiidae > Knipowitschia > Knipowitschia caucasica. Next base: position 33,230,152 of record OZ035830.1, on the reverse strand, counting down.
GTGGGGGACAATATGGCGCCCGTGCGGATCAGTGGGTTTGTGGAGCGGGCCCCTGCTGAGACACACCTGGATCTGGGACGGGCCTCCAGCTCACACCAGCAGAGAGGGGGAAGCACTTTTGGCTTGGAATTGTGCCTAAATATGTTTACCTGAAGGACAAGCTGGAAAGTCAGATGTAATGCAATAGTTGGGTCTCTCAAGGGTTGGTCTGAAATGTGTGTATTCATTTGGACACAGTGTGATTTGTGGTTATTATGGCTTATAGAAAACATGGTTGATGGTTTTGTGCACACTTTCCGGACCTAAGGAGATCGATCCTTCCAGACTTCCTGAGTTTTGGAAAGTTCCTCAGGTCTCTCTGAGTCGGATAGCATCTGTTGACTCTTTCAAAAGTCAGCTTAAGACCTGCTTATTTGCTCTAATTGTCCTTGGGCCTGCTATGATTGACACTGACTTATCTTGGCCGTTTATGTATATTTTAAGATAAGATAAAATAAGATAAGATAATTCATTCCACATGGGGAAATTTCAGCAATTATAGCAGAACAAAAAAAAAGGAAAATAGCGCGCTCAGCTTGCATACATCCAACAGGATTAGATACTAAAGTAATGAGATGATAAAATAAAAGGATAACTGGAGCTTTATTTAAACTGGTTTATTTTATGTAATTGTGAAATGCTTTGTGACCCTAGGCGCTGTTGAAGCTTGCTTACTTACAATAGAATCTCATAAAATAGTCTTATAATATAATACACATTCAAAAACATGCAATGGAAATAAGTTTAAAGCAATAAACTTCAAATGGATGGACTATAATAAACCGCTCACTCTATGAAGCCTTATGAAGTTTTGCTCCAACTCAATGCTGTTTTCTAAATCTTTAATGATTTGAAAATATACTTCCTGAAACTGCAGACTCACACTGCAGTGCCTCAATGGTTGCGTTTCTAAAAAGTCTTGCAGAAATGGCTCAGATGTGGCCACACAAGGATTATGGAGATTCAAAAATAGGAAAGACTGTATTCAAGAGTCCGGTCCATTACTCCATAGGCACAAATAAAACGGCTTTGATGCCATTTGGCCAAATCACCAACTTCCAAACCAGTGTTGGCCAAACTAGTTCCATGGTAGTTGGCAAAAGGTTTGAAAGTTCACATCACACCCTTGACTAGCACAGATTATGAATGACATCACAAAAAACCTGTTTCCCTCATAATTGGTGATTGTTTAAAGCCATTTATTGTCAAAAAAACATGTTTTCTGTTTTTGTGTGTAAAAAAACAGTGCAATCTCTGGCTGACTGTGTAAACTTTCAAGCTCGCGACTGCATATTTTATAGAGACTTTTGTGTGCCATTTAATGAACTGAATGCTTTTAGTACTGCTGCGGAGGTCGGCGATTCCACATAACAAGATTCTCCAACCACAGACTGACAGAGCAACAGTGCAGCTGTGTAATTACAGCCATAATAATAAGGCATTGTAGCACTATGTTTAAAACCTGTGTTTAAAACCATGTTAACACCAGGACTCCCACAATTCTGAAACTACTGGAACTCCCAGAGCCCTCATTTTGTCGGCTCTCATTCACCAGATTATTGTAAAAGTACTTTATTGAAAGGTTACTATTAAAAGTGGGTTTTAATAAGTGCTAAAATTGGTTTATATAACATGATATTGTAAATATAAATACAGCAAAAATGCTAAAGACCAAGTGCTGACAGTAAAAAGCATAAGTAAGTATGTACTTTATTTATATAGCGCATTTGTACAGACCAAGGTCACCCAAAGCGCTTTACAATGTTCAGATATTGTTCCATTCTCTCCAAACACGATGATGACAGAAGAGAGACGCGGAACACACTGACGCATCAAAGCCCCCAATCAACACCATCTATTCACTCACTCCTACATTCATACCTATCATAGTGTGTTGCTATGGTAACTTCTCAAGCTGAACCAGAACCAGTCCAGGACCAGCACCTTGACAAAAAGTCTTTTAGAGATTTAAAAAATAACATTTCAAAAATAAAAGGTAATTTCCTAAAAAATGATGGCATTTTACATGGCACATTAACTACAAAACTAAAAAAGTTACAAAGTTATGAAGACCGCAAAGGGGAATTATGCTTCCAAAACTAAAATCAGTCATATTGATTGCTCTGGGAGTTCTAGTGTTAACTCTCAAAGAACCTGCCTTTGCCGCTACACAATCCTGAACCATTTAGTATAGTTTCTTCATTTATCAAAGCTACAGTATGTGCTTTTTGTTTTTGTATGTCATCCTACCAGAATCCCAAACCGTTATTACAGCAAATGTAATAAAGCAAAGGTCCCCCACAAGCACCATAGGGTCGATACAGGAAACAACTACATTACAGTAAGGATGGAAGGAGCACACTGCAGGATGTCAAAACATAATGCTTCAGGGTGGAAAACAAGATAAGACCACTATACAACAAGGTTTGGAGGCCGTTTCTGCCTGACAAATATGCTCATTTCTGTAAATACAGTCCTATCTGGCCATTCCATCTCATCACACGGTGGTCATAATTTCCCCAGCGGCCCGGCGTCATAAGCTGCTTGCGGGTGAGCTGATCCGGTCAGGTCTTTGGGATTGAAGTTATAGCGGTGCTGTGAAGGTGTCTGCGTTGATAAGAGTGCGTCTGAAAAGGAAACTGCAGAAGCCATAAGCTCCGATCGTATTTACAGTGCAACCTGCAGGTCATGTTGTTTTCATAATTTCTGAAACCAAAACAACGTTCACAAAAGAGAGGAAGTAGGGACGAGGATGAAAGAGCGCTGATCAAATAATGCAGGATATTTGGATGCACAACAAAAATGAATATAGCGCAACAAATATCCGAACTGAACGCACAAATTCCCAAAAAAATAACTAAATTGTAAATAATTTTTTTAAGAATGTATATTTCTGCCCATGGGACACTGTATTCTGTAAGTATATTTCAACAATTATATATTCAAAATAGATCTGCCCCTTGACAATATTTCAAACAATAAGATTTGCTGGAGGAGAATAGTTACCAATGACGAGAGGCCTGAAGTATTTGAATTAACTTCGAACAATCAGGAGGCTGCAGTGATTAGCTTGGGCGGGTCTCACCAGAGCTTGTCTTCAAAAAGTTACACTCTCTACATCACTAATCACCTATAATTTAGTTTAATTCGTTTCCAGTGAGTTAGTAAATGTGTTGTTTTTATAGCACATTTTCTCAGACTAATGTCGCATGAATTACTTGACAATTTGGGAGATTTCCTTTTACTCCACATTTGGTGAAAACAGAAACAAGATGGAGACCACTGGACACTCCCATCATCGCCATCCGATCTCTCACTCTTTACATTCAATCTTATTTAAAATTCTTTTAATGGTAGGTGAAACCGGAGCAACTGGAGGAAACCGGAGCACCTGGAGGAAACCGGAGCACCTGGAGGAAATCGGACCACCTGGAGGAAACCGGAGAACCAGGAGGAAACCGGAGCACCTGGAGGAAACCGGAGAACCAGGAGGAAACCGGAGCACCTGGAGGAAACCGGAGAACCAGGAGGAAACCTTCGCAGACAAAGAGAGAACATGCAAACTACAATTTTTGCCAATATTAAATTTCAGAGGTAGACTCTTTGGTGATAACATAAACAAGATGGAGAACACTGGACACTCCTATCATCACAATCTCTCCCTCTTTACTTTCATTCTTATTCAAACAATTTTTTTGTGGCAGGGGAAACCGGAGCACCTGGAGGAAATCGGAGAACCTGAAGGAAACCTCCGCAGACAAAGGGAGAACAATCTTTCTTAAGGTAGGAAGCCCGAGCTATCGTAACTTTCACTTATTGATGAACATGCCAAGATTAAATTTCAGTGGTCGACTCCAAATGTTTGAATACTAATAATTATGACAGAAAAAGAGATGAACCAGTGCAATACATTGGCTTTAATATGGCAACATGTATGATTTTTTTCCCTGTAGTTTTAGTTTTCCTGTTGCTATGGTGCACTGTGAATTGTGCTATTATTGTGCTAGTATTCTTAAATTAGACCACTGTGCTTATGTATACTGCCTTCTACTTTCACCTATAGATATGTGAGTGTGTGTGCGTATGTGTGCGTGTGTTATTGTTGGTCTTCGTGCAGAGGGACCCCCCAAGGACCTGAAAAACACATGATGTCAGCGTCTGTAAAAGCAAACAGACCTCCCCCATTTTTATTTTTTTTAAAGCAGCCACTTAGTGTTGCCGATGCGGCTCATTCATCAATATTTCAGCGTGTTTACAATGCTGAAAATGCTCAGATGTGAAACTACTTAGCAAAATTAATGTCCTCTGAGCGAGATGGTCAGGACCCGGGAGTACGGCAGAGGAAGAGACTGGTGTGACGGATGAGAGAGAAGTGACAGAGTGAACGCACACTCGGCGTCTGTGTACTCACCACACGAGAGTCTTCCACTGCAGCATGTGAGATTATTAAACTACACTCATTCGTTCATGCATTCATTGTGGTTAGCCATGCTTCCAAGTTAATTTGTTTTATGGTTAGAAATGCCTTTTTGTGTATTCATTTGTTCATTACAGTAAATAATACTTCTATGCTCATTCATTCATTTTAGTTAGCCATGCTTCGAAAGTTCATCCATCCATTTTGGTTAGCCATGCTTCTAAGTTCATTCATTCATTGTGGTTAGCCATGCCTTTATGTTAATTCATTAATTCATTCATTACGGTAAGATTATTAAACTACACTCATTCATTAATTTATTCATTATGGTTAGCCATGCTTCGAAATTCATTTCTAGTGGTTAGCCATACTTTTAAGTTAATTCATTCATTGTGGTTAGCCATGCTTCTAAGTTCATCCATCCATTGTGGTTAGCCATGCCTTTATGTTAATTCATTAATTCATTCATTACGGTAAGATTATTAAACTACACTCATTCATTAATTTATTCATTATGGTTAGCCATGCTTCGAAATTCATTTCTAGTGGTTAGCCATACTTTTAAGTTAATTCATTCATTGTGGTTAGCCATGCTTCTAAGTTCATCCATCCATTGTGGTTAGCCATGCCTTTATGTTAATTCATTAATTCATTCATTACGGTAAGATTATTAAACTACACTCATTCATTAATTTATTCATTATGGTTAGCCATGCTTCGAAATTCATTTCTTGTGGTTAGCCATACTTTTAAGTTAATTCATTCATTGTGGTTAGCCAAGCTTCTAAGTTATTTAATGCTTATATGTTTATTCATTCATTTATTACAGTAAATAATGCTTCTATGCTCATTCATTCATTTTAGTTAGCCATGCTTCGAAGTTCATCCATCCATTGTTGTTAGCCATCCTTCTAAGTTCATTCATTCATTGTGTTTATGTTAATTAATTAATTCATTACGGTGCTTGTAGCTAATTCATTCATTATGGTTAGCCAGCCATGTTTCATTTCTTGTGGTTAGCCATGCTTCTAAGTTAATTCATTCATTGTGGTTAGCCATGCTTCTAAGTTAATTAATTCATTGTGGTTTGCCATGATACGTAGTTCATTCATTCATTCATAATGGTAAGTAATGCTTCTAAGCTCATTCATTCATTGTGGCTAGCCATGCTTCGAAATTCATTTATTTCTTGTGGTTAGCCATGCTTCTAAGTTCATTCATTCCTTTTGGTTAACCATGATACGTAGTTAGTTCATTCATTAATTGTGAATAACCATGCTTTAAAGTTCATTCATTCATTGTGGTTAGCTATGCTCCTAAGTTCATCCATTCATTGTGGTTAACCATGCCATCCATCCATCCATCCATTCATTCATTCATTTTGGTTAGCCATGCTTCTACAATCACAAATTAAAGCTATTTATAACCTGTCACCAAAGAGTTGTAATGAAAACAGTGTGACTCCAGAAACAAGAAAACATTTGTTATTAGAATGTGTCCTTGAAAAGTGAGACTCACAAACTCTGGACTTTTGTATTCAGGGCGGCGGCATTAATAATATGTGTAATGTAATCTTTTCTTTGTTTTTAGTTTTGGTTCATTTTTCTATCCACCCCCTTTTTATTTGTCAATCTGTAATCACCAGTCTGTCTCTCCGGTGTGCAGCAGACAGGATCCTGCCCCTGCACATTTTGTCGCTCTTCCACATTGATGGTTTTGTCGTGCAGTTGTGGGGATAGAAGAAGAATATTTGACGGAGAATTTGAATAATACATGAGTTCCAACATCTAAGAACTGTGTCCATCTTATATCATGTACAAAGAGATTTGGAACAGTGCTTCTTGGCGAGATAAAAAAGTGCCAAACCTGGAGGGAAAAGAAATATGTAATAAATTTATGACAAATGATTCATGCCGTGGAAAATTAGCCAGATTTGAATAGATTCTATACAGATGTTGAGACGTTGTAGCACAGGAATTCTCCATCACTTACGGGCCTGATGTTCAAAGATTTAATCATTTCTTACTATTTTTTCATTGTATTTATTTTTTTTACTCCACATTGATTTTATTAGTGTGTATTTTAAAAAAGGTGTATACTGTATATGGCATTTATATCATTTAATTGTGGTTTGCCGTGCTTTCCCAGCTTTTTAGTGGATTGTGGTTTGCCATGCTTCTAAGCCAATGTATTAATAGATTGATTAAAAAATAAAATTGAATACAAAAATAAATAAATAAATTTTTATTCAAATATTTTAACTTTACTCTAAGACCTAAAACTAGTCCTTTTCTGCCACCTCACATGATCTGACTACAGTTCTATTATATTTCCTTTAACAAATGTAATGTGGTGTGGATTTTGTATTACTTGGAACTTGGTTTTATTTTTTTTCAAGTTGGTTTTGTTTTTAGTTTTACTTTCTGTCTCGTTCCCCTGTTGGTTGTCTGCCCCGCCCTTATGTGTTTCACCTGTGTCCCTCTGTGTCTATACGTACCTGTGCTCTTCTCCATTTGTTGTTGATGCATTTTCTTTGCCATTGTCTGTGTGCCTGGTTCATGTGTTTAGTTTGGATTTTGGTGTTATTGTTTTTACCTTGGAGTTTTATTCATTATCATTAAATCATTATTCTTTTTCATTCTTGCATTTTGGGTACTTTCTTAATTTCCCCACATAACATTTAATCTAGGGCTGGCTATGAGACTCGGGTGGCATCTCTTATTGCCACCCCCCTGACCCAGAAATGGATTAAAGGGTAGAAAATGGATGGATGGATCTGGATGGAACATTTAATCTAATGAAATATGCAATTGAAACCACAAAAATTGTTTTAAGAAGTGAATGAATGTTCTTCCTCTGCTCTGAATGAGACAATGAACCCCAACTTAAGCTATGTTCCCGCCAACAATGCATCGACGTGCGTTCACTAAATTTCAGCTGCATGAGTTTAGTCAATCTGTCGTACTGCCCTGCGTTGGGGAAAAACGCAGAAAAGAAGTGGTGGGTACTTCTGCATCAGCGAACACGTTAGCACACGTTAGCACACGTTAGCAGCACTTTACAGTCACAGTAGAAGGTCAACTCGGGGTGAAGACATATGTTGATAAGCACCGCGTCCCCCATGTACTTCCTGTTTTTAACTGGCTTATGTCCTCGTGACCACTTTGCTGATCTCTGATTGGTTGCTGCACATGCGTTGAGCGAGGATGTCCGGTGAATCTCATCTCCTGCTTTTGCTGCATGCATCTAGCCGCCGCAACAAGGCGTCTGCCGCGCGGGACAGTACATGCAATTCCTCACATGGGCGGACATCACCATTGCTTTTGTATTGAAACTCACCAAGTGCATGTATCTCATGCACTTTGTCTCAAGTGCATGAGACAAAGTGCATGCGGTAAAGAGCATGTGATGAAGTGCATGTAATAAAGTGCATGTGATAAAGTGCAAGTCTGTGGGGACCAACCCTGGTGTTGCTCTCAGTCGTCATGGAACACGTTTGGTATTGCACTGGGGGCAGACAGCAGCATTGACAGATTGCATGAATAATTTAGGAACAAAGTGAAAGGCCTCATAGACTCTGAATCACTGCGATGACAGCTGACGCCTCTGACTTTGGTTTCTCTCTCGTTGCCTTTAATGCATATGATTTCCATAAATTGTTACTCCCACTTCGCCAAACCCATACGGACCCGACCAAAGGGCAGAGCAAACGCTGAGTCACGAGTTGAGAGGTTGTGTCTCCATGGACCAAATGCTAAAGACTTTGAAAGTAATCACAAAGCTATTTTAAGAGCTCAATAGCGCCCCCACAATAATCCTCCCACAGTGGCCACTTGTGCTGGAGGTGGTTTGATCTTGTGTATCTCATTCATCAAGCTACCTGCTGTCGCTGACCAATACATTCTGGAAAAGTGACAAAAGTCCAGTCTAAAATAGTTCAAGGAGCTACACAAATAAACACAACTTGTTGGTGTTGTATTTCTACAGCTGTGTTTGACATAATTGAATATGACATTTTGCTGTCTGGACTAAAATGCCATGGATTTGAATATTTTTTTGACTAATCAGTGATTTTTTTCAACTTTCTATGTAAAAAGAAATCACAGTTTTGTCCATAACACTGTATTAGGCTGTGTGAGTGGTGAGTGGTTAATCATAGTTGTGGCTGCAACAGGTTGTCTGGTGTGGGGTCCCTCAGCAGAGAAATCCATCCTAACAAATGCACCTACTGTATAGCATCCTAGAGACATCGGTGTTGGAAAGCAAAGATACCGTGCTGTCCCCTCATACAGCCGCTGGGTCATTACAAAAGGCAACTCAAAGGGATTTACAAAACAATGAAATAAACATTAAAATCCTACAAGATTTAATCCTATTAAATCCTTCACAGATAAAACACAAATGAACCCAGTACGTTGAAGAGTGTGTTAAACAATCTTTGAGTCGTATCAACAGCTAAACAGAATTGTTTTAAACTGGATGTGAACGTTGTCAGAGAGGGGTCACTTTTACTTTTGTGAATGACTTGTTTTGTACCAGTAACAATGTTAAATTTGTGCATCCGCCGCTACTGCAGAACTTAACCAGAATCTATGTCAACTTGATACACTTGATAAGTGGGTTGAGTTAAGCAAATTAGCTTTGATTATTGGCAAAACCAAATGTATTGCTTTTGGTACAAAACACAAACTAAAAGGCTGAATGACCTCATATTGATTATTGGTACAACCTTGGTTGAGCCGGTGACCAAAGCCAGACTCAATCAGCTCTCATGGACTGATAAATCAGATAAATTGGACTGTCAGGAGGTTGGACAGAGGCTTTGCTTTGTCCAGGTTGTGTGCACATATTGTCCTCCGTTCTGAGAGCAGTGGTCCATTATACGGTGATGTCACATCCTAAATACGGCTCAGAGATTTGGTCAAAGTGGGACATGACAACCGACAATTCTGTGATGCCCTTCAAGACGACTGCTGTAGTGAATTTGGGCCAAACAAAAATAAATGGAATTGAAAGAACTGCAGCTGCCCTAAAACTCTGGGTGAAAGTAGAGGACACAAAAAATACAATTTATCTTTGATAAAGAATAACTCCAGTTGTAACATTTGTTCAGGAAAGGCCAAATTTGATTTGTAGACTCTAATTATATTGTACTAATGTTGAATTTGATGTTGTTGTTAACTGTATGCTTGAATTGACCCTGGGGAAGACCCAGGACACGCTGGAGGGACAATGTCTCTCAGCTGGACTGGGAACACCTTGTGGTCCCCCTGGATGAGGAAGTGTGTGTGGATAGTGAAGTCTGGGCGCCTCTGCTTAGACTGCTAGAAGAAAATGGATGGATGGATGTATGCTTTAATTGTGTCAATATTACTGTGAATTGATTTTATGTAGACAAGCAATTACTTGTAGAAGTTTGTGAAATTCACACTTGCTGATTACAGTGACATTCTCGGTGAAACTATATCTCTCAGTTTGATAATCAGTCTCTAAGAGCATCTGTTTTTATCGAACAGATGCACCAATAGCCAAGTCTGACAAATAACTTTTTGGGCAAATATTGAAGGCTTTTGAGTGATGACAAATGGCCTACTTATGAGTGTCTTGTTTGATTTTAAGCCAAGCTGCAGGGGCTGATGATTAGAGAGAGTTTAAAACCATGACAGAGGCAACAGGATGTGGTCGTCAGGAGGGATTTTATCTGGGGATGCAGCCTCGCTATTTCATAATGTTCCTCTGGATTATAGGGGGACAACTTTGACATATCTCACAGTTTTAACACTGTGAATAATCTCCAATCATATTTTTGTTTTATTTTGCTCACAATTTCTCATGTTCTTGTTGTTCATGCTTGAGTGTTTATTGCATTGGCAATTTATTATTTTTTGATAATGTTATTTATATAAGCAGTGCCTTGCGGAAATGATAATACAATTCATTATATGTTGTATATGTCTTCCTGAAAGCTAATAAAGCAACAGACAACCGTGAAGTGAAAGCATAAAAAAGAAAACAAATAAAAATTGGGGCTTGCATATGTGATCATTCAGCATATTTTGGGGTTTGACTCTCGCACATCTAGAGACTGAAAGTCTCTTTTGTCCATTCAGGGTCACAAATAATAATAATGATAATACATTTGATTGATATGGCGCCTTTCTAGGTACTCAAGGTTGCCTTACACAGTTGAAAGAAAAACAGTTAAAAGCAACAACATAGAATAATTAAGTAAGTAAGTGCATTTTATTTATAGAGCACCTTTCACAGATAAAAATCATAAAGTGCTGTACAAGGTAAAAGCAGATATGTAAAATGTTGGGTGATAGAGAATTGAATGTTCCAGAACTGGGGAGCAGAGCGGCTGAATGCTCTGACATGTGGAGGAGCTCAAAGAGATGTGGAGGGGCGAGGTTGTGGATAGCTTTGAAGGTGAGAAGCAGGATTTTGTACTGGATGCGGTGGGTGATGGGAAGCCTGTTGCTGTACAACAGGGGTGATGTGGTTGTTGGAGGGAGTGTGTGTGAGGAGGCGTGCTGCACAGTTTTGGACCAGTTGGAGTTTGTCTAGACTAGAGTTTTATGAGGGAGACCAAGCAGAAAGGAATTGCAGTGATCCAGACAGGAAGTGGCGAGACTGCAGGACCGCAGTGGACTGAGGAGTGAGAGAGGAGCGGAGGCGCCGGATGTTGCGGATGTGAATGGCATTGTTAATGTGTGAGCAAGTGTAGCGCTGGGTTTGCTGGAGAGATAAAGCTGGGTGTCGTCCACGTAGTTCAACCTGGAGAGACTACAAGAGACGAGATGCGTTTAAGAGTTGTTTATTTTATGGATTGAGTTTGTTTATTGGTTTGGAGCTTAGGCACCGGCTGTGGCCGTGCTCTGAAGAGATCTGCGCCTGGGTGCAGATCATGATCCCCCGGGGCCTAGACACTGGTGGTGGCAACAAGGCAAGGTGAATGTGAGAGTGGAGAAATCCTGAGGCGGAGGTGGGGAGGAGGTGGTTGCAGCTTGAAGTCCGTTTGGTGAGCTGTGCTCTGCTGTTCTCTTAAACGCTGGCTTGATTGACACGGCTGCGGGGAGTTGATTAAGACAGGCTGAGTAAGGCGTGGTCAAGCCTGGTGTGATAACGTAGGTAGTCTACCATCCTGAACCTCCGCTTCAGCTGCATCAGTGGAATTGGATTGAATGTTTGCAGAAGATCCAATCAAGGGGGAGGAGATAGATGATAAACAATAGAGGACCAAGAACAGAACCCTGGGGAACACCTGTGGGGATGGGAACCAGATAAGTGCAGGATTTGAGCTGGATAAATTGGGAGCGGTCAGAAAGATAAAAGTGAAACCAGGAGAGGGCTGTAAGTAAGATTTCACAGAGCCAGCAACAAAGCGCTTCACAAAACCTGTGCAGACACTGGTAAAATATGCAAACCCTACACAGAAAGGCCCCATCTGGTGGTGGAGTTGAACCCAGGACCTTCTTGCTCTGAAGTGCAAGCGCTAACTGCTCCACCACTATTTGGTGTAGTCTTCTTCACTCCACACATAGTGGCGGTGAGCCACTTTTGTAGCCACAGCTGCCCTGGGGCACACTGGAGAAAGTTCACCACATTCATACCTATTGTTTATGTTGATAGTAACCAAAGCATGTGGAGAAAACCTAGGCAGATACAGGGAAAACATGCAAACTTGAAGAGTGAAGTTTCCAGATTCAACACTGCATATCTTTGAGAGCTCTTACTGCTCATTCCCATTTCCCAACATAACTTATTTTCAACCCCAAAAGCACAGGTAGGTACAGTTGTAATCCCTTCAGCCTTATTAAAAGTGACTGAGACACTACGAAAATTTTACACAAGACTGTTAAAGTCTGTCAAGCTGCAAAAAGTGATTAAAAAGCTGCTTCCCGTGTCACGTATGGAGCAGCGGTGGTCGGACCCTGTGTAATCTCTATCCCAGCTATTTCAAAAAGAGGGAAATGTAAGATTTGTTGGAGTTGGTGGCCTGTGATTGTGTTTTAATGAGAAAATGACTGTGCAGAGGAGATAAGGAGCCCAGTGGAGGCTGAGAGGTCCACGGCGGGATTAGAATAATCATCAAAAACCGCCATGTCTTTAAAAACACACACAATAGTTCAGGCAGCTCTACTTGTGCCACCCATTCAGCCGTCTATCTCTTTGTCCATACGCTGTCGGCCTATTGACATGCAAGGACGACTGTCAAATACCTGTGAGAGATATTGGTATTAAAGTAATTAAAGTTAATAGGGAAATTTATTGAATCAATCAAGAAAATGTCCATTATCTATTGATGGCACAACATTACATATTTGAAATGACAGAGGCTGGAAGTAAGTGTTTTGGTGTACTTTTCACACTGTCTGTCACATTCAGCGGTTCATACAAGGAACCACTAAATGTGTCTATTTGAATCCATTCAAAGTGACAAACTGTTTACTCCAGAGCATATTGTTCAAGGCAGGGGTCCAACTGCTAGGGTCAGAGAAAAAGCAGCACGGGTCTACACTAACTTACAATATCTATATAATTTTTGTATTCTTTAACTAAAGTATTGAAATCACGTATAACATCATTCTCAAGGGTTGAGGCTCTCACTCAATTCACAACAATGTAATTTCGCCTTGAAACTTGTGGAAAGTGTCAGCTGTTCAGAACTGAGGGTGAGCTAGGGTCTGAAAGTGCAGTGCTGAATGTCTGGTGAATGAATGTGAATGTTATTTGTTTGGATTTTTTTTTTCTTTTGTAGATAGATAGATATATACTTTATTGATCCAAAAGGAAATTGTCTGTAATTATTGTCTGTAAACTGTAAAATGTTTGTTTTGTCCTGCTGTCTCAGGAGCCCCTTGAAAAAGAGATGGTTCCTTTCATGGGGCTGTCCTTAAGAATAAGTAAATTAATAAATATAGTTCAGAAATGTACTTCTATGAGTTGACAAAGACAAAAATTCAAGGATGCACATTTGAGGTTTTCCATTTTCACTAGTTTATACCGTACAGTGGAAGTTTACTAAAGTGATACAAGCACTCTGTATACAAGCAGATTGGTCTGGAATGGACAGGACTAGACTGGACTGCATAGGACAAACATCACAATTATCGTAATCCCTGGAGTGCTCCTGTCTTTGGGTCTTGACATCTCCCATGTAGGTCATATGTACTTTATTACCCCCATAGGGAACGTTGTACTCTGCATTGGACCCATCCTTCTATGCCATCAGGCTGCAATGTAAAGACCTGGGACATGTTGCTGCCCGGCTTGGTCAGGATTTTAACTATCGTGCATGTTTTATGCGGTTGGAGAAACCGGAGCACCCAGAGGAAACCCACCACAACAACACAGGGAAAAATGTGCAAACTCAACACAGATAGGATCTTCTTGAGTAAGACCTTCTGCCTTGTTTTATCTACAGTCGTTCATTCTACATTAGCATTTGCAATTAACAGTGAGACTTCATAATGCAGAAACAAAATGCGCCACCGAGACAAGAAAAAAAAAAGTGAATTCGAAATATTAAAGCCCACCCTGTATTTTTGAATAATCTTGACAAAATAATCACATCTTCAGTAATGCTTGCACTGCAGACCCTTCATTTTCATCTCATTTTCATTTTCTGACCTTCAATTCAAACAGTAGATAATTTCCTCTAATTTTGGGATATTTTCCAGAGGTGTACTTTTACTTGTGCCATAGTAGCAGAGACAGCGAGGTGTCAGGGGCCTAATGAATGCAAAGTCATGATAATGAGCCATTCAGATACAAGCAGCATCATTAGCCGTCAGTGTCTGTGCGCTCTGTTTAACGCCAACCACTGGCTTTGAAAATCATTATGAAAATCAGACGTGAGTGGGAGGACGAGCACAGAGGGTTTTTGTGTCAGCCTGGTAGGACTCCTCATCCATCCAAACTTCAAAAATATAAAAGAGCTGTGACATAACCACAATTTCCACCATTCCTTTTATTCTGAAAATGTGCTTTAATATTAGTTCGGGGTTAGAACATTCAATTTTACCCTCTTAAAAATGTCTTGTTTTTTCTGATTACTATACGCTGAACAAGTCATATGTGATTGTTGATATGTGAGACTATATTGCTATAACATTATTGGTATTACTCTAAACTTTTTGTACATTCATAAGTGACACACTAGCTAGCCACAATCAAAGTACAAGAATAATGGCTAAAAATCTTGCCAGCTTTAACTAGTTTATTTGTACAGCACAGTTCAAGGCAACAAGGCAACTCAAGGTGCTCAACGAAACAAGAAAATACCTGAAAAAGGCAAAAAAAAGCCTAACTTTTACACTATAAAAAATGAATTATATGAGATAAAAAGTAATAATGGTTAAACTAGTAGGGAATCACATGGCTCTATATTACAAGCATTCAGAATATAGCTTATTAGATGAATGGAAATACAATGTAGATGCAATGTGGTCTGATTTTTGCATTGATGTTGACCTTTAACTAGAGATATTTTATTATCTGATTATTTTATTAATCATTATTTAAATTTTCAATAACAGATCCTGTGTGATGTGCAACAATGACATTAAAATTTCCCCACTGTGGGGAGAATAAAGGACAATATTATCTTTTCTTATCTTTTACAATATTCTTGCTGTTGGAACAAACACAAGGTTCAAATTATTCGTCCCTCAGTGGAAAAATGCCAGTGTCATCAAATGGGTGTTTGATGGGGTGTTTGACAATAAATAAATACCACTGTGTACATGCCCAAAAGAATCGTGCCAAAAGGTTGTTAGGAGCTATGGCGTCTATCCCAGCACTGTCTGTTTATGCATACAGTATGTGTCTATGTCAGTGTGGATCAACACAGAAGCACACAGTGTGTAGTGGTCTGAGCCTGTCCCGGAGCTCTTCCCTTATTGTTATGAAGCCATTAGATGCTGTCTGTAAACGTGTCGATGTCACTCAGTCCAGATAGGCGGAGACAAACAGCCCAAGGCCTGGACGGGCGTTACACGAGATGCATGTACGCAAAGGTCTGGCAGCATCTCCGAGCATCTCTGTGCGTTATCGTCAAGTTCATAAGTCAGCAACACCCCCAACAGTGTGAAGCGCCTGCAGCTGTTTGTGAGGGTAATGCAGAGGCAGAAGGCAAGAGGCCAAACGCTAGTCCAATAGGCGGCTTCTCAATGAAAAAGCACATCGGTAGCAAGCGATCAAAAACATGTATTACAGTGGTTATAGCTGGGTATCTACTTTTACATCCACAAAAAAAGAAGTAATCTAGCCAGTGCCTAGCTCTAAAAAAAATGTTGTTCTGTCATTAGTTTTTACATACATGTGTTATTGGCCTGTGTCACATCTTTAGATCAGCTTTTTCAGACAGAAAAGTGACAATATTGTATTTATGTATTTTTATTTTATTCTTTAATTGCAAATTTTGTTTTAGATGTCTTGAACCTATTATTTTATTGTATTTTTATTATTATTTATTTTTATTTTTTCCATTATTATTATTATTATTTTTTTCATTTACTATTCCGTTATTTTCTGTAATCATTATTTATTTATTTAGTTATCAATTTATTATTTTGAGCTTCTCTGCCCATCTCAAGGGAAAGGGGATATGGGGACCAAAAGGGGGATAAAAAGTCAAGTGTGATGCATGCTAATCAGTGCAAAATGTGAATACATTGTCAAATACATTGTTATACTTAGAATAAAAAAAATTATCACAAAAAAAGGACAAAGAGAGGGCCACCCACACTCAGCAGATCAGCTCTCAACTCAAAGTATCAAACAGTGACTCAAAGCATGCAAAATACATTCTCTAATAAGATAAAGCAAATTACTGCAAATGGCAAATAAATGAATCTGAATCTGAATCTGAAAGCATGTTGTGATAGAATGATTTGTTCACAAAATGTAACTGTCAGGGTTGTGGTTGTGTGTGTGTGTGTGTGTGTGCTCTCCCTCCTCCCCTCTGTGTTCCTGGAGCTGGGCGGAGTGTCTGGAGTCCTGGTCCTGCCCCTCTGATTATGTTATTAATCATTATTTACATTTTCAATAATAGATCCTGTGTGATGTGCAACAATGACATTAAAATTTCCCCACTGTGGGGAGAATAAAGGACAAAATTATCTTTTCTTATCTTTTACAATATTCTTGCTGTTGGGACAAACACAAGGTTCAAATTATTCGTCCCTCAGTGGAAAAATGCCAGTGTCATCAAATGGGTGTTTGATGGGGTGTTTGACAATAAATAAATACCACTGTGTACATGCCCAAAAGAATCTGAAAGCATGTTGTGATAGAATGATTTGTTCACAAAATGTAACTGTCAGGGTTGTGGTTGTGTGTGTGTGTGTGTGTGTGTGCTCTCCCTCCTCCCCTCTGTGTTCCTGGAGCTGGGCGGAGTGTCTGGAGTCCTGGTCCTGCCCCTTGCTCAGCCCTCAACACCTGCAGCTCATCAGCCTCACCTGTTAAAAGCCTGGTTCACCCTTCACCATGTGCCAGATTGTCAGTTAAACTTACAAGACCCAGGTTCGTTTTTTGGGCCAGACCTAGTCATCCTCCAGCTTTTTGCCCTGCTTCAGCCTCCAGCCCTGCTCAGTCCTGCCCAGCCACCACTGCTACCTGCTTGCACCTATGTTTGTAATAAATCTTGTAATCATTGTCTGCACGTTTGATTCTCCAGTCATTACAACAGTAACTCCTACAACCTCCTACACTCTTTTTATTGGTTCAAAAAAATGGCTATCACTTATGAACATAAATACATGCCTGTTATGCCCCAGCTCAGCTTAGGTGTAAGGAAGTAACCAAAAAACCAAAATGTTAAAATGTTAACTAAAATCGTATTTTATTACAGTGACAAAATAAGTAAAACAGGCAACAAAATAGGATTAAAGATGCAGTCAGGGATCCGGACGCATTTTTTAAAGTATTGTGGGAAAACGTCCCTAAACCCTAAAAGTAGTCAAATTATCATGTGTTTTCAAATAGTAATGGAATTGATTAGACAAAATAATAAAATGTTTTGGAGCAGACCAAAAAATATCCCCAACGAGCCAATGGGATGCGTTTACCCCCTTCACCCACTTACTGCTTCTCACACCTGAGTTATCGGATTTTCTAAAACCGAAAATGTCTGAACAGAAAATGCCTATTTCACATTTGCCATCCACTCTCCCTGTTGTGACAAAGAAAAGAAAATGCTGGATGTTTGGTTTGGTGGCGAGGCGAGGGAAGGGGGGAGTGGTTTGAGTTGGCGCTACGGCTAAGCTAACAAAATCGCTTACTGCATCTTTAAATATCTACAAAACAAACAGAGTAAATAAATAACCTATTAAACGAGCATGCAAATGACAAAACCAAACGTGTTATCTAAACTAAAGTCACTGAACTGAAGGGCCGGCACGAAGTCTCCTCTCCAGTACCCGTTTTTCCCTTCACAACAGCCCCGGCAGTGGCATGCTGGGCCAGCCGGTACTGGACAGCTGCCTCAGGAGTCCCACGAACCATCATGGCTCGACGGTATTCATTACTACCGGTGTCCACCACCGGGTTCTGGGTTTTCCGCCGGGACCACAGCTACGAGCTGCTACATCTATGAACCACCTATCCACAAAGAGGTGGAGAACATTGTCCACTCGAACAAAATGTCCTCGTCTTCCTCTTGGACCTGGTTATACATTAGATTAGACATGGATAGTTTTCTAAATTTGTTCACAAACTGTTACTTACACATGATTTCAGCATTTCTCCTGCAAGAACAAAGAAAAAACCTAAAAAAAAAAGCTAGCTATTCTTTAATCTGCATTGCTCTTCCCCATAGTACATTAGCTATTGTGGTTCAGAATGGGCACAACTCCTGCAGTGATTTTAAGACAAAGGCAATGAGAGGGAGAGGACATGAGCTCCACTGCCCTTTGGATGCGAGCGCAGCGGTGGCTCCGAAGGGCTCTAGACGACACTGCGTTTCCTCCTGATGCCTTCGTCTCGACAGCGCAAACTGGCAGCTGTGTCTTCCCCGCTATTGATTTCCTTTCCTACTCCATTTGCAAAAACAGGGCTCACTTGCCACAGAAAGACTGGGTTAGACTCTCTTTGTCTCTCCTCTTCATAAAAAGCCCTGATTTAAGAGGTCAAAGGAGGAAGCAGTAAAAGGAGCAGGGGAAGGTACTTGTATTGGGAAAATGAAACAGTCCCAAATATATGCAAAGGGAATGCTTAATATGGTTGGAATCTAAAATGAATTGGAATAAAAAACATTAAAGTGATTTGTTATGCAAAATTCACTTATGCTATAATTCTTTTCCCCTGTCACTTACACAGACAGAGTGTATTTTAGAAGGATGCATTAAAATAATCTTTATCAATCAACCTTAATTTTGTGAAACTATTTTAGATTTTTGTTTATTTTTGACATTTTCCAAGTGCTGGTTCTGGACAGGTCCTGGTTCAACTTGGTTTTCAAACAGAGAAGAGGAAGGGATAGTTACCATAGCAACACACTGTTTTTAAGCTATATTAACAAGTTTTAGCACTTTTTAAAGGTAAAAATCTAAAAAACTATTCCCTTTGATAAATCTAGTGGAAAACTAAAGATTTTTGGGGGAATTTTTTGAATTGCATTTATTCGAATAGCGGTCAACATGACGGCTTTGGGAGTTCTTGTTTTAAAGACACAAATACATACACTGGGATTACACATGGGCCAATTGAGCTCATGGACCAGTTGTCTTTGATCAATATTGAGATGTAGAGTTCATACTTGGAGTTTAAGATTTACACATGATTTTATAGTCTCTATCAGTATAATAACAGCACAATCTTCATAAATACATGCAAGTAGCAGCTCCTCCAAAACAGTCAAGTGAACAGTTGCAGCAGGAAGTAGATCCAATCCAAGTGGTTCTAGAGCAGTCAGTCCAGCATGGAGCCCAAAAACAGGTCAAAACTCAGAGGGAGAGGAAACTCAGGGAAACACGCGGGTGGGAGTGTGTGAATAGATGTGTTGTCAGGATGAGAAAGGATGGACAGGACGAGAAACATGAAACATATTTTTAAAGACATAACAGAAAATTGAAAACCCTGCTACTTTTAACATAATGGTTCAAACATTTCTGCCACATACTGTATATACGGTACATAGATAGAACTTGATCATCTAAAATTATGATAAGATATCTATACCTAGGATAAAATCATTATTATCCAATCGTTAATCATTATCATTATGTAAATAGTCTTGATCCAGCCAAAATTATAGAAAGCGGTATTTATATAAGGAAAGGCCATACTGTCTGGCTGACTATCAGGCTTTGTAATTACCACCATTATCCATAAATAGCTACAACACTTGCCAATTTCCCTTGAAAATACCATACTAATAATAATAACATTTTTACTGAGAATCCGGCCAAGTTTACTCAAGTTTTTAAAGTTTGTCAAACTTCATAAATAAGAGACAACATGTAATAAACCAGTGCTGATCACTCTTTCCCTACTCCTGGAAGAAGCCGATTAGGAAAACAGGGCAAAATCCGGAGCCAAATTCAGAAATGGCAACTCCCTAGCAACCAAAGAGCCAATCAGGAGTGGTGCTAGCAGTCAGACAAACCTAAATTAGCAGACAAAGGCATCTGATTGGTCAGTTGTTATTGCCTATATCTTGAATCAGTAAGAACCTATTACTCAGATTCATCAAGCAAGCAAATTAGCACTGTTCCTTTATGTAAAGTCTATATCTTGTTATCTTGCTGAGTGATTTTCAGATTAGTGTTATTGTAACTTTGGGCTATACAACAATAAATTGATTTGGATGTTTACATTTTCAGGCAGCTGCTGTTCTTTTGTGTCAGGTGTCTTTGAATAGATGAAATAGGTGGAAGGATTCACGAAGTCCTATATCATGCTTTTTGACTTTTCTATGCTTTAAACGTACTTAAAGTGGTATTTGGTTTTCACACACATGCCCAAAGTAGTTTTTTCATTGATTCCCTCAAGCTTTATTTCGAGAACAATATTTCTCTTTCATTCTCGAGAAGCCGGCTTACAGGAGCAGAGAACCATCCGTTTCAATTCAAGTGACATCACCTTTGACAAGTTTTGAGTGTTGTATCAGCCAAATCATCATCACACAGCAACACAGATGCTTAGGATGGACCGTGAAACTTGAAGAAGCGCGAAATATGGGACCTTTAAACTTCTCCAGATACTCAACTAATGTAAAACTGCTATTGCTAATGACCAGTGGTTCTGCAACACCAAGAAAAGTCAACACACACACACACACACACACAACCCTTCGCAAATTGTTGATACAAACCATGCTGCAGCCAAATGATCACAGTTTTGTTGTAAAATCCGTAGTGAAAAGCCGACCTCTCGCCAACACAGACTGAGACAAGCAGCTGGACACCATTAGGCCTTATCTAAATTCAATGGCTCTCCAGACGCCACTGCTGTTATGATGACTTCTTCACAAAGTTTATTCTGTTAGAAAATCCCAACATCTATTCTTCCAACGTAGTGAGGATGTCGTAGCTCAAAATATCCACAAGTTGACATTTTCCAGATTTAATTTTAGATAGTGCCTGATTAGTTTGGCTCTTAAATCCGCGGGACGTGAATTAATTCTCTGTGGTAATAGGTACGTGTTCATTAAGTGTGCGGTGACTGCCGAATTTTACAGCATTGTGCAAGTGCTTTAGCAAACAGTCGAACTAGACCACATTTTTTTGCTATTATTTACTACTACCGAGTATTTTTTACTTACTGGTTAATTAATTTCTAACGTTTGGCTGGGCCACTTTTGTCATTGTTGTTATATATATTGTTTAGTTGATAAAATATATTTATAAACGATCCTGAGCAAATATAAATACACACAACTAGTACTATCCTTGTCAGATTATTAGTAAGAGGTCTCTCATGTTTGTTATTGTGATTGATTATTTCTGATTGTCATCACAAATAATGAGATAAGACAACTTGTATTCATCCCACGCAATGGGGATTATTAAGGGTTATGACTAACTCAAAAATAAGAAAATGTGTTCAGAAAATATAGAGAAAATCTGTACTAAAAGTCTTCTCAGCAGGTAAGAGCTCTGGCCCCTGTGTTGTGCTCGACATGCAGCCTGCTCTCGCCTGGAAGTAGAAAGTAGAGATGGACATTCATGGAGTTCCTGTGAAAATCCTTGTATTTTGTCTTTCGAATAAAGATTTTAATTATTTTATACACATTCCACACTTCCCCCTACCGTGGTATTTCACTTTTCAGTCTTCTTGGTCCATGGAGAAAGAATTAGATTGGTAAACTGTGAAATTTATTCTCAAAGTGCATATTCATATTACATGGTGAATTTGTGAATTTTGTGGAGTTCTGTATACAATTGTTTCAATCTAAAGGCTTTTAACCACTGAAACGGCGTGTCGACCTTGGGCTGCAGTGGGAAAGGTTGGTGTGTTGTTTGAACCCATGTCTGCTTTTCACCACGGGGAGAGCAGGAACAAAATTAAAGAATAAAAACACAATGCACAGCACAGTACACCCAGAATCAAACTATAGACAGCTCAAAGTGCATAA
This sequence comes from Knipowitschia caucasica, assembly GCA_964034765.1. Classification (NCBI taxonomy): domain Eukaryota; kingdom Metazoa; phylum Chordata; class Actinopteri; order Gobiiformes; family Gobiidae; genus Knipowitschia; species Knipowitschia caucasica. Next base: position 33,208,115 of record OZ035830.1, on the reverse strand, counting down.
CAAAACCTATACATAATCACAGTACATTAAAAATAATACATCCCTTCAGTTTTGTGCACAAAAAAACTTAACCTGGATTTGAACACAGGAAGATGGTTCCAAATTTCAGCTGTTTAAATCTGAATTGCTGCCCCCCCCATGTTTAGTTCTGACTCTGGGCAACAGCAGAAAGTCAGTCCCTGTGCTCCTCAGAGTCTGAGATTGGTTTCAGTGGGGGCGGGTCCTGGCTCAAAAATGTCCAAATTGACGTGCGCTGACATGCTGGCAATACCACCCCGGGCCGATGGGGGTGCACCCGGAATAAGAATTGCCAATTAGTCTTTACAGGATGGTCCAAAAGTCGGGTCTTGGCCCAAAGATGTGTCAATGCTGAGGGGTGTATTTTTTTGGACCACTCTAGTTTAGTCGCTGTGAATTTTTGAAGACTGACGCATGCGCAAATGCGTTTTTTCACATGATCCAGCCCCCGCGGCCATTTTGAAAGTGCCCATAGACGGCGAAAGTGATGGCACATTAGTTTGAGCGGCGGAGATAGGCGTGACTACGTCCGTTAATATTTACAGTCAATGGTTTTTTTCAATTTTAGTGACATGTTAGTAACATATGAACCAGCCCGGACTCTGAGGAGCACAGGGACTGGACTCCTGTTAGTGCCCAGAGTCAGAACTAAACATGGGGAGGCTGCTTTTCAGATTCATGCTGCTAAAATCTGGAACAGTCTTCCTGAAGATGTGAGACAGGCCTCCTCTCTGACAATGTTTAAAACCAGGTTAAAAACAGTTCTGTTTAGCTGTGCACACAACTGAAGGACTTTATACTTTTTTAGCTTTCTTTTTAATGTTCTGTGATTATTTATTATTTTAATGCTTTCTTGTTTTGTTCAGCACTTTGAGTTGCCTTGTGTGTGAATTGTGCTATATAAATAAACTTGCCTTGCCTTGCCTTGCCACATTGCACTAGCATGTCACAGAAGTAATTTGGTGCGAGGCCATGGAGAGACTTGCCACAAGCAGAGCTTCTTTAAAGTCTATTCTCTGAGTCAGAGCAGAGACCTGGGAACTGGACTAATGTGATCACACTTCCTACATGTTACCAGGACTAGAGCTGCCGCGTATATTTGGTCAGGGCATCCAGACTGAACACGCCTCAGCAAAAGACAACACCGCAATGCACTTTAAACGCAGCTTACACTTCTGCTTTGCCTGTCTGGAAAAGGCGCCATATGTGCAGTGGGAATCAGAATCAGAATTATTCATATTTCCATTGTAAATAACAGGAGGTCACAAACTAGTAATTTGCTTTGGCATAAGGCGCAAACAAGTTACAAAAAAGTACCAATAGATATGCATAAAACATCTTGATGAAATTCTAATATAAAAGTAACACACAATAGATATATACCAATAAGATTGAGTCTGAAAACGGAGACAATCACCTCTTTGTCACGCTGTAACAATGTTGTGCCGGTGTTGCTTTCATACACATTCTAACTTCCACTCGTTTTATCCCTTTATCTCCTCCCCTCTCTCCCGTTACAAAAATGATTTGGCACTGGAAGCACTTTGCATAGAAGACAAATAGACATGTTAATTATACCGCCGGGTCTTGTGGCTGTCAGCGTGAGGAGGACTAGTGGTGGGTGGTGGGACCAGAGGGGGGGGTCCTGCTGCTGCTGGATGTCACTAATCATGGGGTTTGACACGCCATGACACCGCACTATCTCCCCTGCACACCCGGGCGAGCGCTCACACAAACAATAGCTGCATACAAAGGCGCTATATTCGTGTCTTCATCATAATCACTGGCCTCCCTGTCCTCCAGGAAGAAAAATACAATGAGTCTGCCGTGAAATGTTGCTGCCAGGTAATTAAAGGGAGTTTTTTCTCTTTTTTTTGCGTTTTCTTTGTGACACATTCAGGTCGGACGTGGAAATAATGAAATAATAGTGTAAGATTGATGTATCGTTGTGCGACTGTACATAGAGTAATTGTCGAGATAACTTTCACAAACATAATGGAATCAAGTAATCGTTGCCAAACAAACAAAGAAAGTTCTTGCGCAGTTAATGGTGAAGAATGTGTAGGTCAGAGATGCTCCTGTGAGGTTCTCAAAGTGTGGGGCGGCGTTCAAAACATTTCCCGAAGTACACTCTATATCAGGAGAGTCCAAACTTTTACGTAAGATAGCCACTTCTGTTAAATCAGACTTGTCCAGGGGCTGATGACCCAGATAGTAAAACTGTTTTGACTGGATTTAGACTGAGAATGAGGTATTTGCACATTGAGTCAAGTTTGAGCTGAAGTTGGCTGAATGACAAATGTTTACTATCTCACATTAGCCCGTATGAACGTTTGTGGCACAATCAAAAACAAACATATACAAATAAAGTCAATTGCTGGATTCTAGAGATTTCCAAAGAGCTATGCCCATATTGGTAGAAGTTAGCTGGATAACAAAGACTTGGGAACCACTGCATTATTGCAATATTTTGTCTGAGGCAGTGTTTCTCAACCAGTGTGCCTTATGACTCTTCTTGCCACCCTGGTAAAGCCATGTTCCAGCTTCTTCCCTCAGGCAGAAGATATTGGTCGCTGAGATGCAAGACATCTCGCTATGCTAACAGCTTCTTTCCACAAGCTGTTAGGAGTCTAAACAGAGCCCTTAAATTGTTGCTTATACCCCTTTTATCGGATTTTTTGTCGTTTGGTGCCACAGTGTCAGCTGTTTTTTTTGCAAATGTATTCAGTTTTTATACTGCACATGGCAAATAAAATGAATCTGAATCTCTGGGTCAAAATAATGTGGGGAAAAAATTAGATGATTTGAAACTTTTTCTATGCAATACACTTTGATGATAAAGACTTTGCATTGTTCACAAAGGCTGCAGAGTTATATCAGCTTCAGCTTGTTGTGTGCCATGTGATTGTCCATCCACCCATTCTCCCCTTTGCCCGCCCCCCAACCCAGAAATGGACAATAAACTGCACCCATTTCAGAGCGCCAGCACCTCACTAATCCTCCTGCAGGTGCTGAGTCCACAGAAGGATGGCTTTGCTGTCAGTGATCTTTCAGCCGGGGGCTTCAGGCAAAGTGGGTTTAAGTATATTGCCCAAGGACACAGTAACAACAGACATCAGTGGGAGTCGGTGGAGAAGGTCTCGTGGTGCGCTTGAACCCACGACCTTCAGGCTCAAAGGCTACTACCAACTGAGCCACTGTCACCCCCAATGCCATTGTTGTCAATAAAAAATGTGTGCCAAAAAGGTTGGGGAACACTGGTCTAATGAGCCTCCAAGGACATCACCTTTGGAAGCACTGATCTACTTTTGTTAGAATCTTTTAGAATTATTTATGTATTTGTATGGATGGATGTGTTTCTGCGACTGGACATCTGAAAATCTTCTGCGGGGATCAATGAAATATCTCTATCTACAGTATCTATCTGCTCAGCCTTCTAAACTGTAGAATCCTATAACTAGCTTGTTGTTCCTCTTAATCCTGTCTAATAGCCTGTGTGCAGCTTTGTTGATCTCCGGCTAATGTCCACGTCAGAGAAAAACAGTGGAGGAAAAATGCAAGTCACGGCGTGGCCTCATTTGGCACCCGCTCCACTGGCTGTAGAACCTGACGGGGACCATTAGCCCGACACAAGCAGATATACCTCTAATTGTCTGGACTTGTGTAACTGTGGCATTTGGCTCCTCGCACAAAGACAGAGAGTGAGAGGTTATTTTTCGGAAGACTGCTCCCCTTTCAGACTCCGGCGGCACATTAAAGACTACAAGTGGGAAAGGATAAAGCCGTATCCCGTTTGCTCCAGGCGTACATGAAGAAATTTGAGAGGATTGAAGAGTTTGTGTAAAACTGCAGAAAATGGAGAAATGTCAAAAGGAGAAGCATTGATTGTGCGCCATAGCGTTGTCCCGTCTCATGCTGCAAAGATGAAATGGCTTTGAAAAGAGCCAAATGGTTGGTTAATTAAGTAAATCTAAGGATGTCAAACTCTATGAATACATAATTGGCAAAACCATGGCAGAGTGGTTAGCCTCCTCCAGCTTGAAAAAAAAAACATTGCTCGACAGTCAAGGGCGTCAGAAGTTTCGCAGTGGATTTAGCTTTGACTGAAAAGTAGAAAGCACAGTTTTCTCACATTTCTTGATTGGAACCAAATGCCGTAAATGTGCTTTTGCTTTACAGCACGGGAGCACATGTGTTTATGTGCAAGTGAACCTCGGAAAATTAGTAAAACACTAATTTTTGTTATTCTGTTTAGAATGTGAAACCAATGCATGACACAGACTCATCACACACAAAGTGACATGTTAGGCCTTTTACTGTTTGCCATGGTCATTTTGATGAATATGGCTCACTGTCCATGTTAAAATATCGTCACATTTTCTGAGATGCTTTAGTTGGCCTTTGGTGTCACCTGTGTTTGTACTGATATTATTGTTTTAAAGATGTATGTTATGTATTAAGAGTCCAGTTTCTTCAATGTAAGATGAATCAAACTAAAAACATTTTTTTATTTTGTTGCAAATCTCAGACCTTCCTCTTTGGACAAATCTGGCCCTTGGTCCCCCGTATGGGAACCACAGAATACATTCTTGTGCCAACATGGGTTCTTTGGTATTCCTGATTAGGACTTGTAGAGATTTCCCAAAGCTATAGATTTTTAAAATAAAAATTAAAAATGGCACATAAAGTGGATGCAAAATAGAAAAAAGTGGCGCGAGTATTGATAATTTATTTGTTTATTCTGTTACAAAAGCATAATGACTTCCTTCCAGGACACTTTGGTTAGAAAAAGAATATATATTTGTCAAATTCTTTAATATTTATTGACTATAGTTTCCAAACGTAATAACAACTTTCTGTAAGAAAAACAAGGGAACAAAGTAACTATAAACCAACAACAAAAAGTGATGAAACCAAAACAAATCCAAACACTTAAAAACACCAAGTCTTTTTCAAATTAACCAAATATTTGCCTTGTGTATAACTCCACACCAGTATGTCAGCAAGAGTTTATTTTTTTATTTTTTATTGGTATTATTTGTACACTATTCAAAGTGCAGCAATAACAATGCTTTCTCTCTCTCTCTCTCTCATCTCGGTATATTACAAACATGTAGATCATTTTTACAAATCAGTTCTAGCATTATAAAACATCTCTTTTTCGCCGGTAAAGCCACCGAGCCGGGCCTTGGCGGATCTGAGGACGCGGCGGTGACGGAAGTACACTGAAGGAGCGTGGTCCGAGCGGGAAAAAAAACCTAACATTTACTGGGGAAAGCCTCCTATGTACATCTGAGTGGAGATATGCTTCCAGTAAACTTGGACTGCGTTTTTTCTCTCGGTGCGTAATTTGGTAATGGTTTGACGCAGATTTGAAGGTAAAACAATGCATTTTAAGCAGAGCATGAGCAGCAGCGCGACATACGAATAAATACTAAACTATAAACAACCTCTTTAATAACAAAGTGTGAAGTGCAGTGCGATGTCGTTGTTGTTCACCTTTGGGTCTGTCACCTTCACGTTACTGCTTTGTCTGCAATGTTATGGCCGCGCCGTTTTATGGTTCCACAAAAATAAGACGTTAAAATAGTTATCTACAAAGAAAGATCATTCTGGGGAAGATTAATAATAATAATAATAATAATAATAATAAAAATGATATTTCCATGGAAGCAATCAGGAACAAGTTATGAGTTCAATCTTAAGAAAAGTGTATCCAAGTGCTTTTTTTCACGGGGAAATAGAAAATAGATACTTGACTCTAGACAAAGCAGTAAAATCAGTCGGTCAATGGATTTGGACTCGAAACGTGATTAAAGCTGGGGTACGTAATTTCAAACCCACAAAAATCTTTCGTTTTTTTTGTTTGTTTATTATGCACACAAAAAAAATCAATTTTTTTATCGCGCTTAGTGAATATACTGAAATTCAGAAACACATTTTTAAACGTTGTAGTTTTCTCTCAAAATGGATTAAGACATCACTCACTGCTTTTTGCTTTTTTACTGGACTTTCAAATGTCTTCAGACACAAAAGATAGTCATAACCACCATCGCTCCATCAGCAATCCCTCTGAATCACTTATTGACTCACAGGGCTCTTTCATAAAAGTATACAAGTATACAAGTATAAAAGTATTGTCTGAATGATATGAAAACAGCTATTTTCAGTCAAATTAGTTCAAAAAGTGTTGCATTTTCCAGGTTCTTTCTGTGGAGAATGAGCCAAAAGTTCTGTATTATTCATGAACCAAAAACATTTTCTACCCCATTTTTAATCCTCAACTTTTATACGCAACAGGAGACTTGAAATAACTTAGCAGCAAAAAAAAAAAAACAAAGTAAGAATTGTCATTACATGCATGCTTTTTCTTTCATAGGTATTCTTCGCAGTCTCTCCCATCCAGGTCAAGACAGACTCCCATTTGTTTGATGTGATCTGAAAGGATGAGCTCTGTAAAGATTACCTCTGGCTCACCTGAAACTCAAATATTTCGGTGAATCTGCCAGTCACACTAAGACTTCCACCTTCCTCTATGCGACGTACAGCCAAAAGAAAAGAGGTCAAATTCTCTTTTGTAGGTCGCCCACAATCGACTGAGAATGTGGCTCCCTCTGCAGAATAAGTGCTCTTTGTTCATCCCGGCGTGAGCAGAAGCAAGAGAAGGTGACAGAGTTGTGACGTGGCGTAACATGTGAAAATGAAAGAAGCAGGCTGTTTGTGTAAATAAACTTAAGTCACGGTTTATCTGTTTCAGCCACTGTGGTGAATTCAGGAGTAACTATCCACTTTTTAACAGCGTTTTTGCTAGCGTTTTTTTTCTCCATCATTTTTAGCAGATGAAGACACAGCATGGTAGCGCAGTGGATGTAGCTTGAGTGTCACGGCCCTGGGTTCGGTTCCACTTCCAGGCCAGGATTTTCTATATAGAGTTTGCATGTTTTCCTTGTATCTGCTCCGGTTTCCTCCAGGTGCTCCGGTTTCCTCTACCACTAAAAACATGTACGATAGGCATGAATGTAATGATGGTGTTGATTGGGGGTCTTGATGCGCCAGCGTGTGCGGCGTCTTGCAAAATATATGAACTCTGAATAATGTAAAGCGCTTTGGGTGATCTTGGTCTGTAAAATTACTTACTTAAACAAAATCTGTTTTTTTTTTCCTTTTTTGAGTTTCTGTCCTTGTAGATTATTGTTGTTAAAAGAATAACATCATTCCCGACATTGTGTGATTATAGTGGCTGAAGCAAACGAACCATGACATATGTTTTTATTTTTACGTTTGTCTGTTTTACGTGACTTAGGTTGAGCTTTACAGAGTTTTGTAGAATTGGTCTGAAAAAGTTGAAAGAGCAAAAATACATGCATGTGAAAACCAGGGTAGAAAACTGTTTTGAGAGTGAGGAACTACTCCTACTACTGATTGTATTACATCACTCTTGTTTAAAAGATAGGTACCCCAACTTTAAATAGAACTCTTAAAAGTGCACTATTGGGACAGAATGTCTGCCACCTTTTGTCCAGACAAACAATAACGTTTCCCTTAATATTCTCTTTATTAAACCATTCGATCTGAGAAACAATTACTTTAAAGGAGACATATTATGAAAATTTGTATTTTTTTTTGAGCTTTTCAACAAATTGCATGGTTCCCTCATCCAAAACAAACCTATAGTTGTTTTTAGCTCCACCAAGCTCAGAACAGGAACTTCAGGTACAAACACATCCCCCTCTCCCTTCTGTCTGAGGCTCCTGTCGAAAACCTGGTACACAATAGTTTTCTGCTTTTTAAAACAAAAGTGTCGTCTCCGAATTGGCAAAATCTCGGGTAAAATTACATTCTTTAAGAGCTTTTGGCTGTGTTTGCAGTGAATACAGTCTGAATTTGAAGTCTAAATAAATTCAACAACTCCCTCTAGTGGTAGCGCAGGGAATGACATGCTCAGACCATGTAATAATGTCTATCACTATAATTTCAACAAAAATTATTAAAATTATTTGAAAATTATTTCAAATTTCACATTCTATAACATGAAACCAAAGTCTCTGTATATTATTTTAGGACCAAAAAAATGCATAACATGTCTCCTTTATAATATATTTATCTATATCTATAATCTATAATTATTACTATCAATTATCCAGGAGAAACAATGGTGACAAGCAGATGGCAGAACAATTGCATAGTGCATCTTTGTTTTCCTTTTGTAGCAATCATTTCAATTGTTATTCACATTATATCACACACATTGTCACCTCCCAGTGTCTGTTCTCCATAATCCTGTGTCTGTCATAAACTGCATGGTAACTTAATGAGGATATGCTATGAATGTCACAACAGTAGTATACAGTGTATGGTCGGTACTATACAAACACATCCAGCTAGTATCCTTTGTCTTTCTTTAAATCACAAATAATCTCTATAATCTCAATGCTGTAGCAACAATGTACGTATATCTGTGTGCAAGAGTTACAATGATATGGCACGGGGAACAAGGCATGTCGAATATGAGGCGCCAACAGCGATCCAAGTATCCACACACCAATGCCTCTGTTGTCACGCGAGAAACGTAGCATATGTCAAACTATATGCTACACAAAGCATCCTCCGGCAATGGCGTGACGGCGAGCGATCCGACGGCGTTCATGGTCCAAAGTGTAAGCAGTTGGTCTTCCCTGTTTGCGTTTTTGTGCAAAGATCCATCCGCCATTTTGGATTGAATCTAGGTAGTCAGGAGTCATCAACAGTGGAGGTGGACAAATTGCACACACACACACACACACACACATGACTAACACCGATAGCTCAAGTTGAAATGGCCCGTTCGCGAGGGGGGAACACTTCGACGAGTTTATTTCACACTTATGAACAATGTAAAAAATGCAAAAACCTTGAATAACGGCTTCTTTATTGCAACGCTCTCCGCCTTTCTTTTTTTTCAGCATCTCGTCTCCGAACACTTAGAAAAAACGGTGCAAGTTTTTTTTAGTATAGTTCATTGTAGGGAGTGGTTTTGGCGCGTTTTGGCAGTAGAGTCTTGTACAAGTCGAGGGTGCGGGAGCTGGGCCGCCTGAAGAGGGCCGAAAACCGGGGCTTTTTTTCCGTGTTTTTGTGGTGTGTACAGTCTCCCCCTTTTTGCCTCCCACCCTGTGTAATGCCTCGCCACCAGCAAAGCGTCCACAGATCACATCCCAGACGCTCCGAGCCCCATGCTGGCAGTGTGGCTCATACAGGGCAGGGTTTGGACAGTTTTGGGGAAGTCGTGGGTGAGGATTCGGCCGTTCTCGCCCCCGTTCCCGTTCCCGCTCATCCTGGTCATTGTGGAGCAGCGCATGGCGTCGTTTATGGATTGCTGCAAGAAGGAAAACGAAAAGAAATAGAGAAATAGTTAGTGTCGGGCTACATTTTGGACAGTGGCTTTCATATTTCTGATCATGTTTGGATACGTTTGATCAGATATAGAAAGCAATACGGATACAATTCTAAAACTGTGCTGCTTGTATGGCAGGGTCTTTGTAACGGTTAAAGCTGGGGTACCTGCTTTTCAAACCATAATATAATTAACTATATAATCTATCTATGCTTAGAAGGTTGGTAGAAAACAAACATTTGAAGATAGCACTGCTTGATTACTAGCCTCTTTACATTTGTGTCTTGTTGAAAGTAAGCTTCTAAGCATTAAACATAAGAAGACAATTTTTTTTACATTTCTAATCTAGTATGTAATCTTTATTTATATAGCGCCTTTCACAGACCAGAGTCACGAAGCGGTTTACAATTGTGGGAATTTGTGTATCACTCCACACAGAGATGGGAGCGAGGTCGCCAGTACAGGAGGCAAAGTGGTAGGGGGAAAACAGAGTACCCGGAGGAAACCTACACGGACACGGGGAGAACACGCAAACTCAACTCAGAAAGGCCCTGTTCCGACCGGGATTCAAACCCATCCATTATTGGCCGGTGGGTGTAATCTAACTCAAAACAGTGTAGTCCTATGACTAGTCTCACATTCATGTATTTTTGGTCTCTGAAATGTCTTTGGATTAGCTTTTATGCAACAAAAAGAGAGGACCACCCTCACTCAGCCAATCAGTGCGCAAAAATACATATATATTTTTTGAATGATAGGAAGATACCATGTTTTGATCTGATTTATTCATTTTACTTTGGGAAGACAATTTCATTATGGATTATATATACAAGTACATAAAATACCTTTAATTCACACAGAATACCATGCATCTTTTTTGTTTACACAATTCTTGTCTTTTGCACTACCCTGACTGATCCTGTTGATGCCAAATGCTACTTGTACATATCTCCACTGTGAGATTAATACAGTTTGATCTTCGCTTAAAGAGTTAAATTAGGTACCCCAGCTTTAAGGGATAGGACATGATAGATTTAATTGATAATTATATGAATGCTGTAACTGGTAGAGCAACGACTCCATTGTCAGCCTGAATCCCGTGTGTGGTCGCTGCTGGAGGATAAGCTAAGTCAGCGTCCAAATTGGTTATTACAGCGAGGAAACATAACCGGACATTTGAGACCAGCAAATTGTTTCACTGACCAATTCTCCACCATGTCCTGCTTTGTAAATGGTGCAGAGCTGAAGTTGTTTTTTTCTCTCTCTCTCGCCCCCCTCCCAGTAGAAGCAGTTTCTGAGCTGGAGAAACCGCACTAACGACGTGTGTGTGTTGGGTTTCTGTGTTGGCTTGCCAATTTGGACCGATTAAATTGGGCAACGCAAAGTGTGATGTGGAGCAACTGGTGAGTGTTTGCAATGGAAGCGAACTATCACACCCGCCCAATGTTTTTTTTTTCTTTTTACAAGCCAAACACATACAGAGATAACAGGTGCACCGTTGCCTGCTGATTAAAATACATCAAGATTTTCCCGTTGCTCTTTTGTAGTGTGAATGGATTGGGTGCGAGGGATTGAGTGGTTCTTTGATGTCAAAAGAGGAAATCAAAGTAGACTGTTGAATTAATCTGAAGGCCAAATGGCAAACAGGGAGGTGAGGCCAAGGAGTGATTCAATCTAAATGAACATTTAAAACAGACAATTTCAGGGACAAAAAAAAAAATCAGGAAAGTTGGGACATTGTGTAAAATGTAAATGAAAACAGATATTGAAATTTGTACTTCAAAAATACTATACTGTAGCATTCTCAACAACGCACAAACACAGAGACCTAATCCCAAATAGGTAATCAGGCATAATACCTGTTTATTTTGGTGAATTCTTAACTTAATGCAATGTGGAATTGTATATTTCAAAGCTGACTATTTTGCTTTGTGTATTTAACAGTGTAATTTCCCTAGTGTGGAATGCAAACATAATTTCAAGTGTCTATTTTAAAACAAAATTACAAATTACTCTTATGACAGAAATATTGCAACCGCCGTCTTACTTTCATGACATTCATTTACCTCTGTGACATGTTAGTGAGATATGAACCAACTTGGACCCTGAGGAGCACAGGGCCTTCAGATTTATGCAGCTTAAATCCAGTAAAGTCTTCCTGAAAATATGAGAAAGACCTCTCCTCAAAACCAGGTTAAAAACAGTTTTGTTATCTTTTTAGTGTACTGTGATTATTTTTGTTTTTAGCACTTTGAGTTGCTTTGTGTATAAACTGTGCTATACAAAAAACTGCCTTACATTTGAGCAATGTTTTTCAACAGCTACAATGTTGTATGAAACTTTCCAAAACAGGCCTCACATAGTATTACATTTTAAGATTAAATATATAAGATTAGCAAATGGGGAGATTGTCTGTTCACCCAGTGTGCAAATTCTGATTCCAATTCAGTTCATAGTCACCAGATGTAATGGTTTGACTAAGTTGTCATAACTGAATATCAGATCTACATCCAGATAGGAGCAGGCACAAAACAATGCTTACATCTGTCCATGCGACATGATGGAGCCCTGAATCTCCTCCCTGATGGTTACAGCTCGTATCATGTAAGACCATCATGTAATAGCCAATGGAAATCTTCTCAGACACAATTAACTATTATTGCTACAAAAAAATATTTTTCCTGAGGTTAATACTGAGGAATATCCCTGAAAGCCCTCCGGTACTTAAAGAAAAACATTTCCAATTTCTGTAGGTTTAGATCGACAGATAGCTTTTTCCATACTGTGGGAGATTATAGGCAAGGAAGCAACATTTCCATGGAAACAAGAGGCTCTCCTCCAGGGCAAGCACGAGTTAGAGAGACCAGCTTGAATTCCTATTTTTGGTGCAATGAAAACATCCAATATGAATAAATTAAACGTGTGTGTTTTGAATTAGTTATTTAGTAACTGTGTTCTCCCTGTTGATCCTCGGCAGCGATGTTGACACTAGGACATAGACATATCACATTCATTCACTAAAGGTATCATTTCAAAGTTAGATTCTGATTCATGCTAAAATATAGATGGTAGAATAGTTTTTCAAATGTGTTTCGTTTACATTGGACACTTCATCCCAACTTTTCCATGACTAGTTGTATTGAATAGTTAGACTTTGTTAAAGCAGTGATGACACAGGAGCCGCGCCAGGCCCCGGTCTTATGGCAGACAGATAAAAGGATGTTCACCACAATGGCCCTGCTTTGCAAAGACAGTCAGCGAAAAGAGAGAGCGGCACAGACGAAGTAGATAGATATGTACCACTGTGATTCAAATTGCCCTTTTACCTGCATTTGCAAAATCTTGAAAGAAGAAAATACTAGACTGGTCTGAAAAGTTGAATTATTGTTAGAGAGGTTTTTATAGCACCATCTGAACCAGTGTGTGGAAACTTACTGCAATGCAGACATAAAGGAGGTATATAATGCCAAATGTCTTTCTTTGGCAATTGTTTCAACATTGTTGTTGCCTTAAACAGACCTGGAGGTGTTTTTAGATCCATTCACTAATACCAGGAACTTCCATTACATAATCATCACAGACAATGTCTAAATGTTGGCAGTTACTCAGGTGAAAATACAATCTTAACAATTGTTGTGTTTGCAGCTGGTGCCTCTCTCTGGTGGTAGCATACGAAGTTACAGGCAGAGATAATTGTTCACCCTTTTTACTTGTCTCACCAAATATTTCACATTCAAACTGTCTTTAATGACCAAAGACAATGCATTATATTTCTGCTTTAAAGACTTTTTTTTCTCCCCCTTCTCTTGAATCCAAATAGTATTTAAAATAATATCTAGAGATGGATCTTCACAGCTATGATAAGTAACACATACGGTATAGACAGTCGCTCACATACTTCTGGGTTAGTTTTTGTGTATTTGAAGTAGCTCCATAAACATCCCTCAAACTGAATGGCAAAAGGGCAATTTTAAATCAAGTGATGGACAAAACTACAGGGTCAGTGACGAGGACGGGTGTTGACAGAGGCACAGGAGAGCGTTGCTTGCAGTGGACGCCATTTTGGCTCTGTACGGTTAGATGGACGGGTGAGCAGAACGAGCATCATCATCATCATAAAGGCTTGAACACAGTGTCTCCTACCCCATAGCTGTTAGCTCTGCATGCTCTTATATCTTAACAGTGTTGTTGGCGTACAGGCCGTAGCTCTGCAACTCTGTGTAGGGGGCGCTAGCACCACTGTCTAAGGCTGAGCAGTGAAAGGCCTGAGCGGCTGTGGCAGCAGCAGCTCTCGCGGTTGACACCTTCATTCGACGAGACTCGGTCCGCGATTTGTAGCAGAACTCCACCAGAGCTACCAGCATGGCCAAGCCCAATCCACCAATCAGGATGTAGAAGACGCCTGCCACATTACTGAGGCTCAGAGCGCTGGTCTTGTCCTGGAGTTTGAGAGACGAGGAGAAGGCAGGGAGGAGAGCAGATCATAAAAACAAACATGTATTAGCTACAGACAGAAAGAGCAATGGAGAAAACACACCAGTGGTTCTCAAATGTCATATTTGTAAACTTATTGATGCTGAGACACAAGACTTTTGTCCTTGTACTTTGATTTTTCCCCCCAGCCTTGTATAGAAGCAACACTTTCAGGATGTCAGTGTCAACCTTTAAAAAGTAATCTTTAAAGAGAAGAAAGAACAAGAAAAATAGCCTCATGCTACATCGTGTGATAGTACACTTGAAACTCTGTAGGCTGATCTAATACAGTTCCCCCAAAACACAAGTTGTGACTAAGATTAATGAAACAAGTAAAAAATAAAGTATTAATCTAAAATATATGATGTTGTTGCTGGCTAGCTTGTTTTAAAACCAGGTAACTTAACTTTAACTTTATCTTTAGTTTGGATGCAAAAAACAGATGTACTGTTGGTTACTACCATCTAGATGGATTTCGGATGGAGAAACGTTTGAATAGTTGTAGTCGTAGTAGTTTACTTCTTAAAAACTTTTGAGAATTATGAATATTAGATCTTAGGTCACAAGTTTATTTTGGTCAAACTATTTTATAGGAATAAAAACAGGCCCTGGGTGTGTGGAGTATCCTCATTCAGATTCATGTTGCTGGCTGAAGTATTTGCACCGCACAGTTTGAGAACCACAGGCGTATTGTACATAACAAAAAAACAGAACATTCACAATACAAACGAAACGGCAAAAGTACAAGACACAAAACCGAGAAAAATGAATCTATCCCACAAAGCAAATACACTGCAAACCATGGTGTAACCTTTTGGTACACTGAAAATCTATATTCAAATATTACATTGAAAAATGTCTTATTTTCAGAGACCAGAAATAAGCCAGGGCTGAAATAACTTATTTATGTACTTGGTGATTAAAAAGAGGAAATTAAAGCACTTACATTAAATGATGTGGGGAAAAAAGGCCATTGATTTGTGTCCTCATTAAAAACAACGCCAACCATTTGATTTAACAGCGGATTTATCTGCCGCAATTTTAGCCTTAATATCATTTTTCTTTTCACTGCAGTATATAAGAGATTGTGCCAGTGGTTGACAGTGAGGCAATAAGTAATGGACATCCTCGCCAAACTCAGCAAACACATATTCCTTCCTAATACATAGACTTCATTTTAGCATATTTATAAAACACATTTCTTTTTGAGCTATGACATGACCGGCCTGTATTGTTGCTTTGTGAGATAGGTCGCACAATCTCAATGGAACTCCACAACGTTCATTGCAATAATTCTGTCCTCAAAGTTCCCTGAATCGTGCTAAGAAATCATTTATAACTACACTCACCTAATCCTTATGTCACATGCTGTATTAATATCACAGTTTAACACTAAGGCTCCCAGAGTTATGAAACTACTGGAACTCCCAGAGCCGCCATTTTGACTGCTCCCGTTTAACCTTTACTTCAGGCTAAAAGTGGTTGAAATATCATTAAAAAACCAAAATAAAAACAGTTTGGTCAAATGCTGAAAGTAAACAGTGCGTTGCTATGGTATCCAGCACTTGCCCTTCTCTGGCTCTTCTACATTCAAACCAATAGAACTCAAAAAGAGTGGAAAAAGTTATCAAGTTATGAAGACCAAAAATGTTCATACACTGAGCAATTACACTTCCAAAACATAAAGGTGTCAAATTGACTGCTATGGGAGTTCTAGTGTTAAAAAGGGCCTGACTCCTGCCTTCTATCTACAGTTTTTCCCTTTGTTTAGATCACACATTTATAGTGTGTGACCTGAACAAAGGGTCACACACTATAGTCTCTGCTGGTCTCTGCTGACTGCATTCTTACTCTGCTCACACACAACTAATCCAGTATTTATCTAAAATGATCCTATTACTGTACCTAAACCGTATACTAGCCGTTGCGCAAGAGCCTGTAGAGTAGACATGAGCTGACAGTAATGACAAAACCACGTACTTCGAATTTAGAAGGAGCAATTTGGAATAGAATGTCACCACATGCCTTTCATTTAGATTCTTATTCCTTATATGCGCAATATTTTTGAAGGACGAATACAATTTAATGGCACTTTAGAGCTCCCGGAGGTAAGCCAGGTCCTTCACGGCACACATAAGACTAATATACAACATCAATATTGTAAAGTGGACTTAATGGGTTGGATAAAACCTCTTCAGTTTGACAATACTTTTGCTTTAGAATCTCAAGTTCTACTCTACAGGTCTGCACGTCTTCCAGAGAGCTACCTAAAAGATTAAACATTATAGGATTACAGAGGGAACGTTTATAACTGCATGTAACTTAAAGTGGACAAACCATTCATTTCCATTTGCATTTAAAGATAATTTTGGTCAATTCTTTGTTTTAGAAATTGAAATGATCGTTATCAGAGCAGAAGTTATAATACTTCTCCCCTGCTAACAGCAAGACCATTAAACAAGCCTTCAAGAAAACATTAACTCATTGACTGCCACTGACGTATTTGTCTGAGACCCTCTATGTGACTGGGGATTACAGGACAATGAAAATAGATTAAAAAACACTTATTTTTGCTGATCCAAGTAGACAATCCAGTCTTTCAGAATCTGGTTTGACATTTCACATGAAATAATATTCTGTGGGTCTTGAGAATCAGTGAAATCATCAAAAACGGCTGGCAATCAATGAGTTAAGCAACCGGGCTGTTAATATTTTCATCTGTTTGTCATCACAGCTTGAGTGTAAAAATGCTCAGATACTGTGTTGTGGGTTTCCAAACAATGTGGCAATCCAGTGAGAATCACAATAACGGGATTTCTTAGTGATCATAACCATTTTAATATACATACAAGATTCCTCGACTGAGCAAAATTCAGATAGTCAAATGGTTGATATGTCCTCTTTAAGTTAGTTCCTATTCTGGATAGCACTGTCCTGACACTACTGTCTGAAGCCATTTTGATAGAGATGATTGCAATCAGTTTCAATGGCCCACTTGTATCTGCAGAGGATGTATCTGGACATACGACTCAACGGTGGAACTCCTCGGGCACAGTCATATGTAACCTTGTCTGAACTTTCTGTTAAGTCACATTAATCTTTGCATGGAGGATAACACATTGCTGAGAGTCTGTCTGAGAGGCTGTGAGGTGACGGGACAGTCGCGCGAACTAACCTTGCGTCCAGAGTCCGTGTCTCCACACTCCCCTTTATCGTACCACCATTTGTTTTTCAGTTTGTCTAAGACGGCTTGCTCATTGAGTTTCAACACCGCTAGATTTACTGGGATTCTTCCGACATAAGGAAATAACATAAATAACATATGGCATGTTATTTTATGTTATTGAAGTAGAAAGTAAAGTGCAGCATAGACAGGTACATAGAGGTGGTTTTGTAAAGAAAGAGTCACACCACATCACAGACACAAGTTATCAACATTCTTTTCAATGATATGCTTTAATACTCCATCTATCTCCTTCCAACCGCAGTAGATGTGTATTATATATCATGGTGGGTAACCGGCGCACTGCTCGCACACATGCAAAAGGGAACTCTCACATTTAGAAAAGTGCTTCCTGCTTAATTAAACAATAGTGATTTATTATAGTTCATTTTTAGGTCGCATTTAGTCCCTGGGTTAGTCCCTCATCCCGTCCTGAGGCAGTTCCCCAGTGATGCAGCTGGACGTGGGCCGGTTACCCGCTCTTCCCCTGAGCTCCACACACACACACGCACACATAGGGCGTGTGGTGGTGGGTTACCCGCAGGGCTTAGCAAACTGGCTCTGACCTTGGAGTCCCCGCCCCCGCTGCCGCACTCTCCCTTGTCGTACCACCACTTGTTTTTCAATTTGTCCAAGAGGCCCTGCTCGTTCAGTTTTAAGACTGCCAGGTTTACGGGGTTTCTTCAAAATAATATGAAATGGTCATTAGGAAACAGATATAGAAAGATTGGCTGGTCTCATGGTGGTGATCATGACAACATTGACTTTGTGCTATAAAAACTCCTGCGTGTGGCTATTGAAATGAGGCAGGAGACTGGATGCATATGAGTCAGGACTGGACTATCAGTAACCCAGGTTTTACCAAGCAGGGGCCTCAGAGTGAGACATGCTACACCGGGCGGATGCTTTGGATGAAAAGCTGTCGAAAAAGATGCAATTCCCTTTGTTGGCATCAAACACAATTGTCCATCTCTAAAGTGATTTGGAAACTGTTGCTTAACCAATGACTAAATATTAACTACTGTAGTTTTTGTGCTGTTTTTTCTCATTTGACGAACACTAGTCACAGTCAGTAAATTTATATGCCCACTTATACCACAACGTCACACAAGTACATTGAAATACTGCCAACTTTCAAGTTAATGAGTCATATGTATAACAGGATATGGTTTGATTTGAGTTTAGGGCTGCATGGTTAATTCGTAATTTTAGTGGAAGTTTTTAGATTACATAATTTCCTTTACAAATGGCAAATGATCTTGTGGCTTATTATACTATTCTGGCTGTTTCTGTGTTTGGAAATCCAGAAACAAGTATAGAAATATAAAGCATATTTTTTTATTAGTTGAATGCCAGAATGTACAGAAGGAAAAACTTGCTTGTAATTTTTTAACAAGTGTAATGTAATACACCTCTTTCACGTTTTAGTTTTCTCACAAATTGTAATTGTCCTACTGCACATGGAACATCCTCCAAGCTTCGAAACCAAAATCAAACGGTTCTTAGTCTTAATCTTAAAAATCGGGCAGCCAGAGTTGTAATTACTTTCTTTGAGTATTGTATGGCAGCATTTCAACGGCATCCCATATAAAGTTACTGACTGGGTCTTTGCCGAGGTCGTGCCATAGAAAGGAAAGTGCATGAAACAGCCGCACCCAAGGCATCCTCCTCAAACTCGCTCTGTCTGGTTTCTCCTAGAGCTGATGGCTGCGGACAAAAACCCACTGCATCTACGCTTCAAAGCAAAGCAGAATCGGCATCAGATTAGCATAATTTGGTCTTCTCTCCAATCAGCGCCCATTCTTCCCTCTCTCTCCCTGCAGTTTTGAAGGAGCAGATTCTGCCTTCTTTTGCTAGAGTCGGTGCAGAGAGTCCAGGTCCGCGGCCGCGACTTCACAACGCAGCTGTAGGTGTCCTCAGAGCTGGTAAAACCTCTCATTAAAACAATCCCAACTAAAAAGAAAGAAATCATGGATGGTCTGTTAGTTTGCAAGTTTAGTGCGATGAGACATTCCACTCAGCAGGCAGCAGGCAGAAAGGGGAAAAAAAAAACAGAAACAGGCACTCAGCGCATCCTGTAATATAAAAAGTTAGTTTTTTTTAAAAAAAGGTACAGTGCAGAGGATTTGGGGAAATCTAAACATGGTATATTTCAAAGATGAAGTTGAATTCTAAATCAGATTCAAATCATGTCCAATCAAATCGTATTCATATAATGTGTATGGTTTTTTTAGTATCTGTGGATGGAAGGTTTTCAGAGGCTGTTTTCAAGTTCAGTGTTTGCTAATCAGTGATACAGAAAGGCCTGGGGGGGGGGACCTTCATCATTTCATATGAAGGTCCAATTAAACTGCAAAACAGAACATTTCAGTTAATATGGTCATCAAAACAAATACGTTGTTTTGTAATTTTATATTTTATTCATGGGCTTTAGCGTACTTCCATATTCGAAGAGCTGTTTTCTGCTATAAGAAAAGTTAACTGTAATATGCACTGTCCGTTTAATCAAAATGATAATGAATGACTATCAAAAAAATATACAAATATGTGGATAGAAATATATTATCATTATTTATATCATTATTAAAAGAAAAATAAAGACATAAATTCAAATATTTTTCCCATAATTTTCCAACTTGTATGTTTGCGTTTCCTAGAGATTCACCATTGTCATTACACAAGTGAAGTGAGACATAGGACAGATGTTTCCCAGAACAAAAAACTACTGGAGTTTTTAAACAAAAGAACCAAAACAAAGCCAGCTCCACTGACGCTGAGACAATTAGCTTCTGTAACCAACTAAAAGATTCCTCTGATATAACACTGCCTTTCTACTTTTGCAAGTCAGACAGGTGCTTATTCAATGTTCAATACATGCAAACAGAGTCAAACTACCATTTATTTATTAAGGACTCACATACAGGCACAGGATCCATATCTAAGAATAATGAGAGAAAACTATCCATGGAATAAAACCTACAGCCCCACCGGCCCTTTCTGGAACCAGTTTGACACCCCTGATCCAGTTCATAATCAGCACTAAACAATTTCAATACTATGTCACTAAACTGCAAAAAAAAAGAGATGATGTGATAAATGCTTAAATCAAGTGGTTTTATCTTCATTTGGGTAAATTCTGACAGGATTAAGTTTATTGTACATAATACATCTTGCACAAAAGAGACTATATATCAACCTTTTTAACATGTTTGCACACTTCCCGTCTTTTTGAGTGATTCTATCGATGCCAAATGTGACATGTACATTTCTCCTTTGTGAGATCAATAAAGTTTTTCTTATCTTATCTCAAGATCTGTTGCATTTTTTTTGTCTCATTCCAAGGGAGACAAGATAATTCTGCATGTCCCATTGGCAAATCTTGTTTTAAGGCAGTCATAATGCTCAAATTAAGATACTTTTAGCCAAATCTGAGCAATTTTGTACTTATTTTTCATCACTTTCTGCAGTGTATATACACGTAGTCCTAGATGTGACAAAATCCTCTACAATGTACCTTTTAAAAACTTTATAAAGTTCATTTTCACTTTGTTAATTTAAACACATGCGCCATACAGCAGCGTACTCCATACATTATGACAAATATTAATTGCAGTTCAAGATTGTTTGAAGTTAACTTTTCAACATTAACCATACAAGCACTTCTGTCTGATGAGGAATGAGCAGGATATTCACTTCTGCTTTGGTCATTCAAAACATTTTAATTAAAGCGGTTTAAAGTGTTAATAAATCTCCAAGTCAGACGTCTGTGAATGGCCACAGTGGCAACCTGAAATTAACACACATCACCCTGGTAATTAACTGAGAGAGAGGGAGAAAGGGGGAGAGAGTGTGAAGGTTTTGTATGAATATGTGTATTGTTCATTTGTGGGACTAAACGTCGAAGTGGAAGGAGCCATCTCAAGTCAAGAAATTCAAATCAGAGAAAAAGTAAGTTTGTGCTGTCGCTATGTCAGGCCAGCTCCATGTAAAGAACTTTTTGTAAATTTACTGCTACTACTACTACTACTACTACTACTACTACTGCTGCTGAAACTGCTGCTACTGCTCCTGCTGATACTATTACTACTTACTGATGTTGTTACTGCTGCTGTGTAGATCAATTGATAGATCCCAAATTACAGGCTGTGACCACTGGCTTAAAATATGTCTCCAGAAAGACTTAAAATTATTTCAATTGCACCGGCTCCTTTATGCAACAGTTAAAGAAGCTATACCCGATTTATTTTATAATGAGTTCATAAAAAGGCGTTTTACTACATAAAAGTTGTATTATAATCCGTAATTTAATTGAAAACTTGAACTCATTGATTCAGCTTGAGTATGAATTCAGGCCGTAAAAAGTGCTGAGTAGAGACTTGGCGTGACGCTCGTTCTCCTCCAATCACAGAACGAGGCTGCGTCCTCTAGCCTCCACAGCGCTGCATATTAGCAGAAAGTGGCTAACTCCTCTGACGGGTGAATATACGTAGCGTTGGCTTACATGGTATCCTCTGGAGAGAACAGCGGGAAAGGGACTGCGACGGATTATCTATGATCGAACATTTAGGCGTGAAACTAGCGGTAATCTTTCAGTTATATATTTTGTTAGCAGTGCGTTGCTTTGGTACCATTTCATCAGTGATTGGTTTACAGCTTACAAGAAGTTACGCTAATGCTAATGTTAGCATATGTATCAGATCGCAAATAAAACTAGATGGAAGCCTGTGAGCGAGTTGGGGGGCGGTGCTAAACATTCAAACTGAGAAAAACCCAGCAGAAACTGGTATAGCTCCTTTAAAGCTGGGGAACCTAACTTTCACATTTCTATCAAAAGCACCTCTGCCAGATAGTCAGATCAGCGTTTTTCACAGAAAAGTTATGAAGAAAGGAACGTCCTCATTCAGCCTATAAACTCCCAAAGGATCAAATAGTGGTTCTCTTTCGTACAAGTATGCCAAAGGTCTACACCCTGCTGTGGCCTGATTTGTTACAAGACACTTTCTGTTGAGACAAAAATGGTTATTGAAATAAGATAAACAAACCATCTGACTGTGAGAGAAATATTTCTCGTTAACATGTTGCAACCTTTGGCTGTCGACCAAGGTGCGATCCCACAAGACTCCTGAGTGAATCTCTCCATATGGTTCCTTCATTCCAGTCATTAAAATGAACGAGGCCAATCACAGATACATTAAAAGCTTGAGATGGCACCCTCCTCTCTCTCTCTCTCTCTCTCTGATCATTGGTAGTAAAAACTATTACGAGTGGGAACTTGGTGTTAACGTCGTAGGGAAATGGCAGCTGCTGTATTTGGACGTAGAAGAAAAACATCCCAAAAAAAATAAGAAAATACATCATCCATTTCATTCATTATTACAGTGCGTGTGCCAAGTGCCAATGTACTGTAACTCTGCTGGTTTGAAGGTGCGAGGCAGGACTGAAGTGGAGAAGTGGCCATATGGGACGCCTGCTTTGAGCTATAATCCCTTTTTCAAGAGGTGCATTTGCATATTGTGTTTCAATGGGGATGTCTCCAGTTCAAAGCTGTATCACTTTAACAAGGAAACGCTTAATTGTGAGTTATTTGTTGAATGGCCACTTTCCCACAAGCCCCGGCTCTCATCACATGCATCACACGCTAATGCCAGAACATTTGAATGAAAGTTGTGACACTCGAAAGAAAGACAAAATCTTCGGATTGATAAACAAATCAACGGTTATGTTAAAGCCACACAGTAATGTAGGCAACATATTGAACAGGACTACAGCTGCAACTAACGATAATTTCTAAAATCGATGAATCTAGTGAGTTTTTCTCCAATTAAAGTTACGTTCCTTTTGAATGTAAGCGCTGTTAGACCCGCCCCCACAGGTTCCTGATTGGATGCAAACAGTTCAGAAAACTTGGGACAGCTGAGGTACCTCACCATTGGTCACTCTATTCTCCTCCTTTTTAATATATTAATCATGAAACAGACTTGATAATAGATAAGAGATAAGATAAAAGGGCCATAATATGTATTCCTATAGATATGAAATACAATTGAAGTTGCAGATATCACCTTTAATTGATAAAGTTTGAGTCGGATGTGATTTTTATCTAAATTTGATGCAGAAAAGTTTAAGTGAAGCAGCTGGGGGACATTATCATAGATAATGTTTCCAGACCAAACTATTTCATAATTAACTTGAGACGTTTATGCATTTCTTTTGTTGGCATTAACGATTAATCAATAACTAAAATTGAGATAACTTGATTAGTTGTGATATAGTGATTAATAGATTCATCATTACAACTCTTACAACAGGACACATGTCTTCAGTGATCTTGGCTCCATCTAAGGCAGTGCTTCTATAGTATTTTCTGCCAGGCCCCGTATGGAAGAAGAAAACATTTAGCACCCCCTCAATGGTCTCTGCCTTTAAATGACAAAGTGGCAGAGTTACTTACTTAGTTAGTTACTTCCTTACTTCCATTGTTTTGAGCCAGAATATCAAAGCCACAGCAGTAATAACATCAATATAAAGTCCTCACAGACCTTTCTTAATAAATGAGGATGTTCTTCTTATTGTCTTTCCTGTTTGAAGCAATCTGAACTGTGGGGATAAAAGTGTTCGCTTGCAAACAAGATCCCCAGGGCAAAGTTTGAAGCCCGCTGGAGTGGCAGAGCTGAGGGGGCGGACAGGGGACTGTAAGACAGCTGTCATGTGCCCTGGTGGTCAGAACGTAGCACGCCCCTCTATTTGAGTGAGACTGATCTAAGAGGTGTCTAATGTAGCACTGCGTATGACTAATAAGATAAGGCCAACTTTATAACTTTGTCTGAAAACATGTATTTGGTTTGCTACATTTTAAACATTCCTTTTTCAAGCTGTAGCCACAATGCAGTATGGCACCAAGACAATAAATCATTTTGACAAAATACTAAAGGGAGACAATTTGGAAGTATGTCACGCCAAGTGTCATATATTTCATCCACAATTGCACTGACTTTGTTTTCATGCAGCATGCGAGCAAAGGAAAAAGTAAGATGTGCAATGAGATACTTTATGAACGCAGATGGTGTAATGAAATGAAGCAAAAGTAATAACATAATTGTAGCCATTAAAACTGATAGTGTGGCAATGATGCTCATAAAAGAAGGAAGCCGTAGATAATGTAGGCAGTAATTGTTAAAAAGCTTAATGAAAGCATTGATAAAAGCTCACGTTGCTTTTACCAGGCGGCGATGCAGTGGCAGACATGTACCTGAGGGGGGAGCCCTTTGGCGTGGCGATGCCGTATCCTTTAGAGTCCAGGTTCCCTCCGACCTTCATGGTGTCGCAGGGCTTCCGCTGCTCGATGTACTCGTTCATGGTGGACTCCAGGAGGTAAGCGTACTTCCCTTTGGACTTCCTCACCCTCATCACACCCTCGTCAGTGGTCTTCACAAACACTGAGGGGTCGGCCGCCTTCATGTACGACCACATCTTCTCGAATACTGCGATTTTTGACCTCTGCGGAAAGCAAGGTTAATGTAAGAAATCTCAGCTTAACCTTTATAGGTTTCTATCATTCATTCATGCTGTTGTTTCACAGTGTTAAATGATGGCTATGTACTTACAGGATTTTTAATATTTGTCTCTTTTACTAGTATTCTATGTACTTAGTCCGCTGTGATGGTATAATGTATTTTAATCACAATGGTGTCTAGGCATTTTGCAAAAGTATTCCAATGTGGTTATCAACATCACATGACAAATATATTGAATATGATTCTGACTGCAGGACCTATTTGCACTTTTGTAATTCAATAGGAAAAGTAGCTTCAAAAGATATGGACCAATGTTAGGTTCTACCCTGCGGTCAGAAGAAATTTAATCAATAAATTGGTTCTATAATCCATGTTTTAGTGCTAAATTGCAATTATTTGTGCAAGTAAGCACAAATATGTGAATGTATGTAAATATGTGTAGTATGGAGTAACTAAACATTTTGAAATGGGATTTCATGGGATTATGGCTGATAGCTCCCGACTCCTGGGTAAGACACTCATCATCTAACGTAGTGAACTTGAAGTATAATTCAATGATTATGTCAACTTGTTTTTAAGCAAAAGATATTTTAAATGCAGGTGTCAGGGACTTGAGAACAATTAGGCAGTATACTGTACATACAGAAATACAACTGTTATGACACACAAAAAATAAGAAAAAACAAGCAGCTCTGATTGTGGACTTTATGGTCTAGATTTGACTCTTTATGATGGAGCATGACAGTACCCCAATACAATGCACCCTCCACCACAAAAGCGTGCATTTTAAAGAAGAAAATTAAATAAAAAATATATATACCCTGAAAAATTCTTTGGTGGATCCTGCGTCTAGCGTCCCATAGGCGATCTCTGTTTGCTTGGCCAAGTCCTCTGCACTTTCTATAGGCGACACCATCCTCTCCACTGTCAGGAAGGCCGCCAAGTTGGCAGTGTAGGACGAGATGATTATAAGGGTGAAGAACCACCAGACGCCCCCCACAATCCGCCCTGACAGAGACCTAGAAAAGAAAATAAGAAAATAGCAGCTTGTTTATTGCACAGTTTATTTGTATTTGCAGAGAATGCATTTTTTCTTCAGGCTAATTATGCATACAATCAACAAAGGCAATCTAAGAAGAACATTGACCTACATTGCATCACACTCCCTGGGCTCACACTCAGCTCCAGCAGGCTCCGAGAGCTTTGAGCCCAATGTGCTAAGACAAGATAACCAGCTCTACAAAGGCCCTCTGTCAATTTGAGTTGCCAATGCTTCACGGGTACATGTGTATTAATGGTTAATGAGCCGTAGAAAACACTCTGCTTTAATTGCACTTGAAAAGAATATGAGGCCAAATCCCTTGTTTTTCTTAAGGAAGACAGGATGCTCCGAGTCATTTGTGACATAGACCTTTAAAGCTGAGTTACGTGTCTTCCTTTATCCTTAAACTATTCTTATTTTTTCCTCCCAAACACGCAACATTTTGTGACCAAAACAACTTTTAGTTACTTAAGAAACAGCCTTTGGGCTCTTTTTCACTTTTATGTCTGAAAATACTGATCCAAACATATGACAAAGGCCATAAATACATTACATTCATGTGAAAATTCGACCAATCCTTTTGTGGTGAATAGAGACCCATGGCCTACACATGTGGACAAACGCAAGACAAAATAGTACAAATAATCTGGCCTTGTGGAAGTCACAAGGACACTGTTGTTTGAGCTAACTGGGGCCTGGGTTTGGCTTTTTCGTGATGACCTAAATTTCAATATATATTGTACCTGTGTTTCTTGTTTGGTCTGAATAAACTGCCATTTTGTGAATAAATGACCAGGTTTCTTTGGTGTACGAGATCCCATTTGTCTAAGTCTGATTTTCAGCACTTTTTTAAACCATGCACAGTTTTTTTTGTTTACTCCTAATATATTTTTTTCTGTGAATAATTGTTCACAAAATTAAAACTAGGGATAGAACCAAACAGTTTAAAAGTTATAGGTATAAGAAATGTTTTAATTTTATTTGTATTATTTATTTGATATACAGTTACATTGGACAGACCAGATGCACTGCCTTTAGTGTTATAGAAAGACCATGCTAATTTCCAACACTTGTCATACATCAATTACTGTTTTATTTTTACCTTCAATTTAATTGTAAGTTATTTAAGTAAGTAAGTAAGTAAGTAAGTTTTTATTTATATACCGCCTTTTCACTGCAGATCTGAGTCTCAAAGCGGTTTACAAACAGATCTAATGTGGAAATCTGCTAAAAAAAATCCTTGAAATCCTTTAAAAGGCCTTGAAACTGTTAAAATACTTGATAGATATTTGAAACTCCTGAAGTCCTTGAAATTGTTGAAACCTTTAAACTCCTGAAATCCTTGAAACTGTTGAAACATTGAAACTCCTGAAATCCTTGAAACCCCTATTAAGTTCCATTATACTGGTTTATATGTAAAAAAAAAACCCTATTAAGTTGCATTATACTGGTTTACATGGAAAAATCCCCATTAAGTTGCATTATACTGGTTTACATGAAAAAAACCCTATTAAGTTGCATTATACTGGTTTACATGAAAAAAACCCTATTAAGTTGCATTATACTGGTTTACATGGAAAAATCCCTATTAAGTTGCATAATACTGGTTTACATGGAAAAAATCCCCATTAAGTTGCATTATACTGGTTTACATGAAAAAAACCCTATTAAGTTGCATTATACTGGTTTACATGGAAAAATCCCTATTAAGTTCCATTATACTGGTTTACATGTAAAAAAAAACCCCTATTAAGTTGCATTATACTGGTTTACATGGAAAAATCCCCATTAAGTTGCATTATACTGGTTTACATGAAAAAAAAACCCTATTAAGTTGCATTATACTGGTTTACATGGAAAAATCCCTATTAAGTTGCATAATACTGGTTTACATGTAAAAAACCCTATTAAGTTGCATTATACTGGTTTACATGTAAAAACCCCTATTAAGTTGCATTATACTGGTTTACATGGAAAAATCCCTATTAAGTTGCATTATACTGGTTTACATGGAAAAATCCCTATTAAGTTGCATTATACTGGTTTACATGGAAAAATCCCTATTAAGTTGCATTATACTGGTTTACATGGAAAAATCCCTATTAAGTTGCATTATACTGGTTTACATGGAAAAATCCCTATTAAGTTGCATTATACTGGTTTACATGTAAAAACCCCTATTAAGTTGCATTATACTGGTTTACATGGAAAAATCCCCATTAAGTTGCATTATACTGGTTTACATGAAAAAAAACCCTATTAAGTTGCATTATACTGGTTTACATGAAAAAACCCTATTAAGTTGCATTATACTGGTTTACATGGAAAAATCCCTATTAAGTTGCATTATACTGGTTTACATGGAAAAATCCCTATTAGGTTGCATGATTACACTGAAGTCCTTGAAACTGCTGAAGTCCTTGAAACTGCTGAAGTCCTTGAAACTGCTGAAGTCCTTGAAACTGTTGAAGTCCTTGAAACTCTTGAAATCTTGAAACTGCTGAAATCCTTGAAACTGTTGAATCCTTGAAACTGTTGAATCATTGAAACTGTAGAAATGTCTGAAAGAGCTGAAGTCCTATTAAAATGCATGGGCCTATTAAAATGCATTGCAGAATTCTCAATGCAGATTTTTGTCCGATTGCGGAAAAACCGGAAATCGCTGAAGTCCCAAAAGTAATAGCAATAATCTCCCAAACATGTGGAACGTTTTGATGTATAACTTGTGGAAATTGTTGAAAATGTGAAAGCTGTGAAACGTGTCAAAAAAAATGACGGAATAAAGAAATACAAAACCAATGGTTGACTGCGGAAGGTTCCGCAGTCAATCAATTATGGGCATTTGTCTCTCACTCCACACAGAGATGGGAGCGGGGCCAGTACAGGAGGCACATGCCTGAACTATTGGACATATTTTTAGTGGTAGGGGAAACCGGAGTACCCGGAGGAAACCTACGCAGACACGGGGAGAACATGCAAACTCCACTCAGAAAGGCCCTGGTCCGACCGGGATTCGAACCCAGGACCTTCTTGCTGAGAGGCGAGAGTGCTATCCACTCAGCCACCGTGCCGCCCTGGTGGTATGTCACTTGAATGATTCTAAAGAAATAGAAAGTGAACAGTACTTGAGAGTATCATAAATATGCCCCATAACTTTCTGTTGGATGAATCATTGCTTTGGCTGGAATGTACCACAGGATGGTCATAAACGCAATTATCGCCATGGTAACAAGCCGTTCAATATCATGCATATAATTGTGTGCCATTTGCAATCCCATTTTGAACATGTGAACTTAACAAATGACTAAATACAGAAAACACTGTTAAGACATAAACGATAGAAAAGCATTGTGAAATATGAAACGTTTCTATAGCAACCCATACTTAATTCTTTCCATCAGCTCTTTGTATTTTGTTCAAATCAACTCGAATGAATCACTAAATCAGTCTTTGGCCCTAGAGATGATTGCAGGTCATTTGGTATTCTGAATAAACTTTAGGGGTACAGTTGTTTTTGAGCCAGATATTTAATACATTTTTGCCTGATTTTTTTTTCACTCATCTTTAGTGGTTGTGAAAATATAAAAACGTTTTCTATATTCAAATTATAACATAATTTATCGCTGCCTTGGAGAGATCTCAAACTTGCGGCATGGCTTAAACGGGCCGCTTTATCATCAGAGACGATAAAGGACTTCATCCACAAATACAGCATCAGACTCTGATGAGATAGATGTTAAAGGGGAAATACACTGGGGGATGGAAACTTTTAATCAGGGTCAGAAGAGGAGTTTTTGTATACTCTGAAATTAGAAAATAGGATAATTTCACATTAAATAGCAAACAAAAAGTGAAAAATAAATAAATAGCGATTATTTGTAAAAAAAAAAAAGAATATTCATGTTTTCAAGCTTTTTAATTTTTGTATTTTGATTGCACAAATGTTTTAATGGATTTCATGTGATTTTATTGTAAAGCACTTTGTTCGCCTTGAGTGTTGTAAAGGGCTCTATAAATAAAATGTTGTTGATTTGAAAACTTTTTTTATTATTCAAAATATCTGTATGCATTTGTCTGGTAAAAGCTGCACAAATATTGAGAGAAAAAAAAACTTTAGGGTAGAGAGCTTACTGCTGCAAAATATATGTTGAAGTTACGGTGCACAAACAACCATGACATTTTATATTCAAGCTGGAGCAGAGAAAAGAAGAAATGGCAGATTTAAAAAGCGGAGTGGATATCCCGACCCGGGGCTGACAAACTCCTTAGCTCCGTCGCTATAGTGCCCCCGAGAGACGCAGTAAACAGCTGTCTAATCCTTCTCCTTCAATGGCCCTTTTTTCATTATTTATTTCCCACTCCTCCCCTCCGCTCACTCTCTGGCAGTGTTGTCTTGCGCTCACAGGCTTTGACAAAGGGTTCAAGGCGGGCCAAGTCTTCAAAACGATCCTCTCTCCAAACACTGCAGGACACGATACGATAAAGCAGCGTTCTATTCTATGTTTGAATACGCAAGTCCTACTCCCTGGTTGGACCAGGCCTAAAGAGAAACTATAGAGAAACAGAAACAGGGAACAAAATTAAAACCAATATTTTTTGTATTTTCTTTATCTTTTATTTTCCTTTATGTATAAATGTTTTTTTTTTTTTTTTTTTTTATTTTTTTCTCTGTATGGCACTGGCTGTAGATCTGTTTGACAAAATATCTGTATCTGTGAATTAAAGCTAACCCAGGCCTTTTTTAAAATGTATTTATTTATTCCTTATTATTATTATTATTAT
Source organism: Knipowitschia caucasica (assembly GCA_964034765.1). Lineage (NCBI taxonomy): Eukaryota > Metazoa > Chordata > Actinopteri > Gobiiformes > Gobiidae > Knipowitschia > Knipowitschia caucasica. The sequence goes on along the minus strand of OZ035830.1, from coordinate 33,177,693 downwards.
TAGTCATTTTCCACCCCTTTATTTGTCCATTTCTGGGTCGGGGGGAGGTGACAAAGCTCAATGCTCAAAGCCCAATAACAATAATAATAATTATTATCATCATTATTATAATAATTATTATATTCTGTTAACTTTTCATGTTTGGTTCAATGGGTGAAAAGATAAAAGACTTCACAATGGAGTAAGAACAAATCTATTTCTTTTATTTATTAATTTATTTGACGTGTATTTTTAAATGATTGATTGTATTGTCAAAGACTACAGAGGGAAACTAGTGTGGTGCTAAATCTGGTCCGGCCAACTTTTTAAAGTAACTTTTTCCTTAATAAAATAAAATCTAAACCCTAAATATGAATTCATAAAATATTCATAAACAGTTGAATATTTTATGTGTCAGATGCAACAGACAGACAGAGTTATAGAAAATGTTAATTCTCAACTGTTCCTGGTTGAGAAACTAATTATACAGAAGTCATAGTTTCACAATCTTAAACACATATCACGAGCTTGACGACACAACTGAGGCTTACCAACGCCCTGATACAATCCACAGCACGGCGGGAAAAAACCCTTTTCGGCGGAGTAGTTTTTTCCAGACGTTTGGTGTGAAACTGACAAAAGGTGGGAGCCTTGACACATAGAATAGAAAGGCTATGAAGACTAAAATCATTTCAATATGCAAAAAGAAATTGGTTAAAAAAAAGCAAAACTAAGCAATTTTTTGGCACCTAAAGGGCTTTAGCGTTGGCAAAACTTTGAAGGTAATTAAAAAAACATCATTACTCACCAGATAATAGAATGATTGAACACGTTTTCAATATTTTCAAATTATAATTGATCTAAATCATTTATTTTGATTGTCAGTTTGTCAGTTTAAGGTTTTTGATAATGTTTCCTTATTATTTTATCTCCACAAATAGTCTGCGTTAGGTTTGGTTGGTGTAATGGTGAGACACTTACACAAAAATAAATACACATCCAAAAATAGGGTTCAAATGTACCGTAGAAACTGTAATCTAGTTCCGTGCCTCAAATGCTGCTTTAGTGAATCAAATCTCATTCTCTACTTCTCATGATCATCCTAATTTTGTCTACATCAATTAAAGTTCTACTTCCCGTCACCAATGCTCATTTAAACGATTACAGCTTGTACTCTCAAGCCAAATACCGTACGTCGGTGGTCTTTGGTGAGGGAAGTTTTCAGAGCACAGCGGTGGGTAAACTCAGCCCTGTTTTGTCTGTGTTTGTCTCTCTTTGAACTGGCGTCCTTTGAGCACAATCATGCATTATTGCACAGCCCCAATCTCTCACACAACATTAAACCAACTGTCTCATTACTTATTACAGGAAGGCAAATCTCCAGGATTCTCTATGATTTCTTCAACTAGTTTAAGAAAGGATTATTCAATGATTCAATGCGAGCTGCTGTAGAACTTCAAAAATATGTTTGATTTTTGTACTACCAAATGAATAATGTAAATACTTCTGGTTGTTTGTTTTCTTCAACCAAAGGAAAGCGGCTGACGTCTACAGAAAAAGTCTAAAACGTGTTTTGTTGTCGGCAGAACATTTGAAACAATTTCTCTGGCGTTTCAAAAATCTACTTAAATGGTAAATAATAAAGGCAGACACTTTTCTTTATTTTTCTAATGGCACTTGTCTGCTTTTTTTTACATATACACAGAGACACACACACATATGTATACTGAGTGTATATACACAGAGACACACACACATGTATACTGAGTGTATATACACAGAGACACACACATGTATACTGAGTGTATATACACACACACACACACACACATGTATACTGAGTGTATATACACAGAGACACACACACATGTATACTGAGTGTATATACACAGAGACACACACACTAATATAAAAAAATACAAAATTGTATCTAATTAGATCATACCAACAACCAACCAGATCATACCAACCAATATGTAAAAAAAAAAAAAAAGTACAGTAGCACTCCCCTATTGAAAGTCAAGAGTCGCATTTCTTAAACAAATGTTAAGGTTTGAGTAAGATTTAGAAAGGCTTATGCTTCATGTCTTTATAAACGCTGACAGATTCTCAATAGAACATCAGTACAATTAAAATGACTCTGAACGCGTAGGAGTTCTGAGGTTGTACTGACGAAGCCATGCGATGTTTTCCCGAACGTGTTCAATGACTAATTTGTTTTAAAAGTGAATATATTAGAAGCCGTGTCCGTAATGAGTGGCTTCCCACATTGAGCGGGCCAGACAGCTCCAGCGTTCTGTGGATTAGCCTCATGGACTCGGACCACGCACATGTAAGCGCTGCTCGTTGTGACAGACGGCCAAACAAATTGAGCTTTTCCTCTTCATCAGATTCAGAAGTTAATCCTCAGTTATATGATCTCATCCCACGGCCGCAGATCCAAGAGTAGCACTAAAGTCTCATTAGAATTCCCATGGCTGGTCCCCTCTATTCGATATGGTAATTAGCACTGACTAATGACTTTAGCGAGTGTAAAAAATGAGCAAGTAATGGCCACATAACAATGCATTAAGAATTACAGACGTTTTTAATGCGAGAAAATGGTCGCTAATTGTGCGGAGATTTTAAAACAAAGGGAAGAGTTTCTGCAACGCTAATCTCTCTTCGACATCTTCAACAACATATATTAGTGTGACAGCTGTACGTTCAGAATGAGAGGACGCAGCCACTCGCGGGACATCCAAGCCCGACAAGACACAATTTATGAGAAAGTCAATGAAGGATAAAGTGACCGAGACGAGACAAGAAAAATGCC